>OX123187.2:71346449-72020659 GCA_944739405.2 Euclidia mi | reverse complement strand
TGAACCTTATGATCATACAAGTCAGGATTAAGACTGCGGCTACCAAAGATGGCTGATCAGCTGAGCGGGAAAAATATATACTATTTATAGTATGAATTGCGCTGAGCAAATGTTTATTTTAACTGCGTGACTACTGAGCTGCCATGATTTGAGCTAAGTCGAAACAATTTATGCATTTCGGTCCCATTGTGATGCTAATGAAAGTCTTAAGAAATTAATTATTAACACGTTAAACGCCATCATAGAAAAAAGTTTTTTGAAAAAAAAAAACTTGTAATTTATGTATTTTATCAAGATATGTATGTATACTGTTTTTCATAAAATCCTGCCGTATGGTTCCGTAAATATAACAAAAAAATCCCTTGAGGTCTCCGGTGCCCCCATCGCGCTATAAAGTAATAAAAATAGTTTGCGTTTGAGCAAAGATAAAAACTTAGGACAGACATTTCCACGTACCGTCATGAGCCGCAATAGATTCGAAATAATCCTGCAGTACCTACATTTTAGTGATAATGAAACCGCAAATAAATCTGATAAAATCTCTAAGATAGACCGATTATAGATATGGTCAATAATACATTTTAAAAATATTATTCACCGAAAGAAGACATCTGTGTCGACGAAAGTCAGGTTCTATTCAGAGGGCGGATTGTATTTAGACAATACAATAAAAGTAAACGCCATAAATATGGTTTAAAGCTATTCAAACTATGTACTATTCCCGGGTACACGCTGAAATCTGTCTGTCATCAGTGTCAGTTTATTAGTTCTAGCTATTTAACAAATAAGATATCTGTTTGAAATAGAATTAGTTTTTATTATAAGTCAAATCGATTAGATCGATTAAGTAACATTTTGTTTAGTCTTTTGAAAATTTCTGACAATGGTCACACTGAACTGTCACTTCCGTTGGCGCGTTGAAAAATTACCACGTTGTCGTCTCGTACGTAAAATAATTGATCGCCTTTTGAAAAGCACATCCTTGTAGCTACGCGAATAGTTTGTGAAATCTTATAGATTGCCGCTTTTTGACTTCCGGCACGATTTGTGTCATATTGAACATTTGTGAAAAGTTATTGTGAGCACACCTTTTTGCATTTCGTGTGAGTTGATTAATTGAACTAAATAGAGTAAACCGTCTTGAATGCCGCCTGATCTAGTGCTGGCAACGGTAAATTGTGATAAAAGACATTGTGAACTATTCATTGACATTTGCAAAGAGAAATTGTGAATCCTGTGAACTTGCATCGTGCATTGAAGACGCTGCGTTGGAGTCTGGTAAAGTAAAGATAATTCACTTGCTAATATTGGCCAATTTTAGTCTCGTGTGTGTCTAACTTGCCTCCAGGACTCCACTCAAGAACATCACCAGGAGATATTTGGTAAGACATTTGTTTAATTCTTAGCGCCAAGAAACTTGGTCCATGTGTTTAGATCCTTTGTCTTGGGCTAAGACTCGATGAATTAATCGCTTCCACTGATCTCTGTTAAAAAATTCCCATTCTTAGCCCGAATTCTACACATAATTTTTGATAGCAAGAGCGTGGTTAACTGTGCCTATATTGTAAACTTGTATCTCAGCCGTTGATTGTATCTGAACTCAGATTGGTGTTGTATGAGCTATATATCTCACCTTGTAGACAGTATTGTAGTGTTTGACAGGTCAGTTATTGTCTAAAATACATCATATTTAATTGTATAAGTTGACCTAGATAATTTGAAACACATTGTCACACATAACCTCAATCAGTAATTGTTGATTTGTATTGTTGAAAAATCTAACTTTAATTTGTTGTTGCATTAATAAGTCAGTTTGTTTGGATACATAACAGCTGTATGTATCAATAAATTTAGTAAATTTAGTTTATTGCATATATTCATAAACATTATAGCAACCAACTTGACCTTGCCACTTGGGCGGGTCACATTAATAAACTTTGTTTTGTTATAATATAGATAATATTGTTAGGTAACACATATTCTGTGCTTACTAACTATTGTATATCTCAAATAATACAGCCAGTCTGTCTGTTGCAAGTAATTAGTTAATTTATTTGAATATTTAACTTTAATTAACTTATTCGAAGGTTCAACTTTTGATAACTTTGACTTTGTTTTGTGTCAATATATATTGAAACTATTAATTTTGTTGGACAGTAGATACCTGTCACTTGCCTGCACTTGCAGTAAACAGGCTAATACTTTGTTGGTTTCAAAGAATTAAGAAAAAGTTAATTTTATTTAACGCTTGTCCGGGCTCTTTTGAATTTTGATTATGTCAGCTATCAAGGACTTGCGTGCGGCTGCTGGTGCTATTGCATCAGATTTGCGCTGGTTTGCCTCGGCCAGTGCTTTAGTGAACCGGCCTGATCGCCAGCAGGCCTTACTACAAAGGTACGAGCGGATTGACGATCGCCTGGCAAGTGTGGAACAGCAATTCCGCACTTTCAGCACTTGTTGTCTTGAAGTGTCAATCAATGATTTCACCGCTGACCAGCGAAATAATGAAGACTATGCCCAGGTCTTAGACCTGTATGATGCTGTCTCCAATACTGCGAGACAACTAGTTGCCGATAGGGAAGGGCAACCCGGCCTGAAGCAGGAGCTTCCTAGGTCAGCACCGGGGCTGGTGAGTAGGCTCCCTACTTTGGACCTCCCCCATTTTGATGGCTGCCTAGGAAGCTACCTGGGCTTCGTTAATTTGTTCGACAGCCTAGTCAATGATGGGGCTGACCTTCGGCCGGCACAAAAGTTGGCATATTTAATGTCGGTTCTGGATGGGGAGGCCAAGGGCCTCATCCAGCATCTGCCCATGTCTGACGAGGCGTACCAGACGGCTCGGGACCTAATTACCCGTAGGTACCATAATAAGCGTGGCCTCGCCGACACGCACATCGAGCAGATTTTGGGTTTGCCGACGCTCACCCGGGTCTCTGGATTGCGCACCCAACTGTTGAACCCGCTTTTGGTGGCCATCAACGCACTTAAGTGCCTTGACCTGCCCGTGGACCAATGGTCCTATCTATTGGTGCACATTGTACTGAAAAAGCTGCCTGCCGACCTGAGGTCGCGTTTTGAACAGCGCTTTGGTGGGGATAGCGCGACCCATCTGCCCCCCTTTGCTGACCTGGAGAGGTTACTGGAGGATGAGTGCCGGGTCTTGGACAACTCCGGTGGTGACACGCCGGCTAAGACGCAGCCGCCCAAGGTCAAGGAGCAGGCTCGCGGTCACACCCGAGCCAATGTTGACCGGCGCCCTCCTCGCTTTGCGGTCACGCAGAGCCCAGCGGAGTGCTCCTATTGCAAGGTCACGGGGCACAGAACGGCCAGTTGTAAGGCATTCTTGGAACTGCATGTCGCCTCTCGTAGGCGCATCGCGAATGCCCGCCGCCTTTGCTTCTCTTGTTTGGGGTCCCACTACCAGCGAGACTGCCCGAATTCTCGCCCCTGTCCTCACTGTGGAGGACAGCATTTGGACATTCTCTGTATGAATGCCAGAGAGGTTGGCCGCTTGTCCAACCAGCCGACGCCGCGCACGGGCGGGTGTTTTGAAGGTGGCAGCCGAGGCTCACCGGCGCGTAGCCGAGAGTCGCCTCGCTCAATTGATCGCCACTCGCCCCGCTTGGAGAACCGTAGCGTGCGCATGCCTCCTTTCTCTCGCGCACCTGAATGTGCTGTTCAGCGTCACCAGCACCATGACTGCTGCCCCAGGTATTCCCCTCCTTTGGCGGAGCGTCCCCGCCTTGACTCGCGCCCACCTCGTTTTGGGCGGGTGCGTCATTATGACCCCCCACAGATGGCGCGCGGATCAAGTCATCGCGCCTTTGAGGACTTCAAGCCGCAGCCTTGTTTTGACTTGCCTGGTCCTGGCCAACGGTCGCCGCCCAGGCAACAATAGGTCATTGACCCCAGCCCTATAACTCCAACCTCCCCCATTGAGACCGTTATCCTACCAACGGTTGCTGTTAGGGTCTGGGGACCCACGGGGACCTCTGTTGTTGTCCGTGCTATATTGGACACAGGTTCACAAGGTTGCATTGTTTCCACTTATTTGGTAGGGCAGGTTAAATTAAATATGGGCTCTTTTCCAAATTGTGTACTAGGGCATAGGGGACGTAGCCTCTAATGTTGAAGGGCAAGTTAACGTTTTGTTTGGCCCTGTTGAATCTTCACACCCGAGGATTAAAACCTCGGCTATTATGCTGAAGAATATCTTGGGCATGCATCCACAGAAACAGCTACCTGCTGCTGTGGTGAATTTGACATCGGGATTGGAACTGGCGGACCCCAAATTTGACACACCGGGACAAATCGACTTGTTGATTGGCTCTGATGTCCTCGGTGGAATTTTGATTGGTGGGAAACGGGTCTTGGTGCCAAATGGTTTGACTGCCATCCCGACCATATTTGGATTTGCTTTGATGGGACCTGTACCTAGGGACCCCCCTCCACCCGAACTTGATAATTTGTTGGCTGTAGGCTCTGCTCTCTCTGATGCGGTTCAGAGGTTTTGAGAAGTAGAAGAGCCCCCTCGCCCGTTTGAATCCAGAACATGAGGAGTGCGAGCTGTTCTTCCAGAATAACACTGGTCGACTCCGTTCTGGTCGGCTAATTACGAAGCTACCCTTTCTGTCTGTTCGGCCTCCGCTTGGTGAGTCACGACCTTTAGCCGAAAAGAGATTGTTGGCTATGGAGCGTCGCATGGGTCGTGATCCAAAGCTCAGACAGAAGTACATTGAGTTTATGAGAGATATTAACAATTGGGACACATGTCTGTGTCAAATTTGGATTAGCGTTCGGTGGAGCACTACTTTCTGCCGCATCATGCGGTAGTGAAGCCATCTACTGGCAAGCTGCGCACAGTATTTGATGGTTCTGCGCAGACTTCTACGGGCGTATCCTTGAACCAGTGCTTGCATTCTGGTCCCAAGTTGGTCAAGGACCTTTGTGACGTCATCACCAGCTTCCGGCGACATCAGGTTGTCTTTGTGGCCGATATAAAAATGATGTTCAGGCAGACGATTATCCACCCTGACGACCATCGTTTCCAGCTGATCCGTTGAAGAGAGTCTCCTCGTGATCCCATGGTCGTCTACGAGCTCAATACTAATACGTACGGGTTAAGGTCAAGCCCCTACTTGGCAATACGTTCTCTTTGGGAGCTCGCAGACCGCGAAGTCTTATGTTTCCCACGAGCCTCCGCCATCTTGAAAGACAATATTTACGTCGATGACATTTTCTCGGGCGCCTCCACAGCGGACGAGGCGATTCTGCTGCGGGACGAATTGATAGGTATTTTGGCCTCCGCTGGTTATGAGTTGCGCAAATGGATTTCCAACTCACCAGCGCTTTTGGAAGGCTTGCCAGAGGATCATCAGCAGAATCCACATTTGTTTGAGATTGTTGACAGCCCCGCCATGATGGCTATTCTCGGCGTCCAGTACAGACCAGTCCAAGACATCTTTACGTACAACGTAGACTTGAAATTGCCTTGTTCTTGGACTAAACGTCTCGTATTGTCTACTGTCGCCAGAACCTTTGATCCGAACGGTTGGATCTGTCCAATTATATTTTGGGCAAAATGCTTCTTGCAGAAACTTTGGACAGCAGGATTGACCTGGGACGAACCTCTGCACGGTACTCTTGTTGAGAAATGGACCTCTTTTGTATCCTCACTTCCTGCCGTCAACGAGATCACCTTGCCTCGTCCCATCCTTCCTCCCGGGAAGTACAAGGCCACCCTTCACGGGTTTTGTGATGCCTCGGAACGTGGTCATGCGGCCGTGGTGTACTTGCGCACAGTCAGTGCCTCAGGTCAGGTGAGGGTTTCTCTGATCATGGCGAAGAGCAAGGTTGCACCCCTTCGGACATCTTTGACCATTCCGAAATTAGAGCTCTCGGGAGCAGCCCTACTTGTACGCTTATTGAACCACGTGTCCAGTACTTTGGGTAAAAGCATTTGTATTAATGGGACCTACGCCTGGACAGACAGCCAAATTGTTCTTTGTTGGTTGAAGGCTTCTGTCCACACTTTGGAGGTATTTGTCGCTAATCGCGTTTCCCAAATCCAGAAATCCGAAGTCAAACTTGTTTGGAGACACGTGCCAGGTGAGCTCAACCCCGCTGATTGTGCCTCGCGCGGATGCATGACGCCTAGTTTGATAGGTCATTCGCTGTGGTGGAGTCCGGAATGGTTGAGTCGACCAGAAATTGATTGGCCTCAAACACCAGTTTTGAATACTTCTAATTTGCCGGGTCTACGAACACTCGCTCTGGAGAAGGTAGAATGCGCCTTCGACCCCGATTTCCTGTTGAATCGTTACAGCTCTCTCGACAAGTTGTTAGGTGTTACTGCTTGGATAAAGCGTTTTGTTTTCAACTTTAGGCACCCACAACAGAAACGACTGACACCGTTTATCTCACCTCAGGAACGACAGGAGTCCCTCACCTTTTGGGTTCGTTCTGTGCAATTGGCGCATTTTGAAAAGGAGATTGCTATCCTTAAATCAGGGACATCGAAATTGTCGGGAGCTGTCTCTAAATTGAACCCCTTTTTGGACGATACGGGCCTCTTGCGCGTTGGAGGGCGTCTCAAGAACGCCAACCTCCCTTACGGAGCACGTCATCCCCTTTTGTTACCTAAGGACGGTCATTTGGTACGCTTGTTGGTAACTGACCGTCACCTTAAAAATTCGCATGCTGGTTGTAATGCGCTCTTGGCCATTTTGCAACGCGAATTTTGGATCTTGTCTGCCCGAAGAATTATTCGGAGTGTAGTCTTTCGCTGCATCCCTTGTTATAAGCTCAAGGCTTCTACCATGCAGCCCTTGATGGGGGACTTACCGGCAGATCGCGTAACTGAAAGCAGGACGTTTGACGGTGTTGGCACGGACTTCGCTGGTCCCTTTTTGGTAAAAACGTCGTCACTTCGAAACAGCAAGACTGTCAAGGCCTACTTGTGCGTTTTTGTTTGTCTCTCCACAAAGGCCGTACACTTAGAACTGGTCTCCTCGCTTACGACCGAGGCGTTTGTAGCCACATTTGACAGATTTGTATCCCGCAGGGGGCTGCCTTCCTTGATTCGTTCTGACTGCGGCACTAACTTCAAGGGCACCTATAATTATTTGAATGATGTTGTTAATTTTCTTGAAACCAACAAGGCTGATATAGGTGATAGGCTTGCCCGACGTGGGATAAATTGGTTGTTTTCCCCACCAAATTGTCCACACTGGGGTGGTATATTTGAGGCCGCCGTAAAATCGGCCAAAACACACTTGCGCAGGACAATCGGTGAGTCTGTCCTTACATTTGAGGAACTCGCAACTGTGTTTTGTAAGATTGAGGCCGTTTTGAACTCTCGGCCATTGTGCCCGATCTCCTCAGATCCGAATGATTTGGAGGCCCTTACGCCGGGCCATTTTTTGATTGGTCGCCCACTTGTCGCCTTGCCTGAGTACCCCTACATTGATACGAGACCTGGTCGTCTCTCGCGTTTTGAATTGGTACGCCAGATTACTCAGAGCTTTTGGAAACGCTGGAATTTGGAATATTTGCACATACTCCAGCAACGCGTTAAGTGGACCGACAAGACCGATCCACCCAAGATTGGTGACCTCGTTTTGATCAAGGAGGCTAACCTTCCGCCACTCAGATGGCGCAGGGGGCGCATCCTTCGTTTGGTAACTGGGGCTGATGGAGTTCCCCGATTTGCTGAGGTCTTGGTGGACGGTTCGATTCTGAGGAGAGCGGTTGCAACATTGTCACGTCTACCAACCAATTAGCGGACCGGTAGGCCGGTCCGGGGCGGGTGGATGTTTGAAATAGAATTAGTTTTTATTATAAGTCAAATCGATTAGATCGATTAAGTAACATTTTGTTTAGTCTTTTGAAAATTTCTGACAATGGTCACACTGAACTGTCACTTCCGTTGGCGCGTTGAAAAATTACCACGTTGTCGTCTCGTACGTAAAATAATTGATCGCCTTTTGAAAAGCACATCCTTGTAGCTACGCGAATAGTTTGTGAAATCTTATAGATTGCCGCTTTTTGACTTCTTCTTTAGAGCTGCCTTACAGAATATATTGGTGAAACACCTATAATTATAACTAGTCTTTGCCAACGACAAAATAATTGTTTACTTAATTATGTCTATGATCTAAAGATTGGGATCTGTCTGTTCTACGCCAATCTGATACAAACTTCTTCTAATCTTCTTTTTATGTTTCAGACTGAGATGTGGCACAAATATTTTTAACACAATCCCTGCAATATTTTCCCCAACGATAATACGATTCATGGTTTTCAAATTAAGTATCATACATAACAAATCAAGTCCCAGATCAATACATTTAAATTTTCGCTATGTCTACTGTAACCGCTGAAACGTCGTGGCAAATAAAAAGTTTTTTAAATATATTTTAAATAATTACTTTTACGATTTACACTTTTTAAACACCTACTCGTACATTAGAAATTCCAAACAAAATTCGAGACCAAATATACAATTGAAAAATACACTGGTCTCCTCATCTTCAACTTTTACCACTGAATATAAGGTCTTCACACGTCATACTAACCTATATTTTTATAAACCACTACGTATCGCGAGCCACCTGCACGGATCACGTTCTTAGTAGTTCCACAGAATAGAAATTGGATTCTCTTATTGAACCAACGATTATTCCAACGGTTTTTATTCCGATTCGTCGCATAATTTATTCCAAGAATAATTGGAGTGAGCCCGCGTCAATTCTCTTTGTTACTGAAATTATTATTAGCTATGCTTGGTGATCGTTGGACGAAATCACGTAAATTATTGCGATGAGGTTTTAGACGCGATTAGAACATAATGCTCTGACATTGTGCATTGTACAAGTGGAATCGATAGAATGCACCATGTCTTGTCAAAGCACAAATGTTCTTGCTCAAGTAAAAACGAGATAAGTACATGATGTTGATGAGTCATGCAGTAGGCTTGCGTAGTAGCTTTGGGATTGGTGGCCTTTTTAAAATATTTCGCAAATGGATCTATGAATAGAAAAACGAATGAAAACCCATAATGTTTTTGAAAGACATATCTAATATCATAGAAAATTTTAAATAAATCACGTTTCGATTTCAGTGCACAAGAGCTACCCGTATAAATGACGTATTTTTTTAATTTTATTGTACAGTTTTGTCTGGGTGGTCCCAATGTGTAAATATGCTGCGTTTCAGCTCCCTGTTGTTTCTAGTTTCAGCGTAAAACCGCAGACGGTCCGATGGACAGACGGACGGATATGGAAACCCAAAAAATGAATATGATTTTTCTCTCTCGCATACAGTTTCACTAGTGTTTGTTGTCAATCCGTGGTTTTATGTGACAGATTACTAATAATCGCATCAGGTTTCACTACTCAAACGTCACGAATACCATCGCGTCTATTTTTTGGATTTGTTGTCTGTTCCGATATGATCAATCCGGGTCTCCCTTGTTGGACCGAAAGGAATTTGACAAATTTTCACTTCCCAAAATTTTTTTCGTATAATTTCATTTGCCAAATTATTGCTTAGCAAAAAATCTATTCACAAAAAATTGTAACGCAAACCTAATGTTTGGGAAATGAACGTTTAAACTATAACTTGTTTACCAACTAGTACTTTAAACATTTTTTATTAAGTCAAATACTTCAGTTGGAATAACAGTTTTTACGCCAAATCAATAATTATCCTAACCTCAATAGTTCAGTTCCAGGCAACCTACTAAAAACAGTATCATTTTTCTATTAATGCAAGTTGCTCCTGGCACTCGCCGGCCGCTGCCGCGGCACCGCTCGCTTCGCTCGCTCGGCTCGTGCGTAGGAGGTCACAGTTCTAACCTAACCATTTTTTTAATAATTAACCTACTCTAACTACTTCCATAAATAAACTAATATCACCAAACGTTTATTGTCTGAAGATTGTTTGCTGTAATAAATCATTTGATTAAAGACCAAATGCCATAATGACATTATACTTGGTAATATTTTGCCAAGTAAAAATTTGACCAAATAAAAATATGTGTACTAAAATCATTCAAAATATTGCAATGGTATAAAAAAGGTTGCTAAAATTTGTTTGGATAATGAAATTTTGTCAAAATCTTTTCGGAAAAACGGCAGGATCCCGATCAATCCACAGGCGTGAGATATTGATTAAAAACTTCGTACTTATAAGCTTTATTGGTAATGTAGTGAATAAAAAAAACTATATTTGTCAATTAAATGTCTAGTCTACTGAATAATTGAACACAACAGAGTATTTTTGTGTACTTTTACAAATCGAAAAGGTGCTTTTTATGACACACCGTACTCGTAGATAGCAAGCATCCACAGCGGCAATTACCGTACCTATAGGTATGGTACACGTGGCTGGGTTTGGGTTATTTTGGCTACAACAATATATTATTGTAGCCAAAATAACCCAAACCCAGCCACGTGGTAGCCAAAAAGAATTCCAGAATGCTGGCAACGTACTTGACACTCCTCTGGTATTGCGGGTGTCCATGGGAAGCGGTAATCGCGTCCCTTTAGTCGAAACGTCGTCTGCGCGTTTGCTTTCTATAGACATCTTTTAGTATCCTATAACCATAAAGTAGCTATTTGTTTGTATTAAAAGGGTACAGTATATAGACGATACATATCGCTATTCCCTACTTAATATTATAAATTCGAAAGTGTGTGTGTATGTATGTTCCGTTTTCACTCGAAAACTGTTGAACCCAATTTGTTGAAATTTAATATAGAGATATATCAGACCATGGAGACGGACATTGTCTTCCATAAGTTGCAAAAAATAAACTGGGAGGGATTGTAGGGAGGATAGAAGTTTGTACGGCAGAAATTTTCCTTTTGGAAGGAAGAACGCATGCACGAATAATTGAGTGCTGCGCATGTGCTATCTGTCAGTACTGTCACATCATACATATTGTCATATTGTGCACGGTGATTACATTGTTCACATATCTAAACTTATAATTATACACTACGCTCAAACGGCTGAAACGATTTTCTCTACCTACTAAAATTATAAATGCGAAAGTGTTTATAGATATATATTGGACATGTATTGAACATGGCTTTGTGCCCTATAGAGCTTCTGACTCTTTAGAATAATCAGGAGTGTCTTCACACAACTTGAGACTGAAAGTAGATATAATATGTTACCCCGAATTTTAAGCGCGTGAAGCCGCGGGCAATAGCTAGTCTTATATAAAGGCGCGACGCGAACCTTCTGTAACTAGTCTCGGTACGATGTTAATGAGGGCGTCGACTCAAGTTGCATATAGAATACGTCAACGCGCGTCTGAAACGCCTTTAAATTTCCCCAGCACTAGCTATTATATGTAGCATTTAGAATGGATATTAGAAGAACAGTTTTTGTAAATTTTATTAAGTAACTTAGCCTTAAAATGGATAAAAGTTACATTTGTTTAAGCATATTGTTATCATTATTCTCATTTCAAAAAGTTTTCTAAAGCAAACTGAGTTGTTTGTCCTTGATTCTTATTTTCCAGCTTTGTTTTTATTTCAAGTTGCTTTTTGGAAGTTTATAATAATCTTAAAAAGGAAAGACTAGACACAGGTAGGTCTAGACTTATAGTCTTCAAATAAGCAAAATGTAGGTATAGAAACCCGCCACAAGCGCACTAAGCGGGAAAGCGCGGGTATGCCTCGTTATTTTCGTGATATATTTTTTTAATTTCATCAACTACATATTTAAACAGTTGTCTGTATTCACATAATGTGAGAAATAGCAGTATGTGTATAAAATCATGTAAGTGAGAGAGCAAATTAAGCTAATATAGCAAAATGTAAGGTAGTAGAGCCTTGCTGATTTCAGCATGAATGGGCCGGCTCGACCGTGGAAGTACTACCCTCTCACAGAAAATCGACGTAAAGTAACAGTATCTAAACTGTTGCGTTTCGTTCGGTGAGTGAGAGTACCGGAGGTCCTATCCCCTATTCCTTCTCGCTCACCCCACTCCTCATCCTATCCCTTTTCCCAACCCCAAAGGGCGGCAACGCACTTGTAACTCCTGTGGTGTTGCTTGTGTCCATGGGCGGCGGTAATTGCTTACCATCAGGCAATCCGTCTGCTCGTTTGCCACCTATTACCATAAAAAAAAATGTCCTCCCTCTTATAAGTATGTTAGTATCATATCTATGCAAAATAATAATATCAGATATGTCTTTCAACCAGTACCACATGCGATACATCTGTACTAAAAACTCGTTAACTGAACAGTATGTGCGTGGGGGATACAATTTGTATCGTAAAAAACTATTGTGCATGTCTCTTTTGTATTTTGCTGTATGATATTGATATTACGATATAAAAATTAACATCTATCAAAAATAATGTATCTAAAAAACATTTGAAAGTTGATTCAATTGTTAGTGTTCATATTTTTAAAGCAATTTTATCTTCCTATATTCACTTATAAATAAACATTATATTAAAGATAATATGAGTATAATATTATTTTAAAACATAAAATTAAATAATTTCTCATTCAATTACTCGGGCAAATTAAAAAAATCCTTTAGGCTCGAGGAAAAAGTAATGGTTAAGACTATAACTAAGTTTATAATTCGGTAAGTATTCATTATATTTGCTTATTTTCTATTGTTTGTGTCTTATACGCGTAAAAGTTTTAATTTAAAATATATTATTTATTGGTATTCCAGTTGTAGCTAGGACATGTTAGTTTCTAAGTTTCACACAAGCGTAGGTTGATCTCTACATAAACCACAATCAAAATTGATTACAAGCATCCGAAGCACTCAAAACTACTCAATACAACGAAGCTACAATCCCTATAACTGAACATTACTTCACAAAATTACCCCAACGTCACGTTACACCCATAAATTCTTGTCTCGCATCTTCATAAAAAATAAAAGCTTCATACAAGTCGTTTACGAAGCACTCAACAACAAATTGCCGGTACTATGCGTTGAAATCTTCCATACTCTATATGGTATACAAAATTGTACCATGAAAATAAAAAAAATCACTAAGCGGCCGGTATATAATTACCCGCCCATAATGTGCTGTCATCCGTCATGGGAAGATATTGGTATCTTGATGTGTTGGATAATTTTATATGCGTAGGCTTGGTACACTAGTATTTTTATAAACACTCAATATATCAGTAGAATAAAATAAATAATATTCAGTCAAATCCGTTTAGAGTAGAAAGTGGACCCCGGGTTCAGACTGGGATAACGCTAGGAGGATGATGATATCAGTAGAATAAAAGCAACGGTAGCCTAGTGGAGAGACCAACGGACTGCTACGCAGGCGGTCTCTGTGTGTACCAATGACTTTTCAAAGCTATTTGCGAATCAAATTGTTAGTTATCGCTCGTTAAAACCTGCAAACCTGAGAGTTCTCCGTAGTGTTCTCGAAAGACATGTGAAGTCTGCGAACCCATGATCTCATAGTGAGAAGAGGCCCGTGCAGCAGTCTGACAGTTCATATACAGGGCTGATGATGCTGATATCTCTAGCAGCGATATTGTAGTGCCGAGTCTAATAGACTACTACGTCTGCTACGCGCTACGCAGAGGCTTCAAACCCACGCACTTCGGTGCGCAACACTGAGTTTTACAAAGTTTTGTACGTAATGTGTGTTAGAAACCTATATATTTAAAAGTATGTTTCACATTTATTTGGTTGGCATAATAGAGCTCTGATAACTTTGGCATCACATGTCCGCGTATAGTTGTCCTAGGATGCTATTGTGGGAGGATATCTGGGATAATACCTGTGAAGCAAGCCTAAGCGTAGACAATTAAAGCTAGTATAATATTGCATAGCATATAATATCACACTTCAAGCTTTAAGTGCCAATGAACTATAATTAAATTGGTAAAAAAATAGGTAAGTATATACGTTTTTTTTATGTTAATAGGCGGCTAACGAGCAGACGGATTGCCTGATGGTAAGCAATTACCGCCGCTCATGGACACATACAACACCACACCTGCACGCCGTGGGTTTGCACCTGGTACCCTTTGCGTAGCAGACTGTTGATATTTATTTATTTAAGCTTCATATACACAAAGTACATAGGCGGACTTCATGCCAAGGGCATTATCTACCAGTGGTATCTCCACAAGGCTATCGCTGCCCCCACCAAATACCTACTAAGTATACTTAAATATTAGTAGTGACTACTTGCGATATCGTTTAACGGTTTGTTATCATAGATCTTAGCATCATGAAACGGCCAGAGGATAAAATAAGTCGATGAGAAAGAATAAGAAGATGAGACCATTTCACAAAATGCCCAATTTTACTACATAGCCACGATATATACAAGTATTGTCCGTGTAATCATGTGATACAAACCAAATGAAGCGACCGTACTTACGCATTACGTGAGTACTTGTATTAAATCCAGTCGTGTTTGAACGTAATTACTGCGTTCTTGTGATTGCTATTATTGCTACGGTATTGCAATGTGAAACAGATGGCTTCAAGAGCATGTCATTAGCCTGATTAGAGCTGCCTTACAGAATATATTGGTGAAACACCTATAATTATAACTAGTCTTTGCCAACGACAAAATAATTATTTACTTAATTATGTCTATGATCTAAAGATTGGGATCTGTCTGTTCTACGCCAATCTGATACAAACTTCTTCTAATCTTCTTTTTATGTTTCAGACTGAGATGTGGCACAAATATTTTTAACACAATCCCTGCAATATTTTCCCCAACGATAATACGATTCATGGTTTTCAAATTAAGTATCATACATAACAAATCAAGTCCCAGATCAATACATTTAAATTTTCGCTATGTCTACTGTAACCGCTGAAACGTCGTGGCAAATAAAAAGTTTTTTAAATATATTTTAAATAATTACTTTTACGATTTACACTTTTTAAACACCTACTCGTACATTAGAAATTCCAAACAGAATTCGAGACCAAATATACAATTGAAAAATACACTGGTCTCCTCATCTTCAATTTTTACCACTGAATATAAGGTCTTCACACGTCATACTAACCTATATTTTTATAAACCACTACGTATCGCGAGCCACCTGCACGGATCACGTTCTTAGTAGTTCCACAGAATAGAAATTGGATTCTCTTATTGAACCAACGATTATTCCAACGGTTTTTATTCCGATTCGTCGCATAATTTATTCCAAGAATAATTGGAGTGAGCCCGCGTCAATTCTCTTTGTTACTGAAATTATTATTAGCTATGCTTGGTGATCGTTGGACGAAATCACGTAAATTATTGCGATGAGGTTTTAGACGCGATTAGAACATAATGCTCTGACATTGTGCATTGTACAAGTGGAATCGATAGAATGCACCATGTCTTGTCAAAGCACAAATGTTCTTGCTCAAGTAAAAACGAGATAAGTACATGATGTTGATGAGTCATGCAGTAGGCTTGCGTAGTAGCTTTGGGATTGGTGGCCTTTTTAAAATATTTCGCAAATGGATCTATGAATAGAAAAACGAAAGAAAACCCATAATGTTTTTGAAAGACATATCTAATATCATAGAAAATTTTAAATAAATCACGTTTCGATTTCAGTGCACAAGAGCTACCCGTATAAATGACGTATTTTTTTTATTTTATTATACAGTTTTGTCTGGGTGGTCCCAATGTGTAAATATGCTGCGTTTCAGCTCCCTGTTGTTTCTAGTTTCAGCGTAAAACCGCGGACGGACCGATGGACAGACGGACGGATATGGAAACCCAAAAAATGAATATGATTTTTCTCTCTCGCATACAGTTTCACTAGTGTTTGTTGTCAATCCGTGGTTTTATGTGACAGATTACTAATAATCGCATCAGGTTTCACTACTCAAACGTCACGAATACCATCGCGTCTATTTTTTGGATTTGTTGTCTGTTCCGATATGATCAATCCGGGTCTCCCTTGTTGGACCGAAAGGAATTTGACAAATTTTCATTTCCCAAAATTTTTTTCGTATAATTTCATTTGCCAAATTATTACTTAGCAAAAAATCTATTCACAAAAAATTGTAACGCAAACCTAATGTTTGGGAAATGAACGTTTAAACTATAACTTGTTTACCAACTAGTACTTTTAACATTTTTTATTAAGTCAAATACTTCAGTTGGAATAACAGTTTTTACGCCAAATCAATAATTATCCTAACCTCAATAGTTCAGTTCCAGGCAACCTACTAAAAACAGTATCATTTTTCTATTAATGCAAGTTGCTCCTGGCACTCGCCGGCCGCTGCCGCGGCACCGCTCGCTTCGCTCGCTCGGCTCGTGCGTAGGAGGTCACAGTTCTAACCTAACCATTTTTTTAATAATTAACCTACTCTAACTACTTCCATAAATAAACTAATATCACCAAACGTTTATTGTCTGAAGATTGTTTGATTAAAGACCAAATGCCATAATGACATTATACTTGGTAATATTTTGCCAAGTAAAAATTTGACCAAATAAAAATATGTGTACTAAAATCATTCAAAATATTGCAATGGTATAAAAAAGGTTGCTAAAATTTGTTTGGATAATGAAATTTTGTCAAAATCTTTTCGGAAAAACGGCAGGATTCCGATCAATCCACAGGCGTGAGATATTGATTAAAAACTTCGTACTTATAAGCTTTATTGGTAATGTAGTGAATAAAAAAAACTATATTTGTCAATTAAATGTCTAGTCTACTGAATAATTGAACACAACAGAGTATTTTTGTGTACTTTTACAAATCGAAAAGGTGCTTTTTATGACACACCGTACTCGTAGATAGCAAGCATCCACAGCGGCAATTACCGTACCTATAGGTATGGTACACGTGGCTGGGTTTGGGTTATTTTGGCTACAACAATATATTATTGTAGCCAAAATAACCCAAACCCAGCCACGTGGTAGCCAAAAAGAATTCCAGAATGCTGGCAACGTACTTGACACTCCTCTGGTATTGCGGGTGTCCATGGGAAGCGGTAATCGCGTCCCTTTAGTCGAAACGTCGTCTGCGCGTTTTGCTTTCACAAAGCCATGTTCAATACATGTCCAATATATATCTATAAACACTTTCGCATTTATAATTTTAGTAGGTAGAGAAAATCGTTTCAGCCGTTTGAGCGTAGTGTATAATTATTAGTTTAGATATGTGAACAATGTAATCACCGTGCACAATATGACAATATGTATGATGTGACAGTACTGACAGATAGCACATGCGCAGCACTCAATTATTCGCGCATGCGTTCTTCCTTCCAAAAGGAAAATTTCTGCCGTACAAACTTCTATCCTCCCTACAATCCCTCCCAGTTTATTTTTTGCAACTTATGGAAGACAATGTCCGTCTCCATGGTCTGATATATCCATTGACCATGGAGACGGACATTGTCTTCCATAAGTTGCAAAAAATAAACTGGGAGGCAGTTTATATTTTGCAACTTATGGAAGACAATGTCCGTCTCCATGGTCTGATATATCTCTATATTAAATTTCAACAAATTGGGTTCAACAGTTTTCGAGTGAAAACGGAACATACATACACACACACTTTCGAATTTATAATATTAAGTAGGGAATAGCGATATGTATCGTCTATATACTGTACCCTTTTAATACAAACAAATAGCTACTTTATGGTTATAGGATACTAAAAGATGTCTATAGAAAGCAAACGCGCAGACGACGTTTCGACTAAAGGGACGCGATTACCGCTTCCCATGGACACCCGCAATACCAGAGGAGTGTCAAGTACGTTGCCAGCATTCTGGAATTCTTTTTGGCTATCACGTGGCTGGGTTTGGGTTATTTTGGCTACAATAATATATTGTTGTAGCCAAAATAACCCAAACCCAGCCACGTGTACCATACCTATAGGTACGGTAATTGCCGCTGTGGATGCTTGCTATCTACGAGTACGGTGTGTCATAAAAAGCACCTTTTCGATTTGTAAAAGTACACAAAAATACTCTGTTGTGTTCAATTATTCAGTAGACTAGACATTTAATTGACAAATATAGTTTTTTTTATTCACTACATTACCAATAAAGCTTATAAGTACGAAGTTTTTTAGTCAATATCTCACGCCTGTGGATTGATCGGGATCCTGCCGTTTTTCCGAAAAGATTTTGACAAAATTTCATTATCCAAACAAATTTTAGCAACCTTTTTTATACCATTGCAATATTTTGAATGATTTTAGTACACATATTTTTATTTGGTCAAATTTTTACTTGGCAAAATATTACCAAGTATAATGTCATTATGGCATTTGGTCTTTAATCAAATGATTTATTACAGCAAACAATCTTCAGACAATAAACGTTTGGTGATATTAGTTTATTTATGGAAGTAGTTAGAGTAGGTTAATTATTAAAAAAATGGTTAGGTTAGAACTGTGACCTCCTACGCACGAGCCGAGCGAGCGAAGCGAGCGGTGCCGCGGCAGCGGCCGGCGAGTGCCAGGAGCAACTTGCATTAATAGAAAAATGATACTGTTTTTAGTAGGTTGCCTGGAACTGAACTATTGAGGTTAGGATAATTATTGATTTGGCGTAAAAACTGTTATTCCAACTGAAGTATTTGACTTAATAAAAAATGTTAAAAGTACTAGTTGGTAAACAAGTTATAGTTTAAACGTTCATTTCCCAAACATTAGGTTTGCGTTACAATTTTTTGTGAATAGATTTTTTGCTAAGTAATAATTTGGCAAATGAAATTATACGAAAAAAATTTTGGGAAGTGAAAATTTGTCAAATTCCTTTCGGTCCACCAAGGGAGACCCGGATTGATCATATCGGAACAGACAACAAATCCAAAAAATAGACGCGATGGTGTTCGTGACGTTTGAGTAGTGAAACCTGATGGGATTATTAGTAATCTGTCACATAAAACCACGGATTGACTAACAACACTAGTGAAGCTGTATTTGAGAGAGAAATGAATCATATTCATTTTTTGGTGTTTCCATATCCGTCCGTCGTGTCCATCGGACCGTCCGCGGTTATACGCTGAAACTAGAAACAATAGGGAGCTGAAACGCAGCATATTTACACATTGGGACCACCCCAGACAAAAACTGTACAATAAAATAAAAAAAATACGTCATTTATACGGGTAGCTTCTTGTGCACTGAAATCGAAACGTGATTTATTTAAAATTTTCTATGATATTAGATATGTCTTTCAAAAACATTATGGGTTTTCTTTCGTTTTTCTATTCATAGATCCATTGCGAAATATTTAAAAAGGCCACCAATCCCAAAGCTACTACGCAAGCCTACTGCATGACTCATCAACATCATGTACTTATGTCGTTTTTACTTGAGCAAGAACATTTGCGCTTTGACAAGACATGGTGCATTCCTTCGATTCCACTTTGTACAATGCACAATGTCAGAGCATTATGTTCTAATCGCGTCTAAAACCTCATCGCAATAATTTACGTGATTTCGTCAAACGATCACCAAGCATAGCTAATAATATTTCAGTAACAAAGAGAATTGACGCGGGCTCACTCCAATTATTCTTGGAATAAATTATGCGACGAATCGGAATAAAAACCGTTGGAATAATCGTTGGATCAATAAGAGAATCCAATTTCTATTCTTGTGGAACTACTAAGACGTGATCCGTGCAGGTGGCTCGCGATACGTAGTGGTTTATAAAAATATAGGTTAGTATGACGTGTGAAGACCTTCAGTGGTAAAAAGTTGAAGATGAGGAGACCAGTGTATTTTTCAATTGTATATTTGGTCTCGAATTTTGTTTGGAATTTCCAATGTACGAGTAGGTGTTTAAAAAGTGTCAATCGTAAAAGTAATTATTTAAAATATTTTGACGTGACAACGTCTTATAAATTGGTTTGCCGGGTGACACTTCAAGAAACTGCGTTACGCTCCGCTCACGTTATGCGCTCACAATGAGAGCGAGTGAGAGGCACGCGTCCCGCCTAAGAGCGAGAGAGACAGACATAAAAAGTGAAAGGCACGCGTCTTTCATCCTTCTTCCTACTATACGAATGAATATTCACATTAAAATTATTTTACCACTCAAAGTCGTTGTCACGTAAAACTTTCGCCCGTATACCGACTTTACAGGCAACCAATTTTTAAAAACCTTTTTATTTGCCACGACGTTTCAGCGGTTACAGTAGACATAGCGAAAATTTAAATGTATTGATCTGGGACTTGATTTGTTATGTATGATACTTAATTTGAAAACCATGAATCGTATTATCGTTGGGGAAAATATTGCAGGGATTGTGTTAAAAATATTTGTGCCACATCTCAGTCTGAAACATAAAAAGAAGATTAGAAGAAGTTTGTATCAGATTGGCGTAGAACAGACAGATCCCAATCCATAGATCATAGACATAATTAAGTAAATAATTATTTTGTCGTTGGCAAAGACTAGTTATAATTATAGGTGTTTCACCAATATATTCTGTAAGGCAGCTCTAATCAGGCTAATGACATGCTCTTGAAGCCATCTGTTTCACATTGCAATACCGTAGCAATAATAGCAATCACAAGAACGCAGTAATTACGTTCAAACACGACTGGATTTAATACAAGTACTCACGTAATGCGTAAGTACGGTCGCTTCATTTGGTTTGTATCACATGATTACACGGACAATACTTGTATATATCGTGGCTATGTAGTAAAATTGGGCATTTTGTGAAATGGTCTCATCTTCTTATTCTTTCTCATCGACTTATTTTATCCTCTGGCCGTTTCATGATGCTAAGATCTATGATAACAAACCGTTAAACGATATCGCAAGTAGTCACTACTAATATTTATGTATACTTAGTAGGTATTTGGTGGGGGCAGCGATAGCCTTGTGGAGATACCACTGGTAGATAATGCCCTTGGCATGAAGTCCGCCTATGTACTTTGTGTATATGAAGCTTAAATAAATAAGTATCAACAGTCTGCTACGCAAGGGGTACCAGGTGCAAACCCACGGCGTGCACCTCTGAATTTTAGTTATAATGTGGGTATCAAATTGTTTATATTTTATTATCGCTTGTTTCTTGTCATGGAGAACACTTCGAAATATTTTCTTGAATAAACCAGCCGTAATGACGATACCAGTCATACATACACGTTTTTAAAATGCACGATTGAGAACCGTCACATTTTGACTGCACGGTTGGCGTAGTGGTTTAAGCGGCCGCCTTGTCGCTTGACGCTGCGCCGACTGTTGTGGGTTCGATTCCCACACGAGACAACACTTTGTGTAATCCATAAATTGTTGTTTTGAGTCTGGGTGTTCATTGTACCCGTTAGTTGTATGTTTGTACAGTCCCCCGCGTTACAGGATGTATACCTAGTGCGTTGTTTGAAGAAAAAGAATTGTAAAATATAAATATTCATCGTTACGTTACTGAATACCTCTGCTAAAGGGTGGATACCAATTTTGAACAAAGTTGTTGCTTTTAAATGGTCTTTGTATAGTTAAGATTGCTGATGTTGAGATACAGGTAGTAAAACAGATGAAACCGTTAGAGCCAATTTTCCTATATTTCCACTTTATTTTTTGACTTTCTTAACTTTTCCAAAAACAAGTCACATAATTTCTCCGTGCTCTTTAATTTTGCAGCATATCATCAATAACTTAACAGTATTTCCATTCTATCATAAACTAAAGCAAAAGTGAACCCGAACACGTACATATCACTATTTGTATGTTAATCTCACTGTACGTGTATCGCATCTATTTCTTATATCTTTATACAGTCGTAGTTCAAGCGACTTTTCATTATTATTCAACAAAGGAGACAGGTTACGTGGTTATCTCAAATTTTTGCACCTCAAATTTTCTAGTCTGTTGAGCTTCTTGGTATTGGAATCTTTGGTTTATCTAATTAGTCATTGTGTGACACTTTTACGTTGTTACTTCTTTATCTTTTAGCTGAAAGCCCTTAGAAAAGCGGTGGCCGTATGAATATATCGCGAGATTCAGCGCGTTTGACCAAGTGTCCTGCTTTATGGATGGGTCACCGGTCATAAACAGTCACAGCCCGGGATTGGCCCGCCGTTGGTGTTGGCGGGCCCCGTCTCGTTATGACTTGGGAGGCGGCGCGGACACTACGCCGCCTTCTTGCCTTTTGGCGGACGGGGAGCAGCCCCAGCGCTCGCCGTCTGCAGGCACTAAAACGGCCGCAGAGGATAGGGAGGACGGCAACCTGACAAGACAACACCGCGTCTCCTCTTCCTCTGCGGCCCCACCGCGATGCAACAAATCGTGCGTCCCCATTTGGTCACGCCTCTCCTCCCGTGACCGCGCCCGACTGCAAGGGACAGAAAGAACTGTCCCTCGCAGCCGCACCTTTGGACGCGTCCTGCGCAGGCCACCATCAAGCCCACTCGGGGATCTCGCTTAGCTTCACTGTGGGGCACCCTCCACGGTTACTGAGGCCCCCCCCCCACGACAAGGTGGAAATCCCACAGGGGGGAAAAACAGTCACACCCTGGAGAGCACCTGAAAACACTTGTTTCAGCTGTCATGTAAAACTATGACAATAATTATAGTGATAAAGCACCCCTAAATTTTTTTCACAAGATTCAGAACCAAAGAATATTTCTTTCCCTTTGGACAAAGTCTATGGTTTATCTACTATTCCGTTCTTTATCTTGAAAGATTGCCGTGCCACTGTCAATGCTTCATTGGTCCTGGATTCGAATCCCACACAGTACAACATATTAGGTAATTTGCAAATTGGTGTTCCTAATCTGGTGGTCTACTATTTAATTAAAATTATGAAAGAAAATTAATTCCAACAGAAATCAATTAATTTTGTTTCTTAAAAAGCCTCAAATGCGCCATTTTATAAGAGTAACAGTATTAGTACAGCAACAGCCACTTCTAAACTTGCACTTTTGTAGACTCATGGGAGTATCTCCAGTGGTGTTTCCACTTCAGTATTTACACGTGATGTTTACCCCGGTGCACAGTCGTAACCAGTAACACATAAAACATTCGCCAATGTCATACAGTTGCCGACTCTATCGCCATTCTTATTCTAACCACAATCTATTCAGAGCTGGCTGTAGCTGAAAATAAGCAGTCTGATAATTCGAGCATTTACTGATTTTGCTTGCAATATTTTTTTACAGATTACTCCTATTAGCCATAAATCTCGGGACGCGGAGTAGGTACTTAACAAATCTTCAATCAGCGGATACAAAGTACACCCAGTCCCGAAGCAATAATTTGTGAACCACACAAGGTTTAACACGCTCAGCGCCAAGCCCTATATGCCAATACCACCAAAAGTTTTTGATTTTTTTCTTATTTGATTTTAATCTCTAAAATCATCTAGATTTTATAGAGGAACGATTTTTTCCCATCCCCCTTTTCCCAAACCCCTCCCCCCAGTGTGTATCTTTTTCGATACACTGGCCTAGGAAAATAGTTTAAGCCCAAAACATTTTCCTAGGCCATGTGTGCAAAAAAGATACACATCATTAATACGTTTATCTATTGTTTCAGATCGGCATTGCGAAGAATAACGAAGAAAAAAAGGAGCAAATGAAAAGAAACTTTAGGAATATTTTTGTGTTTTATATTTTTTCCTAAAATTTCTTGTCATTTGTTTCAGAGATTAGTGTAAAAAAGTAAGTGAAGTGAATAACAGAAGAAAGTGACTTTATAATATTGTAATAATGGATTATAATAGTGACGATTCAGTGGACGATCCGGATTTATGTCCAAGTAACGAAGATGATGAAGATACCAGTGAATCGGGTACTGAAGGTGAAGCTTGGTATCCACCAGCTACATCAAGGAGAATGTCGACCTTTTCGGAAGATCATTTGCCTCCATTGACAAATATACGGGGAAGAAGAACTCTACGAACAGCAACAATACCATTAGACCTTCCTAGTATTTCTGGAGCCACTTCATCAGATATATCAGAGACAGAATGGGTAAAACAAAAAGTGGAAAACATAGAATGGGAAATGCCAACCGATGCTGATCCAGAACCAATACAGTACGCAGTGCCTTTTTCAGACATGAAAGATATATATTCTGGCGTCCTAGCAAATGCAAATCCTGTTGATTACTTTGATCTTTTTCTGACAAGGGACATTTTGGACCTGATTGTTGACCAAACAAATCTCTTTGCTACTCAGACCTTATTAGCAGACAACGACGTGACTCCTCAAGCTCGAACTCACGCTTGGTATCCAGTTACCGTCGATGAAATGGTCAAATTTCTGGCTTTGATTGGTTGGATGGGTTTGGTCAAACTGCCAGCCATAAAAGATTATTGGAGAATTCACAAGCTTTACGGTATTCCATTGGCAAGGTCAGTCATGCCAAGAAATCGCTTCGAACTAATACTGAAATATTTACATTTTTCAGACAACCGCGAAGCGAATGTAGAGGACAGATTGTGCAAAATCAGATGTGTGCTCGATAAATTTATTGAGAATTATCAAAAAATTTATACTCCAGGACAAAATATTTGTGTGGATGAATCTCTTATCCCTTGGCGAGGTAGATTGATATTTCGTCAATATATACCGAATAAAGCAGCTAAATATGGTATCAAGGTGTTCAAACTCTGTACCGAAAAGGGTTATACCTGGAACCTTGTGGTATACTGTGGAAAATCAAAGGACAAAGAGGTAGATGTTTCTGAAAAAACGGTTATGTCACTTACACAAGGTCTTCTTGACGAAGGAAGAACGCTTTACACTGATAATTATTATACGAGCGTCCCACTTGCATACAGACTGCGACGCCGAAAAACACATCTTGTTGGTACACTCAGAGCCAACAGGAAACATCTCCCAAAAGATGTCATGGCTGTGAAACTGAAAAGAGGGGAGATGAGTGCTAAGCAGACAAAAGATGGAATCGTAGTCTTGAAATGGCGCGATAAGCGTGATGTGAGAATGCTCTCTACAAAAACTTCTGCACTGAAGACAGTTGTTACTCAAAGCCGAAAAAAGCCTGCCATATTGAAACCAGTGATCATCACGGATTATAACAGCGGTAAATCATCGATAGACATCGGTGATCAAATGGCTACATATGGCAGCGCTTTGAGACGTTGTACCAAATGGTACCGAAAGCTTTTTATTGAAATATTATGGGGAACCAGTCTAGTTAACGCTCATTTTATATATAACATGTATACTACAAACAAGAAACTAACAATAACGGAATTCCGAGAGCAAGTTATCACAGGACTACTCGACAGATACTCTCAGCCGAGTGGAATAGAACCCAGACCATCGACTTCGACACCAAGAAGAACTCCAGGAAACGCAAAGCATTATCTTGTGCGTTGTTCAGAATGTTACAGAAAGTATGAAAGGAAAGGAAAAGAAGTAGATGGTAAAGTAGTAAGAGCGTCGCAGGTTAACACAAAATGCTCCACTTGTGATATAATTATTTGCAAATTTTGTTTCAATAATACTCACTAATGAGTATGTTCCCTTCGATTTGATAAAAGCATTAATTATATAACCTTTCATTCAAAACAATAAAACCACAATCTTTAAATTAATTCTTTTTTTTTACCCTATACATTTTCCCTTATAATTTCTAAACAAATTATCCAAGCCCAACCCCAAATACACCAGGAAAATTCGCTGGGCCAGGCCAACTTTTTTGCTATACAAAATGTATGGAAAGTGTGCGCGTTAGCGATACACGGCACTTAAGACTAGAATGGTGCTCGTGTATCGAAAAAGATACACAAGTATTTAGACAGTGTGTATCCCAAACGATACACATGGCGCTGAGCGTGTTAAGTGGTGTCTCGTGTTGACATCGAATTCACAACTCTTAATTCGATTTCCTGCCAGAATAAATCTGGGGTATAAAATGAAGTCACCGTCGGCGTCGCGTCCTGTCTGTCTGTATGAAAACTATAAACATAAAACTAACGAACGATATTTTTGTACGCTTTCTGCCAATAGATAATGTGATGCCTGAGGAAGACTCACGGATATAATGCGCGCGGGTGGAGCCAAGTTTAGTTATGTACATACCTCAAAATACATCACTATGGTTATCGGTTGCTCTGTAGTTTGGGATCAAAGTACCGTTTGGAATTAGTTCCAAGAAACTAAATATTTTTGGATGCAAACTGTTCCAAGAATCAGTTTGAGTATATTATCACGCGTGTTTCTATATATCTGCCAACCCTAGTAACAGCAAGGCGCCCTTTATTTAGCCACGTTTGTGGAGTAAAGCGACGCGTTACGGCTACTTTTTACGAGTATAGAGTCCAAGCGGGCTACATTGTCGCCTCACTCGCGGCAGTAAACTTTACTGAACCTTATGATCATACAAGTCAGGATTAAGACTGCGGCTACCAAAGATGGCTGAATCAGCTGAGCGGGAAAATATATACTATTTATAGTATGAATTGCGCTGAGCAAATGTTTATTTTAACTGCGTGACTACTGAGCTGCCATGATTTGAGCTAAGTCGAAACAATTTATGCATTTCGGTCCCATTGTGATGCTAATGAAAGTCTTAAGAAATTAATTATTAACACGTTAAACGCCATCATAGAAAAAAGTTTTTTGAAAAAAAAAAACTTGTAATTTATGTATTTTATCAAGATATGTATGTATACTGTTTTTCATAAAATCCTGCCGTATGGTTCCGTAAATATAACAAAAAAATTCCTTGAGGTCTCCGGTGCCCCCATCGCGCTATAAAGTAATAAAAATAGTTTGCGTTTGAGCAAAGATAAAAACTTAGGACAGACATTTCCACGTACCGTCATGAGCCGCAATAGATTCGAAATAATCCTGCAGTACCTACATTTTAGTGATAATGAAACCGCAAATAAATCTGATCGAATCTCTAAGATAGACCGATTATAGATATGGTCAATAATACATTTTAAAAATATTATTCACCGAAAGAAGACATCTGTGTCGACGAAAGTCAGGTTCCATTCAGAGGGCGGATTGTATTTAGACAATACAATAAAAGTAAACGCCATAAATATGGTTTAAAGCTATTCAAACTATGTACTATTCCCGGGTACACGCTGAAATCTGTCTGTCATCAGTGTCAGTTTATTAGTTCTAGCTATTTAACAAATAAGATATCTGTTTGAAATAGAATTAGTTTTTATTATAAGTCAAATCGATTAGATCGATTAAGTAACATTTTGTTTAGTCTTTTGAAAATTTCTGACAATGGTCACACTGAACTGTCACTTCCGTTGGCGCGTTGAAAAATTACCACGTTGTCGTCTCGTACGTAAAATAATTGATCGCCTTTTGAAAAGCACATCCTTGTAGCTACGCGAATAGTTTGTGAAATCTTATAGATTGCCGCTTTTTGACTTCCGGCACGATTTGTGACATATTGAACATTTGTGAAAAGTTATTGTGAGCACACCTTTTTGCATTTCGTGTGAGTTGATTAATTGAACTAAATAGAGTAAACCGTCTTGAATGCCGCCTGATCTAGTGCTGGCAACGGTAAATTGTGATAAAAGACATTGTGAACTATTCATTGACATTTGCAAAGAGAAATTGTGAATCCTGTGAACTTGCATCGTGCATTGAAGACGCTGCGTTGGAGTCTGGTAAAGTAAAGATAATTCACTTGCTAATATTGGCCAATTTTAGTCTCGTGTGTGTCTAACTTGCCTCCAGGACTCCACTCAAGAACATCAGCAGGAGATATTTGGTAAGACATTTGTTTAATTCTTAGCGCCAAGAAACTTGGTCCATGTGTTTAGATCCTTTGTCTTGGGCTAAGACTCGATGAATTAATCGCTTCCACTGATCTCTGTTAAAAAATTCCCATTCTTAGCCCGAATTCTACACATAATTTTTGATAGCAAGAGCGTGGTTAACTGTGCCTATATTGTAAACTTGTATCTCAGCCGTTGATTGTATCTGAACTCAGATTGGTGTTGTATGAGCTATATATCTCACCTTGTAGACAGTATTGTAGTGTTTGACAGGTCAGTTATTGTCTAAAATACATCATATTTAATTGTATAAGTTGACCTAGATAATTTGAAACACATTGTCACACATAACCTCAATCAGTAATTGTTGATTTGTATTGTTGAAAAATCTAACTTTAATTTGTTGTTGCATTAATAAGTCAGTTTGTTTGGATACATAACAGCTGTATGTATCAATAAATTTAGTAAATTTAGTTTATTGCATATATTCATAAACATTATAGCAACCAACTTGACCTTGCCACTTGGGCGGGTCACATTAATAAACTTTGTTTTGTTATAATATAGATAATATTGTTAGGTAACACATATTCTGTGCTTACTAACTATTGTATATCTCAAATAATACAGCCAGTCTGTCTGTTGCAAGTAATTAGTTAATTTATTTGAATATTTAACTTTAATTAACTTATTCGAAGGTTCAACTTTTGATAACTTTGACTTTGTTTTGTGTCAATATATTATATTGAAACTATTAATTTTGTTGGACAGTAGATACCTGTCACTTGCCTGCACTTGCAGTAAACAGGCTAATACTTTGTTGGTTTCAAAGAATTAAGAAAAAGTTAATTTTATTTAACGCTTGTCCGGGCTCTTTTGAATTTTGATTATGTCAGCTATCAAGGACTTGCGTGCGGCTGCTGGTGCTATTGCATCAGATTTGCGCTGGTTTGCCTCGGCCAGTGCTTTAGTGAACCGGCCTGATCGCCAGCAGGCCTTACTACAAAGGTACGAGCGGATTGACGATCGCCTGGCAAGTGTGGAACAGCAATTCCGCACTTTCAGCACTTGTTGTCTTGAAGTGTCAATCAATGATTTCACCGCTGACCAGCGAAATAATGAAGACTATGCCCAGGTCTTAGACCTGTATGATGCTGTCTCCAATACTGCGAGACAACTAGTTGCCGATAGGGAAGGGCAACCCGGCCTGAAGCAGGAGCTTCCTAGGTCAGCACCGGGGCTGGTGAGTAGGCTCCCTACTTTGGACCTCCCCCATTTTGATGGCTGCCTAGGAAGCTACCTGGGCTTCGTTAATTTGTTCGACAGCCTAGTCAATGATGGGGCTGACCTTCGGCCGGCACAAAAGTTGGCATATTTAATGTCGGTTCTGGATGGGGAGGCCAAGGGCCTCATCCAGCATCTGCCCATGTCTGACGAGGCGTACCAGACGGCTCGGGACCTAATTACCCGTAGGTACCATAATAAGCGTGGCCTCGCCGACACGCACATCGAGCAGATTTTGGGTTTGCCGACGCTCACCCGGGTCTCTGGGTTGCGCACCCAACTGTTGAACCCGCTTTTGGTGGCCATCAACGCACTTAAGTGCCTTGACCTGCCCGTGGACCAATGGTCCTATCTATTGGTGCACATTGTACTGAAAAAGCTGCCTGCCGACCTGAGGTCGCGTTTTGAACAGCGCTTTGGTGGGGATAGCGCGACCCATCTGCCCCCCTTTGCTGACCTGGAGAGGTTACTGGAGGATGAGTGCCGGGTCTTGGACAACTCCGGTGGTGACACGCCGGCTAAGACGCAGCCGCCCAAGGTCAAGGAGCAGGCTCGCGGTCACACCCGAGCCAATGTTGACCGGCGCCCTCCTCGCTTTGCGGTCACGCAGAGCCCAGCGGAGTGCTCCTATTGCAAGGTCACGGGGCACAGAACGGCCAGTTGTAAGGCATTCTTGGAACTGCATGTCGCCTCTCGTAGGCGCATCGCGAATGCCCGCCGCCTTTGCTTCTCTTGTTTGGGGTCCCACTACCAGCGAGACTGCCCAAATTCTCGCCCCTGTCCTCACTGTGGAGGACAGCATTTGGACATTCTCTGTATGAATGCCAGAGAGGTTGGCCGCTTGTCCAACCAGCCGACGCCGCGCACGGGCGGGTGTTTTGAAGGTGGCAGCCGAGGCTCACCGGCGCGTAGCCGAGAGTCGCCTCGCTCAATTGATCGCCACTCGCCCCGCTTGGAGAACCGTAGCGTGCGCATGCCTCCTTTCTCTCGCGCACCTGAATGTGCTGTTCAGCGTCACCAGCACCATGACTGCTGCCCCAGGTATTCCCCTCCTTTGGCGGAGCGTCCCCGCCTTGACTCGCGCCCACCTCGTTTTGGGCGGGTGCGTCATTATGACCCCCCACAGATGGCGCGCGGATCAAGTCATCGCGCCTTTGAGGACTTCAAGCCGCACCCTTGTTTTGACTTGCCTGGTCCTGGCCAACGGTCGCCGCCCAGGCAACAATAGGTCATTGACCCCTGCCCTATAACTCCAACCTCCCCCATTGAGACCGTTATCCTACCAACGGTTGCTGTTAGGGTCTGGGGACCCACGGGGACCTCTGTTGTTGTCCGTGCTATATTGGACACAGGTTCACAAGGTTGCATTGTTTCCACTTATTTGGTAGGGCAGGTTAAATTAAATATGGGCTCTTTTCCAAATTGTGTACTAGGGCATAGGGGACGTAGCCTCTAATGTTGAAGGGCAAGTTAACGTTTTGTTTGGCCCTGTTGAATCTTCACACCCGAGGATTAAAACCTCGGCTATTATGCTGAAGAATATCTTGGGCATGCATCCACAGAAACAGCTACCTGCTGCTGTGGTGAATTTGACATCGGGATTGGAACTGGCGGACCCCAAATTTGACACACCGGGACAAATCGACTTGTTGATTGGCTCTGATGTCCTCGGTGGAATTTTGATTGGTGGGAAACGGGTCTTGGTGCCAAATGGTTTGACTGCCATCCCGACCATATTTGGATTTGCTTTGATGGGACCTGTACCTAGGGACCCCCCTCCACCCGAACTTGATAATTTGTTGGCTGTAGGCTCTGCTCTCTCTGATGCGGTTCAGAGGTTTTGAGAAGTAGAAGAGCCCCCTCGCCCGTTTGAATCCAGAACATGAGGAGTGCGAGCTGTTCTTCCAGAATAACACTGGTCGACTCCGTTCTGGTCGGCTAATTACGAAGCTACCCTTTCTGTCTGTTCGGCCTCCGCTTGGTGAGTCACGACCTTTAGCCGAAAAGAGATTGTTGGCTATGGAGCGTCGCATGGGTCGTGATCCGGAGCTCAGACAGAAGTACATTGAGTTTATGAGAGATATTAACAATTGGGACACATGTCTGTGTCAAATTTGGATTAGCGTTCGGTGGAGCACTACTTTCTGCCGCATCATGCGGTAGTGAAGCCATCTACTGGCAAGCTGCGCACAGTATTTGATGGTTCTGCGCAGACTTCTACGGGCGTATCCTTGAACCAGTGCTTGCATTCTGGTCCCAAGTTGGTCAAGGACCTTTGTGACGTCATCACCAGCTTCCGGCGACATCAGGTTGTCTTTGTGGCCGATATAAAAATGATGTTCAGGCAGACGATTATCCACCCTGACGACCATCGTTTCCAGCTGATCCGTTGAAGAGAGTCTCCTCGTGATCCCATGGTCGTCTACGAGCTCAATACTAATACGTACGGGTTAAGGTCAAGCCCCTACTTGGCAATACGTTCTCTTTGGGAGCTCGCAGACCGCGAAGTCTTATGTTTCCCACGAGCCTCCGCCATCTTGAAAGACAATATTTACGTCGATGACATTTTCTCGGGCGCCTCCACAGCGGACGAGGCGATTCTGCTGCGGGACGAATTGATAGGTATTTTGGCCTCCGCTGGTTATGAGTTGCGCAAATGGATTTCCAACTCACCAGCGCTTTTGGAAGGCTTGCCAGAGGATCATCAGCAGAATCCACATTTGTTTGAGATTGTTGACAGCCCCGCCATGATGGCTATTCTCGGCGTCCAGTACAGACCAGTCCAAGACATCTTTACGTACAACGTAGACTTGAAATTGCCTTGTTCTTGGACTAAACGTCTCGTATTGTCTACTGTCGCCAGAACCTTTGATCCGAACGGTTGGATCTGTCCAATTATATTTTGGGCAAAATGCTTCTTGCAGAAACTTTGGACAGCAGGATTGACCTGGGACGAACCTCTGCACGGTACTCTTGTTGAGAAATGGACCTCTTTTGTATCCTCACTTCCTGCCATCAACGAGATCACCTTGCCTCGTCCCATCCTTCCTCCCGGGAAGTACAAGGCCACCCTTCACGGGTTTTGTGATGCCTCGGAACGTGGTCATGCGGCCGTGGTGTACTTGCGCACAGTCAGTGCCTCAGGTCAGGTGAGGGTTTCTCTGATCATGGCGAAGAGCAAGGTTGCACCCCTTCGGACATCTTTGACCATTCCGAAATTAGAGCTCTCGGGAGCAGCCCTACTTGTACGCTTATTGAACCACGTGTCCAGTACTTTGGGTAAAAGCATTTGTATTAATGGGACCTACGCCTGGACAGACAGCCAAATTGTTCTTTGTTGGTTGAAGGCTTCTGTCTACACTTTGGAGGTATTTGTCGCTAATCGCGTTTCCCAAATCCAGAAATCCGAAGTCAAACTTGTTTGGAGACACGTGCCAGGTGAGCTCAACCCCGCTGATTGTGCCTCGCGCGGATGCATGACGCCTAGTTTGATAGGTCATTCGCTGTGGTGGAGTCCGGAATGGTTGAGTCGACCAGAAATTGATTGGCCTCAAACACCAGTTTTGAATACTTCTAATTTGCCGGGTCTACGAACACTCGCTCTGGAGAAGGTAGAATGCGCCTTCGACCCCGATTTCCTGTTGAATCGTTACAGCTCTCTCGACAAGTTGTTAGGTGTTACTGCTTGGATAAAGCGTTTTGTTTTCAACTTTAGGCACCCACAACAGAAACGACTGACACCGTTTATCTCACCTCAGGAACGACAGGAGTCCCTCACCTTTTGGGTTCGTTCTGTGCAATTGGCGCATTTTGAAAAGGAGATTGCTATCCTTAAATCAGGGACATCGAAATTGTCGGGAGCTGTCTCTAAATTGAACCCCTTTTTGGACGATACGGGCCTCTTGCGCGTTGGAGGGCGTCTCAAGAACGCCAACCTCCCTTACGGAGCACGTCATCCCCTTTTGTTACCTAAGGACGGTCATTTGGTACGCTTGTTGGTAACTGACCGTCACCTTAAAAATTCGCATGCTGGTTGTAATGCGCTCTTGGCCATTTTGCAACGCGAATTTTGGATCTTGTCTGCCCGAAGAATTATTCGGAGTGTAGTCTTTCGCTGCATCCCTTGCTATAAGCTCAAGTCTTCTACCATGCAGCCCTTGATGGGGGACTTACCGGCAGATCGCGTAACTGAAAGCAGGACGTTTGACGGTGTTGGCACGGACTTCGCTGGTCCCTTTTTGGTAAAAACGTCGTCACTTCGAAACAGCAAGACTGTCAAGGCCTACTTGTGCGTTTTTGTTTGTCTCTCCACAAAGGCCGTACACTTAGAACTGGTCTCCTCGCTTACGACCGAGGCATTTGTAGCCACATTTGACAGATTTGTATCCCGCAGGGGGCTGCCTTCCTTGATTCGTTCTGACTGCGGCACTTACTTCAAGGGCACCTATAATTATTTGAATGATGTTGTTAATTTTCTTGAAACCAACAAGGCTGATATAGGTGATAGGCTTGCCCGACGTGGGATAAATTGGTTGTTTTCCCCACCAAATTGTCCACACTGGGGTGGTATATTTGAGGCCGCCGTAAAATCGGCCAAAACACACTTGCGCAGGACAATCGGTGAGTCTGTCCTTACATTTGAGGAACTCGCAACTGTGTTTTGTAAGATTGAGGCCGTTTTGAACTCTCGGCCATTGTGCCCGATCTCCTCAGATCCGAATGATTTGGAGGCCCTTACGCCGGGCCATTTTTTGATTGGTCGCCCACTTGTCGCCTTGCCTGAGTACCCCTATATTGATACGAGACCTGGTCGTCTCTTGCGTTTTGAATTGGTACGCCAGATTACTCAGAGCTTTTGGAAACGCTGGAATTTGGAATATTTGCACATACTCCAGCAACGCGTTAAGTGGACCGACAAGACCGATCCACCCAAGATTGGTGACCTCGTTTTGATCAAGGAGGCTAACCTTCCGCCACTCAGATGGCGCAGGGGGCGCATCCTTCGTTTGGTAACTGGGGCTGATGGAGTTCCCCGATTTGCTGAGGTCTTGGTGGACGGTTCGATTCTGAGGAGAGCGGTTGCAACATTGTCACGTCTACCAACCGATTAGCGGACCGGTAGGCCGGTCCGGGGCGGGTGGATGTTTGAAATAGAATTAGTTTTTATTATAAGTCAAATCGATTAGATCGATTAAGTAACATTTTGTTTAGTCTTTTGAAAATTTCTGACAATGGTCACACTGAACTGTCACTTCCGTTGGCGCGTTGAAAAATTACCACGTTGTCGTCTCGTACGTAAAATAATTGATCGCCTTTTGAAAAGCACATCCTTGTAGCTACGCGAATAGTTTGTGAAATCTTATAGATTGCCGCTTTTTGACTTCCGGCACGGTTTGTGACATATTGAACATTTGTGAAAAGTTATTGTGAGCACACCTTTTTGCATTTCGTGTGAGTTGATTAATTGAACTAAATAGAGTAAACCTTCTTGAATGCCGCCTGATTTAGTGCTGGCAACGGTAAATTGTGATAAAAGACATTGTGAACTATTCATTGACATTTGCAAAGAGAAATTGTGAATCCTGTGAACTTGCATCGTGCATTGAAGACGCTGCATTGGAGTCTGGTAAAGTAAACCCAGATAGCAGACAAACTTGCGGCAAGTTTGTTTTTTCTTTGATTCTAACTTGCCGCGTCAAATATGACGAGGCAAGTTTGTGACAATATAGCTGCAATATTGTTAAGTCAAATATGAAGTTTCAAGTTTGCGATAATATTGCTCAAATATTGTTATGACAAATATGATATTTCAAGTCTCAGGCAAGCTTGATGCAAACTTCACCGCTACTATGATGCGCGCGCGATACTCGCGGCTTCTAGTTCGCCATCTTGATTCTTGTTTAGTTGTGAATTTGGTTGTAGCTCAGAGGCGGTTTTGATAAAAAGGTAAAAAGTATTATAAACATGATTTTGTGATTGATTCTATGTATTCAGCGAAATAAAGTGTTTATGTGAATGGGTGAGAATTGCAATGCATTACAAAAGCTGTGAAATATGTGGTACGAGATGTGGCCGGTCAGATGGACAAAAGCGAAATTTCATGGCTAAATTTCCTTTAGACGAGGACAGGTAAGCATTTAACCTAACAGTATTCTCATACAATCAGTAATAATAAGTCCAGGTTTAATGTTATTTATAGCCTCATAGGGTTTTAGATGATGTACCTATCTAGTTGGTTAACCTCAAAAATTTACTGTATTAGTGATATTGCACACGTATTATCTATTATTTTAGTCTAAAATTCAATTCAATTATTGCCACTCTGTCTTTTCTTCATATTTTATTAACACGATTTAGATTTACTTCATATTATATCTATATAACGCTAAGTAAGCCAAAACAAAGAAGGTTGGAGTGTAGTTAAGGGTGTGCTAGGGGATTGGGACTTAAAAAAATTTCGGTGAAAAATTTCAAAATCATAATATTGACTGTTTTTTTATTTCATTGCTTAGAATGGCTAAAAACAAAGATTTTTTTATCTTGACAATTTTAATCTCCGATTAAGGGTTCACCGTCAAAATCGTCTTGAAAATGGGCGCGTTACAATAGCGATCGACACTTAGAAATTTTTTTATAAAAATTTTGAAATCGATGGCTTTGAGATTTTTTTGATTTTATTGTATAGAAAAACTAAAAGTAAAAGCTTTTTTGTCTTGATGTTTTTTTCCACCGACCAAGGGTTCAGCCTCAAATCGTCTTTATGTCGGCACGTTACTGGTTACTAAGTAGGTAGGATATACAGTGTGTGTCATAAGCCCCCGTCCGATCTCGAAAGGACATATTACTGACTTATCAGGCGTACCAGGAAAAATAATAAAAAAAATCTAGGTCATCATAAAACATCAGAATAAATTTCCTTAGCTCAGTGTTAACGAGAAACATTACCCCGGAATTGGCGAAAATTCTGTAAACTAACAACACTCCCCTCAATAGCGGAATCCCTTATGATTCTTAAGGCCCATCCACACGGCACAATTTTACCACTGATCAAATTTTCTATGGAATTGGCTTTGCCCGTCTACACGACACAATCAAATGACTGAATTTCATTCCGTCCACCCAATTGGTTAAAATCTGGTGGTCCGCCCACCCGATGAACTTGAGTTGGACGACTGGCGTCTACACGTCACGATTTAATCAAGTGATTAAGTCAAGTTGGACGTAAAATTGTGTCGTGTGGATAGGCCTTTAAATTTATTAAAAATTGTCGGCTTTCGCCGCTTACCGTGTCAAAGGGCATGCCGCCTTTTTAAAATAGTGCAATTTTACCGTCAAGCGAGCCGCCGCCGTACACAAAGGGACCGCTCTAGTGATGTTTACGATCAACAGATAATATCGATTTATTTAATTTTAACATGACATGTTAAAACTAGAATGATAGCCTGCTAGGCTACTAGGCCAATGATAGCCTAGTGATGATACCAACGGACTGCCGTGCAGAGGGTATCGGGTTCGAATCCACGGCGCGCATCAATAATAATACATACATAATAAGATAATAAGACTTTTCCAAGTTACGTGCGTAATAAATAGTTAATATCCCTGTGTCTCGGAGAGCACGTTAAACCGTCGGACCGACAGTCATGAAAATCTTTGACAGTCGTCACGCGGAGTCAGTACCCTTAAATAAACTGATTCTAGTCTAAACCATGGAATGTTTTTATTTATTAACAGCAAATAAAAACATAAATTTACACAAAGCTGACGTTTTAGGGGTTTAGCTACCGATATTCTATCAGGTAAACAATAACATAAAATATCAATAGAAACAGTACTCCAGTGAATACCATTTGTTACATCTCTAATTATTTACCTATTTGATTTACGAATTAACTATTAGCCTACTTGAACACTCAGTCTTTCGCTAGCTTTCCTTTTGTTTAGACTTCCGCGTGAAATAGTAGATTCGTTAGGTATGTCATATTCAAACCCTGAATACTTTAACATGTTGATGTGCTTAGGTAGGAGTGAATGCAATTATGCAGGTGCTCGTAGGGAGTACGAGGAGCGGTATGCCAGACCACGGGGTCTAACCGTGCCGTCGGAGCGCGCGTTTCAACGGCTTTACCACCGGGTGTACAACACGGGCAGTGCTCGCGATGATTCGAATCGCAATCATGGTGGCAGACCACAAAGTAGCGACGGTGTAGTGGAACAGGTCTTACAATTATTCGCTGAGGATCCCACGCAGAGTACCAGGAGTGCGGCACGTGAACTGGGCACCAGTAACGCGCGAGTGTGGAGGATATTAAAAGAAGACGGACAGCATCCTTTCCACTACCAACGTGTTCACTCACTTATGCCGTCGGACTATGCCCACAGAAGACAATACTGCAACTGGCTACTTGGCAAAGTAGAAGAGGATGCTACGTTCTTGGAGCGCGTGTTATTTACCGACAAATGTTCATTTGTGCGGACGGGTGTTTTCAACTGTCACAATGAACACGTCTGGGCTGTTGAAAATCCACACGCGATGAAAGAAAGCCATTTTCAACATCGTTGGCGCATCAATGTGTGGGCGGGAATCCTCGGCGACCGTATTATTGGTCCGCATTTTTTAAATGAAACCATGAACGGTACCAATTATTTAAGATTTTTAAGGGAAGTTCTAAGTTACGAGTTAGATTCGTTGCCGTTAAGCTTCCACCGCAGCTTGTGGTTCCAGCACGACGGTGCCCTACCTCATTTTTTACGAGCTGTGCGTGAGTATCTTGACGCACAGTTCCCTGGCAAGTGGATTGGACGAAGCGGGCCTATCTCGTGGCCACCAAGATCATCGGACCTAACGCCTTTAGACTTTTACTTGTGGGGACACGTTAAACAAATAGTGTACCAAAAACCGTGTGACACTGAAGAAGAAATGCGTGCGCGTATCGTTTCTGCTTTCCGAAGTTTAAACCCAGGAGTGTTAAGAAGTGTGCGTTCGGATATGGTGCAAAGGTGCCGTAAGTGTCTAGCCGTGGGTGGCGGCCATGTGGAGAATGACCGTCGCAACTTACAGCAAGTTGATATTTTTATCAATTAAGGTAGGTACCTAGTTACGTAAGATTAAACCAATTAAAAAGTAGGTAGTTATTAATGTAAGTACCGTAGTCATAGCGCGACGATTTTCTCTTAGATGGGTGACCGCGTGTGACTTTACATGAAAGCGCTTCCGGGCTTCCGACGGCCCGTAAAGCCGCATCCAAGAATCGTTAGGCCATGTCGTAGGTATTCGAGCAGTTTGAAAACAGTGACACCAGAGTTGACCACGCACTCGCACGAAACAAACAGAAAACCTTAATACTGTACTTTGTTTTACGGAGTTTTACCTAAACCGTCGAAGCAAAAGATCAGCTGTTGCATCAAGTGCATAAAATCTGTTTATACCTAAAATAATACTTGGCACGTGTAAAGGACGATGACGCGCGGCGGCGGCTTTTGTCAAAGGAGGCGGTCGGTTGGCCTATGCACTCAAAGGCGCCGCTTTTGCCGTCAAATTTTTATGAACTTTAGGTAGATACCTAGCTAATACGATTTATGAGTCTTTAGTGTTGCCATGGGTAATCTGATATGATATTATTTAAAATTAATTAAATTTACATGGGAAAATTTTATGTTGAATTTCCGTAAAATAATGACAAATATCTCATCATTTTACGCTACTCTACAACCCCTTCATTGATCGGACGGGGGGATATGTAACACCCTGTATAGGAATAGCCCTGTTACAAGAAACCTAACACAACCTATTAAGTTTCCCGAGTGGACGAGATTCATAAATCATTCGATCGTAATATACGACATGAAGCAGGTCGGCATCAGTGTTATCAACTTATTAGGTTATGCTAGGTTTCCTTGTGACCCTGTATCCAAAAATAGGTGCCCTGCGTCGCAGGGCTCCGTCAACTTAACTTAAAAGATATCGCCGCCCTATCTACTTGGTACCTAGTCCTACGTAGTAGGTACTTAGTAAGCAACGACAGACGACGATTTGAGGCTGAATCCTTGGTCAGAGGAAAAAACATCAGGATAAAAAATCTTTTCTTTTTAGTTGTTCTATACAATAATAGCAAAAAAAATCACATATAAATCGATTTTGAAATTTTTCTTCAAAAATTTTCTTTGTGTCGAACGCTACCAATAGAATAGAATGTGAACCTTTGATCGGAGAAAAAAAATGTCAAGAGCAAAAAGCCTTTAATATTAGTCGTTATATACAATGCAAACAAAAAATAATAAATAAGTTGTACTTTTGATAGAAGAAATATTTTATTCGAATCTCCATAACCCTTAAAACTAAACACGTATTATCTATATCATAAGTTCATAACAATAGGTACCTACCGGTATAGGTAACGTAGGTACCTATTGTTATGAACTTATGATATAGATAATACGTGTTTAGTTTTAAGGGTTATGGAGATTCGAATAAAATATTTCTTCTATCAAAAGTACAACTTATTTATTATTTTTTGTTTGCATTGTATATAACGACTAATATTAAAGGCTTTTTGCTCTTGACATTTTTTTTCTCCGATCAAAGGTTCACATTCTATTCTATTGGTAGCGTTCGACACAAAGAAAATTTTTGAAGAAAAATTTCAAAATCGATTTATATGTGATTTTTTTTGCTATTATTGTATAGAACAACTAAAAATAAAAGATTTTTTATCCTGATGTTTTTTCCTCTGACCAAGGATTCAGCCTCAAATCGTCGTCTGTCGTTGCTTACTAAGTACCTACTCTCTTATACGTTGAGGTATTGGCGGTACTGACTTTTCATCTTATTAGTGTGTTAGTATACTTATTTTCGAGCATTTTTAAAGGGAGGTCCGTAAAATGGACGCGAATAGGGCGATGGACGCGAACAGGCGAAATGACCCTATAATTATTATAGGTATATCATCTGGTCCTGCAAGAATATCAGCATTGCAGTTATCTGCAACAATAGCTGATGCAGGTTCCAATTTGTACTCCAATCCGTTTGTCATTGTTTAAATCAACGTATACCTACCTATTTAAACAATGACAAACGGATTGGAGTACAAATTGGAACCTGCATCAGCTATTGTTGCAGATAACTGCAATGCTGATATTCTTGCAGGACCAGATGATATACCTATAATAATTATAGGGTCATTTCGCCTGTTCGCGTCCATCGCCCTATTCGCGTCCATTTTACGGACCTCCCTTTAAAAATGCTCGAAAATAAGTATACTAACACACTAATAAGATGAAAAGTCAGTACCGCCAATACCTCAACGTATAAGAGAGTAGGTACTTAGTAAGCAACGACAGACGACGATTTGAGGCTGAATCCTTGGTCAGAGGAAAAAACATCAGGATAAAAAATCTTTTATTTTTAGTTGTTCTATACAATAATAGCAAAAAAATCACATATAAATCGATTTTGAAATTTTTCTTCAAAAATTTTCTTTGTGTCGAACGCTACCAATAGAATAGAATGTGAACCTTTGATCGGAGAAAAAAAATGTCAAGAGCAAAAAGCCTTTAATATTAGTCGTTATATACAATGCAAACAAAAAATAATAAATAAGTTGTACTTTTGATAGAAGAAATATTTTATTCGAATCTCCATAACCCTTAAAACTAAACACGTATTATCTATATCATAAGTTCATAACAATAGGTACCTACGTTACCTATACCGGTAGGTACCTATTGTTATGAACTTATGATATAGATAATACGTGTTTAGTTTTAAGGGTTATGGAGATTCGAATAAAATATTTCTTCTATCAAAAGTACAACTTATTTATTATTTTTTGTTTGCATTGTATATAACGACTAATATTAAAGGCTTTTTGCTCTTGACATTTTTTTTCTCCGATCAAAGGTTCACATTCTATTCTATTGGTAGCGTTCGACACAAAGAAAATTTTTGAAGAAAAATTTCAAAATCGATTTATATGTGATTTTTTTTGCTATTATTGTATAGAACAACTAAAAATAAAAGATTTTTTATCCTGATGTTTTTTCCTCTGACCAAGGATTCAGCCTCAAATCGTCGTCTGTCGTTGCTTACTAAGTACCTACTACGTAGGACTAGGTACCAAGTAGATAGGGCGGCGATATCTTTTAAGTTAAGTTGACGGAGCCCTGCGACGCAGGGCACCTATTTTTGGATACAGGGTCACAAGGAAACCTAGCATAACCTAATAAGTTGATAACACTGATGCCGACCTGCTTCATGTCGTATATTACGATCGAATGATTTATGAATCTCGTCCACTCGGGAAACTTAATAGGTTGTGTTAGGTTTCTTGTAACAGGGCTATTCCTATACAGGGTGTTACATATCCCCCCGTCCGATCAATGAAGGGGTTGTAGAGTAGCGTAAAATGATGAGATATTTGTCATTATTTTACGGAAATTCAACATAAAATTTTCCCATGTAAATTTAATTAATTTTAAATAATATCATATCAGATTACCCATGGCAACACTAAAGACTCATAAATCGTATTAGCTAGGTATCTACCTAAAGTTCATAAAAATTTGACGGCAAAAGCGGCGCCTTTGAGTGCATAGGCCAACCGACCGCCTCCTTTGACAAAAGCCGCCGCCGCGCGTCATCGTCCTTTACACGTGCCAAGTATTATTTTAGGTATAAACAGATTTTATGCACTTGATGCAACAGCTGATCTTTTGCTTCGACGGTTTAGGTAAAACTCCGTAAAACAAAGTACAGTATTAAGGTTTTCTGTTTGTTTCGTGCGAGTGCGTGGTCAACTCTGGTGTCACTGTTTTCAAACTGCTCGAATACCTACGACATGGCCTAACGATTCTTGGATGCGGCTTTACGGGCCGTCGGAAGCCCGGAAGCGCTTTCATGTAAAGTCACACGCGGTCACCCATCTAAGAGAAAATCGTCGCGCTATGACTACGGTACTTACATTAATAACTACCTACTTTTTAATTGGTTTAATCTTACGTAACTAGGTACCTACCTTAATTGATAAAAATATCAACTTGCTGTAAGTTGCGACGGTCATTCTCCACATGGCCGCCACCCACGGCTAGACACTTACGGCACCTTTGCACCATATCCGAACGCACACTTCTTAACACTCCTGGGTTTAAACTTCGGAAAGCAGAAACGATACGCGCACGCATTTCTTCTTCAGTGTCACACGGTTTTTGGTACACTATTTGTTTAACGTGTCCCCACAAGTAAAAGTCTAAAGGCGTTAGGTCCGATGATCTTGGTGGCCACGAGATAGGCCCGCTTCGTCCAATCCACTTGCCAGGGAACTGTGCGTCAAGATACTCACGCACAGCTCGTAAAAAATGAGGTAGGGCACCGTCGTGCTGGAACCACAAGCTGCGGTGGAAGCTTAACGGCAACGAATCTAACTCGTAACTTAGAACTTCCCTTAAAAATCTTAAATAATTGGTACCGTTCATGGTTTCATTTAAAAAATGCGGACCAATAATACGGTCGCCGAGGATTCCCGCCCACACATTGATGCGCCAACGATGTTGAAAATGGCTTTCTTTCATCGCGTGTGGATTTTCAACAGCCCAGACGTGTTCATTGTGACAGTTGAAAACACCCGTCCGCACAAATGAACATTTGTCGGTAAATAACACGCGCTCCAAGAACGTAGCATCCTCTTCTACTTTGCCAAGTAGCCAGTTGCAGTATTGTCTTCTGTGGGCATAGTCCGACGGCATAAGTGAGTGAACACGTTGGTAGTGGAAAGGATGCTGTCCGTCTTCTTTTAATATCCTCCACACTCGCGCGTTACTGGTGCCCAGTTCACGTGCCGCACTCCTGGTACTCTGCGTGGGATCCTCAGCGAATAATTGTAAGACCTGTTCCACTACACCGTCGCTACTTTGTGGTCTGCCACCATGATTGCGATTCGAATCATCGCGAGCACTGCCCGTGTTGTACACCCGGTGGTGAAGCCGTTGAAACGCGCGCTCCGACGGCACGGTTAGACCCCGTGGTCTGGCATACCGCTCCTCGTACTCCCTACGAGCACCTGCATAATTGCATTCACTCCTACTTTTCATCTTATTAGTGTGTTAGTATACTTATTTTCGAGCATTTTTAAAGGGAGGTCCGTAAAATGGACGCGAATAGGGCGATGGACGCGAACAGGCGAAATGACCCTATAATTATTATAGGTATATCATCTGGTCCTGCAAGAATATCAGCATTGCAGTTATCTGCAACAATAGCTGATGCAGGTTCCAATTTGTACTCCAATCCGTTTGTCATTGTTTAAATAGGTAGGTATACGTTGATTTAAACAATGACAAACGGATTGGAGTACAAATTGGAACCTGCATCAGCTATTGTTGCAGATAACTGCAATGCTGATATTCTTGCAGGACCAGATGATATACCTATAATAATTATAGGGTCATTTCGCCTGTTCGCGTCCATCGCCCTATTCGCGTCCATTTTACGGACCTCCCTTTAAAAATGCTCGAAAATAAGTATACTAACACACTAATAAGATGAAAAGTCAGTACCGCCAATACCTCAACGTATAAGAGACACGCACAAATAGACAAAAGTTCCGTGCGCCCAGCTAATCCTGTTTAAAAAAATTAGTTATTCTCGGTTGTTCAACAAAAGAGTGCAGATGCGCGGGATATAAATAAAAAAATAGTGTGCAGCGGCGTGTTTGACGGTAAGTATTTTATTGTTTTATGTGAATTTTAGGATACATAGATGTTTCTAGACATTAATAATGAAAAGATGAATGGTATGAATAATGAATTAGCTTGTTTTTTTATAGTTAACAATTAAAATAAGGTGGACGGAATTACAACACCGAATTTATAAAACTTCCACTTTGCGTCCACACTGGACGCGAACTCGTCCATTTATGATTTCTTTAGTTGTTTATTTTTATGTGATTAAAATATGAGAGAGGAATTGGGATTTTGTTTATTTTAACATTAATAGTATGCAATTGTAATGACCAATTTGCGTCCACATTATTATGATTGTAATAAAAGATACAATCGATATAATAATCAGTCACAAGTGGACGCAAACTATACCTGCGAGGGATAATATTATAGCAAATTGCGCCCATTTTTTCATGAAATAGAAATGATCGCATAAATACATTCTATAAATATACTTTTTTTATAATTTAAAATGCATTTTTTATTAAGACTGAGTTTAAAATTCAATTATTACATTTTATTTCTTTTATTCCATCTTTTTCTATTCAAGATGAGTTCTTAGGAGACAAGAAAGAAGAAGGAAAAGAAAAAATACAGAAGATGATTAAATAAAGAAAGCGTTTAGTGATATTAGTGAAAATTATGCTATTCCGAAGACCACAATATTGGACAACATGTAGGGTCATTTCGCCTGTTCGCGTCCATTTAGTGCAGTTGGCAAGTTTGAAGGAGAAAATAAAAATGTTCCAGCAAATTGATTCAATAAAAAATGTATGTAATGCGTTCATTATATGGTCTATTTTAATATTAACTTTCAGTTTTGTTCAAACTTGGTGTGTTTTTTTTTAAATAGATAAACTTTAAAATTTGTCATTTTACCCAGTTTGCGTCAAAAATATCCAAATTGCGCCCACCTGTGGACCAGTTCGCGTCCACCAGCTTAGAGAAGGAATATAAGGGTGATATTGTTAAGACAATCTAAAGAAAGATTGGCTTTTAACAATTTCTACATTTAAGATTAAAGTTATAAAACAATCAACATTATTACCATTATTAAAACACTGTAAAGAAACTATTTATTGTTGTCAACATCAATGGAACTTAAAATCAAAGATTTAAAAAAAAATAAGATACATGTTGTCCAATGTTGTGGTCTTCGGAATAGCCTAATTTTTACATATGTATTTGTCTTATCGATTCTTCTTCTCACGAATATCCCTAAGCGCTTTCTTTATTTAATCATCTTCTGTATTTTTTTCTTTTCCTTCTTCTTTCTTGTCTCCTAAGAACTCATCTTGAATAGAAAAAATATGGAAACACACTAAATTTGTAAAAGTGAGAATTTTAGACTCAGTCTTAATCAAAAATGCATTTTGAATTATTAAAAAAAATATATAATATATTTATGCTATCATTTCTATTTCATGAAAAAATGGACGCAATTTGCTATAATATTATTTCTTGTAGGTATAGTTTGCGTCGACGTGTCATCGATTATTATATCGATTGTATCTTTTATTACAATCATAATAATGTGGACGCAAATTGGTCATTACAATTGCATACTATTAATGTTAAAATAAACAAAATCCCAATTTCTCTCTCATATTTTAATCACATATAAATAAACAAGTAAAGAAAACATAAATAGACGAGTTCGGGTCCATTGCGGACGCAAAGTGGAAGTTTTATAAATTCAGTGTTGTAATTCGCGTCCACCTTAATTTAATTGTTAACTATAAAAAAGCAACTTAATTATTAATTCATACTATTCGTCTTTTCATTATTAATGTCTAGAAACAGTTATGTATCCTAAAATTCACATAAAACAATAAAATACTTACCGTCAAACATGCCGCCGCACACTATTTTTTTATTTAAATCCCGAGCGTTTTGCACTCTTTTGTTGAACAACCGAGTTTAACTAATTTTTTTAAACAGGATTAGCTGGGCGCACGGAACTTTTGTCTATTTGTGCGTGTCTCTTATACGTTGAGTTATTGGCGGTACTGACTTTTCATTTTATTTGTGTGTTAGTAGGTATACTTATTTTCGAGCATTTTTAAAGGAGGTCCGTAAAATGGACGCGAATTGGGTGGTAGACGCGAACAGGCGAAATTTATCGTTATTTTTTTTATCTTTGATTTTAAGTTCTTTAGTGTGAAGTGTGTGAGTTTCTTTAGTGTGATTTAATAATGATAATAATGTTGATTTTTTTTATAACTTTAATCTTAAATGTAGAAATTGTTAAAAGCCAATCTTTCTTTAGATTGTCTTAACAATATCACCCTTATATTCCTTCTCTAAGCTGGTGGACGCGAAATGGTCCACAGGTGGACGCAATTAGGATTTTCTGGACGCAAACTGGGTAAAGTGCCCAATCTTGAAGTTTGTTTGTTTAAAAAAAAAACACAACAAGTTTCAAATATAACTGAAAGTAGTATTATAATAGACTATACTAACGCATTGCATAAATTTTTCATTGAATCAATTTGCTGGAACATTTTTATTTTTTCCTTCAAACTTGCCAACTGCACTAAATGGACGCGAACAGGCGAAAAGACCCTACGTATACACTTAAATAATAAATATTTTGAATAAAATGCTATTTAAATGTTAATTAAAATATATACGACAATATAATATATACACATTTATATTATTTATGTAAATTAGGTATATGTACTAAAAACTTTAGTTGACATATTGTTGTTTATCATTTCAGACAGGCAATCATAACACATTTATAGCGCGTTTCCGAACGCTTCCGGCCTATTGTCACTACTTTAATTATTGTTCTGTCAAAAGTGTCAGCTGTCAAGCAAGATACCATTGTGTTAGCCGGCTGAAGCCGTTACTTAATGTTTCATTCAGGTTGCCAAAGACAAAACTGATGTGCGAAAAAATATGATGCGCATATTCTTCACAATAATTATTGTCAGTGTTTGAACATCATCCTCTTAGCGTTATCCCTGTTCCAATCTGGGGTCCGCTTCCCAAAAGTTCTAGAACAAAAGTTGTTCATAATGATGAATATAACCACCCCCTAAGAGGTTAACGTTGTTTTACAAATAACCCTGTATATCCTGTTTAGTACAAATATTTCTGTGATTTAGATATAATATCTAATCTGAGAGATTTGTGTTTTGTTTGTAATATGTCCAGTAACTGAATTTTTTACTGGTGAAGAAAAAAATTTGTTGAAAGGTAACTGTAACACAGTACTTTTGGTCCAGTGAGAATATCAAGAACCACTTTAAATTTAAGTTTGTGATTTTTTTATTACGATAAAGACAAAGTAAGTCTATACTATGTTGTGGCATTTTCGACGGCCCCTGGGAATACGTCTTTAGGCCGGCGCGCACTGACGTCGCGGCATGGCAAAGGATTTTATTACTGATCAAGTCTTTTTTATTCTTATTTTTATGAGTTTAGAATTCATTGATCAAGTCATTTTTATTCTTATTTCTATGAGTTTAGAATTCACATTACTTTATTTCGATACAAGCGTACCGCGGCCCGCCGTGGCACGTCATGGCATACCGCGGGACGTCGCGGCATACTTCGGGACGCCACGGTATGCCACGACGTAGTAAATCTTGTTCTCCATAAATAATGTATCCAGAATTGTTTTCTCTTCGACCTATCAGTTTGTATTTGTCATCCTTCATCTTCAGCAAGAAGTGCTATTGATACTAAATACCAGTCATTTGGACGCCTCGCGTCATGCCGAAGCGTCCTTCGGGCTACCGAAACATGCCGTGCCGTCAGTCGGCGCCGGCCTTTATGATGCTATGTATATTTTAATGTCATATTTTTACGACATACATTATGTCAATTTATTATAATTAGAAATTATTGACCGATTTAAAAAATAAATAGTCATGATAAAAATTTGTGTATTTTTATTCACTTTGTTGTATTCACGAAGTCACAGCAATAATATTTTATGTGAAGTTTTGTGGTTTCTTAGGTTAAACATATCTCCCCCCGTGGGATCTCCACCTTGTCGTGGTGGGGGGGCTCAGTAACCGTGGATTGGTCACCCGCGGTGAAGCTAAGAGGGATCCAGGAGGGGACGCTCCGCGTGGGCTTGGAGGGGCCTGCGCAGGATGCGTCCAACGGTGCGGGTGCGGGGGACAGTTCTGTCTGTCCCTCGCAGTCGGGTGCGGTCGCCGGAGGAGAGGCGTGTCGGTGTTGCGTTGCCGCGCGCCCTATCTCCCGCGACCAAATGGGGGCGCACCATTCGATGCGTCGTGGTTGGGCCGCAGAGGAAGAGGAGATGCGGTGTTGCGTTGCCGTCCTCCCTATCCTCTGCGGCCGCTGGGCGTTTTGGCGGCGGAGTCCAACACCTTAATCCGTCGCCAAGGGGGTTTTGTTCGGGGCCCGCCTGACCATCTGGCGAGCCAATACCCGTCGGAGGGTGGCGACGAGTGCTTTGGTGATGCCCCACCCTCCGACACACGGGTACATGGCGGAAGTCGAGGTGGTTTTTAGTGGAAACACCACATATTCCGGCTCTTATTTTTTATTCCGGATTTTCCACCTCATAAAACAAAAAAAAAAAAAGGTTAAACATACCTATCTGTGCAGGTTATAGGCAACAGAATACACTACAGATATTGGAAGTACGGTAGTGCATGCTACATCTAATACACTGCATACATAAGTCGAACTGTACTCAGTTTTGTTTCGGACAATATGACACTCTTTTATTATATTAATCTGTGGTCGCAGGATGTCTATTTGACCACATACTAGCCCCCAAATGTTCAGGTTTCTTTAAAATCTACAATTTTAATTCCAGGTTAAAATTTCCAAAATATTAAAGGTTACATTTTGGAAATTTTAACCTAGGAGAATTATTATTACTGCCGTAGCACAGGTAGGGCAAGTTTGTCGTAACAAAATTGTAGGTAGTATGTCAAAACAAACCTTAAGCAAGTTTGTTATATCAAGTTTGCACAACCTTTGCAAAAACAAACTTAATGCAAGTTTGATATATCAAGTTTGCACAACCTTTGCAAAAACAAACTTCATGCAAGTTTGTCACCGTGAAACTAGCAAGTTTGATTTAAACTTGTTGCAAGTTTGCAAACTTGCCATGTCAAACTTTATGCAAGCTTGCTTTTTTGATGTATCAAACTTGTTGCAAGTTTGAAACAAGTTTATATTGCTATCTGGGAAGATAATTCACTTGCTAATATTGGCCAATTTTAGTCTCGTGTGTGTCTAACTTGCCTCCAGGACTCCACTCAAGAACATCACCAGGAGATATTTGGTAAGACATTTGTTTAATTCTTAGCGCCAAGAAACTTGGTCCATGTGTTTAGATCCTTTGTCTTGGGCTAAGACTGGATGAATTAATCGCTTCCACTGATCTCTGTTAAAAAATACCCATTCTTAGCCCGAATTCTACACAATATCGTTAGCCCCTTGATGTAAGCTGTTAACCGAGAGTCACACTGCGTAAATTGTCAGTTCACCTAGCTTGAGGTCCTACGCTACGTTTGCCAAGCGCGGTTACCAGATGAAGATTGTCACATTTTTTGTTGTAAAAAAAATATGTTCCTACTTGGGTATGATATAGCAGAACCGAAACAGAGTTTTTTATGGTAATAGGCGGCAAACGAGCAGACGGATCGCCTGATGGTAAGTAATTACCGCCGCCCATGGACACAAGCAGCACCACAGGAGTCACAAGTGCGTTGCTGCCCCTTGGGGTTGGGAAAAGGGATAAGATGAGGAGTTGGATGAGGGAGAAGGAATAGGGGATAGGGCCTAGTATTAGCACAGTCTAGTCTTTATACGGTAGTATTAGTGCATATTTTTCTTACACATCCCTCATTCATCTCTTATTGACACAAGGCCTCAGAAACAAGGATCCATCATAGGCTTGTCCTAATTATTAAATTATGATTTTCATGTAAAAAGGAGGAGGTTCTCAATTCGGCCGGTATATATTTTTTGTATGTATGTACACCGATTTCACCGAGATTTCTGAACCGATTTATGTGATTCTTTTTTTCTTTGATGCGGAATAGTTCGAATTGGTCCTTTAAAAATGTTATTCAGGTAAGCTTAGTAGTTTTTGTTTTATGAGAATTTTTTTATTTACTTTCACCTATACCGATGTCTGAATTATAGTCTCGCAAGTAAATTTGATCTGCTTTTCGGTTACCGATTGAGCTGGAATTCTGTATACGTACGTAAATTGGATGACAATGAAAAGTGATTATGATATAGAGCTGAGGCCCTAGCCAAACGGCATTCGCTCTGATATCTACTTTCGTTAACGCTTGGTTGCCATGGCAATACAAGGAATTCCTTCTTCGCTGACCACGTGATATAACGAAGGCTTATGTCAGTTACATACATTTTTGCTCTTAGCGATTAGCGATATCGTTAGTCGAATGCCATTTGGCTAAGGGGGCAGATCTGATGATGGAATCGAAAGGTGGCCATAGAAACTCAGTAATTAAATGACAACACTCTATCGAGTTTGGGCTCGTTGGATTCATCTTGACGAACACTTTGGTGCGGGTGGTTACGAGGATCCTTTAGGGTCCGATGAAGGAGCCAGAAGGTGGCCATACGAACTCAGTAATTACAAAAATCAATTTAACTTGCGCACTGATGATAATGGTGACTTATTTTAAATTATCTTTCGGGATATATACCACGTACCATTGTTTGGAGTGATACCTTCGTTCAACACCACTAGCACTGTTATCACTATCGCACTGTACCCGATCACGACATACTACACTCACTACGTCAGCTCGCGGTTTGACTTTGTTCTTTTCACGGGTTTTACATAGACGTACCACTGGATGCCAGATACTCGACAGTTGAAACCCACCCTCTCTATTGAAATTTTTGCACTTTTTAATTTCAATAGCCTCCCTAACCATTCGAGGTATGTAGTGGCGTTCTGTGGAAAGCACCTGTGGGTTATGTAACTCAATCCAGTGGTCGGTACCCGAGTCTAAGAGGTGTTGAGCTATGGCCGACTTGTGTGGTTCATTATTTTTGACTGCCCTGATGTGTTCCTTTATCCGGCAAGAGATGGTGCGTTTAGTTTTTCCTATATAGGAACTCCCACAGCTGCAGTCAATTTGGTTTACACCTGCCTGGCTGTCTTTCGGCGTTCTTATATATATTATACAATACCCTCAGTACATCCGTGAACATGGCGCCTGCACTAGTGCCGAAATATTGGTTACTCCAAACAAAGGTACGTGGTATATATCCCGAAAGACAATTTAAAATAAGTTTAAATGACCACGACAGTTTAAATTCCTGTAAAGATAATGGTGACGTCAAGGACGTGAATCAAATCGTTTCTTGAGATCTATATATTTAAGGTGCGCAGCATCTTTTCTAGGTCTACCCATAACTAGTTGACATTACAACAATACACTAAAAAGTATTAAATAAAAAACTTCGTTAAGGAAACCTGACATCAAAAACTAAAAAGTAAAAAATAATAAAGATTTAATATTAATTAAATACTACTTAGTATTTATATGTGCTGTTTACTAATAGGTTAAGGGCCTGCGCAAAATATATCTGGCTATATACTATCCTTACGAGGCTAGACTATGGAATCAAATTTGCTGAAACGGCACTAGGACAAATAGTAGACAGAAAATTGTAGCAAAAAATGTAATTGACCTAAAAACAAAATTGTTTTAAGGAATGTAAAATAAAACTGTTCTCAATACAATACTGCTTTTCTTTTTGAACAGCCAACATTGAAAACTCTATGATAACATAAGTCGTAAACACTACTTCGCAAGGAAATATAACCGATCGAACCGTAATTTTGAATCTAATTCTAAACACAATGTCAAATTCTGTCCTGGATCCGAATATTAAATGACATAATTGATGTGGAATTCCAAATTCAAAATTCCAAAAGAGAATGCTAACAAAGTGCGTTGGAATTCTTAACCGCTGGACACAAAGCGAAACGGGATTATTTTGAAAGGATTTATTATTTACATGCATTATACAATTTTCAACAAAAGCGCCGGATGTGACGTCACGGGATAGGAACTCGACGCTCTCGTTCGCCTGAAAACCTAGTGAGGACGCTGAAACCATTTCCACAGTTTCGAATTCAGTTTTTCGTGTTCTGCGTGCGTGGATATAAATCGGATTAAATTAAATCGGAAACGCCTTCAATAAATTCAGATGCATAGCTATCGATGCAGGCTGTAGACTACTATCCCATTTGTCCACTGTTACATAACTTATAAGTTAGTCTTTAAAATTGGACTAGTACAGCTTGGTAAAATTGTATCTACATATTATACGTATAGAGATCGCATAATTTTCTAGCGTGGGACTTAGACCAGCCTTCAACTTAGCAAAATATAATAATTAGTTAATGTAATCATATCCATCGCTATCCAAATATTCTCCAAATAAACTGGAGTAATTCTACAAGTTTTTCATGAACTACAATTTTCTTATTATTGTAGTTATAAATTATGAATGAGCAAACTTTTCATAGACTCCGGTATAAATTATCACTAAGTTAAGAAATATCGCTGTTCATTAGTGCCATAAATAAGTTTGACAAAATAATAAGTGATTTAGAAAGCTAGTCTTATAAGATTTTCAGAATAAAAATATTTCGTACCTAGGTTGTGAAGTGCCACTTATGATAGATAGTTCGTGTTCGATTCCCAGCAACAGAGTTTACAATGTTAAGTGTTAAAGTTGAGACTTAATATAGAACCTCTAGCTTGAAACATAAAGCTTTATATTGGACAGCAATAATGGCGTAGTAGTTGAATTAGCCGCCTCACTTCTTCACACTACGCCGACTTACGTGGGTTCGATCTATTCTTAGGACAACATTTTGTGTGATTCATAAATGATTGTTTAAAGTCTGACTGTTTTAAGTCCATCGATTGTTTAAGTTCTCCACGGTACAGGTTTTTTGCTAGTGGGTTTATCCTAAAAAAAACTACTTCCTTTAAGATGCCAGCAGGCTTAGCCAAGACGTCTTTCTGCAAACGTTAACGCAAAAAAATGTATGGATTGAACGAAAAGTCACGTGATCTAATCAAACAAATAGAAAAGTCGCAGCCAAATACTCAACGCATAAAAAGCATTCGCATCGATAGAATAAACCCATCGCTTCTGCGATGTCAGAAGCAAAATGGTAGCCAAGTTGCCAATTTCGGCCAAAACTAATGCTATTAGCGTCGATTGCGTACGAATAACAATCGAATGATAGAACCCTGCAGAAAACGCAAAAAATAATGCCACAGTCGGTCAGCCTGTACTCGGCCTAGAGCTCCTTGCTAGGGCCTCACTAAATCACCATGCCTAAAACATTATTTTACTATTTCAGACTCATAAAGGGCCCATTTATACAGCAATAGGCCACTTAAGTGTTCTCCAAGTAAGTTGCTTATCGCAACTCACGTCATTGTTTATGTTTCAAATTCCTTAGAAAGTCAAAGTTCTTAAGTAATAAATATTAAAATTTAAACATTAAAAATCCTTAAATGTTTAAAATTATATATAATTATATATAACTTGAAACAAACAAACAAATCGTCTGGTTCGAACTTTTGTTTCACTCGCATAAATATTTACATTACTTTGACATTTGACGCGCTTGACGCTTCAAACAACGCAGCAAGGCATATACTAATAACCATGTTGTGTCGCAGAATGTGCGTGTGACACTAACGCGTGGTGTTGTCTACCAATTTTGCGTTTTCTTCGATTGCAAACGCGTTTGCGTTTGAAATCGGAGAAAGGCGATGGAAACGATACGTTTGAGTTTTGGCTAAGCCTGCAGATATTGCAGATAGAATATATACCGGCCTAGAATTAACTACGTACCTATATAAGTTACAAATCAACGTAATAATTATTTACAGAAGACAAGTTTAAAATCCCTTAATCTCATCTTAACTGTAAACAACTCTAATGTGAAAAAAAAGCAATGTTTATTCTTGTTACAAGATAAGAAAAATCGCTATCAATACACCAGCACAATACAAAGTTGAAACAACAATGAATATAATCTGTTACACTACAATTTCATAATTGTAAACAAACGACACTCAAGCGACGCCGCGGGAAATAGCACATAAATCCTCAAACTGTTTTATATGAAAAGTATAATTAATAGGATTTATGCTATAACAACACAAGTGAGTTAATGAGAATTTGCGTGTATTTGATGATTTTTTATTAAATTTTGTTGTTTACTTTGTTTTTGAAGAACATATTGTTACATTAGTTATAGCAATATTTATGATTTGAATATTTGATAGCCAGTCTAGTTTTAGTTAAAATATTATTTGATTAGGGACTAGTAGACCGAAAAAACTTTCTTTTTGTTATTGCTTCTAGTGGCAGACGAGCGAACGGCCCATCTGATGGTAAACGGTAACCGCTGCTCATGGACTTCGCTAATGTCAAGGGTATACAGAGCAAAGCCGCTGCCTACCGTGAAAATAATGCTCTCTTTCAACCTCGTTTGAAGAAGGACAAGTCATAGCGCTCGGAAAACACCGCAGCAGGTAGTTCATTCCAGAGCCTACACGTACGTGGTAGAAAAGATCGCTGGGAGCGCACCGTACTAGATGAGAACGCTTCCAGATAGTACGGGTGAACTCTACTGCGTCAGTGAGTGGTACGTTGGTAGAAGGGTGACCCTGGTACCAAATTAACTAATTCTTCGGAGCACTCCCCGTGAAGGAGTCGGTAAAATACGCAGAGAGAACCAAAGTCTCTCCGCTGCTCCAGCGACTCTAGTCTAGCCGTGAGATCGGGATCATCGACGATTCGAACAGCTCGTCTCTGTAGGGAGTCAAGTGGATCAAGCTGATATTTTGGCGCTCCGGCCCAGAGATGTGAGCAGTACTCCACATGTAGCCGGACTTGCGCTTTATAAAGCACAAGTCGTTGGGTTAGTGTGAAGTACCGCTTAGCCCGGTTCGGCACTCCCAGCTTCTTGCTTGCCAATTTGGCTTTATCCTCCAAATGACTCAATGAAAATTGGACTTTGTTCGATATTTTGACGCCAAGGATCCCAATATTCTCGACAATATGCAGGGGTACTCCTTGAAACCGAGGCGCTATAACGAAATGGTCCTTCTTCGCAGTTAATGCGCATACTTGTGTCTTAGTGGGGTTAAATTGAACAAGGTTCTTTTCACCCCATTTGGAGGCGCGCCCTAGAGAGTCCTCGACTTCAGACACAAGTTGCAATCGTCTTTCCTGCACCTTGCTCCGTGGGACATTCTGGTGGCTGGTGTACCGCGCATCACCCGTACTGTCATCTGCATAGCAATGCATGTTCTTCAACTTGGTGGACGTAAATACTATAAGGCTACTTCCTTTGCATTGTATTGGATCTTGCAAAATGTGGATTCAAAGTGCTTCCTTTTCCAAATGTTTGATTTTATGTCCTACATTTTCCTAAGCAACACCAGGCAGGTATTACAAAAATTAATTAATAGAGAAAATCTGTGAGTAAAACACCAAACATCACAGTTGATTATATTCTACATTTCTATTTTTATAAATTACAATCTAATGTAAACACAAAGCGGGATTCATGACAGGCTATGAAATTAAAAACGTCCCCTTTGATTACTTACTTACTCCGATGGCACAGCGACCCAAAGTGTGTCTTGGCCTCCAATATGAGAGCTCGCCACTTCACTCGATCCTTCGCAGTTTCTTGCCAGTTAATGCAAGAAACTGCGAAGGATCGAGGTCCCTTTTGATTGACGTCCCATTTTTAAAATACCCCAAATCTCCTCAAAGTTTGACAAACTCCGCCTTATTAATAAAACTAACACTGAAACCTCATTTTCGGACAAACAAAAGATGGGACAAGGAAAGAAAACCCTTGTCCGTTGTCAAAAAAAAGAATGTTAATTTCTTCCAGATTGTTCAATTTACAAATAAAAGATGAATAAAAGTTTGCCGTTGGAGATTGAGACGGTGGTGCGGCAAGTTTGAATTTGGAATATTATTTGGAATTACATTTGGTTGAATCGTGAATTATTTTATGATAAGTGGATTATTGGACGTCTGTTATGACATTAATTCAATTGCTTCGTTGATTATAACTATAGGTATACTGCTGAAGCAAACTAAATATTTCAAGGGTCAAGGTTATCTTTTAAATTACAATCATATCATCATCAATGTTATCACGGCTGCATCTAAGACTTTCACCTTGAAACCCTCACTTGCTTCCGACTTTAAAAAACTCCCTCTCTTTGGCAGAATATTGGCTTTTCCAGTACAGTATCCATCAGACCTAAACAATCTAAGTGACAGCCATATTAAGGTAAAAGCATCTATTACGTTGGTATTTCACAACATTTGAAAGTAAGAAAAAAAATAAGCATTTGTAAGTATTTTTAAACGTGCCAAATAACTTTATCGTCAAAAATGGAACTAACATTTTGTATTGCTGTTGAGTCTGTTTATTTTTGATATTCCTTATTTTAAAAAAATATTTTTAAAAATAAGAAATACATACATACATACATATGCTCACGCCTTTTTCCCGTCGGGGTAGGCAGAGACAACAGATCGCCACTTGCTTCTATCCTTGCAAACCTCACGTGCTTCCTCTACATTCATTATTCTTTTCATACATGCTCGCCGGTTGCGGGTGCTTCGGACTTTTCCGTTTTTCAAGACGTCCCCAATTTGGTCCACGAACGTCTTACGAGGTCTGCCGCAACCGGCTTGTCCATACACCTCTGCCATATATATTTGATTCGTCAATCTTTCTTCACTCATTCTCTCCACGTGTCCAAACCATTTCAGCATTCCTTTCTCAATCCTTGTCACGACATCTTCTTTCAGGCCACATCGCTCTCGTATTATTGCATTCGGAATTCTATCAATCAGTCTCACCCCACACATACTACGCAGTGATCGCATCTCAACTGCGTTAATTCTGCTTGCATGCTTTTTCTGCCATACCCAACACTCACTTCCATACATCAAGGTGGGCACCAGCACTCCATTATGAACCGCCAGAAAGAAATATCTATATTTATTTTATATTTTAATACGGAGGTATGAGTTTGGTCAGAGCCTATTACTGCGGTAGACGGCTCCTAATACGGAGGTTCCGAAATTATATTAAAAACGAGTGAACGAAAGTATCTTACAAAAATCAATTAATAATAATTTAATTATAAATACTCGCGGCCAAATTTTAATAGGCAGGTGATGAGCAGAGTATGAGGTTTGGTCATGGGAGAAATAATACAACGGTTATCTTTTTTATTGGCAGTCAAATTAACTACACTGTACCTGGAGGCAAGCAGACATTGAAGATACTGAACTTCAAGGTCTGCTTGATTCAGCTAAGAACCACAATTTGTTTATTTGCTCCTGTAGTTGCTTTCATAAATGCAGATCTATTTTTTGAACGGATGACATAAATAACATTATTATGACTCTTTCCTGCTTTCAATTAATTTTGTTGATATTTATATTTGATTTATTCCTTAATTTACTTGATTGAGGAATTATCATCATTCTATCGATATTTATTCTGAGTTAACCAGATCTAATGATTTATTTCAAATTTTATCGATATTCTATCGATATTCATTCTGAGTAAGCGTGAGTGACTTTTCAAATTAAGTGTCAACCGACGAAATTCGAAGCGTCTTTTGTATATATAATATCTTACTCTAACAATGTAAATATATTGGGTATAACTGCTGTTTTTATGCGGTTTCTATGTATATTCCTTATTCTTAGAAGCTGTCTGACAATTAATGATGTCACGCGTCTAACTATCTTTCACTATACTTTAAAAATTTACAATCTTCAACAGTCGGCAACCCTTATTTGCAGCCGGATTTAATTAGGCAACCATATATAATAAGAATAAGAAAAAAAATAGCTTTCATTTGATAAATAAATCATAAATGAACGTTATGAACGTAAAAATGTATCGAAATCATACCTGATTACACCTGGCTGCGAGGAGGTGCGGCCAGGTGAACAATGGCAACCGTGATTTTTCAGAATCTTTATATGTATAGCCGTGATGTAGACGATATTTTACTTATAAAACGAGTGAACGAAAGTATCTTCCAAAAATCAATTAATAATAATCTTAATATATAAAATCCTTGCGTTACTGACTGACTGACAGACACGCTACAGCCGAAACTATTAGGCGCAGGAAGCTAAAATTTGGCATGTATGTTCCTTGGGGACCGTAAGGGTGCACTAAGAAGGGATTTCCCGAAATTCCCACGGGATCGGCCAAAACGGGTAAGTTTAAAAAAAATGCAGGCGTAGCTGCTGGCGTCCTCTAGTTTAATTATAAATACTCGCGGACAAATTTTAATAGGCCGCCTAGTAGATATGTATTCTCCTAATCGTCAATATACTTAAAAACATGGTTTTAAGCAAAAACTAGATGAGTGCACGAATTTGTCGCGGGATCTCGTACTATTAGGATCCTGCTACTTAATTGTATCTAGTAATATTATATTATAAAAACCAATTTTTTGTATCACCATCATCGTCCTAGCGAATATCTTAGATGCACCGGTATAAACCGGTGCATCTAAGATTTTCGCTTTGGAGTACAGTTTTTGCTTTACAAATAGGTATAATAGATTTGTCAGAATATTCATTATTCCGCAGTGCGACTACCATCGACCTCCGCCACCCAAAGGGACCGAAATTCCTTAATAAGACCTGTATCAATTCATTCAAGAACACAAACTCCCCATAACGACTGTCAAAGGCTGATCTTCATGACAGACGGAATCAACGGCTTAACGCGGTCACCGACGCGGGAGGCAAGCAAGAATTACGAAATTCATTATTTCGAAAAGACACTGGTGCGCGCTGTAGGTTTAACCCACTGCGAAAAGCAGTCTGTTGGTATCTCCACTAAACTATGGCTGCCTATTTACACTATCATTGGATGACCACCCACATATTACTAGCAGCCTTCGTATACATCTACTGAAAAATGTAGAACATACATTACGAGAGCAGCCAGTTTGAGACATCATGCCAAGTCTCACTAAGCAAAAATAATAACTGGGAAACTATTTTTTTTCAAGTGGACACATTTTTTAAATGGCAATTAAAGTACGAGGGTACAATGCTCGACATATCTTTGTTTATTCTTATCCATGGGGTCATAGGACGTATAAAGAACATATTGGTGGGGTAAATGAATCAATTATGTACCTAATTAGGAAAAAAATATTACTTTGAGCCTCAATATCTCCTGAACCATTAATTTTCCAGGTATGGTGCCTAAGTAAAAGATATTCGTATTAATAAGCCGTTCAAGTTGGTTTATGTATTATTTATAGCATTTTCACACCCACTATTTAAATAGCTTGTTTCATATTTGTAATTCATTTTTTACTTAAAAAATAAGAAATAAAATACCACCGATATATATTATATCATATTATATTATCGTTATACGATACAAATTTTATAGATTAATCCTAATACGGTGGTATAACTCCGAAATAGGAAAATACTGGGCATGTTTAATTGTTTTTAACTTTCAATTTATTAACTTATTGATAAAGTAGTTCCTAGTTAAGTTAAATTAATTATTATTAATCTTATAAATTAGAAACCATATTCTGCGGTATGTGTTCTTACTTAGAAATGAATTAGAATTCTTGTGAATTGGAGTTCTTAATTAAAATGGTTTCTTAGAAGGGGTAAAAGTAGGAAGGTGTATTTTAATTTATTACAAATCATATATTTTGTATAACTTTTGACTTGAGTTTTACACATCTGAGCCAAAAAACTGTTATCGTTTGATTAAGCATTTACACTCTTTTCTTTATCGAAATGTTGATGGATCAGAATTAGGATTATTAAAACACGGTAGTTTTCCTATTACGGTGGTAGATATTTCAAGGTAACTCAGAATTAGGTTGTATGATCTCCTATTAGGACCCTATTCATAGAACATAAAATTACAAGATTAACTGGCAAGAAACTGCGAAGGATCGAGTGAAGTGGCAAGCTCTCATATCGGAGGCCAAGACACACTTTGGGTCGCTGAGCCATCGGAGTAAGTAAGTAAGAAGGGTTGCGTAAATAAATAAAAAGTTTTGTGTCTTTTTTTTGTGGATTCTGATTTAATGTAACTATTTTTATTTAAGTCGCTGAGCCATCGGAGTAAGTAAGTAAGAAGGGTTGCGTAAATAAATAAAAAGTTTTGTGTCTTTTTTGTGGATTCTGATTTGATATGCATGTCTTTTTTGATAAAACCAAAAGCGATAAAAGCTTTTAAATTAATGTAAATATTTTTATTTAAATTTATGCAATCCACGTAATTTTTATTTTGTTTTTATAGACAATATGGACACAATGAAAGTGTTATACTAACGCGCAAGTGGCTGAAGCACTTTCATCAATTCGACAAGGTATAAGTATTTACAAAGCCTCGAGACAATATAATGTACCAGAGACTACGTTACCGGCACCATACCTGGAAAATTAATGGTTCAGGAGATATTGAGGCTCAAAGTAATATTTTTTTCCTAATTAGGTACATAATTGATTCATTTACCCCACCAATATGTTCTTTATTACGTCCTATGACCCCATGGATAAGAATAAACAAAGATATGTCGAGCATTGTACCCTCGTACTTTAATTGCCATTTAAAAAATGTGTCCACTTGAAAAAAAATAGTTTCCCATTTATTATTTTTGCTTAGTAAGACTTGGCATGATGTCCAAAACGAGTACACTTCGGCTTGGTGATGAGTCTTGTGACACCCTTCATGTACTCATAACCAGTAAGAACTAGTAAGAAAACATGTTTTCGATATTTTTCACATGAGTTATTCAGAAGCTTCAGTACTTAGCTATAACAATATAGTTACAGCGATATTTCCCGATGTTTTGCTCGGAACATAATTATATTTTGTTTGTAACATTACTCGACATAATTCGTTTGTACTTCAGCAGTCTTAGTAAAGGACTTTGAAATATTACTTTGTCGCTTTGTATGTTTATCACAAACTAGCTGCTCTCGTAATGTATGTTCTATATTTTTCAGTAGATGTATACGAAGGCTGCTAGTAATATGTGGGTGGTCATCCAATGATAGTGTAAATAGGCAGCCATAGTTTAGTGGAGATACCAACAGACTGCTTTTCGCAGTGGGTTAAACCTACAGCGCGCACCAGTGTCTTTTCGAAATAATGAATTTCGTAATTCTTGCTTGCCTCCCGCGTCGGTGACCGCGTTAAGCCGTTGATTCCGTCTGTCATGAAGATCAGCCTTTGACAGTCGTTATGGGGAGTTTGTGTTCTTGAATGAATTGATACAGGTCTTATTAAGGAATTTCGGTCCCTTTGGGTGGCGGAGGTCGATGGTAGTCGCACTGCGGAATAATGAATATTCTGACAAATCTATTATACCTATTTGTAAAGCAAAAACTGTACTCCAAAGCGAAAATCTTAGATGCACCGGTTTATACCGGTGCATCTAAGATTTTCGCTAGGACGATGATGGTGATACAAAAAATTGGTTTTTATAATATAATATTACTAGATACAATTAAGTAGCAGGATCCTAATAGTACGAGATCCCACGACAAATTAGTGCACTCATGTAGTTTTTGCTTAAAACCATGTTTTTAAGTATATTGACAATTAGGAGAATACATGTCTACTAGGCTGCCTATTAAAATTTGGCCGCGAGTATTTATAATTAAATTATTATTAATTGATTTTTGGAAGATACTTTCGTTCACTCGTTTTATAAGTAAAATATCGTCTACATCACGGCTATACATATAAAGATTCTGAAAAATCACGGTTACCATTGTTCACCTGGCCGCACCTCCTCGCAGGCAGGTGTAATCAGGTATGATTTCGATACATTTTTACGTTCATAACGTTCATTTATGATTTATTTATCAAATGAAAGCTATTTTTTTTCTTATTCTTATTATATATGGTTGCCTAATTAAATCCGGCTGCAAATAAGGGTTGCCGGCTGTTGAAGATTGTAAATTTTTAAAGTAGAGTGAAAGATAGTTAGACGCGTGACATCATTAATTGTCAGACAGCTTCTAAGAATAAGGAATATACATAGAAACCGCATAAAAACAGCAGTTATACCCAATATATTTACATTGTTAGAGTAAGATATTATATATACAAAAGACGCTTCGAATTTCGTCGGTTGACACTTAATTTGAAAAGTCACTCACGCTTACTCAGAATGAATATCGAAGAATATCGATAAAATTTGAAATAAATCATCAGATCTGGTTAACTCAGAATAAATATCGATAGAATGATGATAATTCCTCAATCAAGTAAAATAAGGAATAAATCAAATATAAATATCAACAAAATTAATTGAAAGCAGGAAAGAGTCATAATAATGTTATTTATGTCATCCGTTCAAAAAATAGATCTGCATTTATGAAAGCAACTACAGGAGCAAATAAACAAATTGTGGTTCTTAGCTGAGTCAAGCAGACCTTGAAGTTCAGTATCTTCAATGTCTGCTTGCCTCCAGGTACAGTGTAGTTAATTTGACTGGCAATAAAAAAATAAACCGTTGTATTATTTCTCCCATGACCAAACCTCACACGTGCACTGAAATGCTTTTTTATTTTAATTAACATTTTAACATGAATAAAGCAAACGATATTTATTGTAATACCGGTAACCACTCTAAGCAGTGACAGAGTCTGTGACAATATCATTTTAACGCATCGGTTTTCAAATTTAAACCCACTGCATAAATCTCTGGTTACTGGAAGCTTGGCTTGCTATGATGAAGGAAAACATGACAAAATTGCATGTAAGTAGTTGTTTGCGGCAGATGGTTTTACAAAAAAACATTTATAAACGAAAAAAATTGAAGATACTCTACCCCTGAAACAATATTTTTATAGAAATATTGCAGTATAGCTTATACATCACAATAAACTACCTTTTTATGCGATAAGTAAGACCCACGTGGGCGAAGCGATGTACTGAAGCTAGTCTGTAAAATGTAAGTACTTATCGATAAAGTTATAACGTCACTATGTTAATACGTCACGATCTTTATACGAATAAATCAAAATGTCTATGACCGAAGACCGAAGTCTCAAAGTTTTGAATGAAGTTCTATTACATTTTAACGGGTAATGGGTGGCCATATGGCCACCTATGTCAGATTATTAGTGATGGTCTTGGGGTCGTTTGCCTCCATCTAATAGTTATATAATCTAAGGGTTGACTAGTTGACTAGCATTTGACGCATGCGCAATGTCTTAAAAGCGTCGCAGAGCTGTCAATCGTTCTCGTCTGACAAATGATGTTACGTGTAGGGGGAAGTCCCCCAGTGGCGGACACCTAAGGTTTTTAGGAAATAAAATTAAAACTATTTGAAGAAATGTAACTTTAATTATGAATTTGTTGACTCAAACAAATTATGAAATATTAATCTATCAACAAAAATACGATTTCTGTATAAATATAATCAGGAACTTCAATTAAGTTTAGATAAAGAAAAATGTTATTGTTAAAACTGGCACCTAGTACCGGACACACAATTAGTTTACAGTCTAGCGCCGGACATCTGCAAAACATCGCCCATTGATCGCATATATACATATGTATACGGCTTCACATTCAGGAACTTCTGTACAAGCTTCAAGAATGCACCCTAGGTATCTGGAACACTGTAACCATGTGTCTTCATCATGATTCGTCGTGACACGTGTTTTTCTATGTTGAATATTTGAGATCATGACATCTATTTGTTAGCTTACTTCTACTTTACACATAAACTTTCATAAGCTTGGTTTGTCTACATTTTCAATTTATTGCTCTTTTTGTACTTGATGCCCATTTCTTTCCTTTTTCCTGAGATAACATGATTTTTGTCTCATCAGTTACAATTCTACACGACGGTGACGATGTTAAAATTTCACTTATTTCACTTCTCACACATTTTATTTGTCAAGTTGCTAATGTTTCCATCGTGAAAGCAGGTAATTTTAACAATTTTAGAATATTCTGACCAACTGCTGAACAAAAACTAGTCGACGTCTTCATACAGCTGATTCCAGGTTTGTTGTTAAGACATTTGATCACTAGACAGGTTTTCATGGCAGGGTGTGTGTTATTTAGTTTTTTTTTCACATTCACACAACACTATCTAGTCCCAAACTAAGCAGAGCTTGTACTATGGGTACTAGATAATGGATAAACATACATATATACTTTTTTTTTGTAAATACATACATATTATACATAGACTCACCCAGACCAAGACAAATATCCATGTTCATCCACACAAATGTTTGACTTGAACCCGCGACCTTCGACGTAGCAGTCGTTTACACTCCCGCTACGCCAACCGGCATATGTAACGAATCCCAATGGCACACTATATTCAGTGATATATTAAAATAAATCATAATATATAACCTTATATAGAATAATTACATAAGAGTAACGTGACGCAATGCTTTAACAGCAAAATGCTGCTACCGCTGTGCCCAGTCGCACTGGAAAACCGCGTTGCGTGATCCTGTATTGATATGTTATCCCGCACCTCATGCAACTTATTTTTAAATTGTTGCTCACGATTTAAAAATATGTGGAAAATTACTTGTCGAGATATTGTAGGTGTTCGGCGCTAGGTGCCATCCGGCGTTAGGGGACTTCCCCCTATAACTCTCTTGCACTCTACTTTAAATATTTACAATCTTCAACCGCCGGCAACCCTTATTTGCGGCCGGATTTAATTAGGCAACCATATATAATCAGAATAAGAAAATAATAGCTTTTATTTGATATATAAATCATAAATGAACGTTATGAACGTAAAAATGTATCAAAATCATACCTGATTACACCTAGCTGCGAGGAGGTGCGGCCAGGTGAACAATGGCAACCGTGATTTTTCAGAATCTTTATATGTATAGCCGTGATGTAGACGATATTTTACTAATAAAACGAATGAACGAAAGTATCTTCCAAAAATCAATTAATAATAATTTAATTAAAAATACTTGCGGCCAAATTTTAATAGGCAACCTAGTAGATATGTATTCTCCTAATCATAAATATACTAAAAAATTTGGTTTTAAGCAAAAACTCGATGAGTGCACTAATTTGTCGCGGGATCTTAGACTATAAGGCGCGTCAGGCTGGTGATTGGCGAAAAGTGGCCAAAGATCGGGTGAAGTGGCGTTCTCTCGTATTGGCCAAGACACATTTTGGGTCGATGAGTCATTAGAGTAGCGGTTCTTATCGCTCTTTAATAGTCAATCACATGTTCAAAATCTTAAATTTCAATTCAATATTCATGATTTACTTTTAATTAAGGACAATGCACACAATATAAACTAAACTACTTTCTCATGCGAACTCAACACAATTTTTACAAATGTATTCACTTAAGCGAGCACAAACCCAAATTAATCACACCACACAGTACATAAACAAAGTTAATTTAATTTAGCATGATCATTGAAATAATTCGGCAACTTTTGATGTGCTCTCATTAGCCAATGTCATTTATCATTTCTCTGGGAAGGGAGAAGTGGGGGAGGGAAGGAGGGAGAGAGCTTGAAACTTGGGGCATCACAAAGACATTTGACATGTACCCTGGGTGGAAAATTCTATGTATCCGCTTCGTCAGAGCGACATTTAAATTGGACCGAGTTTCGAGTCGGTGCAGTGCGTAATAAGTTTGTGAGTTGGCGTTTTAGAATTGATGTGGATGTGTGTGTGATTGATGTACGAGGCTGTAGATGTGTGCGATGCGGGTTTTGTGGGCTTGCCTGCATGGTTCTTATTTGAAATAATTATATGAATTCGGAAGACTAAATCTTGCGTTGGAATATACCTATCAAAATAGGTACCTATATAGTAACGGAAAATTTTGCCTAGTACTACCTAATAAGGTAAATAGACTAACTTTACATTTTAACGTATTTTAAAACAAGATTATCTCGTCATTTTGTAAATGAAATTTACAAATATTCAAATCAAAATAATACTATTAATTAATAGAGAAATTATTATACAAGGCTTTAAAAAGTTAAAAAATAATATGACTCATTGATTCGTTTATTTCGTTTAATATTTTTCGTTTAATTATTATTAAGAGTATTAACTAATTTTGATACAAATATTAATAAAGACATGTGGGTACTTTAACAAAAACACGCTGCGTGTTTAAAACAATAATTGAAAATATTATGTGCGTTTTGTGACTTACGTTAGGTACGTACAGTATAATTCAATAACTAAATATTGTTTAAAATACTCGCTTTCTTTTTGCAAGACAACGAAAAACATAAGCCAATTTTTTTTTGTAATAAAATCACAGTCATCACACAGGCTCGGTAGTAATCTTTGAGGACCGACGAAAATCTTGTCGGTTGTGGGTATTTAACACAAAACACCCTTTTCCTACCAAGCCCGTTTATAGCAATGTGAGGTCTATTATACAAACTGGCTATATCTACCTCACACTATGTACGTACACCATATATCCGCCAGTCCTCGATCTTCCAAATGAACTAGCTTAACAACATAAGGTTTATTTAGCCCTCATTGACAGTGTACATCAATAACGAACCAATTTGGAATCTCATAGCTAACGTGACAAAGTTCTAACTATCCAGATTTAAATCCACACTCAACTTGGATTACCGTCATCACTCGAGATTGACAGGCAGTTTGGAACATAGATAAAGATAAAGATCTATTTATTGCACAACTGTATACATAGGCAGATATTACAGTTTTAAAAAATAAGGTTTCAACAGTCTACCAGACAGGTCGGGTATGCAATATAAGTACATATAAAGTAACTTGTTCGAGTACCTAAGCCAAGAAATTACAAGATACAAAATTACAAATATAAAGATACATAATGTGTTACGAATGTTTTTTACCAAAAAAACTCGTGCATATTATAACATACATTTTCAAACAACCATTTTTTTAAATGAGTTTTAAACAATTTGCATCAATCTTCGTAACAAGTACAATTTTTATCATTATTTGAAATGAAAATAGTGGCATCATCAGCATACATTACACACAAGTTTAGTGGTCTGTTATTTTCGGGAGTTTGTTAACGTAAATAAGAAACAGTAGGGACCCCAAAATGCTACCCTGGGGTATATCTATTTGAACTTGTTCGAAGTCAGATTTGACTGTTTCCATCATTTTACTACTTTTATTATACACGATTATTATGGTTGCCTGCACTCTGTTGTGTAAATACATTTTCAGAATTTCAATATCGCAGCATTGATTTAATGGTTTTGTTTCGTTTTAAATGGGTAATATTAAACTCTGTGTTTATTTTAATTAAACTGTTTCGGTAGTTTACAACAAATAAATTAAAAAGTTGTAATAATAAGTAGTAATTGATAAATATTGTGCTTCGAAAAAAAAATAAACACACTGCCCATTCAGAAATTATCTTTCAACGAAGAAACGGGCAAGAAATCTTCCACTATTTTAATCACATTTTCAAGTAAACCAGTAGATTGAGACACGAGTAGGTAGTAGTGATTGGAAGGCCCAGTATTATTTTGTATACGATTTTTAAGATAATAATATTCTTAAATATAAATTCACGTATTAGCATAATAATAAACACATACAAAGCCATCTCTAAAAACAAAAATTTAAAAAGTAACAATATTTAATTTTTCTCACAAATAACTTTAAAGTCTCACATGACAAACGCACAGCAAAAACAAACGGACTTTGTTAACTCGACTTCAAAGTTTCTTTATTACAGAGACGCATAACAATATTTATTTTAGTTTCAATGCGAATGAAATTCCTTTGCATCCCGTTTCACTTCGTATGGAGAATGTTTTCTTTATACATCTATCTTCAAATAAAACAACTTGGCTTCAGGTCGGGATTACGAAAATATTTTTTAAATACGAACCAATAAACAAGTTACTTCGCGGTGTTTGGACACAAAGAATGATTGTTGTACAAGCTCTTTAAAAAACTAATATTTTTATGCCAAGGTATTCAATTTTGCAGCAAAATATTATAAATAGTTAAGTGGTGAATTAGTATGAATCTGGCTAAACGGACACATGTCTTATGAACAACACAAGCTGCTTAAGCTGTAAGCTGAATGCAGTTATCTGAAGACCATAATTATTAAACAGGTTTTCATTAAATTGGTCTTTATGCTCTTGTTTTATATTAAATTAAATTACTGCCAACATCATTGTGATTATGGCATCTTATTGGATTTCATCTCTTTCGAATTTTTCAAAGAGAACGAGAGATAGAAATTCAAAATATCGTTTGAAATTAAATGAAATGAAATGAAATTTATTTTCATAGAATACAGGTAGTACCAGGTTTTACATAGGTGGTTTAGGATCGATACCATATTCTGCCCACATTAAGCATGCAAATGTATACAACGTGTAATGGAAATAACGCACATCCTCAGACACCCCAATTAGAAAACATTGTTACAATCATAATGCATGCATTGAAATATTTTTTTTATTTGCGTAAATAATGTTTTTCAAAGAAAGTATTAACTCAATTAAAAGTGCAAATTGTGGTCACTGTAAATCTGCGCACGCACACAAACAAAACGGTTGCTATGGTTAACAAACAACAGCGATCTGATAGGAACGAAACACGATACGATATAACAAAATGTATGAAATTCAGTCGGTAAACCACACTCTGATAGAGTGGGGTTTACGAAAATGATGTTTGAACAATTTGTCGGCCACTGTTGATATTACCAAAGATTTTATGAGTATTTCTTTCCATCACACTTTTAGGCTATGGAGTGGACAGTCGAATTATTTATTGTGTGTTATTAATATGCACGATCTATTGTTTCTTTACATCGTAAGTGACTATTGTGACTATCTTAACTTAATCATACCTAGTTAGCATTATTGATCGATAAAGTAAAAGAATATCAATGAGAGAAATAAACAAGAACGGCGTGTTTAAAGTTGTCTTGTGAATCTAAATAGTTACAATAATCGAATAATAAAATAACTTACAGGCTTAAATCACATTTCTTTTGTCCACGTAGCACTTCACAATTTCCTCACAAATCACATCTTTTCACTGTTTCAAAAGCAGCTAGTATCTTAATTAATTAACTACTCGGCACTTTTTCTCTCGACACAATAAACTAGTGATTTAATCACAGACCACCTACCCCTTAATATTTCTCCACAATGAGAAAGTCCAGGGGTGTCAAGTCAACATCAAGATTGATAATTATTTTAAATTATACACCATTACACATTTTGTAAACAAGTGAACTTTTAAAAAGGTTTTCACACTCACAGCACTCACTGATAGATAGATATTCCCGGTTGTACTTGTCATAACATGTCTAATCGCATCGCCACCTACGCTTGTCCAGCGCGAGCGAGACATTACGTCTCGCTCTTTCCCGTTGTTTATTACCTACGTTAGTGAAAGATAGATGATAGACATTTTGGTGGTCAATTGTGTGCTATTGTCTTTTGCCGTCTATTGTGCTGTATTAATGTGTGCGTTTGTGTAAGTCAACGTGAAACCATTTAACAAATGCATTTAAAAATAAGACGTTCTGCTTTGATTTAAGGTTTATTTTCGAATAGCTATTTCTTTTTTTAAAAATGAGTGACTAAAATTTACGTTATTTTAATTATTTTAAGACTAAAAATAACCAATATTAAAAAATGACGAAAATGGATTCAGTTGCCGATTCTGAACAAAGTACTTTCAGGATGTGCATTTAAACTTGTTACATGTTGTATAATAAAACCAATCGAAAATAGAAATAAAATTTTAAATTAAGTCCCAACTATCAATAAACATTATATAATAAATTAATAACATGTCACTTGATTGAACATTAGATATGTCATAATATAAGTCAACATTGTATGAATATCTCAAAATTTGAATTTCGTAATTACAATAATAAAACATAATAATAATTTCCTATTTTACATTATATTTCATAAATTCATCCAATCTATAAAAACACCTATCTACTAACCATTTGCGTAATTGAAATTTAAAATGTTTAAATGGTAATTCCCTTATATTTTTGGGCAATTTATTGAATATAGAAATACACATAATTATGATAAACATTTCTTTTATTAATAGTAGTTCTACAATATGGGATCACTATTTTTGTAGGATCTCTTTTGTAGGATATTTGGTGTAACTGTCACCTTTGAATTTAAAAAAGTCATTTTGTTTTCTTACAAATACAGACACTTCAAAAACATAAATGCAGGTCAAGGTCAATAAATTAAGTTTTTTAAATAAAGGTCTACAAGAATCAAGTAGACCGACGCCACATACTGCTCTAATAAATTTTTTTTGGACAATGAATGCACAATCAATATCTGTAGAATTACCCCATATTATTACCCCATATTATTACCCCATATTATTACCCCATATCTAAGTACTGACTCAACATAGCCTCTGTATGCCATGACAGCCGTCTTTTCATCTGCAACAATCCGAAGCTGCCTCAAAGCGTATGCGAATCTGCTAAGCCTACCGCATACGCCATTTATGTGATGCTTCCGACTACAGAATCTATCCAACGTAATGCCTAAAAATGTTATGCTGTCAGTTTCCTCAATTGCGGAATTATTTATTATTATATTAAGACTATTTTAATTTTTTGCTTTATCAGTATAAAATTTGATTAATTTGGTTTTTGATATGTTAACTTTTAGATTATTTTGCTGTAGCCATGTTAACACCTTTTGCACTGCTTCACAAATTTTAATATCATGAGATGTGGTCATGTCTTCATGAGGTACTATCACCGATACATCGTCTGCGAATAGGACACTTTGATAACTTATAGAATCAGACAAGTCATTTATATACAGCAAAAACAAAAACAGAGTTTAGACTGCTTTACAAAATAATTACCGACGAGAAACGGATATTCAAAATTACTGCTCTACAAGTCACCAGTAATTTAACCACCAAAAGTCCCGTATCTGTAGAAAAAATAAAAATTGGTTGCCTGTAAAGTCGGTATACGGGCGAAAGTTTTACGTGACAACGACTTTGAGTGGTAAAATAATTTTAATGTGAATATTCATTCGTATAGTAGGAAGAAGGATGAAAGACGCGTGCCTTTCACTTTTTATGTCTGTCTCTCTCGCTCTTAGGCGGGACGCGTGCCTCTCACTCGCTCTCATTGTGAGCGCATAACGTGAGCGGAGCGTAACGCAGTTTCTTGAAGTGTCACCCGGCAAACCAATTTATAAGACGTTGTCACGTCAAAAAAAAGGAAAAAATGAAAATGAAATGCTAGTAGTTTTTATTTTCTATAAAGTTTATTTAGCCCACCATTCTTAGCAGCCATATATCACGGACCTCTTGAGCGCGTATTGTCGCTCTCAGTAAATTCAATTCCGTGAGTTCATCATAAAAGTTTTTGAATAAACAATGTTCAAATTGAATAACATTACTGTTACTTAGTACAAAACTTATAAAAGTCACTTTGAGTGCGTGTGAAATGCTGGTTTTTGTTGTTAAAGATTTTGGGTAGACTTTACTACGATTGAACTTTGGTAGGTAGGTATGGTAAATATTGATATAAAACGGGGTTTGCTAGTTGTGGTAGACTACACATACTACCAAAATCAAAGAAAGCTGATGTGAAGAGAGCTTTTATATGATTTTTTAAACCTGATATCTTTAGCCGATTTCCTTTGCAGATTAGGTATTTAATCAAAACTACGACACTTTCAGATTTAGTCACTTACAGAATATATTAAATAGTAGGTATTCCTTCAAAATGACTTACAGCACATTTTCAGACTCATAGGCAGTTCGCGCTGCGATGTCTTACAAAAAATATTTTTGTACCAGCTATGTGCTATGAATGTTTGTTTTATGATGATCACACATACAGTATGCTCACTTCAACATACCACAATGCAGGTTAAATAAAGGAATAACGTCAAGCGAATTGTTCATTTAAATTTAATTTTTAAAGATTTGCCTATATATATACGAAAATGTATCCTTGTATTTCGGTAATGCGTATAACACGACTATAATTTTGTTATGTCATCGGATACATAGAGTATAAGGTTCCCCGCTTACAGATGGCTCAACAAGGTACGGCTTGGCCTAGCGCAGGACAGCATTGGATTAGGAATCCATGCTATGTCGTATTATGGGATCTCTGACTTTTCGCCGAAAATTGTTCAGCCGATTATCACTTGCCAACTAACGTTTCGCAGAATTTTATTTCGCAGAATAATCATTTGCCAACTTGTAATATATTTTGTTTTTATTTCCCAACCTCACAGTCGCCAACTTTACGTTTGGTCTTCCTTTTATTGTCGCAGTTCTAACCTAATCGATGTAGCATATTTAAATGCCCTGTGTAGTGAAATAAAAGCGATTTGGTTCTGGCACTTCGCCGGCCGCTGCCGCGGCACGCTCGCTTCGCTCGCTCGGCTCGTGCGTTGTGGTCGCAGTTCTAACCTAACCTAACCAGCCATTGTTTCAGTGGACGTGCATTGTTTATCAGCATACTAACCTAACCTAACCTAACCGTTTCCTTTCGATTTCACCTGAACTTCCCGAAACATCACCTGAACAGACGAAACGTTATTTGTCTAAAAGTTGTCTGGCCTAATAATTTGACAAAAGATAAATGCCCCAAACGTTTTTTGTCATTACAATAATCAGCTTAACAATAATTCTACTAAATGAAACTTTGTCATACAAAAATTTGACAATCGTTAGTCGTCAAAGTGAAAAATAGGCGAAACGTTGGTTGGCAAGTGATAATCGGCCAAACAATATTCGGCGAAATAAAAAAAATTAAAATATATTAAATAAAATAAAATACGGGCATATTAATGCTAAATTAAAGTAAGCTTGATAATCATTTTCCATGACGCGATAACATTTCTTTGCCATACCGTACTCTTCATGCTATCACTGAAGAGATGGCGAAATAGATATACATTTACATATTCGGTTATTATTATCGTTATTGGTTAGTATTATGTTATCCGTTTATCCGGTTCTTAACCCGGGGTCATGGGGGTGGAAACGTGTCACACGGACGTTGGGGTGGGTCTCACAGACCCATTTATTAGATATTAGTCATTTCAATACTTTATGAATGAAAAAGATTATATTCATTAGTGTTTAGTTTTTTAGGTATTTATGTAAATCAATAACAGAAAATATTATATTATATCATGTTTTAATCAGATTTATTAGACCATTTTAAAATAAACGACAAATGTAAACAAATTTTTCGTTTATTCAGGCCTTGCTGATTTCAGCATGAATGAGCCGGCTCGACCGGGGAAGTACTACCCTCTCACAGAAAATCGACGTAAAGTAACAGTACCTTAACTGTTGCGTTTCGTTCGGTGAGTGAGAGTGCCGAAGGCCCTATCCCCTATTCCTTCTCCCTCATCCCACCCCTCATCCTATCCCTTTTCCCAACCCAAAGGGGCGGCAACGCACTTGTGACTCCTGTGGTGTTGCTTGTGTCCATGGGCGACGGTCATTGCTTACCATCAGGCTATCCGTCTGCTCGTTTGCCGCCTATTATCATAAAAAAAACTTTGCCTTTTACTTAAATGTTACTCTATTATTAATTAACAATCAGTCTTAATATTTTAATGTCAATTTTTTGTCGTAAACTAGATTATCTATAAAAAAAAGCCGTGAAAAAAGAATCTTGTAAAATTGACAGTATAATTATACTGTCTTTCGTTGTCTTCTCGGACTATTTTTTACTTGGTACCTACCTACAAAAAATATAAATAAAATACTTTGAACTGATGTTTGAAATAGAATTAGGTTTTATTATAAGTCAAATCGATTAGATCGATTGAGTAACATTTTGTTTAGTCTATTGAAAATTTCTGACAATGGTCACACTGAACTGTCACTTCCGTTGCCGCCTTGAAAAATTAACACGCCGTTTGGACTCTCGCGTGCCTTGTACCTAATTAATAAATTAATCGCCCTTTGAATTAACGCGAATTGAATTAACTTGCAAATACTTTAAACTGCCGCCTTTGGTTTGCCCGGCAAAAGTTGAGTCGAACATTGACATTTGCAAAACTGAATTGTGAATCCTGTGAACGTGCATCGTGCCCTCGTACCAACGGAGAGGACATCAAGTTGGAAGGAACAGCTAAGTGGATAATTCATTCAATCTATCGTGGCCACCTTAGTTTTGTTTGTTTTTCCCTAACTTGCCTCCAGGACTCCACTCAAGAACATCACCAGGAGATATTTGGTAAGACATTTGTTTAATTCTTAGCGCCATGAAACTTGGTCCATGTGTTTAGATCCTTTGCCTTGGGCTAAGACTGGATGAATTAATCGCTTCCACTGATCTCTGTTAAAAAATACCCATTCTCAGCCCGAATTCTAGACATAATTTTTTGGTAGCAGAGCGTAGTTGAAATTTAGCCGCTGTTGCATTACTGAGTATAAACTCAGATTGGTATACTTATAGACAGTATTGTAGTGTTTGTCAGGTCAGTTATTGTCTAAAATACATAATATTTAATTGTATAAGTTGACCTAGATAATTTGAAACACATTTTCACATAACCTCAATCAGTAATTGTTGATTTGTATTGTTGAAAAATCTGACTTAAATTTGTTGCTGCATTAATAAGTCAGTTTGTTTGGATACATAACAGCTGTATGTATCAATAAATTTAGTAAAGGAGAAAGACCAAATACGGCCTGTAGCGGCCAGAAAGTTGTGAATCGTTGAAATTAAACATATAATTTTTAAAAATTTTACATCGTTTTCGTTTCTTGATAGAGTATCGGTGAAAGAATTTAGTTTTTAAAGATTAATTATTTTGAATAAGCTATGGTAATAGCGGATGAATGTCTTATATTGCCAGCATTAAAAATAAAATGAAGTATGGTAGGCAGAAATTGTTTTAAGGAAATAATATATTTTATTTACTTTATAAGTATATTTGTAAAAAGAATCAAGCAATATATAATTTATTATACATTCCATAATTATTAATCGGTAAAAATCGTTTTGTTTTTTATTCGATAGTAGAAATATTATTTCAAACCATTTGCAACACTTTTTTTATCTGTTATGTCATTCGTGTTGCTACTGTGTATCGTAAATATTTTGCTCTGATTTGTTGGTGTTTTCGTACGGTTTTAATGTAATGTAATTGAATATAAATTCAATAATAATGATCAGTACCTTCTACCCATGCTAAGAATATGCAGCGGTGTTTGTGATTGTGGTTAGCTTTTTTGGACGAGTATACATAGTACGAGGTTCCCTAGTACACAGGTGATTATTCATTATTATTGGCCACTCTTTATGTAGTTTTTGTTCTTTAAGACGCAAAGACACACTTTTATTTACATCTAGGTATTATATTTATGTTAAAATTCAATTTTGAGGTATATTTAGTTGCGGAATAATTTCCATTTCAAATATCTCGTATCTTATTTCCACCAAAAGTTATTTAAAAAGAAATTATACAGGTTAATAGAGTAGTCATTTATCTTCAAAACACACATGGTGTTGTGTTTGGCCGTGCCAGGCCCATAATGTATGGCTAAATGGTACATCTCCTTTAGTTTATTGCATATATTCATAAACATTATAACAACCAACTTGACCTTGCCACTTGGGCGGGTCACATTAATAAACTTTGTTTTGTTATAATATAGATAATATTGCTAGGTAACACATATGCTGTGCTTACTTACTATTGTATAGCTCAAATAACACAGCCAGTCTGTCTGTTGCAAATAATTCATTAATTAATTTGAAGTTCAACTTTTAATTTGTTATAAGTTACAACTTTTGATAACTTTTGTGTTTGTTTCAATATATTGAAACTATTAACTTTCTTGGACAGTAGATACCTGTCATTTGCTTGTACCAGCAGTAAACAGGCTAATATTTTGTTGGTTTCAAAGAATTAAGAAAAAATAAGTTTTGATTGTTAATTTTATTTAACGCTTGTCCGGGCTCTTTTGAATTTTGATTATGTCAGCTATCAAGGACTTGCGTGCGGCTGCTGGTGCTATTGCATCAGATTTGCGCTGGTTTGCCTCAGCCAGTGCTTTAGTGAACCGGCCTGATCGCCAGCAGGCCTTACTTCAAAGGTACGAGCGGATCGATGATCGCCTGGCAAGTGTGGAACAGCAGTTCCGCACTTTCAGCGCTTGCTGTCTCGAAGTGTCAGTCACTGATTTCACTGCTGACCAGCGAAATAATGTCAGCGAAGACTATGCCCAGGTCTTAGACCTGTATGATGCTGTCTCCAATACTGCGAGACAACTAGTTGCCGATAGGGAAGGGCAACCCGGCCTGAAGCAGGAGCTTCCTAGGTCAGCACCGGGGCTGGTGAGTAGGCTCCCTACTTTGGACCTCCCCCATTTTGATGGCTGCCTAGGAAGCTACCTGGGCTTCGTTAATTTGTTCGACAGCCTGGTCAATGACAGGGCTGACCTTCGGCCAGCACAAAAATTGGCATATTTAATGTCGGTTCTGGATGGGGAGGCTAAGGGCCTCATCCAGCATCTGCCTGTGTCTGACGAGGCGTACCAGACGGCTCGGGACCTAATCACCCGTAGGTACCATAATAAGCGTGGCCTCGCCGACACGCACATCGAGCAGATTTTGGGTTTGCCGACGCTCACCCGGGTCTCTGGGTTGCGCACCCAACTTTTGAACCCGCTTTTGGTGGCCATCAACGCACTTAAGTGCCTTGACCTGCCCGTGGACCAATGGTCCTATCTATTGGTGCACATTGTGTTAAAGAAGCTGCCTGCCGACCTGAGGTCGCGTTTTGAGCAGCACTTTGGTGGGGATAGCGCGACCCATCTGCCCCCCTTTGCTGACCTGGAGAGGTTCCTGGAGGATGAGTGCTGGGTCTTGGACAACTCCGGTGGTGACACGCCGGCTAAGACGCAGCCGCCCAAGATCAAGGAGCAGGCTCGCGGTCACACCCGAGCCAATGTTGACCGGCGCCCTCCTCGCTTTGCGGTCACGCAGAGCCCAGTGGAGTGCTCCTACTGCAAGGTCACGGGGCACAGAACGGCCAGTTGTAGGGCATTCTTGGACCTGCATGTCGCCTCTCGTAGGCGCATCGCGAATGCCCGCCGCCTTTGCTTCTCTTGTTTGGGGTCCCACTACCAGCGAGACTGCCCAAATTCTTGCCCCTGTCCTCACTGTGGAGGACAGCATTTGGACATTCTCTGTATGAATACCAGAGAGGTTGGCCGCTTGTCCAACCAGCCGACGCCGCGCACGGGCGGGTGTTTTGAAGGTGGCAGCCGAGGCTCACCGGCGCGTAGCCGAGAGTCGCCTCGCTCAATTGATCGCTACTCGCCCCGCTTGGAGAACCGTAGCGTGCGCACTCGCCTCCTCTCTCTCGCGCACCTGAATGTGCGACCGCGCAACGTCACCAGCACCATGACTGCTGCCCCAGGTATTCCCCTCCTTTGGCGGAGTGTCCCCGCCTTGACTCGCGCCCACCTCGTTTTTGGCGGGTGCGTCACTATGACCCCCCACAGATGGCGCACGGATCGAGTCATCGCGCTTTTGAGGACTTCAAGCCGCACCCTCGTTTTGACTTGCCTGGTCCTGGCCAACGGTCGCCGCCCAGGCAACAATAGGTTATAGACCCCTGCCCTATAACGCCAACCTCCCCCATTGAGACCGTTATCCTACCAACGGTTGCTGTTAGGGTCTGGGGACCCAAGGGGACCTCTGTTGTTGTCCGTGCTATATTGGACACAGGTTCACAAGGTTGCATTGTTTCCACTTATTTGGTAGGGCAGGTTAAATTAAATATGGGCTCTTTTCCGAATTGTATACGGGGCATAGGGGACGTAGCCTCTAATGTTGAAGGGCAAGTTAAGGTTTCGTTTGGCCCTGTTGAATCTTCACACCCAAGGATTAAAACCTCGGCTATTGTGTTGAAGAATATTTTGGGTATGCACCTACAGAAACAGCTACCCGCTGCTGTGGTGAATTTGACATCGGGATTGGAACTGGCAGACCCCAAATTTGACACACCGGGACAAATCGACTTGTTGATTGGTTCTGATGTCCTCGGTGGAATTTTGATTGGTGGGAAACGGGTCTTGGTGCCAAATGGTTTGACTGCCATCCCGACCATATTTGGATTTGCTTTGATGGGACCTGTACATAGGGACCCCCCTCCACCTGAACTTGATAATTTGTTGGCTGTAGGCTCCGCTCTCTCTGACGCGGTTCAGAGGTTTTGGGAGGTAGAGGAGCCCCCTCAAGCTGCCCGTTTGAATCCAGAACATGAGGAGTGCGAGCTGTTCTTCCAGAACAACACGGGTCGACTCCGTTCTGGTCGGATCATTACGAGGCTACCTTTTCTGTCTGTTCGGCCTCCGCTTGGTGAGTCACGACCTTTAGCCGAAAAGAGGTTGTTGGCTATGGAGCGCCGCATGGGTCGTGATCCGGAGCTCAGACAGAAGTACATTGAGTTCATGAGAGAATATGAACAGTTGGTACACATGTCCGTGTCAAATTTGGATTGGCGTTCGGTGGAGCATTACTTTCTCCCGCATCATGCGGTATTGAAGCCATCGACTGGCAAGCTGCGCACAGTGTTTGATGGTTCTGCGCAGACTTCAACAGGCGTATCCTTGAACCAGTGCTTGCATTCTGGTCCCAAGTTGGTCAAGGACCTTTGTGACGTCATCACCAGCTTCCGACGACATCAGGTTGTCTTTGTGGCCGACATAAAAATGATGTTCAGGCAGACTATTATCCACCCTGAAGACCGTCGCTTCCAGCTGATCCTTTGGAGAGAGTCTCCTCGTGATCTCATGGTCGTCTACGAGCTCATTACTAATACGTACGGGTTAAGGTCAAGCCCCTACTTGGCAATACGTTCTCTTTGGGAGCTCGCAGACCGCGAAGGCTTACGTTTCCCACGAGCCTCCGCCATCTTGAAGGACGATATTTACGTCGATGACATTTGCTCGGGCTCCTCCACAGCGGACGAGGCGATCCTCCTGCGGGACGAATTGATAGGTATTTTGGCCTCCGCTGGTTATGAGTTGCGCAAATGGATTTCCAACTCACCAGCGCTTTTGGAAGGCTTGCCAGAAGATCATCAGCAGGATCCACATTTGTTTGAGATTGTTGACAACCCCGCCATGATGGCTGTTCTCGGCGTTCAGTACAGACCAGTCCAAGACATCTTTACGTATAACGTAGACTTGAAATTGCCTTGTTCTTGGACTAAACGTCTCGTGTTGTCTACTGTCGCCAGAACCTTTGATCCGAACGGTTGGATTTGTCCTATCATATTTTGGGCAAAATGCTTCTTGCAGAAGCTTTGGACAGCAGGATTGACCTGGGACGAACCTCTACACGGCACTCTTGTTGAGGAATGGACCTCCTTTGTATCCTCACTTCCTGCCGTCAACGAGATCTCCTTGCCTCGTCCCATCCTTCCTCCCGGGAAGTACAAGGCCACCCTTCACGGGTTTTGTGATGCCTCGGAACGTGGTCACGCGGCCGTGGTGTACTTGCGCACAGTCAGTGCCTCAGGTCAGGTGAGAGTTTCCCTGATCATGGCGAAGAGCAAGGTTGCACCCCTTCGGACATCTCTAACCATTCCGAAATTGGAGCTCTCGGGAGCAGCCCTACTTGTACGCTTGTTGAACCACGTGTCCAGTACTTTGGGTAAAAGCATTTGCATCAATGGGACCTACGCCTGGACAGACAGCCAAATTGTTCTTTGTTGGTTGAAGGCTTCTGTCCACACCTTGGAGGTATTTGATGCTAAACGCGTTTCCCAAATCCAGAAATCCGAAGTCAAGCTTGTTTGGAGACACGTGCCAGGTGAGCTCAACCCCGCTGATTGTGCCTCGCGCGGATGCTTGACGCCTAGTTTGATAGGTCATTCGCTGTGGTGGGGTCCGGAATGGTTGAGTCGACCAGAAATTGATTGGCCTCGAACGCCAATTTTGAATACTTCTAATTTGCCGTGTTTACGAACACTCGCTCTTGAGAAGGTAGAATGCGCCTTCGACCCCGATTTTTTGTTGAATCGTTACAGCTCCCTCGACAAGTTGTTAGGTGTCACTGCTTGGATAAAGCGTTTTGTTTTTAATTTTAGGCACCCACAACAGAAACGACTGACACCGTTTATCTCACCACAGGAACGACAGGAGTCCCTCACCTTTTGGGTTCGTTCTGTGCAATTGGCGCATTTTGAAAAGGACATTGCTATCCTTAAATCAGGGAGATCGAAACTATCGGGAGCTGTATCTAAACTGAACCCCTTTTTGGACGATACGGGTCTCTTGCACGTTGGAGGGCGTCTCAAGAACGCCAACCTCCCTTACGGAGCACGTCACCCCCTTTTGTTACCCAAGGACGGTCATTTGGTATGCTTATTGGTAACTGACCGTCACCTTAAAAATTCGCATGCTGGTTGTAATGCTTTGTTGGCCATTTTGCAACGCGAGTTTTGGATCTTGTCAGCCCGAAGAATTATTCGGAGTGTAGTCTTTCGCTGCATCCCTTGCTATAAGCTCAAGGCTTCTACCATGCAGCCCTTGATGGGAGACTTACCGGCAGATCGCGTTACTGAGAGCAGGACCTTTGACGGTGTTGGCACGGACTTCGCTGGTCCCTTTTTGGTGAAAACGTCGACACTTCGAAACAGCAAGACTGTTAAGGCCTACTTGTGTGTTTTTGTTTGTCTTTCCACAAAGGCCGTACATTTGGAACTGGTCTCCTCGCTTACGACCGAGGCGTTTGTAGCCACATTTGACAGATTTGTATCCCGCAGAGGGCTGCCTTCCTTGATCCGTTCTGACTGCAGCACTAACTTCAAGGGCACCTATAATTATTTGAATGATGTTGTTAATTTCCTTGAAACCAACAAAGCTGATATAGGCTATAGGCTTGCCCGACGTGGGATAAATTGGTTGTTTTCCCCACCAAATTGTCCACACTGGGGTGGTATATTTGAGGCCGCCGTAAAATCGGCCAAAACACACTTGCGCAGGACGATCGGTGAATCTGTCCTTACATTTGAGGAACTCGCAATTGTGTTTTGTAAGATTGAGGCCGTTTTGAACTCTCGGCCATTGTGCCCGATCTCCTCAGATCCGAATGATTTGGAGGCCCTTACGCCGGGCCATTTTTTGATTGGTCGCCCACTTGTCGCCTTGCCTGAGTACCCCTATATTGATACGAGACCTGGTCGTCTCTCGCGTTTTGAATTGGTACGCCAGATTACTCAGAGCTTTTGGAAACGCTGGAACTTGGAATATTTGCACATACACCAGCAACGCGTTAAGTGGACCGACAAGACCGATCCACCCAAGATTGGTGACCTCGTTTTGATCAAGGAGGCTAACCTTCCGCCACTCAGATGGCGCAGGGGGCGCATCCTTCGTTTGGTAACTGGGGCTGATGGAGTTCCCCGATTTGCTGAGGTCTTGGTGGACGGTTCGATTCTGAGGAGAGCGGTTGCAACATTGTCACGTCTACCAACCGATTAGCGGACCGGTAGGCTGGTCCGGGGCGGGTGGATGTTTGAAATAGAATTAGTTATTATTATAAGTCAAATCGATTAGATCGATTGAGTAACATTTTGTTTAGTCTATTGAAAATTTCTGACAATGGTCACACTGAACTGTCACTTCCGTTGCCGCCTTGAAAAATTAACACGCCGTTTGGACTCTCGCGTGCCTTGTACCTAATTAATAAATTGATCGCCCTTTGAATTAACGCGTATTGAATTAACTTGCAAATACTATAAACTGCCGCCTTTGGTTTGCCCGGCAAAAGTTGAGTCGGACATTGACATTTGAAAAACTGAATTGTGAACCCTGTGAACGTGCATCGTGCCCTCGTACCATTGGAGAGGACATCAAGTTGGAAGGAACAGCTAAGTGGATAATTCATTCAATCTATCGTGGCCACCTTAGTTTTGTTTGTTTTTCCCTAACTTGCCTCCAGGACTCCACTCAAGAACATCACCAGGAGATATTTGGTAAGACATTTGTTTAATTCTTAGCGCCAAGAAACTTGGTCCATGTGTTTAGATCCTTTGCCTTGGGCTAAGACTGGATGAATTAATCGCTTCCACTGATCTCTGTTAAAAAATACCCATTCTTAGCCCGAATTCTAGACAACTGTATATAAGCAGCTTAAATCGTAAACAAGAACAAAAAAAAACAAATATAAAAGCATAAATACACGGTAAACAATTAAAATTATATGTATTCAAAATGGCGCGTAATTGTTACACTATCTGCGGGGATGGGTCTCACATGCCTTTTTTAACTTGGTGCACGTATAACTCCCACTGCCGCTGCCTCACGTCTAATGTGTTTACTTGACTTGATACTTGATGGCACGGGCTGTTTCCTCAACTCCATGTCGTGGCGTGTATTTTGCGTACGGGTGGGAATGGTCATTCGAGCCACCCCAGCTCTTCAAGGAAGGCCAGCAGGCTCTTGATGTGGCCCACTGCTTCCCTCAGCGTGCTGTGTCTAGTCGAGTGCTGCCGCCTGTACTGTGAGACCTCAGGGCAGTCGAGGAGCAGGTGGGCTGCCGTCTCGTCTGCTGCCATACAGGCTCTGCACAGCGGGCTGTCGGTGATTCCTATAGTAAATGGGTGCTTATTAAAGGATCCGTGTCCTGTATAGGCGGCCGCGACTGTCTGATGTTGTTACTTGGACAGCCGGAAGACTTGTTTGGCTATCTTACCGTCCACTGCAGGAAGAACCTCCTTGGCCTGCCTGCATGTTTCGATACCAATCCAGGACTGGTTGTGCTGGGTTCTGGTTCTATTTTTTACCAGGTTGCGATATAAATCAGAAGGTAGGGGAATAATGGGCTCGGGTCCCACCATCACAGTATACGATTTGACCAAACTAGAGGGGCGACTGTCAAAACTCATAATGTTAAAACAAACCGTTTTTTTACTATTATTACCCATTTAGACAAACCCTACAGCCGATAATGACGTCAGAATATGCTATTGTGCAGTGATCCCTTCAATAACAATGCGCGAAGTTACCGCGTCGAATTCAGGTAGCCGCCCGGACGGTCAGTGCAGTTGTGAACGGTTCCGTTTGTGCATGTGTTTCGAGGTTTTGTGTGATTTAAAGTATTTTCTAGTAATGGATTCTGTAACTCGAGGTAATTATCTGTATATAAATTGATTTCAATCCATTAAATTGTTTTTAAAGGCGTAGTTATAATGTATCTAAATAGATCGATTACAAAACAACAAAAAATAGATATGATCTAAGTTTACCCAATCTTAAAGTAGGTAGTCAAGTTGAGTCAAGGTGTAATTACGCTTTTAACATATTCTCTTAACATTTAAGTTTGTTACAATCATAATTTGAAAATGCGACTTTATGCGATTCTAAATATTTATTATTGTTTCTTTAAAGGTGCCCGAATTCAGCGAAAATCATTATTTGAATTTTGGCGTTCTACACCGCCTAAAGGCAAATTAGATCAAGTTTTGACATTTATAAAGTCAAGATTTGTTGACCTGAACCTCCCGGAAGATCAGAAGAAGCCACTTAAGGCCTATTTGAAGAAGGAATGTGAGAAGATTCGTTTGAAATGGCTTCGCAAACAAAGGCGATTAGATTTATTTTTAATTGATTACGAAGAATGGTTAAATGATGAGTTGGTGCTCACAATGTTTCGTGAACAGCCCCCAAAACCGAGTTACAGTTTTGGCAGACCAAAAAAGAGCTTTGAAGATAGTTCCACGAAAACTAAAAGACGTAAAGTTCAACATTTGTTGGAAGAATATGACGTTGAACAATTATCTTTTGCAACTCAATTAGGTGTGCGAACCAGTGGGAAACGTGACGCGGCTAGTTTCATTCAGGAAGTTACAACAGCTTCACTGAGACGAGCTACTGGATATAAAAAAGCACGCAGAAGAATAAATGCAAACAAAGAACAAAGGCCGTATACCACGGCAGAAGCATTGGCTTTGTTTATATCCAACCATTTCTCTGTGAATGTATATAAGACTATACAACAGGAGTCAAAGGAAAGAGGATTCCGTCTTTACCCATGCTATGATCAAGTAGCAAAAGTGAAAGAACAGAGCTACCCTTCTGTGGAAAAATTCAGTATGACAGACACATATGTTGAGGTTGAGCTATAAGCTCTTTTGAATCATACGGCAAAAAGAATATGCGAAAATATTCTTGGAGAAGTATTGAGACCCGATGTAAACGGCTCGAACTACAAAATGATCCACAAGTGGGGATGTGACGGTTCCTCAGGCCACAGCTTATACAAACAGCCATTTGAAAATGCCAACAATACAGATGAATATATGTTTGTATTATCATTGGTGCCGCTAAGACTTGAGAGAGATAATGATGATGCCAATAACTCAATCATATGGGAAAATTCACGCCCATCTTCTCCAAGATTCTGCAAAATTATAAAGTTTATATTTAAGAAAGAAACAGAGTCATTAATAAAACAAGAATGTGAAGCTGTCAAGAAACAAATTCGGGATTTGATGCCTACTTGTGCACAAATAGATGGAGTTGCTAGTTCTGTAAAGCATGAGTTGATTTTGTCGATGATAGACGGTAAAGTATGTAACGTGCTCTCCGAAAATAAATCTACTCAAACATGTTTCATCTGCAAAGCTACCTCCAAAGAGATGAATTCAACTGTAAGTACAAGAGAGCCTAATCAAAATATGTATCAGTTTGGGATATCTAGCCTACATGCTTGCATCCGCACAATGGAATGCCTATTAAATATTGCATACCGGATGAATATAGGTCAGTGGTAAGTTAGGGGAGATAAAAACAAAGAAATCTTTAAAAAGCAGAAAGAAGAAATCAAGGGAAAATTTAAAGAAATCGGTCTCATTATAGACAAAGTTAAGCCGGGTTTTGGAACGAGCAATGATGGAAATACAACAAGAACGTTTTTCCACAAATATAAAGAAACTGCTCGTATCACCGGCATCGACGAAAATCTGCTCTACCGCCTTTGTACAGTTCTTACAGCCATAGCCATGGCTATGAAATTGACCCGATAAAGTTTGATTCATACTGCTCAGAAACGAGAGCCTCCTCATACCCATGAGACCTCTCCTTATACCCATGGTATAACATGCCAGCTACATTACATAAATTACTAGTTCATGGAGCAGAGATAATAAGACATTCAATCATACCAATAGGACAAATGTCCGAAGAGGCTTCGGAGGCCAAAAACAAAGAAATACGTAACGTCAGACTGGGCCACACTTTGAAAACTTCTCGTGTCCGCACAAATTTTGATTTAATTAAGTATTTACTCGTATTATCTGACCCTTATATATCATTGTTGAACAAATTACCAAAAAAAAAGCAACTTAAAACATTGTATTGATTTAAAATCGCTTTTAAAAACAGATTAAAATTTTGCATAATTGAAAAAATGTGTTTAATTTGCTACCACATCATCACATAACTTATAAGTTATAACGTTGACCCATTACAAACCCCTTAATTGTCTTATAGACTTTTGTCCCTCTAGTTTGGTCAAATTGACCTCTAAAGTGGTTCCTCTTCTGGCAAGTACGTCGGCTGCGTCATTCCCTTTTGAGCCACTGTGGCCCTTGATCCATTGCAGTGTTAATTTGTTTAGTTTACCTACCTCTGTTAGTTTCTGGTGGCATTCTAGTATGAGTGCCGAGGTGATAGTATGGCTTTTGAGGGCTGAAAGGACAGCCATACTATCTGAGAGGATCTTAATGGATCGTTCCCTTACCTCACGTGCCATGATTGCTGTGGCAGCTAGGATTATGCCAAAACATTCGGCATGGTAGACCGTGTTATAGGCTCCCAGCGGTGCTGCGATGTTGGTGTTTAGGTCCTCGGAGAATAGTCCTGAACCCGTACTTGTATCCGTCTTAGACCCATCTGTTAAGATCGTGAGCGCGTTGTGGTTAACCGCTCCTCCGTGTAGATCCTCGTACAGTTGGATTTGTATTTCTTGTCGAATACAAATTGGTTTGTATTAGAGGAACTTCTTTAAAGAGTGTATTTATGTTGCTAGTGTGCGGTGTATTGGTGCCTTGCCAGAGCTTTAGAGCTCTTAACCGAACCGCCGACATTGTTGCTTCCTGTAGTAAGAACAGGTGCAATGGAGGCAGATCCAACAACACCTCGAGTGCCGCTGTAGGTGTAGTTTTCATGCAGCCCGTGGCCGCTAGGCATGAAAGTCTTTGAAGCTTTTGAAGCTTGTTGGCGGCCGTTGTTAGGTTGGTCCGAGGCCACCACACTACTGCGCCGTAGCTTATCATCGGACGTATATTGTCTTATAGAGCTATAAGACAATTTTGGGGGATAGGCCCCAGCGTTTGCCTATCATCTTCTTGCACAGTCAGAAGTCAATGCTGGCTTTGTTGAGCTTATTTTCCATGTGGCTTTTCCATGTCAATTTGCTGTCGAGAGTGACACCCATGTACTTGACCTCGGTAGACAGCTTAAGCTCTGTATTAAATAACCTGGGCAGTCGGTAAGTACCCAGCGCGCGTTTGTGTATGAACATAACTAGTTCGGTCTTGATGGGGTTTACAGATAGTTCGTACTCATTACACCACCACTCTACTATGCGTAGGGCTTGTTGGGTGAGGTCATACCCTATACTGGTTACCTTACCTGAGGTGAGTATGGTTAGATCATCTTCATAACCTATTGGGTCGAAGTATCTCGCGTTTGTCTAATGTGTTACCTGCGGCTAATAGATCAACTCAACAGTTCTAGCTACTGAGAAGAGCGGCAAAGTCGCATGCATAGTAAGTGAACTACAAGCGAAATAAAATTTTACGGGTCTCACAGACCCAATCCCCATGACGCGGGTTAAGAGGTAGCCAGAGAGACAAATATATTATGTATATTATTTTCCTAAATTTCGACCGTTTCCCGTCTAACGTAACAAAGGATTAAGACCTAGCTGTCAAACAAACATATTCTGAAACTCCTTCATCATCATCAGTATGTCATATTCCACTGCTGGATATAGGCCTCTTTACAAAATCTCCTTACAACCATTTATTTTTTGGTGCTTTTATATATTTCGTCCGTATTCACTAGTCCACACCCAAACATTCAATTAATGTGTACTTCTTAAACGTAACATAAACTGAACATACACTATAAAACCAACAAGGACTCAGTATTAAAACTTCAAGGAAACTCATACCACCTTAACTATTAAACTAACCTCACTTTGTAGACGAAAGGTCAACTCCTGTATAAATGAAATTCTATTAATTAACGTCGATTTGGTTACAAGAAATCACCTAGTTTCCCAGAATACCTCACCTTAGAGAAATGTTGTGACCTATTTCTCGGTAAACCTGCTTCGAAGGTTGTGAATGCTGGTTGTATCAACAATGCATCTTGTAGATACTAATAATATGTGGATTTAAGCTTTTAGATATCGCAGAATTATGATATACTAAATGACGCCCACAGCTATGCTCGCACTTCTTTTTAATTTAGCATTTCTTTCTGAGAATTTTGGAAAATCAATTCTTAGAGCACCACCCCTGCAGTCCGCAAGGAACATACATGCCAAATTGTAGCTTATTGCACCCAATAGCTTCGACTGTGGCCTGTGTGGACGTCACATTTGTGGAATTGCTTGAATACAGTATCTCTTATACTTATGTCACAGAGAATAAAGGGTTATTAACTGTCTTAAAAAAGGAGGTATATTTTTCCTTTCTGTTCCCATTCTATTATAAGGAATGATAATTATCATTCTTTAGATTTCCTTGTATATAAGTCTTCATATTTATTTCTAAGTAAGTCAAATCTAGTGGCTGAATCAATTAACATTTTTCTCTTGGCTTACGTATTTGTAATTTTGTACATATATTTCTTTATACAATAAAATCATTCCTTTATATTTAGTTTCATCACAATTTCAAGATGGTCTTTGATTTTCCCATCAATATGGACATCAAACAGGGAAAACACCAAATTAAAAGCCACAGTGAAATGAAGGTTATTTTTTTTAACTTATCCATATGGACAACAAATGAAAGGGCTCGATTATTAGAATTCAGTACACCATGAAAAATTTCATACCCGAAATTATCGTTACAGTGAAATGGCTGTTTAATTTGTTCTTCAACTTCCTCAGAGTGTGTATCAAATGAAAGGACATATAAGGTAAAAAAGGGACTGCACTGCTTAGAAATTCAAAGCTGTGATAGCGTCCGATCGCGACCAAAAATTTTTGTAGTTTACACAAATATTTTATTCTTATTTCATTCGCTATGTAATTTTTAAATAAAAATGATTATATTTGTTTATTTGTGTAATCGACAGGTCTGTTGAGTTTTGTACTCTGCTTAATTTGATCTTCGAAGATTCCCAAGAAACTATAACGTATAATAAAATGCTATAATTGTTCAGTATTACTGTTACAGAACAATTCCCACATTAAAGCTCCGGGTATGCAATAGATACCTGAATGTTAATAATTTGCCCAAAATATGCTTAAATATATCTCAGCTTAGAACAAGCTGCCGAAGAAGTAAAAGCCCTACCATACACAAAAATAATGACAAATAAAATGATCTGTAAAACAATCACGAGTAACACAATAACATAATACAAAAATAAAGGAGATCACCACCACCAGCCTCCATACAAATTTGGGCTAATTCTAAAAGTACCGACCAACTAAAATAAACTTGAAATTATTATAGAATAGTACAAAATAAACACTTTTTATTACTACACAAAAGTTCTAAGTGTAGTCTATGAGATAATATTCGAGCTCAAAGAATCTGTTTTGTTAGTGAAATAAATCCTAATTATTATTTTTTTGCCTAAAATTATGTGCAAGTTGCAATTTAAGTGACATCAGGTAATGGCAGCAGCATCTGTCACGCTCCCCCCCGTGGGATCTCCACCTTGTCGTGGTGGGGGGGCTCAGTAACCGTGGTTTGGACACCCACGGTGAAGCTAAGAGAGATCCCGTGAGTGGACGCTCCGCGTGGGCTTGGAGGGGCCTGCGCAGGATGCGTCCAAAGGTGCGGAGCTCTCATCAGTCTCTCCGCGACCACACTCGGTGAAAGACGGGTGAAACGTTGGAAACAAATAGGTATTTATACCTTAAATAAATTAATTGTACGCGATTAAGACCCGCTAATTTATTTTGTATGATGTATACAAATCGCGAAAGTTTAAAATCGATTACAATCCCTACTAATATTATAAATTCTAAAGTTTGTATGTATGTATGTTCCGTTTTCACGCTAAAACGGCTGAACAGATTTTTGTTGAAATTTAATATAGAGATATTTTGGACCATGGAGACAGATATAGGCTACCATAAGTAGCAAAAATTAAACTGGAAGGGATTGTAGGGAGGGTAGAAGTCAAAGTCAAGTCAAAAATCATTTATTCATCTAGGTCACAACGTGACGCTTATGAACGTCAAATTTTTAAAGTAAATTAATAATGCTTCTACATTTACATTTACTACCCATTCGCAAAGCAATAGGTAGAACCACGAGAAAGAACGAGCAATAAAACTCGTGGCCACTCTTTTTAATCGCCAGTGTTATGGTACATATTTTGTTTTTGTAAGGAGCTGCAACTGTTTCACATTGTAATTAATTACTTGTAAATAGTAAATAAGAACATACATATTATATACAAAATATGTAGTTATTAAGTTAAGTGCTGTAGTAGTCCTCAAATGTGAATCTTGTGTAACAGGAGCATCCACTTATGCTTTATAATGTAGGCAACTCGCGATCATGTTCAGAACTATGGTGGAAAAGTATGTTACAGAAAGTGACGGTATATGAATACACGAAAATTACAAAAACGTTAGTATCCAGCCCATGATAACGAGTTACCTTCATCTAACACCGTAGCAAATTTTAATAAAATTTGTGGAACAATAATGAAAATGTAAATGTAGTAAGTTGAATGACCTAATAATGCATGAATATTAAATTAATAGAACTAGAGATATTATATAAAAAAATAAACAAAAAACTGAAAAGTAAGGTATCTATATAAATTAAAAAAATCAAGAGTTGGCTAGTGTAAGTGACCACCTATCCTTATCACTGAAATAATCATTAATGGTATAATAACCTTTCCTAATAAGGCAGTCTTTTATTTTACTTTTGAACGTACTAAATGGCAATTCTAAAAGACTAATTGGTATTTTATTGTATATACGAATACCTAGCCCTACAGAATTATTAACTTTATGTAAACGATGATAAGGGGCATATAACTTATGCCTGTTTCGAGTATTTATGTTATGTACATCACTTTTTGTAGTAAATAAACCTATATTTTGCCTAATATACAATATATTAGCAAATAAAAATTGCGAGGCTACTGTAAGAATCCCTATAGACTTAAAGCGTTCCCTAAGAGTATCTTTTGCACCTAACATGTATATTGCTCGTACCGCTCGTTTCTGTAGAACGAAGATATTCTGAATATCCGCAGCTTTGCCCCATAACAAAATACCGTAGGACATGACACTATGAAAATAGCTAAAATAAACTAGACGAGCTGTGTCAACATCAGTAAGTTGTCTAACTTTTTTGACAGCATACGCAGCAGAGCTGAGCTTACCTGCAAGACATGCTATATGTGCACCCCATTGTAACTTATTATCTAGTGTAATGCCTAGAAACACTGTCGAGTCAACTGTGTCAAGTTCCTCTCTATCTAGCCTTATATTAGGTCCCAGTTGTCTAACGTTAGGTAAAGCAAAGAACATTGGTCATTGTCCATACATGCCAAGACCTGACTACCAAATCACGCGACCATGAAAGATGTATGCGTGAATTGGTTAATCTACAGGCTATGAATCTAATACTGAAAAGGAAATATTTTTAGAAAGCAGAGTAACATAGCAAAATAGAAGTTTGCATTTGTATTTTTTAAGGTTATGATTCATGTTATGTGTAGCTCTAACAACCAGATTTGCTTGCTATTTCAATTAAATCTAACTATATATTATCTACTTTTACTTTTGTGTTTATACACATCGCTTTTTTTATTACCTACAATAAAAAAACTGATCTGTATTAACACAAGTTACTACTACTATTAGGTACTTACCGGGTAGGTAGGTACATTACTAAAAATGTAATATCTTGAGACAGATCTAGCTTCTGCTGATTTGATATGAATGCTGATGACAATAAAGCCACATTTCATAATAGGAAACGAAGAAAGTAAAGGAATAAATAAAAACAGTGATTATGCTTTATTAAATATCTTCCCGTAAGGGAAAGTAGGTAGGTAGTAGTAATACTACATCATCTAAGTACTCAGCAGGGGAACCATTCAAGGTATCACACCAGCGTCATCACATGAGAACACACACATCCAACTGTGCGACAACAGTTACAACAATACTCGCTATACCTAATCTATTATTCTCAACCCCATGAAATCTAACATGTTCCCCATAGCAAAGAGCTCTGTATTCATTGCCATAGTACGAACGTACTTGTGTTATCTGATAACAAGGACTAAGGAAGGACTGCGCGGTGCCGCGGTAAAACTAAAATGTAAACAAACGCGGTTTGACAGTAGTCGTATTAAAATACTTTTCGTTTTATGAAATAGTTCAAATTGTAAAAATGTTCAATCATTAAAACCTTTTTTGAAGCAATCATTGATATATATTTTATTACTTAACAAACACTGATCATGATACAAAATCACCGTATTATTGTGTGAAGACAAAACTAAGAAATTCCAGATTAAAAAAAAATATTCTGTGTAAAATGAAACACACATCACAGATTATGTCAGAAACGATTTGGATGCGTTCCAGGTAAATTAAATATAGAAAAAAAAGGAATTTTTTGATATTCAATTATTAAACTAATCCGCTGTCGATAAAAAATTATAATGCCCATAATTTAATATAAACATTAATGCCAATTTTTTGAGCGAACAATCATTGATGGTCGTTTCGAAATTTAGTCAGGTCATAAATGGCCATTGTTCTTTAACGCATTTAGTCTTTTTAGAATTAAGCACTAGGTTGTTTGCTGTAAACCATTGTGTAACCTGTATAAGTGCATTATTTACATCATCAAATTGATTCCTATTCCTATCTACTTTAAAAATAAGTGACGTATCATCTGCAAAAAGTACGACATCACAGATATTTTTTAAATAAAAAGGTAAGTCATTAATATATACAAGGAATAGAAAAGGACCTAAAATAGAGCCTTGTGGAACGCCTAACTGTATAGGTATTTTGAGGATGTAGTCCCATTTACATCGACGCACTGAAATCTTTGCCGTAGGTACGACTCGACAACACAAAGTGCGGTTTCCTCTACGCCGTAGTGGCGGAGCTTACGCAATAGTGTGTCGTGATGAACGCAATCAAATGCTTTAGAGAGGTCACAGAATACTCCGATAGCATTTTTAGATGTCTCCCAAGCATTATAAACGTGTTTTATGAGAGCAACACCCGCATCAGTAGTGGATCTACCTTTAGTAAATCCGTATTGATCTTTATGAAGCAGACTATTTAAATTAAAGTGTCTTAGTAGCTGCTTTAATAAAATCTTTTCAAATATTTTACTTTATGCCGGCAAGATAGAGATGGGCCTGAAGTTATTTACGACATTTTAACTGCCAGATTTGAATAAAGGTATGATTTTACTTAATTTCATGAAATCCGGAATTACGCCTAAGTCAAAACATTGGTTAAAAATTATAGAGAGGTAAGGCGCAACAGTCTCAACTATAATACCTAAAATTTTAATTGAAATGCCCCAAAAGTCGCCGGTATTTTTAATATTAATTGAATTATATGCGATCAATATATCTCGCGGGGTAACGTGCTAGAATCCAAACACGCTCTTGCATTCCGGTACTCTGCTAAGCAAAAAATTTCCAGCGTCTAAAGATGATGATTGTATAGAGCTAGTAGTTGTTAAAGGTATGCTCGCAAAGAAACTATTGAACATATGCGCTACTTGAGTTTGATTGGTGACTAATAAATTGTTTTCTTTTAGTTCAAATTGGTTTTCCCGTGGTCGTGCTCTTCCTGTTTCATTATTTATAATTCTCCAAGTTTCTTTAATTACATTTGTTGAATGCTTAATTTTGCTACTAATAAATTTAGATTTTGCCATAACACAAACTTGTTTAAAAAATGTTGAGTAGTTTTTTACATAATTTAGAAAAGGTGTGTCAAATCTATGTTGTTTCATACCATATAATTCAAACAATTTGGCTCTACTTCTGTATATACCTATAGTGGCCCATTGGTTAAAAGATCCGGTAGTACCCTTTAATGTGACAGTTTTACTCTTGAAAGTATCTTGAAACTCATTATTTACTATTCCAAAAAGTGAATTATAAATTGTATTTGGATTTTCTGAGTTCAAAATTGAGGGATTGAGTTTAGCGATAATATTGTTTTTAAAACGTATAAGACGATTGGTAGTTTGAGTCCTACATTCTACTGTATGTGATTTATTATATGTTGTACATGAAAAACTAGCATGGTGATCAGAAGGAAGAGAACTAATAACTACTGGGTTTTTAGCAACACAAGAACTAAATATGTTATCCAAACAAGTAGAAGATGTTTCTGAGACTCTAGTAGGTTCACAGAATAAATTACTTAAGTTAAATGACTTAAAAAGATTCAGAAATCTAGTACACTGTGAAGAATTCTCTAAAATATTAATATTAAAATCACCACATACTATAATATTCTTATGACTACCTATAATTTTATTAAGAGCATCTTCCATAACAGTCTCAAATAGATTATAATCACCAGAAGGGGGTCGATATACACAAATTATAATATATAAGTCTAGTTCCACACAGGACAACTCAATAGTGCGCTCAATAGATAAATTTAAAATATCCTTACGTTCTTTGCATTTTAATAAATTTGAAGTCATTATGAGAGAACCGCCTCTAATAGCCTGCTTTCTTATATACGAACTCTGCACTGAGTAATATTTAGAGTTTTGTGGATTGTTAGAAAAATTCTCAGGTAGTACGGTACTCAGTGGCTCTGCTGGTACAAGAGTATGAGTACAAGAACACGAGAGCTTATTGGTCAGAGACTCATACATTTCTGCATTACACCTCACCAAGTCTACGAGCTCACCTGCCTCCACTATACGCTTGCTCAGTTCTTGTTGAGAAGCTTGGTATTTGTTGAAGATCTCATTTAAGGTTCTTTCCCTAAGTAATATCTCTTCCCTTAAGCGATGAGTTTCCATATCATACACTGATCTGCTATGTTCCAAATTTCTAGAATACTCAGAAAGTTGATTAACTAAGTTTATGCGCTCCTTTCTAAGATTTAAATTAACTCTATGCACATTATATTTCCTAATAGATTTATGATATTTTTTATTAATTTAGTAATTTTAATGTAACGTTTAAGTTTATTACGACTAGAAAAGCTGGGTCTCATAATAATGGTATCCTCCCTGGTCAGATCTATTGTCACAACTGGCTCCCTAATGCACACATGATCAGGCTCACTACTAACCAACTCATAATATAGGCTACAGGTATTCGCAATCTGTTGACTGTGTTTATTTATTTCTATGTTGGAGATGGTTTTATGAGCTTCACTCAATAGGGTATTTGACTAAAAAAATCTAATTAGTCCGTCAGTTAGATTATCGAAAAATATTGGACACGTATAATTTCTTTAGTCACGTAAACAAAAAATGAAGACTACAATCTTCGCTGAAAATTCGTGTGACGTCACTTGCCAGTACACTTTTTACTGGCAAGTGACGTTACAAGCCCCCACTCTTAGACGTTTCTCCATCTTTGATGCGTTTTATCTTCGTAATTTTTTACTGATTTGATAAAAGAAAAAATACGTATCCAATATTTTTCGATAATCTAACTGACGGACTAATTAGATTTTTTTAGTCAAATACCCTATTCACGTTCTAGTTCAGCAACACGTCTCAAAGCTTCTTCATGAGTGTCCATGCACTGTTGGAAGTTGGACACCTTCAGTCGAAGTTGTTCATGTTGCTCAAGTATTTCAAGATGGTGTGTGTGCATTTCAGCCAGCTGTGCCTTGAGTTCAGTGTTGTCTACTATTTTCTTTACTTCTTCTTCGCTGTCCTCTCTTTCCTGTAGCAGCTGGTTACACAGGCTTTTGGAGGATTCCAATTCCTTGAGTGTGGACTGTAATTTGTCCTTCAGAACTGCCATTCTGCGGGTCATCATTTGAACAGACCCACCCCGTAAGCACCTGAAATATAAGGAAGAGTGAGTAAAGTCAGCAGAGAGAAACTAAGAAATGGGTGGATAGAAAGTTGAGAAGGAAATAATGTAGGTAGATTATAAAAAAATAACAGAAAAGTAAATTAAATAAATTTGGGAACAGCTTATTTTAAATCTAACTATTGGGGAATATGAAAGTAATAAATAGGTACAAAAAATTTATATGTTTGATATTATATTTATAAAACAATAAAATAAAATTGGAATGTAGGTAGGTACTTCTATATATTGACCTGTGTAACACTATTGTACTCCTTAAATTAATATACTTATTTTATAATAAATAATTATGTTTTGTGTATAGTGTGTCATGTAGTATATGGTGTCTGAGGCAAATGTGTTTCGTCATCGATTTTGCTTCCACAAATTTTCAAGCAAAAGGAGACATAAACGGTGCCGCTGTGTATTGTAAATGACGTCGCTCACGTGTAGTGAGCAGTGTTTATGAAATGTATAGTGTATATTAGTTAGTATTATATGAATAAAACGATACAGGGATAAGTAAATAATTATGAAAACAATACTCCCCGGGTTTCCAGTTGATTTTGAATCTTGTTTATGTTGTATCAGTTGTCCGTTACTTTGACAGTTGGTCCGCCACAAGTTTTCCAGTGAGGTTTAGTCACTAGTCCTTTGATATTATGTTACACAAACAATTATTGCTAAGGTTTATGGGTATACACGTTAATTTAGAGATACAATTAATGAGGAAAACAAAATAAAACTATTTTTATAAATTAAATTATTATACACGTAGCGAAATGACAGCTGTTCGCTAGTGTTGCCAGCGAGGAAAAAAAAAAGAAGTTTGGCACTATACCTCTTGGAAGAAAGAACGCATGCGCACATCTGTTAGTACTGTCACATCATACATAACCTTAGACTAAGTTCCTTACTTTATGTACATAACTAGGAATATGACATAATGTCATATTGTGCACGGTGCTTAAATTGTTCACATATATGAACTAATAAATTATATACTACGCTTAAACGGCTGAAACGATTTTCCCTACTAATATTATAAATGCGAAAATGTTTATAGGTTGGACATGGACATGTATTGGACATGTATTAACATGGCTTTGACATTTGATTGTATGCAAGGTGACGTTATTATGTACCTTTCGGTAGATAATGTCTTGGATACTTAAGGAGTTACTTTGTACCCTATAGTTTCTGAAGTCATTAGAATAATCAGGAGTGTCTTAACACAACTTGAGACTGAAAGTAGATTTGTGTTACTCCGAATTTAACGCGCGCGAAGCGGCGGGCAAAAGCTAGTAACATAAATAAAATGTAACCTAATGGAAGGAAAGAGGAATCCACCACGCACCCTCGGATTGACCACCCCAACTATTGCAATAGAAAAAGGTTGACAATACCGAACTCCTCTAAAAGGATAAGGGATATAGGAATGGTATGGGTTCCAGGAAGATACCTGACTTACAGTATCCCGCTGTATGCGCCGACTATTCTTCGACACGTGTTTCGCCTATGCACGAGGCATCCTCAGGAGCGATGGGCAACGACTGAGCCCTTATCCCTTATCCTTTTAGAGGAGTTCGGTATTGTCAACCTTTTTCTATTGCAATAGTTGGGGTGGTCAATCCGAGGGTGCGTGATGGGTTCCTCTTTCCTTCCATTAGGGTACAATGGAGTTCCGCCAAGAAACGCCTGATTCTATCAACTATAAATAAAATATCCACTTAAATATAATATGGAAATGTCGTGCACATGAAAGCCAATTATGCGAACGAATAAATTATATCTGTGTGTTGGCACAACAAACGAAATCAGTTAAATATTAAAGTTTTGATTCAATAAAGCAATGACGAATCGTTGAACAAACACAACGAAGTATTTAATGCATGCATTCATATTTCAGCTAAAGTAAAATAAGGATATCCGCCCATAAATTTATTATTCATCATCATCATCATCAGCCCTGTTTATATAATGTCCCACTGCTGGGCACGGGCCTCTTCTCACTACGAGAAGGGTAAGGCCATAGTCCACCACGCTGGCTAAGTGCGGGTTGGCAGACTTCACATGTCTTTCGAGAACATTATGGAGATCTCTCAGACATGCAGGTTTCCTCACGATGTTTTCCTTCACCGTTAAGCACGCGATAATTAACAATTTAATACGCACTTAACTTCGAAAAGTCATTGGTGCGTGCCGTGGATTCGAACCCGAGACCCTTTGCGTGGCAGTCCGTCGGTCTCTCCGCTCGGTTATCGCTGCTACTCTACTAAATTTGTTATTAATTGATTTAATTTAATCCAATCGAAACGCATTATTACTTACCTGTAGAGTGAGCACAGAATGTATTTATTGTAACAGATAAATAGGTCAAATTGATAATTATAATCTTGCTCTTTTTACAGAAAGATCTGCTGTCATCTCTGCTTAACACTAAGATCTTAAACATAATTATTATATTATATAAAGGTGATGATTTATTATACATATGGTACATAAATATCACCAACATGAATAGCGCTAAAATTATAAATTGCCTTCACGAAACTTGCCTGGAAAGTTAAAATACACTCGTGAAAGATAACAGTAAAATTTGCACTAATTTTAACACACTTTAAACCTATAAAATCTTTCTTGAGGCATTACCCAGGACGTATTTTAAAATCTAACCCATTCTTAACCGATTCAGGTTGAAACCCGACTAACTCTAAAATATATTTTAAAGTGCAAATACATATTATCGTTTTATATTGCAATCTTCTCGCACGTGGAACGTATACTTAATTTATGTTTCAGCTTTTCTAGAATATTTTGTAGTGACATTCTAATGATCTATAGAGTCTATCGAATTTCTTTGAGATACTTTTGCTTCTCAAGGAAAGTTGATATTTTTCTTATGGAGAAATCCCATGCTACTTTGCCTGTTGTCGAACCAGATAAGTGAAGCAAGATGTGAGCAACAATTCAGTCAATACAATAACAACAAAGTTAAATCAATATAAAGTTTTAACTCATTAAGTAAGCGAATCGTCAATCACTTTTAAACATCGCCGGGAAATACCAAGAGATAGACACAACTGCTAATTATTCCATTTTGAGTTCTTACTCCGCTTCGTCTATTCAATAATCAAACGTGGTCGCTCCGCGGTTAGTTTTTGCCCCAACTACAGCACCACTTCTCAATATAATCAATACTTTTCAGCACAAAAAAATTACTAAAACTCATCCAGTGTGGGAGTTTAATGAAACGCGTACAAAAAAAATTAACAATGTATCTAAACAAAGCGCATGCAACCGGTTGCAGTTCTACAATAAATGTACTACACTTGTCATAGAATGTGCTTATAGCATTATCATTTACTGTTAAACTACCGTTTTAAGCACAAAATCAAGTAAGTATTACGTGAAAAACGTTTTATTAGAATTAAACGAAGTAATTCAAATTGAATTGCCTTAATCCAGGCACCTCCCTTATAAGAAGGTTTTCTTGTAGTAACAATCAATTGGACCTACTTTTTACAGGTTGGCATAGATAACTCGCACACTAGTTATGAATCCTGTATTGTGAGTTACTTTACAAATATTCATCCAAAGACACAAAGAACACCCAGACTCGGAACAACAAATTGTGGATCACACATAGTGCTATGCATGTAATACTTTGTGTGATCTATTTGGGTGATCAAACCCGCAATATTCGGTGATGTCCGAACCGGGAGGCGATTGCTGCACTACGTTATACCAAAGAGCTCAGATATTTACGTAGAGGCGCATTTGCTATGGGCGCTCAGAAGACAAACTCTCTGTGACCCAAATTGCCGCTTGGTAGCGTGGCTGTCGCGCTGTGACAGCTGTCTCTACGAGAGCAAGAGAGACGAACGTACCTCCTGTGTATCTTAACAACGAGAGCAAGAGAGACGGAGAACGACCCGAACGACGAACCAGCGCCGCCACGGCGCCAACTACGAACTAAACTGGAGACAGTCCCCATTAGGAATCGGTACACGAAATCCTTAAGAACTGCGCTTCTATGTAAATCTGTATTCATACTAAACGTCGCCTCAGACACATAACGTCAGAGATACAGCAAACAATATGAGTAAGAATATTGATAATAACTCGTTCTGTCAAGATTGTATTTCCTTTCGCGTGCGATAGCAAAATGATCACCATTATAATATAAATTCAATTTTTTTTAAAATATATACACAAGTAATAGGTATTTATTTATAGAAACAGAGTATTACCATACATACATACTCACGCCTGTTTTCCGGAGGGGTAGGTAGAGACTACGGAGCGCCATTTGCAACGATCCTGACATATCTCTCTTGCTTCATTCCCTCCCATCAGATTCCTCATGCATGCTCTTCTGTTCAGGGTGCTTCTAACCTGTCCTATTTTTAGGATGTCTCCAATCTGGTCAGAGAACGTCCGCCTAGGTCTTCCCCTTCGTCCTGTCCCTTCCACACTTGCCTTATATATCTGCTTGGTCAGTCTTTCGTCATCCATCCTCTCCACGCGCCCAAACCATCTTCGCATGCCTTTCTCGATGCTTGTCACTACATCTTCTTTTACCCCACAACACTCTCTTATCACACAATTCTTTACTCTGTCAGTCAAAGAAACACCACACATACTTCGCAGTGCTCTCATTTCTACAGCATTTATTCTACTTTCATGACTCTTCTGCCATACCCAACTATCACTAACATACATAAGAGTAGGTACTTACACCCGTCTATGGACAGCCAAACGTGCCTTTTTGGACACTTTGGCTATTCATAAACGCCTTCAGAGCTCCATTCACTCTATTACCTGCATTAACTCTTCTTTCAATATCTTCTACATTCTTACCATCTCCTGTAAACAGCGTACCTAAATATACAAACTCATTCACTTGCTCCACTCGCTGTCCATCGATCATAACATTACAAGCCGTAACGCATTCCTCCTTTTCAAAAACCATAACTTTCATGTTACTTACATTCACTTTCAATCCTTTCCTCTCTAACGCACCATGCACGATTGTTACCATCTCCTGCAACTCCTCCGCTGAAGACGCAAGTATAACCTGATCATCAGCATAAAGGAGGCATTTGACAAGTAACTCATTTATCCTTAATCCACAGTCACTATTTTTCAAATCTTGCAAACAACTGTCCATGAAGAGGATGAACAGCCACGGCGACGCTACACATCCCTGTCTAACACCTGTCTCGATGGTAAACCAATCCGTGTACGACCCATTTATCCTCACACAAGCTCTAGAATCTTCATGAAGGGATTTCAGAGCTCGTATGAGGCTGCTGTTCACCCCATACATCGACAGTACCGACCATATTTCATTCCTCACCACTTTATCGTAAGCCTTTTCCAAATCCACGAATGCGCAGTAGACCTTTTGACCTTTGGCCAAGAATTTTTCGGCTACGCACCGCAAGGAAAAGACTTGGTCCGTGCACCCCATACCCTTTCGGAATCCTGCTTGTACATCCCATGTTTTCTTGTCGGGTACTTCCATAACTCTTTCAATCAGTACCTTCGCATACAATTTGCCAACAATGCTGAGAAGGCTAATGCCTCTATAGTTCTTGCAGTCTTGTTGCGAGCCTTTTCCCTTATAAAGAGGCACAACCACCGCTGTGGCCCACTCATCAGGTACTCCGCCGGTGCTCCAGCACAAGTTAAATAAGCGCTGCAGCTGACCAACTATGATGCCCTGTCCAGCCTTCAGCATTTCAACTGTAATCCTATCATATCCTGCAGCCTTACCTAATTTCATACTTCCCAACGCCTTCACAATCTCATCCACACCAATATCGCTTTCATCATTGCTATTATTACCATTCATTTCGTCGATCGATGTCTCTATCGCCGTTCTTTCAAATAGACCTTCAAAATACTCCTTCCATCTCTTCAGCACGCATGATTCACCATTTAGTATCTTTCCATTCTTGTCTCTGATTGACGTGTATTCTGAGGATTGAGTTCTTCCTCGAACTGCATGAACAGATTTCCAGAAAAACTTTATATTTCTCCGGAAATCTTCAGATAGTCTGCTATCAAACTCATCTTTCTTTTCCTTTTTTTTCCTTTTAACAATTTCTTTTACAATTCTTTTTGACTTAACAAACTCCTTTCTTGCTTCATCTATGTCATGACTCGTTGCCTTTCCCATTCTTTCATTTGCTCTGGCAGCCAACCAATCTAACCAAGCTTTCTTCTTCTCTGACTCTGCTGATTGTACATCCTTGTCCCACCATGTATTCTTAACCTTTCGTATTTTTCTTCTCTTGATCACACCACATACTTCATACGCTACACATACTATCTCTTCTTTAAAAGATTGCCATAATTCTTCCATATCATTTATGCCATCGAACCTCTCAAATCTTGCTATCAATCTTCACTTATACTCATCTTTCACATCTTTTTCTTGCAGATTTTCTACTTTTATTCTTTCTAAGACCCTATTTTCATTATATTCTCGGTGTCGCCATCCTTTAAAAAGTCCACTTATCCGGCTCATCACCAAAAAGTGGTCTGTGTGGATGCCGATCCCTCGATACACCCTTGTATCTAGCATATTCTTTCTCAAACGTTCATCTACAATTACAAAATCAATCATACTTCTTCTAACATTCTTAGCCTCACGCGTATACATGTGTATCCTTTTGTGATCAAACATGATGTTTGTCACACAAAGGCTCCACTCTAAACAAACCTCAAGCAAATTTTTTCCATTTTCATTCACACTCTCATCACCAAATCCACCTAAAACCCTTTCAAATCCATCTCTTTTAACTCCCACCCATCCATTGAAATCACCTAACAAGATCAATCTTTCGTTATCCTTACATTTCCTCAAACTCGCTCTTAAGTTCTCCCAAAATCCCTGCCTTTCGTCTTGTTCTTGCTGTGATATACCCGCTACTATATTGACCGGGGCGTAAACCCCTACAACAAAGAGACCAGTTAGTCCTACTTTCATTCTCATCCACAATTGTCTAGCATTTACACATTCAAATTCCTTAACGCACTCATTCATTCGCGCAGACAGTACTAAACCAACTCCCTTGCAGGCTCTGGTGGTACTGTCTACCCCAGACCAATAAGCCGTGTAGCTGTCATGCTTGGTGTGGCCACAACCTTTCCTTTTTGTCTCAATCACACATAGAACATCAATCTTTCTATCATCCATCATCTGGCATACTTCATTCAATTTACCATCCATTCCTCCTCCAATATTTAATGTTGCAAACCGGCTTTCCGTAGGCCGCTTTTCGCCCTCGCGGGAAACGAGACGTGATGGGTTGCGAACCGCGTCGCCGCCGTCTGGAGAAATATAATTTTCAGTTCTCATAGCTTTCCCACGAGCAGAGTGTTACCAGTAATTGTTATTAAGATAATTATTAGCATAATCATCATCACACCTCATAATTGTACAGCAGTGTCATTGTTTATGCATTTAGATAAAATAGTTACCAGTCATTGTCACATGCAACGTGTGATGATTATTTAAATTATTATCTCTAATATAACTTTCACTTTATTATCAACACATGTTTTTGTTTGTTTTTTACAGTATCTAAAAGACCTATGAACTAAGCAATGTAGAACTCTGTTTATAACCAATGCAAATGAAGGTAGTTATAGTTACCCTGATTTTTATTATTAGAGCCAGTAGCGATTTTCGTTCCTATATGCAAATGAGGTGCAGCATATTTTGGAAGTCTTTAAACTCAAACGACGCAGCATATTATTTAAAATGTGCTGATGTTATAGTTCTCCTTGTAATGTTACGTATACACTAATTATTGTCTCGATTTTGTGTGTTCCTTGTATCTGCTAATTGAATGCTTCAAAATGTAACAAAAATACTAACACGCACGGGAATATTTGAATGATAACAAAGCACACATTTTAAGTGTAACCAGTGATAATATCCTAAACATTTCATCCTAAACAATCTCGCTTAAGCTCTGTTATGACATCAGATTGCAATTATATTCGAGACCTCACCGACGTTAATACATCCAAACTGGATCGAATCAAATTATTCTATCAGCCAGCAAACGATCATGAATTCAAACACGAACCAAGTTATTACGATTCAATTAAATTGACATTGAGATTTTTCGATCTGAATATAAATGGTTGAGTGAGAGATAGGAGGTGTTCAGTTTCGTTGAAAGGGATGTTAACCTTGTGGCATAAGTTTGTGCTGTTTGAAGATGATGCTTTGTTGTTGTAAGTTACTCAGTAGCAGTACGGTAAGCGTCCTGCTTGTTCAGTAGATAGCGATATTCTTATGAACTATAATGCAAGTGCCTGTTTTTAAGTCTTTTAATGTATAATCGATCTTGGTTTTCTTAATACCCATCTAAATATCTTGTAGAAACGTATATTTACCATATATGACATTACTTTACATACATATAATTGGCGATAGCCCAGCGGTGTATGTAACGGACTGCCGAGACCATGGTCTCGGGTTCGATCCCCAGGTACCCCGGGCTCACACCTCTGACTTTTCGAAGTTATGTGTGAATTGAAATTTATATTAATTCTCGCTCGCAAAAAATCACGACTACAATATTTGAACGTCATTCGGCTTAAAACGACAAAAGAAACACAAATAAGACCCGTTTTAATAAAATTGTATGATGTATACAAATCGCGAAAGTTTAAAATTGATTAAAGAAACATTATGTTACTATTAGATGATATATTTTTCGAGTAGTAATAAGGCCATGTTTAAATCGCATAAACACAAATTTTGAGAGTATAAGTCAATGAATAATAAGGCGAAAAGAGGGCCTTTAATATGCCTTTGCCTACCCCTTCGGGCAAACAGGCGTGAGTTTATGTATGAATAATACCTCTTATTGTCCTGTCGTTAAACGTTATGTTAACAAATCTCAAATTTATATAACCAGTCAACGTAGTGACGTGAAATTGTTCATAACTTGTATTTATATCCTCCTTTCTCTTAGCGTTATCCCAGTTTCAGTCTGGCGTCCGCTTTCTAGTCTAACCGGATTTGGCTGAATATTAGCTTTTCCACGGAGCGACTGCCTGTCTGACCTCCGCAACCCGAAGGGATAGCGATATTCCATGGTTTAGACTAGTGTCAGTTTATTTAGAAGGTACTGACGCCCTGTAACGACTGTCAAAGATCTTCATGACAACCGGGACCGACGGCTTAACGTGCTCTCCGAGGCACGGGACAAGCGATAATTAACAATTCAATACGCACATAACTCCGAAAAGTCATTGGTGCGCGCCGTGGATTCCAACCTAATACCCTCTGCATGGCAGTCTGTTGGTATATCCACTCGGCTATGGCTGCCTAACTTGTATTTATATAACTGAATAAAAAAAGTGTCCGAAGTTTTCATATTAGTATTTGTTTGTATAAAGTGGAACAGATCATATTCTTTTCGTGTTCCTTAATTTCATCACGAAAATCGTAATGAGTACAGACTGTTTTAGCTCTTTAAGTTTCAACAATGTTTAACTTCGCTCTATACATAGTTAGAAAAAATGTGTGTACCTACCTAGCTGCTGCTAAACAAAATTCTTCGGGAAGCGAGTCAAGCTTGACTATATCGAATTCTAGACAAGTTTAAGATACTATAGATAATAAGTGAAACCTTAATATTATTATTATCTAGTTGAAGACAGACTTTTTAATTCTTCTACCTACTCCCATTGGCACACTTGCGTCAAGATATGTTCCGTTTCCGTCAAGCCTAAAATATATCCCAAAAATCAGTGCATAAACTCCGTAATTTTTCTTGACGGCATTCACAAATGAACCGGGCGAATGTGATGCGAGGCTCAAAATTGCCTTGTATGATTAAATGCCAGCTTCACGAGATGGATGCTATGTCTCCTAAGATATATATGACACTGCGTCACTGTGTGAGTACCACCTTGGAAAGTTTGTTTTTTAATTAGAATTTATGACGTTGGTCGAATGAGAACTTATGACGGAGGACATTGTGTTTGTAATTAATGCTATTTTATTAATAAGTAAAACTAAAATGTATGGAGCTTATCATCATCAGCCTTTAACAGTCCACTGCTGGACTAGGCCTCTCCTTTGAAAGGAGGAATTGGCCTACTATACCACGCTGACCAAACGGGTGGGTATAGGGTTTGTATCAAGTTTTCCTTCTCTTACAGTGCTGTTCTCTGCATAATATGCTCCCTCTGTCGGCTCTTACGACACCCATGGGATGATATGGGGTGGTGATAATCCGTATTCTTAATCCGTCACCACACGGAAAATATGGAGCTTTTAAAACATCACTTTTTAGGGCTCCATAGTAAACTACAAGGAACATGTATGTTTACGCAATGTCCGTCCGTCTGTCTGTTCGTCTACTGTTTTATGCGGCAACGCACACTTATTAATTCCGAAATGAATTCACATTGTCTGAAATTCACAACTTTACTGTGACAAGACGAGACGCGCCAGCTAAGAGCTGAGATAGCCGAGATATATAATCGCTCTAGCGTCACTTGAAAAAGAAACTCTATATTACTACAATGAAATTATCTTGTGTGGTAGAAAATCAAACCTACGGAACTATAATAAGTATCTCAAAATAATTCAAATATTCGTGGCTTTATTATTGAAGTTAAACGCTCAAGTCAATATTGTTTTGGGCCTCGCTTACACTTGGGCAGATTAGTGGATAAAGGCGATTTGAATAAATTTATTGTTAAGACGTTTCATATTTATGAGGAGCAATATACCTACTTCAATATACCTATTGTGATTTATTGATATAACTAGAGGGAGCCCACAGCTACGCCTGCCCATTATTTTTTTAATTTAACTGTTTCTGTCCGACCTCGTAGGCATTTCGGAAAATCCCTTTTTAGTGCACCCTTATGGTCCCCAAGGAGCATACATACTAAATTGCAGCTTTCTCTGTTTTCGATTTCTAATAGTCAGTCAGCAACGCAAGTAATATACACCACTATTTTTTAATTAGTACAAATAATTTAACAGGTCACTAAGTATCTTTAACTGATCATATTTATGTAGTTGAAAAGTAAAAACACTAAGTCCCAAAACTGTCTCAAAACTGTCCACAAAAATACGTGATAATTGGTAAATGCAATACTAATACTACGACCGACCCGTGTACTATCATAGTAAAATTAACCATTGATTAAATTCCCCCCCCCCCCCGCCCCTTTGCGCCTGCGCTATGCCCCGACGATGCGACAAACAGTACTAAATTGTTAGCTAAAGTGAGCGTATCTAATTTCGTTGCAAAAGTTAATTGTTTGTCTACGTTTGCCCGACGCGATGGCCTATCATATCAGTTCATATCACGGGAGTATGTAGCTATGCTTCGTGCTTACTTTTTGAGTGGAAAAATCGCAAAAGCAGCTGTGTACCCATGGACATCGTATTGTGAGTGTACAAAAGTGACCGGGTCAGTGCCAAACAAATAAAACAGTGCATATTGGATGCTTTTGACAACGGTGGTGGACATTTCGAAGGACAATGGAAATACTTGTAAGTTTAGTAAATAATACGTACTTAAGTAAATAATAATTTGATGCGGGCGGCTCAAAATCCGTCTGTGTTCTCCACACACCTTGAGGAAGGCCTATGTCCAACAGTGGACGTCTCTAGGCTGACATGATGATGATAAAATAATTTGTAAATAGCAGATGATTCTAACTTCATAAATACGCCAAAATTACTCTTTTCTTTTAGTCCAGAACACCAACTTTTATTTTGATATTTGTTTGCTTTCTAATTACATACCTCCGTATTAAATTACTTGTTAAACGATACATTTTACCGGTCCTAAGCCCGAATGAAGTATGAAGGAGAGGGTAGAATTAACAAAATTAAAAAATAACTACCCACATTTATTATTTTCCTTCATTTTATTTTCTATGGCTACCTACATCATAAGTGCGACAGAGAGAATGCGAATGAGCAGAGTGGAATATTATCAATGAATTAGTGAATGGATTGTAAAATATGACTATGATTTAAGTGAGATTTTCTACAATAAACAAATGATAATAACTTTGCTCTTTATTGATATTATGAAATTCTTACGTCACATATATGATAATAATATCTTCGCTAATCTGTCCTTAAAGTTTTTGTACTAATAAAAAAATAGTGGTATATATATATATATATATATATATATATATATATATATATATATATATATATATATATATATATATATATATATATAAGTATATATATAATATAATATATATACAAATATAAACTTCAGAATAACATTTCTGTATTTTAAATCATCATCATCTTCTAACACGATGCAAATACCATCTTTGCGTAGAGACGGAAAACTCGACATCTATACGACTGCCTCGTTGGTCTCGCAGCATAAATGTGCTCGTGGGATCGGGAGGTCCCGGGTTCGATTGCTGGGTCGGGCAGTGTTATTGGGTTTTTCTGTCACGAAATTCTCAGTAGCAGCACGGAGTCTGGAAATGTGCCCGGTACGGCAATAGGCTCGCCCCTTATTACGTGGGACTAAAGTATATCTGGCGAAAAGTGGGTGTAGAAATACACCTCTGCCTACCCCTTCGGGGATAAAAGGCGTGACGATATGTATGTATGTATGTATGTTATATAGAAGATTAAATCATAATCCGGACACTTACATCCATAGGTTTCAAATAATCTAATAACTACTTGACCATAATGTTGATGCTTTAAACAAGGCTTTTAGAGGAGAATATTGTAATACGTGTGGTGACGGATTAAGAATACGGATTGTCACCACCCCATATCATCCCATGGGTGTCGTAAGAGCCGACAGAGGGAGCATATTATGCAGAGAACAGCACTGTAAGCGAAGGAAAACTTGATACAAACCCTATACCAACCCGTTTGGCCAGCGTGGTATAGTAGGCTAATTCCTCCTTTCAAAGGAGAGGCCTAGTCCAGCAGTGGACTGTTAAAGGCTGATGCAGAAGATGAAGATGAAGATTGTAATTAAACCACGCAAAATGCTATAAGTTGAGACATTACCATATTATTATATTCCTCTCTAATATCTACCTATTCAATTTATTCACTTTCGGTACTTTTCGAGTTTGCCATCGTCTTTGCGTGTCCGAACTCACTTAAGTCCATCTTAAATTATCATAAACAGGCGAAACTCGACTTTGTTTATTATCCACGATTGTGGCAAAATTTAGTTTCTTTTTCGTCACACTTTTTCGAAAAAAGATATGAACTAAGGTTCTTTTTAAATTAAAAGATTTGATTCAGAATCCAAAGTATCTGAGGGATTTCGTGGCAATGAACGACTAATTTTTGTATAACCTTTATTAAAAGATTATCGCGCCAAAGTGGATGAGACAGAATTTTGAAATCTTTCTTCAACCGACTATTAAAATGTATCAAGTTTGAAATGAAATCATTAAATTATTTATTTGTCACCCGCAATTAAGAACTTTAGTAAAAGTTGGTAAAGAGTTGAGAATATTTCTAAATTTTGTTTCTATCAGAAGCTTTTATATTAAGGTTCAATGTACTTTCTGGGTAGTTGTATACCGACCGTTCACTATGATTTATATTTGCCCTACTTGTAAGGGCTATGTAAGAAAAATATATGTATGTTTTCATCTTCAACAAAAAGAACAGTTTTCTACTGTTGTGTTTTATTTGGTGGTTTGAGCTAGTCGGTCGTAACTGTGTCAAATGTCAGACGTGGGCTGGAAAGTAGGCTCCAATGAGCAACTTTGTAGCAATGACCTTAGTGGCTCATAGTCTATACAATAAATGCAATGCACCCATATTGCAGATTGTGCTACAGCCATTTTCTGGTTGACAATAATTTCAATGACAGCTTATCGAATTTAACGAGGTAATCGTTATTCAGAATGGTATTCCAAAACAGTCGAGGTAGGTCCATAAGTTATTGCTAAAAGTTGTTGAATTTTGCTGCATTTCTAAATGTTGTCCAACAAAAGTGACTTGCGATTTGATGCACCGTTACAACTAACACTTTGACAACAGTATAGATTAGATAGTCCCCGGAGAAGGACACTGTTGGAATGTTATTTAGATTTCATGACATTGAGCGGTGACATATTTCTAGAACTGCTAAAACATTAAATTATTATTAACTTGTTGTGTATAACTTAGCTTGTTGTGGCATCTACAGTTAATATAGATATAGTAGCATTTACACGACCGGTTGGCGCAGCGAGAGTGTAAGCGACTGCTAATCCGAACGTCACGGGTCCGATTCCCGCTCAAGTCAAACATTTGTGTGCATGAACATGGATGTTTGTCCTGGTCTGGGTGTTTCTATGTATAATATGTATGTATTTACAAAAAAAAAGTATATAATATGTATGTTTATCCATTGTCTAGTAATCATAGTACAAGCTCTGCTTAGTTTGGGATTAGATGGTGATGTGTGTATGTGGTAGAATATTAGAATTAGAATATTAGAACATTTGCCGCATAAACAGGTCAGCGCGCTGGTACCGTGTAGCGAGGCGTTGAGGCTCTGATAAGTATGCGTTATTATTATTATTACAATGAATACTGAATCACTCAAGTTCAACGGCTTTTAATTTCTCAGGTGATATATGTATGCCAGCCGTTAACCATGTTAATGTGTTCTAGACTAAGTAAAGGTAGTCCAACCAATATCGGAAGTGGGCACAGACGGTGTATACTATTAACCTGTGGGCCACGGTATATTTTTAATGTCATAATAATAGAACTAATAGAATATGCGCTAATTTACGCCCAACTTGAATTTAAATGATGACTAAAATGTTAGTGTGACCTCTGCTGTCTCGGGTTTATTCAAATGCACTTGCAAAACCACATAGCAACCCGCGAGCCTGAGGTTGGACTGCCCTGTTCTAGACTAGGCCTCTACCTGTGGTTCTTCCAATCTTCATTGTCACTTGGCTGATTTGATGCGGCGGGTGTTTAATAGTAAAACTAACATACTTACTATGAAAATGTCACGTATTCTGTTACGATCAACCACCATAACGAAAAAAAACATATATAAAAAAGTGATCAATCTGTCAGGTTACCTCATTCCAATTATGCTCACCTTTTCCAATTTTCGCCATGACAACATAGCAAATTGTGATTCCATCGATACGCTACGCCACTTTCCCATTTAGTGGAGGACATTGACTGAATTTCTATAGCATGACAATGTAACGACTTTAGCTACGCCAGTAACAAATCGAAAATAAAAACCGTTAATGGCTTGTTTCTTTATTATTGTGGCCAGCAAATATATGGCCCACAAACATATACATAAACTAATCTTACGTGTTTCCTTACTTGTGTGTTCAGCAGTGAGATAGTTTATGCCATTAAGCGTCAATGACTTTGAAAATGGCACTATGGCAATTTTAAATATTAATACATAATATTTCTTTGCAGAAAAACTATATAAAGAGTTCTACTTACAAGTTCATTCATTTGTTCAGTATCAGCACATAATATGCCATAGTTTTTTATAACATACGATACGACAAAATTATTGACATTTTTTGCAACAAAAAAGCCTTCTTTATCCGTACCATCCTTACCGACATTGTTGCTCGTACTTCTGGTTATACGTGAGAAAACGTTATTGGTGGTTAGATAAACGTTGAAGTTTAGCGATACGCAATAATAAACTATTGAAATCATAGATAGATTAATTATAAGCTTTATTGCATACCAACATAGCATTATACAGTACATATTTTGTGAAGAGACTTAAAACTACGATAATGTACAATCAAACAAGTCGGCGCTGGACCAGTTTGAAAAAAATCCCTTGGTTCGCTCATAGAGTTGAGGCACACTAGAAACTGGTTTTGTATACGAGTGTCAATGTGCGTGTAAAATAGCACTGGAAGCGACAATGTCTTGCTGAGGGATTCTCGCCCTTATGGTGGTCTAGTGGCAACTTGTTTGACTGTAAAATCGGCGGCCTTATCACTTAGGGCGATCTCTTCCAGGCAACATTGAAGTGGACGGGAGCGACATAAGAAAAAATGTGGAGCGGTGGTTTAGTTGCTTAAAATAATGCGAGAATCTTAGATACTACACATACATATAATTATAAATTATAATTCGATAAATAAACGTACTAACATAAATAAAATACAAACATAAAATATACTTACATGCATTATAAAAATGTAAGAGACAGTCAAGACATACAATACAGATGCAGTAAATAAGGCTAATGTAACATGTGTGTGATGAACGAACACAAAACGTGCGATTATCATCTCTTATTTAGCATAGCTATTTAGCATAGCTCCAAATTAGTGCCAGATCAAAGACTATTTCACTGCCTAGTCTCAAATTTAAACACTAAATAGTTGTTTTTATTTCGGAACTAAATAGTTCGTTCTTTATAATTTTTCCGTTGGTATAGTTGTTCTGCAAATTGATGATTACTAACTGACCATTAACAGGCCACGACTTAACAGTGTTATTTTAGCAAATTGGATGTTTGGTTTCCATTGTATTGCAGTGTTGCAGTTGGTTATTGTAAAAATAGGTCATAGATATAGGTACCTTTTCGGCTAGTAGATTGATGGTACTATTTCGTTTACGTAGTCAGAAATTTGATGGCCGAACTAGAATAGATTTATTTATTTCTTTATCGTCTCACGCCTTTACCCCCGAAGGAGTAGGCAGAGGAGTAATATTACACCCACATTTCGTCATGAATTTTTAGAGGTCCCACGAAATAGAGGGCGAGCCTTACGGATTATAGGCCCATGTAGGTCATTGTATCAACTATATTTGACTGCACGGTTGGCGTAGTGGTTGAAGCGGTCGCTTCGCCGCTTGACACTGCGCTGAGTGTTGTGGGTTCGATCCCCACACGAGACAACACTTTGTGTAATTCACAAATTGTTGCCTCGAGTCTGGGTGTTCATTGTGTCCGTTAGTTGTATGTTTGTAGAGTCCCCCGCGACACAGGATTTAGTCCTAATGCGGGAGATGTCTTTAAAAAAAAAAAAAACTATCTCTTCCACATTGCAATCTGCATGCCTTTAATGAACAGAAGAATAATTCCTTCAATCTATTTAAATATCAATATGATTTATTCTTTCTTCGCAAGTGTCTTCATCAATTCTTCTTCATCTTCCCTTGGACTCAGCCTCTACAATCTGTGAACAAAACGGCGTCACAGCGAAAATATTACTATTTCACATATCTGTCACATTCTTGCGTTACTGACTGGCAGATATGCATATCCGCACACACAGTCGGAGATCCGAAGGGATTTTCCACCTCGTAAAGCCAAAAAAGGCCTCCGACATGGCCTAATGATGCATTTCCTGATGTCTTGAGAGGTGAACTGGCACCGACGGCTTTACGTGCCTGCCCAAGCACGGTAGCGCTCTGAGGGCCAATTCCTGTAAATCAATTTGTTCAAAATGCAATTTCGATCTAATGTCAAAGTCATACTTATGTCATAAATAGTATTCTCCTAAATGAACTGATATTTAAACTAATATATTAATTAAACTAATCAAATATTAAACAATGTGTCAAAATGTGACTGTGTCAACGACAAACTGTCGAATATGACTTAAAATTAGTAGAATTCCAATTTTGAATAAGCTTAAAATATAATCACATTTAGTTCAAAACAGTGTCCATCTCAAATAAAATAGGAGAATAAATGCCATAATTAGCGGTTACCCATCCATGGAGTGTAACTGTTGCTTAACTTTGCCAATCTATTACAAACGTCCGTTACATACATTCTTATGTTTATGTTGACAAATAATAATGTTGTAAACAATGTCTTCAATTTAATATTCTCAAATGGCATTAGTTTATTCAATGTCCGGTCAGGCTGGTAATAAATCTTAAAAAATAAGCTCAGGTAAAGTCTTAGAATTGCGTTAAAGTTCGTCGCGTTAGTAATGAAATTGCCAAAGTTATTCCTTACTTTCAGACCACGGTCTAAGACGGGTGATATTTTAAAACATTTTTTTGGCATAATGTTTAAGATTTTTAAAACGATTTAGTTTCCTAGCATCTCCTAGTTTCAATTCACAAGATTATCAACTCAGATAAGTTAAAATAATACTGGAAGATAGCTACAGCTACTACCGCACATTCTATTTTAATTTTACCCTTTTTTCCAGATCCTATGGGATCGACGACGCGAGTAACGCGACCAACTTTGACGCAATTCTAAGACTTTACCTGAGCTTATTTTTTAAGATTTATTACCAGCCAGACCAGACATTGAATCAACTACTGCCATTTGAGAATATTAAATTGAGGACATTGTTTACAACATAATTATTTGTCAACATAAACATAAGAATTTATGTAACGGACGTTTGTAATAGATTGGCAAAGTTAAGCAACAGTTACACTACATGGATGGGTAACCGCTAATTATGGCATTTATATCAGAAGGCCAATTCTCCTATTTTATTTGAGATGGACACTATTTTAACTAAATGTGATTAGATTTTAAGTTTGCTCACAATAGGAATTCTACTAATTAACATATTTGACTTAAGCAGTTTGTCGTTGACACACTCATATTTTGACACATTGTTTAATTTATGATTTGGTCGTGATATCGTTTAAATATCAGTTAATTTAGGAGAATACTATTTATGACATAAGTATGACACTGACATTTGATAGAAACTGCATTTTGAACAAATTGATTTACAGGAATTGGCCCTCAGAGCGCTACCGTGCTTCGGCAGGCACGTAAAGCCGTCGGTCCCAGTTCTTCTCTCAGGACATCAGGACATGAATCATTAGGCCATGGTGGAGGCCTTCGGGCGGTCTATAAACTCCATCACCAGATTTGGTCACACACTCATGGGAAGAAGAAAAACAGGTCTATATCGCGTAATTATTTGAAAATAAATGTGAAATTCACTTACGTACAGTGTCTGCCTTCAAACCATTGAAGGCAGTCCATTTTTGTGATGTATGACTTCATCAAATCATCACAGCTTAAAATTATTTACTGACAAAAAACGAAATCAAAACAACCGTTGAATAAAATATACTCTGTAACGAATTCTAAGAAATAAATAACTTCATTTTAAAAGAAGAAAAATTCCAAAGTAAAGTTCGGAAGAATTTATTTTATTCATAGAGATATCTGAAAGTTTAAGACTTAAAACATGATACACAGTTAAGGTTGATCAGTCAATTTCATTTGATTTAAGTTCTCAAAGACTTGATTGGCGTGAATTTTGAAGGTATTTCGGGAGACGACTGCGACGTTATATAAGACGGTCACATAAACGTTTCACGCGCTTCTATTCTGCTTGAGAATAGAAGCGCATAGGACAAAAAATAGCAAATAGGTTTAAGGAATTAGAAAGGAGCAAAGAGGAGGTTTTAGGAGAGAGGTTAATGGAAATAGGAATAAGAAAAGAGTCAAAATGGAATCTTTTATAGCTGACTAAGCCGTGTAGGCGTGAGCCATTAAACATTATTTTCAGCATCAGTCCTTGTATATAATAATACTGTCCCACTGCTGGGCATAGGCCTCTTCTCACTGGTAGAAGGGCAAGGCCATAGTCCACCGCGCTGGCCAAGTGCGGGTTAGCAGACTTCACATGTGTTTCGTGAACATTATGGAGAGCTGTCAGACATGAAGGTTTCCTCACGATGTTGGCCTTCACCGTTTAGTAAACGATAATTAACAATTTTATATGCACTTAACTTCGAAAGTCATTGATGCGTGCCGTGGATTCGAACCCGACAGCAGACTGCTACGCAGAGGACTGCGTAGCAGTCTGTCGGTCTCTCCACTAGGATATCACAGCTCCAATTTAATAATTATTTTATATGTTTTTAACTAAGTTGTAGTGTAGACTGCAGAACATCAACTAGCGGGGCCTAACGGGAAAAGTTCTTATGCTATGATGGTAATCGACGTGCCATTTCCCTATATATTATTGCCTTACTTCACAGCCACTTCCAAAAGCCCAGAATTAAAAAAAATACGTTTACAATTTGTACAAATACGAATATTTATGGAACGGGACTTTTAATCTTTATAATTACGAATATATTACGCCAAAATGTCGGGACAAATGTCATGACCGGCATTTCACCTTTATTTTCGAATAATAACGCTCAAACTCGTTACATCAATATTAGAAAGCCTAGCATTTATTTAGCGAACACGTACTGTACACATACTTACGAAGAAAATCGAATGTCGTAAACACAACTTCATCTCATGACTACATGAACATTATTAATCTAACCTCTCTTTCTTTCAATGTTTCCCATCTATCGCAAGTTCGCGACATTATTTTAGTACTTAGATAACCATAACGGCCTATAATTGGTTTATTCACCGAAATTTCTTCACTATTGCCAACTTTTCTTAGTAAGACGTCCAACTGTGAAGTGCTCGCTACGTTCTAAGCACGTCCGTACGCAGATAGTCTTAATGTATCTGTCAAAACACTCCAATAGACCTTACAAGCACGTGACGACGGCAAAATAAAATAGTTTGAGGAATAATTTATTTTAATGTGACTATTGGCTTGAATATTATTATTGGCAAGTTATTTTAATTGGTAGAAATATATTTTGTTTCAGCAACGTAGCGGAGGGCGCCCTCCGACTAGGTGAGGTGACGATATGTGGGAAGTCGCTGACATGATGAGCAGAAAATCGTGCTCAGTGCCGTGCCATCGGAGATGCCTGTATCCAGCTGCGGACTAAGGGTGATCACACATTGCGTCGCACGCTGAATGGACGCCGGGCGCACGCTCATGGAAAGCGCAGGCCTAATGTAAGGGAGGCCTTAAAAAGATTGTTGAAAACAATATTTTAGATCTTGCAATCGTTGGCCAATGCGGGGTTCTGCTATTAACTTATTATTATATTCCATAAACTGACGTAGAAGACTTGGAGGTAAGATAAATAACTGATGTAACCAGATATTTAATACTGTATGAAAATATATAGTCTCTATTTCTATGGCAGAACCTCACTAGTATAATATATCATTATAACAAAAATAAGACAACATTATTCTCACCATAATACCGACAAGAAACACCACGCTATCATAAAAATGAAACAAGACTATCCAATTACAGGCTCAGACGTCAACTATCCACAGTTTATGTAAATCATGGCACTCGGAAGATTCTGTAGAACGTATTTTACTCCCCAACTAGGGTGACCATTCATAAGGGCCGTTTCAGATTAGCGTATTCTTCTGCGCGTATACGCTCATTTCAGCATACGCGCTTACACGCGCGCTACATTACGCGCTTCAAAATAGCGGACTCGCGTAAACAGCCATATTTCGGCGTGTTCGCTTGAAATGGTAGTGATATCGTATCAGTATTGAGCTTATACGAGCTTAGAAGCGCGTCAAAGCTCGTACGAGTTGCGCGTGTGCCAAAAGGCGCGCCTATACGCGCCTACATGCGCTTCAAAAAACGAGCATTTTTTAATTTAGAATGGTTTTTTACGCGCGTATAACTCGCGTAAAAAAACATTCTAAATTAGTTCTCGCCACTCGACATTGTAGAGAGTGGACAGCGTACGCGTTTAAAAAAAGAGAATTTCTCCTCTCGGATTTTTCGTTAATTTGCACCCTGTTTCAACTACATTACTAAATGTAATTTGTTATTTTCAGGTAAGTAAGTTTCTGATACAGGCATTTAATTGCAAAAACGAAATGGAACTAAATATAGTAAAGAATTTGTTGGAAAATAGGAAGCTATTTATATAACTTGAAGCGACATTTTGGGCATAAACTTAGTAAATTGTAGTTTCATGTTGACAAATCACCATTCACTCTTATTTTTTTTTATAGACTCGCGCCTGTATCCTTGGTGGGGTAGGCAGAGGTGTAATATTATTACACCCACATTTTGCCATGAATTGTTAGGTCTCACGTAATAGGGGGCGAGCCTATTGCCGTTACCGGGCACTTCACCAGACTCCCGTGCTGCTACTGAGAATTCGGAAAAAGTCAGTAACAATTTTGCCCGACGTTCGCTATCCACTGGACCACGGAGGCAGTCACTGTTATTAAATACAGTTCAATTTAAATAATATAAAAACACCTGACAATTTAATTATTGACTAGATTCTCTGTTTGCGCTTTTTTTCGCTTTCAACAATTTCTATCACGAAGATGCGTATTTTGAACAATAGAGATGAAACCTAGAGCTTTTGGAATGCTCTACGATCTTACGGCTGAATATTTTCACAGTTAGTAGTAGTAGTTATCTTTCCACTGGATACTGTTACAGTTTTCACTATAGTACATTAGAAACAGTATTATTTTCAGTCAATGTAATTCAGACGTGTGCGTTGGTGCGACCATTAATCACAATAAATGTTCTCATAGATCTAGTAGTAACAAATAACTTGGAATCTTTCTCACCACAGACATGAAAATACAATGTTACACAAAATAATAGTATAGAGTAAATGCACAATTAAATGTGTTGTATTACACACTAGTGCTTTATGAAGTTCCAACGTAAGTTTTTACTGCATATGATAAGCTCAAAATTAAAGAGGACAAAGTTGTCTTACAGCATCTGGCCCTCGAAAAGAAAATGTGTCAAAGTGTGTCCAGAAAGACACGTTTGACCGTGCATGCTGGGGAGATAGTACTTACACTTATTTATTGTATTCAAATTTGGGTACGGCAGAAGAGACTTGAAAGTAGAATAAATGCGGTAGAAATGAGAGCATTGAGAAGTACCTGTGTCTTTGAAGGTCTGGGTAAAGATCTTAGTAATATATGAGAGTGCTGTGGCGTAAAATAAGACCTAGTGACGAGCATCGAGAGAGGTATGATAAAAAACTGTACTATTAGTTACAACCATGGACTAACAGCAGTAGGTGTGTCAATCACAACATCATCATCAGCATTTAACAGTCCACTGCTGGACTAGGCCTCTCCTTTGAAAGAAGGAATTGGCCTACTATACCACGATGGCCAAACGGGTTGGTTTGTATCAAGTTTTCCTTCTTTTACAGTGTTGTTATCTGCATAATATGCTCTCTCTGTCGGCTCTTACGACACCCATGGGATGATATGGGGTGGTGACAATCCGTATTCTTAATCCACATAAATACACGGACCGAATCACACCATATGAAAACGAAATACATAATTCGGGAATATTTGGAATGGCGATTAATGTATGGTTAGGAAAGTACTATTATTTACTATTATTGTCCTTTACACCCAAAATACATACTCGCAGTTATAGCGAGGTATTAAAGGATGGTTCGTCTTTATCAACTCCATTGCACCAAACTACTCCCATGGCAACAAACTTATTACAATCAACTAAATTGCAAAATTAGGTACAGACTGAGAATTACAAACAGAAAAAGATAACTACTTTTCATCCTTAGTATACTCGGCACCGGTCTAGACCAAAACCGCAAACTTGTCCTACAAGAAAAATATTCATAATTTCTGTACATTTTCCCAAGATACCAGCACCAACCGTATCGTCAAAAGTGTTCACATAACACAATAGGCAATTTCCTTACCAGATTCTTGGGGCGAACTATCCGAAGTTTCGGAGCAAGTTGACTGGGAAGGTATGTACATACTCATTAGCAAGCGAAGTGGGTTCCGCGGCAGCTTGCTCTAATGTCTCCCTACGACTATCTTGCACTAATTTATCGCTGACTTCGTACGTCCCACGAGTAAAACGCAAAGTTTTATTATAATATTTCAAGTCTCGCCAAATTTTTTAATTTTAATTTGGGATGAGTGGTGATTTTTTATTTTGTAAAACATTTTATGTTAACTTTTTGCAATTTTGGTAGTGCAATTTGGCTGATGCTTTTTGAGAGGAGATATATTATACTAATTTAAAACTCCACTTTCTTGTATTAGTTTTTAACTAATTATATCTAATCAACATAAAAACAATACTAACCATTTTATCTAGGAACGCTGCAGCGTAATTTCGATTGCACAAACATGCATCATCCGAATGACTGCATTGACGAGACAAAAACCAAAACGACTACCGTACATAAGAAACCCAATAATATATCAATAAACCTTACAATTGATTGCGTAAATAAATACACGGTCATAATCATTAAAATGCTTGGGATCGAAGCCTGAGTTATTTATTTCGTTTCAAATGGCTCGAAAGTGATTGATGGCATCGCGTGAAGTATAAAAGTAACGATAAATCACTTCAGTGGAACATTGATGCACTGTGACGGTAGAGAATACAAATCGTATTTTGGGTAATTGCTGAGTTGATTTTTTTAATATAAAGCCTTTACGCAGAGTTTAGGAGTTGATCAGTTTACAGATAGAAGTTCGATCAATTTTAATTCCACTGATAAGTGCCGTCATTCTGTAAATAACGTCTTCGTATTTTCTTGCTATGGAATTTGGATCTGGATATTTGAGTGTTAAGATACCTTCATCTGATTGTTCCCAGCATTCTGACTAAGTGTTCAAAATGCACTGACTGTGGTGATCCAAAACTTCAGAGTTTTGGATCACCACAAACACTGCATTATGCCGTTAGCATTATTATTAACGAGATTCGACTTGATATTATAATGTCGACAGCCATGAACTAGTTAAAGTTTTAATTTCATACCCAACGGGTTAAGGACGATTAACAACAACCCATACAGTGTCGTAGAATTATAAAATAAATCGCCTTCACTTTTAGGTGTATGTAAGCTAACAGTAAATGCAACTTTTTTGTCAAATGTCAGCTCTCTAGTGCTTATAGATTTTATGTAAAGCCGCAAACGGACAGACGAACTGTCGGACATGGCAAAACTATAAGGATTCCTGGTAGTTTACTACGGAACCCTAAAATTAACTTATTTTAGTTGCAGGCAACATTCCTATTCATAAAAGGAAGTACTTAGTGATCAAAATCATGTGAACTCATATCTTAGTTTAACCTTCTCAGAATTAATTATAATACCAACTATAAAATTCAGCCCTATTACGTCTCGTTTTATCGACATAGTCCAATCACTAGTGTACAAACATAACGCGCGCTCATATATACGTAATTTCGTAATTAAGACGCCCTTTGTGCATATTAAGACGAATCTGTTTACTCAGGACACATGCGAATTTTATCGTAGCTATAAGTAACCCGGCGGAGTTTGTTTAGCAATTAATATTACCAATTTATACCTAATCTGTAGTAAATAATAATTTTTAAATAAATATGTTGATAATGTCCGCAAATTCACCGTGTAAAAACATATGTGACTATTTATTTCTAAACAGCCACAAAGAATAAATTACACTATTTCCATAAATTGAGATATTAAAAAAAATATGTATGGGTCTTTCACTGTGTCCTTTCTTACTTTTGAATTTGAAATATAAGATTAAACAATTTTAATTTAAGTTAGTTTTCGGAATGGTTATGTTTTCTACTACTAAACTTTATTTTGATTGTCGCTCTCTGGTTCCCTCTGCAAAAATTAAACGTTCCTAAGAACATATTCCGAAAATCTCGCTCTCAATTGACAAACAGGTAACAACTACAATTCAACACTAATTAGTCGCGTACTGTGTAATTCACAAAATGCCGAGTAGCTATATAATATGTATTAAGAAGGTTGTTAACGCTATTCATTTGAACCATAAAATCCACTCCGAGAGTTTTGTGCCATCAGCAATTGATATACCGTTTAGATAAAAGCATTTTCTTCAGCAATTTATGACATATTAAGCTTTTTATCCTGTTGTTGTCAAACCAGTTGCGATTGCAAACGATCAAACGAAACTTAGAAACCTCCACAAACACTCCAAAACTTCGTAAAACACACACACTACACTATCTAGAAACCACTATTGCATCTAATACCTAATAAATTCTAGTATATAGTGTAATAAACGTAATTTTCTAGTATTCCAACGAGCTAGCTAGTTCCGCATAATGGTCGAGACACTGTCGTTACGGCAAGAAAGGCATTTTATTCAAATAACCGTCTGCCCCGGTATTATATTGAAATTCTTGCGGCGCGAGAGAACGCCTTTTTTATTTATTTTAAGATTTTTATCTTATTTAAACACGGATGGTGTTTGCGCTTGAAGTTGTAACTTATACTCTCGAGTGGGCCGGATATATTTTAGATAATGACATATTATCCTCCTCAGACCTGAGGATGATTTTGAAAAGTTACAAAATTGAAATTTTGTGTATAGATTTTGTAGGCAACTTTAGAGTAATTTAAGTATTATTTTTATTTTTATTGTATATATATTTTTATATATAACATGTCTCCTCAAGGGGACTCGGGGTCTAGTGATAGCAAAAAAAATTCTGTTGCCACCGGGTAAACGGCACCTATGGTCATTTCTCTTATCGATGATTGGCATATGCGCTGCCATTGCTGTTCGCAATTGAAGAGAAGGTTGCGGCGTATAGGTTCTCTTGCGGCTGGTAGTAGGTCGATTTGAATCGTCACGCTCTAAAGAGCTTCTTTTAGGACTGGAAGATGGGGATGCGTATATCTATTGATTGTGCTCCAAATGCATTCGTTCGGTACTAGGAGTGAAGTACAGCAATGAGTTTGCTATAGATATATTAAAATCCATGGGGATTGTTTAATTATATGATATGTATTAATTTATGGGATTTGGTTTGCCTCTTACAAATTGCCTCATGGAAACTTGACCCCAAAACAGAATCATTTGTTCGTCTATGCTCATATGTTGGGTTCTGTCCAAACAAGCTTTTCTAACAGATACAATAAGAGGGTCGATTTTCTAATATTTGTTTTGTTTGGCTATTTCATCTACTTCAAGATCATTGACAAGTTTGAAGTTGGTTCTTAATTGAAAAAAAAACGTTCTCTTGTCATTCTGTCAGCTACCATTTGAATTCGTGTTTTTCGGCCCAGTACATACGAATCCTAGGCAAGCCAACATAACCCATAGTTAGACAAATACCAAAAAACAATTTTATCTCATCTTTAGTTGTCTTGAGATTGTGACCGGTCCTTAACAAATAAGTTTGGTTTTTGTTAACACTGAATAAATCGTAGATCGTATCTGGAATATACCTTGTAAAATATTCAATGGGTGTTTGTACCATACGTACATGAGTAGCAGTTAAAGTTGACAAAATATGCCTGGTGGATCTGGTGTAAAAGTATTCTGGTGTTTCCAAAAAAATCGATGTGAAGATAAAGAGGCTGCTGCTGAAGGTTGCAGATCTTCTTCAGGCTCTTCCGTTTCCGAATCATCGCTTGTCCTATTAGATTCTTGAAGATCAGGCACAAAATCTGGACTGTCATCCAAATCGTCGAACAGTCCATCTACTTCCAAGATATTATCACCAAATTTTAAAAGTTGCGCAATACTTTCGTCGTCCATTACGTCCATACAATAATTAGCAAAAACATTTGGTAAAAAGTTTAAATATCGATAGAAAATCCGATCTATGAATTATTAGGTACTTGTCGAAATTATACACACTGACACCAGGAGTCACCTATAAGAGACATTTACTTAACGGGGATGATAACAATACAAAACGAGTATGAAATTTAAAAAAAATCAAATTCACCATATAATATGTGCCCCAAATATTGCAAATAATAACAAGTTTTATTACAAAACGCGGCAATCTAATAAAAAAATAATAAACACTTACCACGGTCAGCCGTTTCTTGCAAAAGTTCAGTTGCAATCGTTGTCAAGTGTCGGATCAAAAGAATAGAGGGTAGTGTAATAAAAAATCAGTTGTTGTGAGAAAATTTTGTCATTCAACTGTAAAGTTATTAGAATTCGCTTAGAGTTATTGATGCGGCAGTTAGTGACCCGCATCAATAACTCTAAAAATAACAATAACCGTTGGGTGACAGTCCAAATGGGACAATTTTAATTTCAATGCTATCTAGTGATAGCATTGAAATTAAAGTTGTCCCATTTAGGAGACCTATGGTCTGAGGATATTCTGATGAAAAGTCAAGACAATCGTAACGTTTTATACTTATTGCGCATTTCTTTACACTCTGAATAAAATTCATGTTTATGTACCCTAATTAGTTGAATTTAACGATTCAAAGCAAATTATATGGCAACAGGTAGGTACATTTTCTTCCAAAGAAAATTCTTTAATTACTTACTCATTTAATTGGAATACTTCAAAGGATGTGTACTCATGGTAGCTTAGCATTTTCAGCCTACAAAATTGAAAGTAGGTTGATTTGTAATAACTATGACTAGTATGATAATTATTAATCCTCTTGAATTCATTCATTGCCAGGTATGCCAAGGCCTATGTCCAGCAGTGGAGGTCTCTAAGCAGACATGATGATGATGATGATGCCACTACAGGCTAATATAGGATGATTGTTCAGTATGATATTCTTACAAGTAATATGTATATGTATATATAAAACTCTTGCGTTACTGACTATCTGACAAACAAGGCACAGCCAAATATTGGGCGCAAGAAGCTGAAATTTGGAATGTATGTTCCTTGGGGACCGTAGGGGTGCGCTAAGGAGGGATAACCCGTAATTCCTACGAGAACGGGCAGAAAAACGGATACGGTAAAATTAAAATAAAAAGAGCAGGCGTAGCTGCAGCATACTCTAGTTTTTAATCAAATTCTAGAAAAGGATTAATTTAATCTCTCTAATTGGTACAATTCGTATTGAAAAATTGAACTATAGGCAGGTATAGCCTAATGAAACAGCTAACAGGCTGGTATGCAAATGATCTCGAGTTCCAAACCACGGTGCGCCCCACTGAGGTTTTAATCCTAGAATACTAATCATCGCCTGAGAGGCCGCGTTAGGTTGATTATTTAAAAATATTTTTAAATTACGTCTATGTATCACGGCGTGCGTTCGTGCCAATATAGTGCACCCCACGATACGATGGAGAGTGATCATGGTTTCAGCGGGGAACACTCAGGTATCAAGTTATTGACCTCTTGTTCACCTGAGAGGCGATCATTAGTATTAACGGTAGGTTTTTTACAAATGTAGTTTTTTTAGTTTTTTGCATTTATTTCTTTATTTATTTGTAACAATAAATTTGATTTAACTGAGAATTGATCATTTTGTTTCATAGATGAATCTCGACGAGAACCAGATAACAAACTATTTGGAAAACGAAGATTCGTACAGTAAAGCTAAGTATTACGATTCAGACGACAGTGTGGCTGATCCTACTCTCTTACCCTCGTACCAGCTTGAAGATGATCTCCAAAATATTGCTCCGAACAATCCTAATATACCTTCTGGAACATGTTAAATACAAGCAAACACAAGCACCGACTTAGCAGCTGCTCTACAAACCCAATCTCAATCTCCAAACTACTGTAATTGTGATCGAAAATTTAGGCTGATTTTAATTTACTCGAAAGCCAAATATCTTATAATTAGAATAGTATTTTAACTTTTATGTGATATAACACTTTAACAATACTTAATTTAGATATTAAATTAGAAGCTGGAAGTGTCTTATTATTTTTATTATTATTATTCTAAAGACTGTTCAAACAAGGGTAATGTTAGATTTTAAGACTGAAATTATAATTTTAAGGAAAATAGGTCTTTCTTCATTATTTTCTTACATTTAATACAAATTTTAAAAGAAAAATCTTTCTAAAATCTTGTTTCATTTATGAAGTAGCCTCCCGAGCGATCATTAGTATTAAGCAGTAAAAAAATAAGATTAGTACTCTAGGGTTAAAGTCAAGTGCGTATTAATTGTTAATTATCGGTTGCTAAACGGTGAACCGTTTAGCAACCAATAATTAAGAGTTATTGGAAAACATCGTAAGAAAATTTGCATTTGCAATCTGAGTATGCTCTATAATTTTCTCAAAAGACATATTAGGTCTGCCAACCCAAACTTGGCCAGTGAGACATGATGGTCTAACCCTTCTCATGATGACAAAAGGCTTGTGCCAAAAATGATAGTTATACACAATAATAATAATGCTGTGTATACAGTACGATTAAAAAATGTTTATCCGTATTATCTAATCGTATTTTGCACCATATTTGCTTACCATCTTATACACATGAAGGGTTTAAGAATCCCTATATTTCGTGGCACGCGCGAAAATTTTTCAATCAACCCTTTGCCTGCCAACATGCCTGTTCAACCGAGCAACAACAAAACGGCGATTCACGGACGTTCTCAATTCAGAGTGGAATGCGTTCGGGACGGTGAGCGATGGAGGCCGAACGACGACGATGTTTCACGAAGGTGAGTATGTACTTTTAGCTGGATAAGATTTTTATACGAGTAAAATTTTATCAATACATACATATATTCAATTTTGTAATTATTCTATTCTGCTATTTTGGTTTACAGACTGTAAGATACATGACGTTGTCTGTGTCAAAATTTGTCGAAACCGGTAATAAATTAGATAAAACATATTTTTACCATACTTAAAAAAATAAAGAAAATATTACATTTCATAGATATAGATCGCAATTTGTATCGTATCAGTCAACAATGGGTGGGTCAGCAACTCTGGGTGATGTGGAACTCCTTAGATTTTTTTCTATTATAAAATAACTTTACCTATACCATACTATCAGGCTCTATAATAATAGGTTAGCAATAGACCACATCTTACCTATTCAATTTTCTTATCCACTTGCAACTTGGAAAACTGATCGCAGAAAAATTACAAGATTACATCTTATCAATAATGTCTTTACCAAACAATGGTCAATAGTCTCCCGTATTATATTTTAGTCCATTTTACGCTTAGAAAGAAAATTCTGGTATTGCGTGAGACTTAATTAAATTTACACTAGGTATTGGTATCTTATTAACATTCATAAAACTGGAAAATACAAAAATAAATAAGTTCTTTCAAATTTCGTTTAATTTCTACTTCGTAGTCTTAGTCAAACCGATGAGACGTAAGTTGTATTAGTAATTCGGGGGCTGCACGGAGATACTGATATTGGGTGGGATGCTATACCTACAAACTTGTTGAAAATATGTTCCAGCACTTTAGTATCAGCTATAACCTATATCTGCAATAACAATGGAACGTGGTCTCTTTGCTAAAGTGTTTAAAAGAGCAATTGTTCATCCTATCTATAAGAGCGGGGACAGGGACAGTATCAATAATAACAGACCAATATTTGTTCTGCCTGCCCTATCCAAAATTTTGGAAAAGCTTTTGAACTCTCGCCTCTTGACCTATTTAACAAAAAATATATATACATTCTGGCTCCAAATCAATTTCGGTTTAGGCACGGTAAATCAACAGAAGATGCTGTGGCCTCACTCATTAGTAAAGAATTGACGACCTTGACAACAGGGAAAAATGCTTAGGTATTTATCTTGATCTCACCAAAGCGTTTGACACTGTCTCTATCCCACGCCTCTTGCTCAAAATGGAGAGGATGGGCATTCCTGGTTATGCTCTCCGTATTTTCACACAATTTATGTGACAGAACGCAATGTGTTAAAATAGATAATCTTGTTAATGATTATATTCGCCTTGTTTTTGGTGTTTCACAGGGTTCCGTCCTCGGTCATACCCTTTTTATTTTATACATAAATTCTTTATGTTCTATCTCTGCCCAACTACTCTATTTTCGCATATGCTGATGACACTGCGTTGCTAGTCCGAGGCAAAAACTGTACCGAAGTATTAACCACTGCTGAACAAGCCCTCGGCCAGATGATGCAGTAGCTATCTACGAACCAACTAACCCTTAATTTAAATAAAACAACTTACCTTACCTTTTCCCAAACCTCACTAACGCAACCATCACTAGAAAATTTCACGCTAAAAGCCCATTCTTGTTTAGCTGACTCCCAAACAACTATCTGTGACTGCACATCTTTAAGTAGATCTACCGATATAAAATACCATTGAGTACATATTGATAATCTTGTTACATGGAAATCTAATGTCATGAGTCTTACAACCCGAGTGCGCAAATTGTTATTTATTTTTTAAAAGCTGCGACACTGTGCCGATGATAAGACCCTGAGAATGGAGTACAATACCTTATGTCAGTCAATTTTGACATATTGTATATCTTTATAAGGCGGAGACACAAAGACATATCTATTGCATCTGGAGCGAGCACAAAGAGCAGTACGTCAAGTTATGTATTTTAAGGACTTCAGATATCCCACATCTTTACTTTATCATGAATGCAAATTACTTACTGTGAGGCAGCTCTTTGTGCTTGAAACAGTATGTAAAAAACATAACTCTCTTGTACATATATGATCCAAACACACCAACAGAACGTCGTGCAGTTAGGGTTTGCCAATCTCGGGGTTTCAAAAACGCTTTAGCTGCTCGCCACTATAATATTATTGCTGGCCACCTCTATAATATGGCAAATCTTTATTGTAGCATTTATCCACTCACAAAAGCCCAATGTAAGGAAAAAGTTGCTAACTGGCTTACGACTAAAGACTATGATAATACAGAAAATTTACTAAGGATTTCTACACTTTAAATAAGTGTGTAATATATATTTTTTGTCAAATAGGTCAAGAGGCGAGAGTTCAAAAGCTTTTCCAAAATTTTGGATAGGGCAGGCAGAACAAATATTGGTCTGTTATTATTGATACTGTCCCTGTCCCCGCTCTTATAGATAGGATGAACAATTGCTCTTTTAAACACTTTAGCAAAGAGACCACGTTCCATTGTTATTGCAGATATAGGTTATAGCTGATACTAAAGTGCTGGAACATATTTTCAACAAGTTTGTAGGTATAGCATCCCACCCAATATCAGTATCTCCGTGCAGCCCCCGAATTACTAATACAACTTACGTCTCATCGGTTTGACTAAGACTACGAAGTAGAAATTAAACGAAATTTGAAAGAACTTATTTATTTTTGTATTTTCCAGTTTTATGAATGTTAATAAGATACCAATACCTAGTGTAAATTTAATTAAGTCTCACGCAATACCAGAATTTTCTTTCTAAGAGTAAAATGGACTAAAATATAATACGGGAGACTATTGACCTTTGTTTGGTAAAGACATTATTGATAAGATGTAATCTTGTAATTTTTCTGCGATCAGTTTTCCAAGTTGCAAGTGGATAAGAAAATTGAATAGGTAAGATGTGGTCTATTGCTAACCTATTATTATAGAGCCTGATAGTATGGTGTAGGTAAAGTTATTTTATAATAGAAAAAAATCTAAGGAGTTCCACATCACCCAGAGTTGCTGACCCACCCATTGTTGACTGATACGATACAAATTGCGATCTATATCTATGAAATGTAATATTTTCTTTATTTCTTAAGTATGGTAAAAATATGTTTTATCTAATTTATTACCGGTTTCGACAAATTTTGACACAGACAACGTCATGTATCTTACAGTCTGTAAACCAAAATAGCAGAATAGAACAATTACAAAATTGAATATATGTATGTATTGATAAAATTTTACTCGTATAAAAATCTTATCCAGCTAAAAGTACATACTCACCTTCGTGAAACATCGTCGTCGTTCGGCCTCCATCGCTCACCGTCCCGAACGCATTCCACTCTGAATTGAGAACGTCCGTGAATCGCCGTTTTGTTGTCGCTCGGTTGAACAGGCATGTTGGCAGGCAAAGGGTTGATTGAAAAATTTTCGCACGTGCCACGAAATATAGGGATTCTTAAACCCTTCATGTGTATAAGATGGTAAGCAAATAGGTGCAAAATACGATTAGATAATACGGATAAACATTTTTTTTATCGTACTGTATACACAGCATTATTATTATTGTGTATAACTATCATTTTTGGCACAAGCCTTTTGTCATCATGAGAAGGGTTAGACCATCATGTCTCACTGGCCAAGTTTGGGTTGGCAGACCTAATATGTCACACACACATACACACCCACACAAACATATGCACATGCACACGCATACTCACACAAGCATGCATTATCATACTAGCAACCACACAATTAACTCTCAATATATTTTTCTTCTATTATTATATACAAGACGTTGTCAGCGGTTTCACCCACAACAATTATACATATAAACCTCCCTCGTGAATCAATCTATCTACTAAAAAACACCGCATTAAAATCCGTTCCGTAGTTTTTAAGATTTAAGCATACTCGTACAATAGGGACAGACAGACAGAAGACAGACTTTGTTTTATACTATGTAGTGATTGTTGTAACAATCTATTGTGACGGCCCTGGTACCCAAAACACAAGTTTAATCCTACCTTGGGTACCAGTGTTTAACAAAATAATATAGATGTAGATTGTATATATATATATATATATATATATATATATATATATATATAGGGTGCATAGGGTTCCCACCAAGAACTTAGGGTCCCAAGCCAAACTCACTTGCAAGAGGTGCACCTGCCGATCAACGGACGAGGCTCTGGCAAACAAAATGTCCCAATAAGCGGCAATAGGCTCGCCACCTATTACGTGGGATCAAAACACTGGCGAAAAGTGGGCGTTTAATATGCCTCTGCCTACCCCTTCGGGGAAACAGGCGTGAGTCTATGTATGTATGTATGTATATATATATATATATATATATATATATATATGTATATATATGTGTGTGTATATATATATATTGCCTCGTTGGTCTCACGGCATAAATGTGCGCGTGGGATTGGGAGGTCTTGGGTTCGATTCTCGGGTCGGGCAAAGTGTCATTGGGTTTTTCCGTTAGTAAATTCTCAGTAGCAGCACGGAATCTGGTAATGTGACCGGTACGGCAATAGGCTCGCCCCCTATTACGTGGGACCTAAAAATTCATGGCGAAATGTGGGTGTAATATTACACCTCTGCCTACCCCTTCGGGGATACAGGCGTGAGTCTATAAATAAATAAAACAATAAATATTTATTGCCACTATATTTATTATTTTTTATTAGTAAGTAACAATGTGCCCAGTAAATGCCAATAGGCCCGCCCCCTATTACATTGGGACCGAAACATAACTGGCGAAGTGTGGGTGTGTAATACATCTCTGCCTACCCATTCGGGGATAAAAGGCGTGAAGTTATATTATGTAGTAAGTAACGCCATTGGAGAAATTTAGGATCAGTAAGTTAAATAAAGTAGAAGTTCATCATAGAATATGAAATAAGCTCTGTTTAAGTATCCGTGGCAAATTTTTGTGAGTACAACACTACAGAAGAATTGGGGCCAATATTAAGTTCAAAGTACATATAAGTAAGTGTTGTAAAGTGATCGTAATTTTGCAATCTCTCTTGTGACGTCACATAGTGCACAGTATCACACATCAAGCGATCGACCAGCTGCCGTAAAACCATTTTAATTTAAAAACTTTGCTCTGCAAAGAGGCTTACGCGGCACAATGTACTGTATAACGTTGTTTGAAGCCTGATTTATCTTTTACTTTGAAAATTTCGTAGGTTTTAAGTAAATAAGTAATTGTGGCAAAGAATAGATGAAAATAAGTTGAAAATTAACTATGAAATATAAAGTATTTTTTATGAGTCATAATCTTTTATATAAACAAGTGTCATTAGATCCTCCCTCCTTAATATGTGATGGGCAGGATCCAATGCAGGTTTTTATTTTTGTTAAGAAGCAGAGCTTTTGTTAAATTGAACTGAGAAGCAGCGATAGCTGAGTGGAGAGACCGACAGACTGCTACGCAGAGGGTCTCGGGTTCGAATCCACGGCACGCAAAAATGACTTTTCGTAGTTAAGTGCGTATTAAATTGTTAATTTACGCTTGCTAATCGGTGAAGGAAAACATTGTGAGGAAACCTGCATATCTGAGAGATCTCCATAATGTTCTCGAAAGACATGTGAAGTCTGCCAACCCACACTTGGCCAGCGTGGTGGACTATGGCCTTACCCTTCTCATAGTGAGAAGAGGCCCGTGCCCAGCAGTGGGACAGTACAAACGGCTGATGATGATAATGCTTATTTACTTACTCCTCAGGCGCAGCGACCCGAAGTGGGACTTTGCCTCCGATACAAGAGAACGCTATTTATTTCGATCTCGTGCTGCCCCCTTCCAGTCTGCAACCTGGAGCTCTTGCAAATCCCGCTCAACTGTGTCCTTCCACCGGTATTTAGGCCTGCCAACGGGTCGGCGGCCGATCGGAGTACCAAGATATACTTTCTTGACACTACGACCGCCATCCATTCTCTCTAGGTTGCCCAACCAGCGGAGTCTCTGGGACTTTGTTTCCCCGATGATGTTTGGTTCGGCGATTAGCGTCTCGATTTCGTTGTGTTTTCGGACTCTCCAAGTGCCATCTTCTCTTTGGGTTGGGCCAAGAATCTTACGCATGATTTTCCTCTCCGCCACTAAAAGCTTCTCTTCTTCTTTAAGGGTTAGTGTCCACGCCTCGCTACCATACATTAAGATAGGTCTTATGACAGTTTTGTATATATGTATTTTGGTTTTCTTGCTCAATAGCTTGAACACTAACACCTTATGCAGGGCTGCACTACATCGGAGAGCGTTGTGGATTCGGATGTCGACTTCCTCTTCCCTTGTATTTGTGTCCATGATAGTGCACCCCAGATACTTAAAATTGGCTACACCTCAGAACGAAACATCTCCAACGCGTAGGTCTTCACGCTTCCGCCTTGTGTTTTTATAGCGTTTCATGTGGAGATATTCCGTCTTGTCATGGTTGATTTCCAGCCCAACCCTGGAGCTTTCTAATGCCAGAGTTTCAACCAAGACTTCCACTTCCTTTTTTGTTTCACCCAATAGTGCCAGGTCGTCAGCGTATGCAATGACCCTATGCTGGCCATTCAAATGCAATCCGATGTCCAGTGTCATGACTTTTCGGATGACATGTTCTAGTGCTAGGTTGAACAGCATAGGTGATGATAATGAAGTTTTCTTTATTTTTATACCTTGCTACTATAATATTTTAGTTTGGGTACTGATTTAGTAAGTTTTTTTTATATCCCCGAAGGGGTAGGCAGAGGTGTAATATTACACCCAAATTTCGCTAATAATTTTTAGGTCCTACTTAATACTGGGCGAGCCTATTGCCGATACCGGGCACATAACCAGACTCCGTGTTGCTACTGAGAATTCGGAAAAACCCCGTAACACTTTTGCCCGACCCGGGAATTGAACCCGGTACCTCCGATCAGCAGTTGCATACGCTATCCACTGAATCACGGAGGCAGTCATTTTATTTGATTTAGTAAGTGTAATTTTTATAGAAGATAAGTGACCAAATTTTTTTATTTATTTTTCCTCTTGTGAGAATTTTGAAACAATTTGTGAATCACACGAAATTTAACTTTACTACACGTAAAGTTAAATTTCGTGTGATTCACAAATTGTTGTTTCGAGTCTTCTATTTTTTGTGTCCGGTGATTAAATGTTTGTAAATTCCCCAGGAACATTCTCGGATTTATTCACGTGCTAGCTTTTAAAGAAATGAAGAAAATTAGAAAATTTACGTGTTTCTCAAACAGAACCAACTCTTATGGGACACTACTTCGGGCATGTCTGTAATTCAAACAAACATTTGATCCGAATCGAGCCCACAACATAAATCTTTTATCTCTGTCCCTAAAACGATTTCACCTTCCTCAAACCCTAATTATTTATAACTAACAATACTGTACAGTTACATAAAGAACTATTTTTAAATATTGTAAAAGCAAAACCGGATCCTAAAGCAAAATGGTTAATAAAAACCTCCCAAGTGAGAAGTATTCACAAAATCTGTTCACGATATAGTAAATTATTACAAGGGATTAGCAACGTCCAACCAGAATCACTTGGATCGCATGCATTTCTTGCTCCATTTCCCAGTTTTGCTTATGCAAATAAGTTTCGACAGCAGACGAAAACCTGCTCAAAAGCGTTTGTTTCGCTCGTTGCGCCTGGTGTGGAGCTGTATTTAAATTGAAAGATTTGGAAATGGTTTTTAAGCTTTAAATACTTACTTTTGAAACAGGGACGAGAAAGTTTTTAAACTCACGCTATATATATCTTTGTGTATCAGGAGGATTACTACTACAAGTTAAACAGAATATCACACTATTCTGACTGTTGTACTCATTACAGGAGGAGTATTGTGTCAGCTTTGTGCAGAGTGTGACGCAGTGGTACCATATTAAAGCCACTGAGCAAAGGCAAGTTACTTTTTCCTCACAGACAAAGCTGACTTCTTAGACTATAGCCAAGGCACCACATGGATTGACCACCACTCAGAACAAACGCGGAGAAATATAAAAGAGCCGTACAATCATACAGTTTCAACGGTAGCTATGTATATTGTGATTTTTGCAATGTCTCTGAATAAAAGTTGTTAAGCCGGGTCTCTACTAGGCAACAATTGACGCAGCACAAATCCGATGCAATAGCACCAGCAGCCGCACGCAAGTCCCTGACAGCTGACATAATCAAAATTCAAAAGAGCCCGGACAAGCGTTAAATAATATTAAGAATCAAAACTTAATTTTCCTTAATTCCTTGAAACCAACAAAGTATTAGCCTGTTTACTGCTGGTACAAACAAGTGACAGGTATCCACTGTCCAACAAAACTAATAGTTTCAATATATACTGACACAAAACAAAGTCAAAGTTATCAAAAGTTGAAACTTCAAATAAGTTAATCAAAGTTAAATACTCAAGTAAATCAACCAATCACTTGCAACAGACAGACTGGCTGTGTTATTTGAGATATGCAATAGTAAGTAAGCACAGAATATATGCTACCTAACAAAATTATCCATATATTACAACAAGGTTTAGCAATGTAAGGTTCAAACTTAATATATCAATATACGCAATAAACTTAATCAATCGATACATATAACTGATATGTCGTGGGTATAATGGAAGAACTGAATAACTCAGATTTTGGCCAAATTGACCTTTTACCATTTTCGTGAACCCCAAAATGTGCCGCATCTTTTGGTTTAACAAACATTCTTATATCTTAACCCAGTCCAAAAATAAAGCCATTTTTGTGTTTCAATTGTAGAAATAGATATGTATAAATGACAATTAAATATTACTAGAAAAAATGAATAACTCTATAAATAAATGAACAACTGTGACTTCTGACCACTTGCGTATGAAATGAATTAGCTAAGTTGAGTTATTTAGTTCTTCCACGCACGAATATTAATGAAACTAGTCAAGTTGAAGGAAAAGTAAACAACTTGAGTTATTGAATTCGGACATTAATGAACGTTCTTTCGTTTTTAAATAAGTATTTTTATTTATTTCTTCTCCGAGAAAATATAAATTTATAAGAGATTCCAAACAAATAAATGTCAATAGGTGAAGTTATTTAATATTTCTATTTATAGTACACGCACGTTAGCGAAGTTATCGTATAATTCAGTAGTACAAATTAGCGCGAAATAATGTGAACCTATAGATATACCATTCTCAAAGCGTGCTCCACACAGCGCCAGTAGTAATTGGCCTACTATACCACGCTGGCCAAACGGATTGGAATAGGGTTTGTTTAAAGTTTTCCTTCTCTTACAGTGCTGTTCTCTGCATAGTACCGTCCCTCTGTCGGCCCTTACGACACCCATGGGGTAATATGAGGTGGTGACATTGCGTATTTTTAATCCGCCACCACACTAAACTCACTGAAACTTAAAGTAGTAGATTGTGCAATATTAGTATGCTATGTTTTTACCGGCGATTTATTACAATCGGATAATAATTATAGTACCTATAAACAGATATAGTATTATTAGACATATTATGTTACTAAGCTAGGCAGCGATAGCCTAGTTGAGATATCAACAGACTGCCATTCACAGGGCTCGTATTAGAGTGGCTTGTCTCGTGCCTCTGACAGCAGATCTTTAAGACTGGGTGGTATGGTCACCCCTCCCTACTTTTTCTGACATCAAGATTTGATGTCTTCCAGCGACCGGTTCAGGCTAGGTTTCTTAAAGGCTTTAGGACCGTGGGCCAAATCCATACAGAGCATACTTTTTCATAGGTTATTTAGAAATTCGAACAGTAAAACCGGCCGCTGTGGCTGGCTTTTGTGGACTGAATGCCTTCAACTCCATTGAAACTGGGCTGTCCTGCAATACACTGCCTACACTACAATATGTCTCTCAGAGAGCTATGAAATGGATAATGCTAGGGATTTCGCTGATTAATAATTTCCGGCACGAGATTATCCGGCAGAAGACCAAAGTAACTGACATAGTTCAGAGTTATAGTAAATTGAATGGGGGAACTTATAGTATGTCGATTAAAAAGCAGGTTCTTAAATTAACGCCACGCCTCAGCAAGCGTAATGTTGGCCGCCAGAATGGGTCTTGTGGCATACCGTGAGGAGGTTCACCTCTAGGAATAATAGGCTGATTAAATGAATTAAATGAGAAGAAGTAGTTAATATTATTATTATTTGACCATTACACGCCTTCTTCCTATTATGAAAGCCTGCCGATGAGAAAATACCTCGCGCGATTGCGAGCAAGGCGTGACGTGGCAAACCGATACTCCGAAGAGGTAGACAGAAGTTCTGTTGGAATAATTACACCCATTTTTGCCCATGTCATGCATTTTTAAAAATTTTGGTAAAAATGGAGTCTATTGACGTTGCCGGGCACATTGCCAGACTTCGTTCTACTAGTGAGAATTCGAAAAAATCAGTTACTTAGACTCTTGTCTAACCCAGGTATTGAACTCAAGACCTCTCGATCTACAGACGCGTAGCTTATTTACTGGGCCACGTAGGCAATCAGTGACAAAATAAATATAAAGTATAAGAAGATTTATGTCAGTAATATAGTATTTTCTGCAAATGTGGAAATTTTGCACTTTTTTTTAATAGTTATCCCTTCCCAGCCGAAAAACGCCTTTGTCCTTTGGAGTCGGTTCCTCCTTAGTAATATACTATTTATATGTGTATCCAGGTTGCATTTATAGTTGCATTAATTATACCAAAACTTGGATCATAGGCCTAATCTACGCAAAGAGATCATTAAAAAAAAAATCATTCGATTTTGGTCTTAACGTGAGCAAACGCGGCACCCATCGCACTGAGAGCTTACTTATGCTTAAATCTTGATTTAATATGTAGCTAATACATTTGTTAGTCATTTTCATAGCATCTGCTATCTCTCTTACTCAATTCTGCGGTCGTCTACCACCATTTGGTGAAATTTAGAGCAGTTACCATCAGTGGGTGCAGTTTTTGGACGTCGCGGACCTTCATGTGTTCCCTAGCTTTTACCACCAAGCTTAAATTCAGCTGCCCAAAATTTCATTGTGGTAACTGATGGAACAGAGAGGCAGCGATAGCCTAGTGGAGGTACCAATGGCAGTCCATGCAGAGGGTATCAGGTTTGAATCCACAGCACGCACCAACGACTTTTCAAAGTAAAGTGCGTCTTAAATTGTTAATTATCGCTTGCCCCGTGCCTCGGAGCACGTTAAACTGTCGGTCCTGGCTGTCATGATGATCTCTGACAGTCGTTACGGGGAGTCAGTACTCTCAAATAAACTGATACTGTAGACCAGTGGAATATCGCTATCCCTTTGAGTTGCAGAGGTCAAACGGCAGTCGCTCTGTGGAAAAGTTGATATTCCGTCATATCTGGTTAGACTAGTAAACGAACCTCGGGCTCTAAGACGTGTAAGTCTTGGATGCAACCGGGATAACGCTAGGGCAATGATGATGGAGCCGAGAGTCCCCATAAACAGAGTTTTAATCAGATTTAAATGGTGTCGGGGTATTGCCTTTCAAAAACAAAAATTTAATGGCAGCTCGATACAAAATTTCCCATTTACACAAAAAACACTCACATCAACTCAATCGTATGGCTGTCAAACAGCAATTACTGGTACAAAATAGCTGAAATGTTGTTGGGTAACTGCCACAAGTAGAACAATTACATCTACAACACTTTTTTTTGACGAGTGCTGCTTCCTTCAGGTTCAGGTCGGAAACTTTTCAGACCACCCTATTATCTTTTAATGCAAAGGAAAGTTATTTTTGTTTTAGTTGATTTAAGAAGATTTATATTAAGTAATTTTTATTGTAATATATCATTATAAAATTTTGTTGCCATACCTAATACTGTTAATTTGATATTGTAATTTTAGGTTTTTTTATATATTTTTTTATATAAAATGTTACTACTTCCAATCCAGGTCTTTTATTTCATGTGAGATCAATAATCAGTGATAAAATTTCACAGATAAACTTTCAGTAAGAATGCCTAACTTTCGTGTTTAAGTGTTTCTTTAGGTTCAAAACTCAATAAGTGTACTTAGTTTACCCAAATTCATGTATTCAAATTCATTTAATGTGTGGGAAAACTGAACTAGAATTAGCTAACTACGGTATTTTTGCAATATCTTGGTGTGGCAAAATTGGATAACTTGGTTTTTTATTTTTATTATTTTTTTGGTTCATGATAAAAGTTAGTTTAATCAAGCATAGAATCCACAACAAACATGCTTAAAGCATATAAAATCGCCGACGGCAAAATTGTTCTCCATTACTTAGAAATGTAAAAAAATGTGTCAAAAAAACAGTAAATCGCGATTATCTCGAAACTTGAAATTTTGAGTTATTCAGTTCTTCCATTATACCCACGATGTATCCAATCAAAGTGACTTATTAATAGTAACAGCAACAAATCTATGCTAGATCTCAACAATTCAAATCAAACAATTACTGATTGAGGACATGTGTGACAATGTGTCTCAAACTATCTAGGTCAACTTATACAACTAAATACTATGTATTTTAGACAACAACCGACCTTACAAACACCACAACACTGTCTACAAGGTGACAAGATACAAGCTTATACCAATCTGAGGTTTGTACTCAGTAATGCAACAGCGGCTAAATTTCAACTACGCTCTGCACCAAAAATTATGTCTAGAATTACCGCAGGCAGGCAGGGATTTTTAAGGTGCGCAGTGGAAGCTGTAATACATCTACCTGACTACGATAGACAAGGATCCAGACACAATGCACTGCGTTGCACAGCGAATCACAACTAATATTAATAAGATGTTTCAACTCACCTGATATCTTCACTGATGCTCTTGAGTGGACCTATCAGATTAAATCATAAGTTTGGCCAAAATAACAAGAGAATCGAATAAAATACCAGTGAATCCAATTCGGCGAAGTCCTACTCCAAGCACCAAACAGGAAATTAACACACGTGTTTTATAAAGTTCAATACTTCACAAATTATCACAACTTTGCCGGAAGTCAAAAGCGGCAATTATAAGTATTTACAAGTTGATTCAATTCGCGTTAATTCAAAAGGCGATCAATTTATATCAATTTATATCAATTACAATCTCGCGAGACAAACCAAGACCGGCGTGTTAATTTTTTTCAAGGCGGGACGGAAGTTGACAGTTCAGTGTGACCATTGTCAGAAATTTTCAATAGACTAAACAAAATGTTACTTAATCGATATATAGACTTGACTTATAATAAAAACTAATTCTTTTTCAAACAATGCTAATAACCTCTGTTGTGTGTGATATGGTTCAAATTTGCTTGGGTTGTATTAGGAAAAATGATATACGTGTTGTTCGTTTGCGGATTTATTAGCAACTGGTTTTGATTGGCACAACATCTTCATTTTATAGAATTTAAACTAAGACAACATATGTATAACTAGCTAGTTACATTACCTAACCGAGCGGCCGTTGCTATGTATACAATTCTTACTCCAACATGCCGCCCACCAAAAGAACTCTTAGGTTCTTTTCTAATAACATTATAAACAACATGAAAATTCTAACAGTTAAGTACAGTACAATGTGAATTTAAGCTAATGAGGTAACACTGCTTGTTTAACCAATCTCAATATTATACAAAATATACCTAAACATGTGGAACAAAGTTAATTAAAAGATAATCTAAGTACAATCAATAGGTAATGCACATATGCAACTTAGTAATTGTCCTCTTAGTGATTGTGTTACCACTTTTCACACTATAGACCCTGGTGTAGCCATCGGCTCCTGGGTGTTTGTTGGTAATTCGTCCTAAAGGCCACTTGCCGGGTGGTTGGTTATCGGTTTTGATCAATACGATGTCTCCTATTGCCAATTCTTTCTCCTTCTTCAACCATTTAGGACGTTGCTGTAGCCTCGATAAATACTCGCTTTGCCAGCGTCTCCAGAAATCATTAACGATTTTCTGCGTGTGTTGCCAACGAGACAAGTTGTGATCTTTAACCGCTTGCATACTAGGGGATGGAACTACAATTGGTGCTTCTCCTATTAAAAAATGGTCAGGTGTCAGTATCGACAGGTTCTCTGGATCAGTGTCATCTATTGGGCATAACGGACGTGAATTGAGGCACGCCTCAATTTGACACAATATCGTCGTCATCTCCTCGTATGTAAGATGCGTTGTCAGTATGCGTTTCATGTGGTACTTGATGGATTTAATACCGGCCTCCCATAATCCACCGAAAGTGCGGGCTGTATGGCGGTATAAAGTGAAATTGTGTGCCATCAGTAGCAAGAGTTGATGTAACCTTTCCTGAAAATTCCAAGTCAGCGTCGTTCAACGCATCTTGAAACTGTTTGCCTGCGCCAACGAAGTTTCTTCCACAGTCACTCCAAAGATGACTACATTTACCTCTCCTGGCTACAAAGCGCCTAAAAGCACCTATGAAGGCGTCTGAAGTTAGATCGCCAACCAATTCTATGTGGATCGCCTTCGTACACATGCATATAAATATTGCCACATAGCTTTTGGTGGTTTTGTTTCCTCTTGCCCTTGACATCAGAGTGTGGAACGGTCCTGCGAAATCTACACCGCTATAAAGAAAAGGTCTTCTCGGAGTAACTCTCTCTTCAGGTAAGTCACTCATAATCTGTGCCTTAGTCGAAGCATTCCATCGAGCACATGTCATGCATCTGTGGATGTGTTTTCTCACAAGTGACTTAGCTCTGATAATCCAGTATTTGGAGCGTAAGTAAACACAACATTAACTGAACCACACCGTGAAGCGTCTTCAGATGTGCATCAGCGATAATTAATGTGGTCAAAGGGTTCTTATTTCCTAAAATTACGGGGTTCTTCATATCTTGAGATAAATTCGCGTGTCGCAAACGACCGCCCACCCTGAGTATATTTTTCTCGTCTAAATATGGGTTAAGGGAACGTAGTGAAATTCTCTTCTGTATTTGTTTCTTTATCTTAAGTCTTTCTATTTCCTGAAAATATTCTAACTGTTGAGCCTTTCTAATGCAAAAGTTTACGGAATCTTCTAATTTTTGTGTTGATAAACTACTACGTTGACTGTCCTTGTTCTTCTTGTAAGTTAAAAATCTTCTGCAGTAAGCAATACATTTTAATAATTCTGTTAAGCTTTCAAATTTGTCAAACTGTGATATTAAAGTTGTTTCTTGTTCCATGTTTTGTGTCGTGCTCAGGTTAGTGCCAATTTTTGTTGTTTTTAATTCTAAGTCTGTTCCTGTAATTTCTTGTTTACTAATTTGTATTTGTGTTTCAGATAGCCAGCCTGGTCCGTGCCACCACAAATCGCATTTCTTCAAATCAGCTAGCAGCATTCCACGTGAAGCCAGATCAGCGGGATTTTCATGTGACTGTACATGGTGCCAACGTTTGTTATTGACATTATCAATGATTTCTACGACCCGATTTGCTACGAAGGGTTTCCATCTATTGGGTTCACCACAAAGCCAAGCCATAACTATCTGGGAGTCTATCCACGCGTACATCTGTGACGTTGGTATTCTCATTGCTTGTCCAATCTTTTTCATGAGCTTAGAAAGGAGTAAAGCACCGCACAGCTCTAAACGAGGCACTGAAATTGTTTTTACAGGTGCTACTCTAGTTCTAGCGGCGATCAGTCTGGTGGAAATATTGTTATCCGTTGTGACTCCCAAATAGACAACTGCTGCATAGGCATGCATCGAAGCGTCGCTGAAACCATGGATCTGAATGGTATCTTGATTTGAAGTCGTTGTACCCAGCCATCTCTCTATGTTTATGGTACTGGTGTGCTCAAAGTCAGATCTGACTTGTTGCCATTGGTCTTCTAAAGCACTGCTAATTTTGTCGTCCCAATTTATACGTTCCAGCCAAAGTTTTCTGAATTAATATTTTTGCCAAAACAGTGCTTGGTGCTATCCAGCCAAGAGGATCGAAAAGTTTTTGAATGTCAGACAAAATATTTCGTTTTGTAATAATCTTGGGCAGAGATGGTAGGCAAACTTTATATTGTAATTGGTCTGATGTTAAGTTCCATGTTATTCCCAAGGCCTTGGTTGTACCATTGAGATTCAAATCTATCTGAACTTTCGCTGATCTGTTGTGTTTCTCTATTGACTTCATAAAATGTATGCTATTGGATGCCCATTTGGTAAGATGAAATTTGCCTCTCTCTAATGTATCTGATACACCTCTTGCGAGTGATATAGCTTCAGCTGGAAAATCTCCACCAGAAACCAAATCATCGACGAAGAAATCTTGTAATATGGTTTGAGTGACAAGTTCATTCTCTTTATGGTCATTCTCTTTAGCTTCATCCTTGGCTACTTGTTGCAGGGTTCTAACCGCCAAATAAGGCGCTGCGGCCACGCCAAAGGTGACTCTAAGTAACCTATATTCATCTATGCTGTCAGACTCGTCTTGCCGCCATAGAATGCGTTCATAGTCAGCGTCTTCATGGGTTACTTTTATTTCGTGATACATTTGTTTTACGTCAGCTAGAAAACCAATTTGCTTCATTCGCCATCGCATCATAATACCCCTCAAGTCTTCTTGCAGCTGAGGACCCACTAGCAGTTCTTCGTTTAAAGAAACATTGTTTGTTCCTCTACATGACGCGTCAAACACAACGCGTGTTCGAGTGGTCTCCTTGTTGGTGCGGACAACAGCGTGGTGTGGTAAGTAGACTGATGGTTTATTTCTTTCACTTTCAGGTATCTTTTCCATATGACCTTGATCTATGTAATCTTTTATAACCTTGCTGTATTCCCTTTTCAGGTCTGGTGATCTCTTGAACTTCCTTTCTAGTTGTAAAAATCTTTGAAGTGCTATATCTTTTGTATGTATTTTATTGCGGTGATTGTGGACTGTCTGTTTTAAACGGTAATTTGACAATATACCTTCCTTCTTTGTTTGTAGTTGTAGTTTTTTCATATATTTCTTCACACAGCTGTTCTTCTCTTGTTAAATGTCTACTTGTATCTTTTTCTATCTCCCATATTGATTTCAACATCTCTTCTATATCCACTGGGTGATGCATGAACGTCAGTTGATTCTCATTTTTGTTTTCACCTTTTCTTGTATGGATTTCACCGAAGAGTATCCATCCAAGACTGGTCTTCTGGGCGCTTGGTGTTCCCGGTGGACCCTTGATGAAATTGTTTTGTAGAATTTCTGTGTATTCCTTCACACCCAAGAGAAGGTCTATGGCACCTGGCGTAAAATACGACGGATCAGCCAAGTTGAGCCCTTGAATATGAGGCCATGTTTGTGGTTTGATTGTTTCAATGGGTATCTTTGTGGTCAATGGCTTGGATATAACATAAGCCTCAATGGGTAAGCAAAAGTTTCGGTCCCATTGTGAACTGACTTCCAGTTTTACCACATGCTTGATTGCGGTCCGAGAAGATCCCACACCTACAACATTTGCTGTTATAGGTTGACGCTTTAGTTTTAACGATTGCGCTGCTTTCTCGCTAATAAATGCTGCTTCGGAACCTTGATCTATCAGCGCCCGCAGTAGTATTGTATGACCATGCTTGCTTCTTGCTTGTACCACCGCCGTTGCCAATAGTGCTACTCTCTGCCTATTACTGCAATGTGACGCTATCATTGTGTTGATATGTACCCCTTGTTCTTCTTCTACACGTGTAACAATCGCCTGTGAACTAGTCTCTTCACCCGATTGCTTGGTCTTCATGTCATGTAAAAGAGAATGATGGCGTCGATGACACACCCGACAGGACACCGGCACTTTACATTTGAATGCTGAATGCCCTGGTACTAAGCAGTTGAAATATAATTGTTTGTTTTTATCGAACTGATTTCTTTCAGTAGGTTCCAATTGACTAAACTCCTTGCAATGACTTTATGAGTGACTATCCTTGCACATAACACAAACTCTTCCTGTAACTGGAGTGGCGACGTGACATGAACGCTCTTTGATTGGCTTGTTAACGCTTGTACTATTCTGACTGGTTAATTCAAGGGTGCGGAATTTTGTCTCCATAAATCTCTTAAGATCGAACCATGTAGGTAACGAATCCGAATTTTCCCTATATGCGAATTTTTCCCAGTTCTTGTGTATCTCTGAGTCCATCTTCTGTACTAGAAGATATATAAGTACTGGATCCCAAGAGGCAACAGGAATATTTAAATTTTCTTAGTTATTTAAACACTCGGTGGTTGTATCTAACAAGCCCTTTAGCTGAACAGCAGATTGAGTAAACATCTTCTTTTGGTTAAACAATCTCTTCATAGTACAATTCAATATTAAGCGTTTGCTGCCGTATCTACTTTTCAAAATCTCCCATGCATGTAGATAATTACTAGCAGTAACCTGTATGTGCTTCAACAGCGACTCGGCCTCTTGCGTAACACTCGTCTTCAAATAATGAAGCTTTTGCACGTCGCTGAGTGAAGGGTTATCGTGCACCAAAGAAATAAACAAATCTTGAAATGTTTGCCAGGCTTCGTAATTACCGGAGAACTTAGGTAACTGTATTTTTGGTAAATGTAGAATATTATTCTGCGGGCTTGTAAAACTATTGTTTGCAGACGCTGAATCTCTGGCTGACTTGTCCGCCAATTTCGTAAGCATATCATGCAAGTCTCCCTGTAGCACATTATACAAATCCTCGTAGATATAAAACTCCTCATTTAAAAAATACGGCAAAGTTCCTTTGACTTCCTTTGGTGTAATCTTCACAAGATCTTGATGCGCAATCTTGAACGATTTCCAGTAATCATCAATAATCTTCATACGCGCTTCTATGTAACCTCGCGTCAGGCGCGCTTTGGGACATTTTCTCCAGTTAGTTTGTGTCTTTTGTAGAAGGTTTGCAGTATCTTCCAACACGCTGATAAGCTGTTGTTGTTCTGTATTAGCCATTGCTTCACGTAAACACGTATGTAATAATCTTCAAATTATTGAACACAGCAAACATGAACATACTCGATGCAAATAGGTAACTCCGTAATGATATCTCGATAGATAAAATTATGTTGTAAACAACTCGCCAATTCTCACAAAAAAAGGTCGGCGTAGCTCGACTCAGGTAGAAGCCTATTGTTCTCGTAGTGCAGATGTTCACAGGTATGATCCGGCTCGATTTCGACCATATGATGTGTGTGATAAGGTTCAAATTTGCTTGGGTTGTATTAGGAAAAATGATATACGTGTTGTTCGTTTGCGGATTTATTAGCAACTGGTTTTGATTGGCACCACATGTTCATTTTATAGAATTAAAACTAAGACAACATAAATGTATAACTAGCTAGTTACGTTACCTAACCGAGCGGCCGATGGTATGTATACAATTCTTACTCCAACAACCTCCATTTTGTGAAACTTATAAAAATGCGCTTACGTGTGTCTACACAATGTTTCTGTAAACAAAGATACGTTGTATACATCCCAAAAGACAATTTGAAACAAGAGTATCTAATTGTTTGATTCAAGAATGAAAGATATCGTCATCTGTCTAGGGAATAAAGCATTCTATATTCAAATTCAAACTGAAATTCAATTTATTCTATTAAACAAAAGTAAATATTTGATATAATATCTATATTGGCTAATCTTGTTGTCTATTTACCCGGCCTATGAGGTACAGGATCATAAAAGCCAATAAATTACAAGTATCTTAATAAAAATTTAAATCTAACTCATCGTTACAAGATTTAGCTTGTAATAAAATTAGCAGGAGTATATAAAATAAAATAATTATATTCCAAAGTCCCCTGTCTTCAGAGATCTTTAGAGAGGTGTAGGGGAGACCTTTGCCCAACAATGGGACATTACAGGTTAAAAATTATTAATTGCGTCAAATATTCCTCAAAAAATTTTTTTTATAAAAATTCCTACGGATAACATAACTTATCCATTTACTTCGAATCTGACGATTAATCACGTCGTACTCGCCACACCAAGAACCATAATATTACATAGTTGGTTGCCTAGGGAGTAACGTTTTCTACATAATACCACTATAGGATTATTTAATGTGTATCTACTCGATCTACGAGGTACGAAAGCCTATGCTTCAAGTAGAATTTAAAAAGGCAGCTCGTAGTATGATCAAAGATCTTGAAGATAGCTTTACGGTATATCAACTTCTTTAACTATTACTCTAAAATTCATACCGATAGCATAAATTATCCATTTGCTTTAATTCTAACGCAAAACAATCCTAATAAAATGTGATCATTTGCATTTTAACTTCTTCAAATATTCCTTGAAATATATCTAAGTATACATCGATAACACAACTAATCCATTTGCGTGAATCCGACGTTTAATCACGTCGAAATCGCCACGACACGCCGCCATGACGGCGGCTCCGTCGATACTTTTGCACGTTTTTGTAATTCGTCTTCAAGAGCACAGCGATTGGATTAGGGGAAATAGGTTAATGTGCACCGATTTAGAAGCTTTAGAGAAGGGATTTGATCTGATCTAAATATAAACGCGTCGTAAATAACATGTCGATCGTAAATTTGCATCTCGTGGATGTTGTTTGTTTAAGTCAACGCTAGCTTTCGAGAAACTGTTCTGTCTATCATGTAATCTTAGTGCATGAAGGACTCTGAAGTCTCTTAAATTTTCGAATATTTTCGGCATTTGTCTCTTTTTCTTATTCTGTTAAAACCCTACTCGATTTACTAGGAACGTACAAAATTACTGTTTTCTTGCCTCGTATCCGAGAAATTCCTGAACAGCTGCTGCGTGTTTCATTTATAAGTTCTTACATAACTTCTTCTTCACGCCTTTTATCCCCGAAGGGGTAGGCAGAAGTGTATACAGACCCGCATTTCGCCAGTTATTTTTAGATTCCAATGTCATAGGGGGCGAGCCTATTGCCATCTACCGGGCACTTTATTAAACATTTTTAATACACACATAACTTCGAAAATTTAGAGGTGGGTGCCCGCTGTAACTGGTGATCAAAACCTAGACCATCGTCTCGGCAGTCCATTACGTACACCACTAGGTTATCGCCGCTATTTATGAGTTTTTAGATCAGAACGTAGTAGGTATCATCTATCCAACATCCTTTCTTAAAGGCAATATAGCATTTATGCCTCACAGTCTTCTTCCTCAGCCTTTATCAGTCCACTGCTGGACTAGGCCTCTCCTTTGAAAGGAGGAATTGGCCTACTATACCACGCTGGCCAAACGGGTTGGTATAGGGTTTGTATCAAGTTTTCCTTCTCTTACAGTGCTGTTCTCTGCATAATATTCTCCCTCTGTCGGCTCTTACGACACCCATGGGTTGATATGGGGTGGTGACATTCCGTATTCTTAATCCGTCACCACACGGCCTCACAGTCACTGTATATTAAATCAATAGGACTTAGATCGTAACGTACACAGATTACTACTACTTTTGACAGCTCTCAGTACAGTTACCATGGTTCCCACCATATCCTCGAAGCAAAGTTGCATCGAAAGCTGTCAAAAGTGTCGGTCTTAAACAAGTTCTAATTTCGCCGCTAGGGGCGCGCGGATAATCTTTGCATCGCCAATACTGATATTTAAAAGTGCCATATTCAATTCAGTATAGCGTTACTTAGTCAATCGAAATAATAAATACCATTATGTTGTTGATGTCTCGAATTAGTACGTATAGACCTCAGAAAAGCGGGAATAGATGAAAATATACAACCTTATATACCGGCTGAAATCATGACCGTCCGAAGTCCGGTATAATGATTAAAGCAAATAATTTAATGTCAACGAAAATGTGTAGTATGTTTTTCCAACTCCTGAAGTGAGCATGTTTTCACGTAAGCATTTATTTCACTTTAAAATGAAGACTTATACTCTAACGTTTTCTAGTTTAACATTTCCAGCCAAAACTCTAGTTTATATTTGACAACAATTTTTTCTTTAATAGAGTTTGTAGATACTTACGGGCAATATTAAAATATTTTACTAGTTCAAATGAAAACATTAATTACTCTGTTTTCTTACTATTGGAATAGTTTTTACTTAATTTTATATTCATAAAATATTCCATCCACTTCTTTGATCCGCAAACCGTTCCCGGTGAATATTCTTGGACAAAGAAAATTTACTACAAAACTAATTCACCAAGAATAGAGCTTTGACTCTCTATCAAGTTATTGATTACAATCCACGAGCAATCTAAATTCACGCAAAGTCCCGTCAACTTGGAAATCGAATAGCAAAGATCAGACACTATCGTCCGGAAATTATTTTTCTCACTCAAACTTGTCTTTTATTTGTTTTATCGAACGATGGGGAAGAACATTTTCCATTTATTTATAATATTTATTAAAAAAGTACATTTTATTCTTCTCATTTCATTCAATGGAAACCTAAAACAGTACGTTAATATAAAAACTGTGCGCTGCGGTCCCACCGTAGCCCTGGCAGTACCCCTGGGAGTATGGTGGGTCTTTTAAAGCTTAACCGTACTCCTGACTGAAATGCTCGTAGTGTTATACCAACGTGCTACGCGGACATTAAACTGAGCAGTGTTATCTCTCGTATGATAATGACTTACTACTTACGTTTTTGTATTTTTAGACAAGCGAAGACAAGCGCTAGTACGATGATATAGTGCAACAAGGAGATAAATTAGAGAATAAAACTTTTAGGTATTACTGCTAATGGTTATAATGCTTTGTATATTATAGGTATAATCTGTAGTACTGTTGAAGACCCGTCATCATCATCATCATGCTTGCGCTGTCGGATCATTCCCACTAGTTCTATTGAACAGTTCTATGATAGAACTAGTGATACTTTTTTCCCACTAGTTCTATTAGCACAACTTCATGAGAAGAATAGATTTAATGTGAAACAGTAAAGCCTGGCGTCGACTACATTCGAACCGCGTCGAATCGCGCCGAGTCGCATTATATCCGTGTGCGTTCATTACAGACGAATCGAATCGAAGCCAGCAGTCGGCGACTGGCTGCTGTAGGTTGTGCTTGTGTTGTCAATGATGGATAGCTCGGACGAAGAAATGTTCTTGTTTCAAATTCGTTCATTATTCCCGCTATTTCTTCCCATATATTTTGTCTACGCTGCTCGTCATGATAATGAGTATCTTCATGATAATTTTTTTTTAGACTCACGCCTGTATCCCCGAAGGGATAGGCAGAGGTGTAATATTACACCCACATTTCGCCAGGAAATTTCAGGTCCCACGTAATAAGGGGCGAGCCTATTGCCGTACCGGGCACATTACCAGACTCCGTGCTGCTACTGAGAATTTCCTAACGGATAAAACCAATAACACTTTGCCCGACCCGGGAATCGAAACCGAGACATCCCAATCCCACGCGCATATTTATGCCGCGAGACTAATGAGGCAGTCATGATCATTAAGTTCAGTATATTTCTGAACTAGCGAATTTAACAGCTCTTCATTCATTTCGATAATTTTTCATGTAGGTTTTACGCCATGTAGTACCCGTCTACACTCATCCGCTGAACCGCGTCCACTAAGGCGCGCCGAGTCGAGTCGAATCGTGTCGCCGCAGAAATTCGCCTGACGAGCGATGCGCGCGGTAGATTCGATTCGGCGCGTCGCGGCTCGTCGCTAATGAACGCAGGTTCATACAAATATATAGGAGGCGACTTTCTGCGTTTCGATTCGGCTCGGCTCGGCGCGCCTAGTGGACGCTAGCCTTTATAGGAAATTTACCACTAGTTCTATGTATGTTTTACAAGGGTAGTGTCATAACATCGCGCTCACATATCCGAATAAATATGTATGTATAAAAATGTGTTAAACGAATCAACGTCTACAAAACAATTGAACGTCTACAAAACAAATGAACGTCTACAAAACAAATTAAGGTCTACAAAACAAATGACTACCAGAAAGTGATTAGCTATCGATAGTGATTGCAAAAAACAGGTGCATGCGATTTTCGACCTTATTGACAATTCATGACAAAATTTTTTTTTTGTTTTTTCTCGCTTTCTAGCAATATTAGGGTAATTAAATTATAAATTCTGACTAATGTCAATTAGGTTGAAAATCGCATGCACCTGTTTTCTGCAATCACTATCGATAGCTGATCACTTTCTGTAAGTCATTTGTTTTGTAGACGTTCATTTGTTTTGTAGGCGTTCATTTGTTTTGTACACGTTCGTTTTACACATTAAACAAATGAACGTCTACAAAACATATTCATTCGGATATATGAGCGCGATGTCGTGACACTACGGATCATTCCCAGTAGTTCTATTGAAACTAGAACTAGACTGGGACATTTCCTATTACTTATCCCATTAGTTCTGTTCTCCTCATCAAGTTGTGCTAATAGAATTAGGGCAGTTCTATCATAGAATTATTGTTCAATACTACTACTATACTGGGAATGATCCCACAAAATAGTAGAACTTGAAATTAACGAACTGAAATTAATAAACTAATCACACAACAATATTATCTGGGAGTACGGTTAAGCTTTGAAAGACCCACCATACCCCCAGGGGTACTGCCAGGGGTACGGTGGGTTGGCAGCGAAAACTGTGCAGTACAATCTACTTAGTTGTTTAATACTAAAAAGAGAAAAACAAGAACAAGTGAATGGACTTTGATCATCCGTCAATGTTTGTAACTTACGTATGATTTTGTATTTCTATAATAATAATATATTGTGTTGATTCAGCCTCAAATCACTTTTATTACTTGACAAAAACACACATCAGTATTTTATTATTACGAATGTACCATCTGGATACTTTGTTTTTTAGTCTTTGAACACGCACAATACTGCTTCATTTTTACACTCGCTAAATGCCAATTTTTTTATTCGCTCTATTATTTGTGATACTGAATTTATTATAAATTGTAAATAAAACGTTGTAATATTGTAATACTCATGAATGAGAAGTGATTCCATAACTTTTAGTTATTTTCCTACTTTAGTTTGTGCAAAATCATATTACACACGACGCCATTTTCAAATGTAACGTACACGAGTAAAAGCCTGTTTTTAATGTGCCACTTTTGAAGTTCGCATAACTCATCTACGGTTTTTTTACGCTACGCTGTGGCACACACACACACGAAACCCCCCTCCCCTCCCCCCGCTCACTCGCTGACGCCACCGCCGTGTTTTTGTTTTTGCGGGGGGTGAGGTCGAGCTACGCACTGTACTGCAACCTCGCAAGGTACGAGTTCGTAGCCGATCGCAGACTGTACGACGACGACGTGTCATCGCAACACACTGGTATGTCTTTATGATGTACTACTGGTTTCGATGTATTTCTATGAAATATATTGTAACGGGTTGTAGTATAGAAACGCAGTAGAGGAGGTTCTAGATGCGTTTATTGCCGACTATTGTCTCACTTCCCTTGCACGAGTATGACCGACCAACAACACGACACTGGCCTGAACACTAAGGCTGCAGTCTCCCACGCTGTTCCCTCCAGTAGTGTGTAGGCAGGCTGCTCGAAGGCTGCGCGTAGCGGTAGATCCTCGCAGGCCGTTGGTTCAGCTGGCAGACGCCGGCGGTGCGAGTACGATGAGCAGGGCAGGCCAGACTCTTCGGTAGAGGTGACGCCGAAGGCGATGCAGGAAGTGTAGCGGTCTAGGAGCGTAGCCGGGGTCTTAAGGTGAACCTGGAACCCGTAGCTGGGACCAGGATATACGTAGATACGACGTAGGGTCAGTAGGTACGCTTAGTTATAGTAGGTAGGTAGTAGAAGCGACGTTAGAGTAGCGGTGCCGGCCTCTATGTCGGCCCCTTTATATACCGGGCCCTCCATCAGGGTGAGAGTCCGTTTATGACCATATTTGGTCAGGCTTTGCGAGCGCGGACGATGGCTTTCTCTGATTGGCCGAGTGTATGGGCGGTACTGTGACGCAACGCGGTAAATACCGGACATACGTTACAATACCGCCCGCCTTAGGAGAGGATTTTACGTGGCTAACAAGGAAAATCCGACTAGCTGCGTAAGGTCTATGAGTGCGCTACTGTCCAAGCTAAGACGGCATATAGAGAGAAGGAAGGGAAGGTCTTCTACGGTTTTTAACAAATAGTTAGGCACCATAGTGTATAAGTTTTAGGTCCTTAATGTGCCAAAACCCAATAGAATTTCCAGACGCGTCCCACAACTCGTAAACGAGAGGCGACTTTTTATTAATCACTGTGCACTTCACGAATTTAGGGGCTAGTTTCTTACAGAAGGACTTATCCTTGTCGCTCTGATAAAAAATCCTTTTCCACACAGTGTCTCCCACATTAAACTCAGCTGGTTTACGGCGTAAATTATACGTTTGGGAATTCCTAGCATGAGCTTGAATGAGGAGTGCCTGAACTTTGTCAAATATGCCTGATAAGTGACCTATGTTTTCTGCTTAATCGTCCCTAGGTATGTATACTATATCATCAGCGTCCGTGTCGACATAGTGTGAGCCGCATGGAACTAATTCACGTCCATAGACTAAAAAAACTAGGTGTATAGCCCGTGACTTCATTAACTGCAGTATTTAATGCAAACTGCACCTTAGGTACGAGAGTGTCCCATAATCTCTGGTCATTTCCTACAAACGCCGCTAAGGTAGAACCAATGGTTTTACTATAGCGTTCGACCGTATTGACATGTGGGGAATATTTAGGAGTATAATGAAGATTAGGGATTTTGTACTTGCGCAACATAGCTTTTAAAGTAGCACTGACAAACTGTTTACCATTGTCCAACATAATTGTAGATGGTATACCATGAACTAAAAATATTTTTTCTTCCAAAATATTAGTTATTATTTCAGCAGTTGCGCGCCTGATAGGAAAAAGTAGACAGTATTTACTAAAACAACAAGTTACTACAAAGATGTAGGCGTTTTGTTTTCTTGTGACGGGTAGTGGCCCCACCAAATCTACACTAATGGTTTGGAAGGGTCGTGAACACACTTTGGGTCGTCCCATGGTTCCCAATGGTGCATGGTTCTGATGTTTGTGCGCGATACAAGTGTCGCAAGAATTTATGAACTTAAACACGTCACGGCGCATTTTGGGCCAATAGTAACGCAGTGCTAAGCGCTTGTAAGTTTTAAATATACCGAAATGTCCCGAAGTGGGTTCGGCATGGTTCTCTAATATGGCATTATTTCGATCAGAAGAAGGTAGTACTTCTTTCCATTCGAACTCCTTACGTAGCATACACCTAGATTTAATCAAACGATACAATTTATTATTTTTAATAGAATAGTCTGGATAGTCATTAGGCGAAGATAAACAACCATTGTAGGTGGCTGAATACCATTGATCAGTGTCAACCTTAGGGTCATTCACGTTATTATTATTCGCGTTAATTATATTTACAGGTAGGGATCGTGATAACGCATCGGCTATAATATTATCTGCGCCGCGCCGATGCTTTATTTCGAAGTTAAAGGCTGACAGACGAACCGACCACCGAGCTAATCTACCAGTCGGGTTGCTCAAGTTTAGGAACCATTTCAGTGCAGAATGGTCAGTATACACCACGAACTTTAACCCGTTATCTAAATAACAGCGCCAATATTCGAGGGCTGTTAGAACTGCTAATGTCTCCCGTTCTGTTATACTGTAGTTTTGTTCCTGTGCATTTAGTGACCTACTCATGTAAGCGATAGGTAGTTCCACGCCATCTATTTCTTGTGTAAGCAACCCACCGATGCCACTCACACTCGCATCTGTGTGAACTTGAAAAGGTTTCTCGTAATCGGGACACGATAATATTGGTGCGGAGCTTAACAATTGTTTTAGCTTACAAAACGAGTCATCAGCTTCCACCGACCACTGGAATGGTGCAGCTTTCTTACCGGTAGAAGTAAGTTTATTCAAAGGACCGGCAATAGTACTAAAATTAGGTATAAATCGCCGATACCATGATGCAATGCAGAAGAACCTTTTGACTTCTTTTTTATTCTTAGGCGTAGCATATTGAAGAATGGCTTCCACCTTACATGGGTCTACTTGTAATCCTTTAGAGTTTACTACGTAGCCCAAGTACTTCAATTCATCACTGAAGAATTTAGATTTTTCTAAGTTTATTGTAAGGTTGTCCGATTTTAATTTTTCGTATACTTTGTTTAATAGTGACACATGAGCATTAAAAGATGGCGATATAAGCACGATATCATCTAAAAAAACGAATACAGAGTTTTCGAACTCAGGACTGTTCGTAAACAAGTGATCCACCAAACGCTGTTGTGTCGCAGGCATTCGTTAAACCAAACGGCATAGTCACAAATCTAAATGTTCCTCTAGTAGGCACATAGAACGCAGTCTTATCACGATCACATTCGCGAAGAGGCGTCTGCCAAAAGGACTTAGATAAGTCTATACTACTTAGATATCTAGCGTTCCTAAGGTTGTCTAAAATTTCGGATACGTAAGGTAGTTTGTACGCGTCTTTTTTAGTAATAGAATTAAGTTTCCGACTATCTAAACAAAGTCTTAGTTTACCGTCCTTCTTAGGCGTTAGTAAAATTGGTGACGACCACGGACTTTCGCATTTTTCTACCACTCCCAATGCAAGCATTTCGTCTAATTCGTCAATAATTATTTTTAATTTCGCCGGCGGTAACCTATAATATCTTTGGCGTATCGGCGCAGAATCGCCAGTGTCTATTGCATGTTCTATTAAGTGAGTTCGTCCTAAACCGGTTTTTTCAGTAGAAATCGACTCGTATTGCTTTATAATTAACTTAGCCGTTCTTTGTTGTGACTCACTCAACTCACTAAAAGATTGCAATACGTTCGTGTTACTCGGCTTATTTTCGCTTAACACACTACACGGCAATGTTTTAGACATGCATACGGATGCGATATGGTTAGGCAGTAATTTAAATAGTTTCCAGAAATCGATGCCTAAAATTAAATTACTTGTAACTTCTGGAATAATATAAGCTTTCAATAAGTGGGTTTGATTATTAAAAGAAGTGGGTAAGTTGATAAAACCGCGCGGTAACAAGATATTTCCATTCGCGGTCCGAATGGTATTAGTGTTGTGACACTGCTGTATTTCTAACCCAGTTTTAGTAATTACTTCCAGATGAGAGTTGTTACCTAAAATTGTAATGGCTGAACCGTAATCGAGCAATCCACAAATAGGTAAACTGTTAATCGTTACGTTAACATAGGGCCGTAGGTCATTTTTAGGTTTATTATCCAGGATCGAGGCAACGGAATAACTTGAGAAATACACTTTTAGAGTGTTTAGCCAATTTCTCCAATCATCTTTGTCAAAATTGGTCGAATAGCTTGTAGAACCTAATTTAGATTTTGACACGCCCCGATCCTGACCAACTAGTTTTTTGGTTTCGATGATTTACAGTTCGAGCAGTTAGGGAATGTCACATCCCTACGGCCGCACTTGAAGCAAATTGCGAACCGATCGCGTTTGCATTCATTCAAACTGTGATCATTGATACGGCAGCGCGGGCAGTACTTGGACGTGACTACAGCGACAGAGCTAGGTTTAGACTTAGGTTTGCTAGGTTCGTTGTTCTCAGTGTATTCGGACGTACCCTCTATAGTAGCAACGGGATAATTATTGAAGGAATTATTACGCGCTCGGTTATTAGGTTTGTGCCTGTAAGCTAGATCTGGTGCCAACGTGTCGTTATTATAATACGGTTCGCGGAATTGAGAGTTCTAACATTTCATCCGTTCGTAGTTTAAACATAACGTCTGCAGTGTTGCTATACTGTCTATTGAAGATATTGACGGAGCTAGCACTAGCGAGTAGCATGGACGTATGTTATGCAATAGAATGTCTAACTTTTCGCGTTCGGACAATCGCTTTGACGGTAACAGCCTAGCGAACAGTTGATTCATTATCGAGAGATAAATAATTATAGTTTCGGTAGCACCTTGAGTACGTCGGGGGATTTCATTTGATAACCGGTAGTCATAATCGTACGGTGTGAAATCGTCTATTAATTTAGTGGTGAGTTCTTCCCATGTAGTGAAATATTCTTTTAGGCCGCGATACCAGTGTAGTGCGTTACCGGTAAATATTTCGGAGGCATATGATAAAATTTTAGTGGAAGGTAGATTACGCGCGGTTTGGAATTCGGTTACGCGTTGTAGGAACGCTCGGACGCATCCCGTACCGTCGTATATTAGCTTAGAGAGTTCGCTAACTCTCAAATGCTCGCAATGCAATACTGGGGCTAACCCTGCCTGCGTCGAGGTAGACGGCGCAGGTTGGACCTCTGCCACAGCATCAGCTGAGCGAACAGCTGATTGTTTGATGGCGGACAGCTCCGCCGAAAGCTTGTCGAACCGGCTGCACAATTCTGTTATTCGTTTTGAATACGCCGTAGGACGTTCCATCCTACGGAGTCTATGGAAAATGTGGTTGTGCAGTGCGGTAGACCTCCTAGCTAGGTTCGCGTCGTAAGAAATGGATAACGAATTTAGTCGCTTGGCCAGCTCAGAGACGGCCTCGCTAGCGCCCTCGAAGTCCACCGTGATGGCTAGGCCGGACTCCAAAATATCATCATGTGGAATGTCTTCCAGTAATTTAGGGAGCTGCTTACGCAGACCTAGGACAGAGGTAGCCGGCTCCTCACCTCTAATTGCAACCTCGTATGCTAGTTCACTTTTGTTTAAAATGAAGTATTTTATGGGGTGTGAGCCCATGGTGTATGAATAAACCGCGTAAGTATACACTACACACTACACTTAGTGCGCAAGCGTTCCGCCCTTACAAATGGCCTACTTTACGATTAGGCGTAAAAGTTCGACCGTTAGGACTAATTAGAAAAAACGTTAGAATTCAAATTTGCGAACTAGTACGTAGTAGGTAGTTACACTAAAAGGTAGACAATTAGTACAACAATACGTACCGGTTTGCTGTAGCCGCACCTGCTCACTTACAATGATGGAGACCTGCTAGATGAGAACTCGAGCACGAAAAGCAAGACAATAACCCACGTAGGCGCCACTGTAACGGGTTCTAGTATAGAAACGCAGTAGAGGAGGTTCTAGATGCGTTTATTGCCAAGAATTGTCTCACTTCCCTTGCACGAGTATGACCGACCAACAACACGACACTGGCCTGAACATTAAGGCTGCAGTCTCCCACGCTGTTCCCTTTGGTAGTGTGTAGGCAGGCTGCTCGAAGGCTGCGCGTAGCGGTAGATCCTCGCAGGCCGTTGGTTCAGCTGGCAGACGCCGGCGGTGCGAGTACGATGAGCAGGGCAGGCCAGACTCTTCGGTAGAGGTGACGTCGAAGGCGATGCAGGAAGTGCAGCGGTCTAGGAGCGTAGCCGAGGTCTTAAGGTGAACCTGGAACCCGTAGCTGGGACCAGAATACACGTAGATACGACGTAGGATCAGTAGGTACGCTTAGTTATAGTAGGTAGGTAGTAGAAGCGACGTTAGAGTAGCGGTGCCGGCCTCTCTGTCGGCCCCTTTATATACCGGGCCCTCCATCAGGGTGAGAGTCCGTTTATGACCATATTTGGTCAGGCTTTGCGAGTGCGGACGATGGCTTTCTCTGATTGGCCGAGCTTATGGGCGGTACTGTGACGCAACGCGGTAAGTACCGGACATACGTTACAATATTCCGTAGCAAGCGACTTGTCGTCTATGGAGCCTCATAGCGATCGACATGTCGTCTACGGCGCGCCGTAGCGAGGTGTCGCCGCACCACACATTAGTATTACCTGTTCGCACATTGGTATTGTCAAATACGTTCTCAAAGACATCAGAGATCTTGTCTCATAGAACACTCAGAATTCACGGAATACAACCCTTATCATAAAACAAACACAAACCAATAGCACAGAACAACTGTCACTCATGTATACAATAGATACCCAATCACATATCAGCGGACCTCAGGCTCCAAGGCGGTTGTCTTGGATCGCAACCGGAAGAACACTAAGATATTGATGACGCCTAAGTAATGTGTTAATTGGTTCACTTTTTCAGAACTGAAATCTAATATTTATTTACATGTGGTTCAGTGGCATATGAATGAGAGCACTTTAGCGATAAATGATATAACAATTTATTAACGTTATGGCTAAACATAATACAACCTTTAAACTGCCACGATTTGTACTATTCCAACTTCGGACAGACTACTTCATAAGTTAAAATTAAACACGTTACGATCTTTCTTTCACACCTCATAAATAGCTTAAAAGCCAGCTCAATGAACGAGACCAGGAGCGGCTACTGAATGATGATGAGATATCTGGAGTCCCGGAGCAGAAAGACGAGAGCGTGATGCACATCATCAAGGTGTTGTCTGCTAAATTAGGCACCGATGTAGATGAGCGAGAAATCGTTCATGTAGAAAGAGTGGGCTTTCTATATAAAATAGAACTTTGGCCTTAATCTAATGATTTAACAAGTACGAAGAGTCGTATCTATTCGTAATATCTTAGAAGTGAAATTTAAAAATATCAACAAAGTCAAAAAATATTTCCAAGATATCTCCACTCCCAACTCTGTGTTTTGAAGGGAAACTTTTTGTAGATGCGCGCGCCTTCTCTAATGACGTCGGGTCACCGCTCCGAATATCGTATAATAGACCATTGTATGGACCTCCAAAGATAGATGTACCCAAATCTGAGGATATTTTTTACCAAGATTACGGTCGCATGTTATTTTCAGGCAAATATGTTGTGATATTAAAATTTGTGCTGTAATTTTAGCTGATGCTGACTTTTAACATAGTCTAATGAAGTTGATATTTTGTGAAGATATTTATATAATTTCTGGGCTAATAAGCCTTCTTGTTAATAAGCTATTTGAGAAATGTATTCTTAAAAAGCACGTTTGCCATACAAGAAGAGCCTGCCCTAGCTTATAGCTCCCTAAAGCTAATAAAACGTACTGAAAGATTTGAAAGAACAATATAATTCTAAAAACCTCGATTTTGTGAAGTTTATAAATATGCTCTGTATCTACATAATGTTTCTTTAAACAAAGATACGTTGTATACATCCCAAAAGACAATTTGAAACAAGACTATCGAATAGTTAGATTCAAAAATTAAATACATCGTCAACTGTCTATAATACCTATATAGGATTATTTTGTTGTCTATTTACCCATCTTTACTACCATTTAACTTGCAATAAAAATAGCTGGAGTATATAAAATAACTATATGATTATACTAGATGAGCCCGCGGTTACACCCACGTTATTTAAGGCTACTGGCAACGGCTCAAAGCGTGATATTATATAGCCTATAGCCTTCTTCGATAAATGGGTTATCTAACATTGAAAGAATTTTTCAAATCGGACCAGTAGTTCCTGAGATTAGCGCGTTCAAGCAAACAAACAAACTCTACAGCTTTATATATCAGTATTAGATTCCAAAGTTCCCTCTCCGGAGACCTTTAGAGAAGTGTAAGGTGTCCTTTACCCAACAATGGGATATTATAGGTTAAAAAACATCAATTTCGTCAAATATTCCCCGAAAAAAATATGTAGGTACCTACCGATAACATAACTTATCCATTTGCTTTGAATCCGACGTTTAATCACGTCGAACTCGCCACGACACGCCGCCATGACGGCGGCTCCGTCGATACGTTTGCACGTTTTTGTAATTCGTCTTCAAGAGCATAGCGATTGGATTAGGGGAAATAGGTTAATGTGCACCGATTTAGAAGCTTTAGAGAAGGGCTTTGATCTGATCTAAATATAAACGCGTCGTAAATAACATGTCGATCGAAAATTTGCATTTCGTGGATGTTGTTTGTTTTATTCGACCCTAGCTTTCGAAGAAATTGTTTTGTCTAAATTGTAATCTTAGTGTATGAAGGACTCTGAAGTGTCTTACATTTTTGAATATTTTCTGCATTTCTTCCTTTTTCTTATTCTGTTCAAACCCTGCTCGATTTACTAGGAACGTACAAAATTACTGTTTTCTTGCCTAGTTTTCGAGAAATTCCTGAACAGCTGCTGCATGTTTCATTTATGAGTTTTTACATAACTTCTTCTTCACGCCTTTTATCCCCGAAGGGGTAGGCAGTTGTGTATACAGACCCACATTTCGCCAGTTAAGTTTAGGTCCCAATGTAATAGGGGGCGAGCCTATTGTGAGCCGGGCACTTTCTTGAGCTAGCGATAATTAACATTTTTAATACACACATAACTTCGAAAACTTAGAGGGGTGTGCCGGGGTACCTGGGGATCGAACCCGAGACCATCGTCTCGGCAGTCCATTACGTACACCACTAGGCTATCGCCGCTATTTATGAGTTTTTAGATCAGAAAATAGTAGGTATTATCTATCCACCATCCTCTCTTAAAGGCAATAGCATTTATGTCTCACAGTATATTAAGTCAATTACGCTGGAAAGACGGATTATAAGGTATGATGTCTTTTCCCTCTCTTCGCAAATACCTATGCTATTTGTTTCGTGAATTAATTAGTCGCCTCTTACTACACCCACATTATGAAATGGGATTTACTCTTAATCCGACACACCAAAAATTATCTTCCATACCATTATTTAAAACAAGATAAAGTTCAATAACTTAAACTCGGTTTCAACTAAATTTGCATTAATTCAGGCAAGAGCAGAGGGTAGTTGAGTAATATAGAGGAGCACTAAAAATGCTCACTGCTGATTAAGCCTTTTTATTTGATATCCAGCACAGAATATTTCCAAAACATTGTCGATTTTCGAACAAAATGAGAACTAAAAAGACTATTGGCGATGCTAAGATTCTAACTAGCGACTCAAGCGACGAAATTTAGAAGTTATGTTAGATCGGGACTTACACAGATCACTACTTCTGTTGACAGCTCTCAATACAATTACCATGGTTACCACCATATCCTCGAAGCAACAAAATTGCATTGAAAGCTGACAAAAGTGTCGGTCTTAGACAAGTTCTCATTTCGCCGCTAGAGACGCGCGGATAATCTTTGCATCGCCAATACTGATATTTAAAAGCTCCATATTCAATTAAGTATAACGTTACTTGGTGTATATATACCTATAATAAATACCATTATGTTGTTGATGTCTCGAATTAGTACGTATAGACCTCAGAAAAAGCGGGAATAGATGAAAATTATACAAATACATCCTTATATACCAGCTGAAATCATGACTGTCCGAAGTCCGGTATAATGATCAAAGCAAATATCATGCTCTTACATAAATGTCAAGACGTGAAAATGTGTATTATGTTTCTCCAACTCCTGAAGGGAACATGTTTTCACGTTAGCATTTATTTTACTTTAAAATGAAGACTTATACCCTAACATTTCCTAGTTTAACATTTACAGCCGAAACTCCAGCTTATATTTGACAACAAAGTGTATGAGATGAATTGGGTAGCTGGCTACTATAGTTAATTAAATTATATCCTCATTTATTTTTTCTTTAACAGCGTTTTTAGATTCAAGATTAACGTATCCAAGTGAAGCACTATTGAAAAATTATATGAAGCAGCCAGAAATGGTCCTGTCGTTAGAAAAAGTAACGTCACACCGTGCTATTTCCTTCATGACTTACGGGCAATATAAAAATATTTAACTAGTTCAAATTTAAACATTATTTACTATGTTTTCTTACATTGGTATAGTTTTTACTTAATTTTATATTCTTGACAGAAGTCTTATTCGGCTACTTCATCACACAAAACCAATAGCATAAAATATTCCATCCACTTCGTTGAACCGTAAACCGTTCCCAGTGAATATTCTTAGACAAAGTTAATTAACCGTAAAACTAATTCACCAAGAATAGAGCTTTGACTCTCTATCAAGTTATAATCGATTTGATTACAATCCACGAGCGATCTGAATTCACGCAAAGTCCCGTCAACTTGGAAATCGAATTTCAAAGATCAGACACTATCGTCCGGAAATTCTTTTTTCTCACTCAAACTTGTATTTTATTTGTTTTATCGAATAATGGGGAAGAAAATTTTCCATCTGTTCAAATGGATTCTTCCTCTCCGAATTATTTTTAGGATTTTGTTATTTCAACTTTGTAGCTTCGGGTTACAAAAAGTTTTTGGAGCGTTGAGCAATTTCGTAGAGTACGACTTCGAGAATTTTAAGGGGCTGTGCATTTGTAGATTATTGACTTGTTGAAATATGTTCACATTGTAGCGGGGACATTTATTAATCAACTAGCTGACCCGGCGAACTCCGTAGCGCCTTCTTAAGGTATTTTTTCTCATTCCTTTTTGTTCTATCCATCCAACCATCAGGGTTTAAGAAATTAACCAATAAAAAAGTAATTACGTATTTAGGTTGGACCACCCTTATGAAAAATAGATTACGACCAATACTCAGACCTATAGAATATACATAAATATTTTCAAGCAAATCGGTCCAGCCGTTTCAAAGGAGTATTGTGACTAGCACTGTGAACTAATACGGCTATTAAAAATAGGAGTTAGTGTGTTGTTAAGTGTGGTTGGTTGTATTATTAATGCCACATCATAAAGAACTCGGCGCGTCCACGTCGCGGGGGTGGGCACTCCACACCTCAGTAGGCCGAGGTGTAGGAGTGGCGAAGTCCGAGAGGAGACCCAGTTCTGCGGGGTATAACGCGGCACCCTTGCCCAGGGTTACGGGTGAAGTCCTCAACGGCAGATGCGGCGGAGAAGGAAGGCTTCAGTACGGCGCATGACTGGCGGAGGAGGCAACGGATCCGGAGTACCGTAGGCGACAGTAAGGTTCAACCTGAACAAGTCGGCAACTCCTGCAACCAACTCGGCTCTGCACGTAGTGACTCGTCACTCCTGTAGATTAAGTCGACGAGGATGAGAGGAAGCTATGAATGCTGGGCAAGTTCATAGTTTCACAAAAGCGTCCCAGGCGATGCAGTGCTTGTGGAGAGGACACTCCACCCAAACTTGAAAAGGTGCGGATACCAACACGGGAAGCTACAGTTACCAGTTATAAGTCTTGCGCTAATGGACGTGTGCGCAGGCGCTAGGGGTAGCTTCCGACGGTGGGATAGTCCATCGCGACTAATTGACTAGTTAACGCCCGCCTCAAGCTGGGCAGCCCCCAGTCAGTAAGGTACTAGTCCGTCCCTTATCTTGAGCTTCTTTAGGTGTGTGGAGCAGCAAGCAAGTTACAATGCTTGAAACAAGATGTGAACTTAAAGCACCTAAATTCAAACAACACAAGAACAAAATCATGAAACCAATAACACGTTTTGGCTCCTGGAATGTGCGAACCATGCTATCAGGCTTTGATACAGATCCTAGCTTAAGGAAAACTGCCATAATTGACAGAGAACTACTTCGCCTTCGTATTGATGTCGCTGCGTTACAGGAGACACGTCTCTCGGATGAAGGTAGCTTGCGGGAGGATCACTACACCTTTTTCTGGAAGGGAAAGACGGGTGGTGAAAGACGTGACTATGGAGTTGGCTTTGCGATTCGGAACAGCCTGCTTAATTGCATCGAACCACCGACCGGCGTCTCTGAGCGTATCATTAGTGTCAGGCTGGGGACAGCCTCTGGTCCCGTCACGTTAATCTCTGCCTACGCTCCAACCTTAAAAGCATCCCCTGAAACCAAAGACAAGTTTTATGAAGACCTGCAACAGTGTCTGAAGAGCGTTCGTGGATCTGACAAGTTGCTGTTACTGGGGGATTTCAACGCTAGAATTGGAAAAAATTGGAGGGATTGGCTGGACTGCATGGGCTCTCATGGCATCGGGAATATGAATGAAAACGGTCAACGGCTATTAGAACTGTGCGCATCCCTTAGTTTGTGCGTGACGAATACCTATTTTCGCAACAAACCAATGCACAAGGTGTCATGGAAACACCCACGTTCTGGACATTGGCACCAGCTTGATTTCATCATAACAAGGAAACGAGATCTCCGCGACATTCTTAATTCCCGAACATATCACAGTGCGGTTTGTGATACAGACCACTCTCTAGTTATGGCCAAGACACGACTGCTGGCGAAGAAGATACATTCAGCTAAAAGCGCTCCACGGAAAATGAAACTTAACACTAGAGCCATACTTGACGACGCGCTATATAAAAAGTTCAAGGCAGAGATCCAAAAGAAATTAGGTCATGATCACCTAAATACCGCACAAAGTGCTGAAGCTATGTGGAGCCTAACTAGGGACACACTGTCGCAAACGGCTCTACAGACTTTTGGGGTTCAGGGAAGGATCCAGAATGACTGGTTCACAAAATACGAACATAAACTGCGCCCATACATCGAGGCAAAACGTAAGGCCCACATACGAGCTATGACCAGTCCCAGTAATCGACGGGCCGAAACCGACTACAAGGCCGCCAAGGGAGCTTTACAGCGCATAACTCGGCATTGCGCCAACCGGTTTTGGACCAACCTCTGTGAATCTATTCAAAAGTGCCAGAGCGTTGGAGATTTTCGAGGTATGTACCAAGGTATAAAGGAAGCGATCGGGCCAACAGTTAGAAAGCGAGCGTGTATTAAAGATCTCAATGGAAACCCCATCACTGACAAACAGCAACAACTTCAAAGATGGGCGAGTCACTACTCCAATCTATACTCACAGGAGATCAGCATTGCGCCAGAAGCACTAGGTGCCATACCAAATTACCCGATCATGCTAGATCTGGATGAGCCTCCCACTCCGACTGAATTCAGAGCTGCTCTCAGGGGTCTAAAACTGGGCAAGAGTGCTGGCGGTGATAACCTGCCCGCTGAAATCATTAAGATGGAGTGCGTGTTTTTGCCGTTATACCAAACCTTGCTGAGATGCTGGCAGGAAGGTACAATACCTCAAGACATGCGTGATGCAAACATAGTCACACTTTACAAGGGCAAGGGCGACAGAGGTGACTGCAATAACTACAGAGGAATATCGCTCCTAAGCATCGCTGGCAAGGCATTCGCTAGGGTGGTTTTAAAAAGGCTGGAGGCCCTTGCAGCAAGAATTTACCCGGAGTCCCAATGTGGATTTAGAGCTGGCAGATCCACAAACGATATGATATTCACTCTGCGTCAGCTACAGGAAAAGTGTCGAGAACATCGTGTACCCTTATATATGGCCTTTGTGGATCTGAATAAGGCCTTTGATACTGTTAGCAGACAAGGCCTTTACGACATCCTAACCAGAATCGGGTGTCCACCAACCTTACTGTGTCTGATACGTGCCTTTCACAACAACATGAAAGGCACCGTAATGTTCGATGGTGATTCTTCGGCGGCTTTCAACATGAATCGTGGCGTTAGACAGGGTTGCGTCCTGGCGCCAACGCTTTTTGGAATATTCTTTTCGGCCTTGCTTACTGTTGCCTTTGATAATTGCGATGTCGGGGTTCATCTGCATACAAGAAAGGACGGGAGACTCTTTAACGTCAACCTTTTAAAATCCACTACAAGGCGTTACGATGTATTGGCCCGTGAACTTCTGTATGCTGATGATGCTGCACTTGTCGCCAATTCGGAAGTTGAACTTCAGGAGCTAGTTGGCAGGTTTGGTCACGCATGCCAAGTGTTTTCAATGAGCGTAAACACCCAGAAAACTGTCGTCATGGTTCAAGGCGCAGCTTTGTCACCTAAAATTGTCCTTGACCAAGTGGTTCTCCAAGCTGTAGATCGCTTCTGCTACCTCGGATCTACCACAACATCAAATCTCTGCAACAACAAAGAGATAGACACTCGAATCGGAAGGGCATCAACAACTTTCGGGAAGCTTTCTGGGCGGGTTTGGAACAATGTTAAGCTAACAATTGCTACCAAGATCCTAGTGTACCAAACTTGTGTTCTTAGTGTACTGCTGTACGCATCAGAGACGTTGACAACATATTCCAAACAAGAACGCCGTTTAAACGCTTTCCACATGCGATGTCTGCGGACAATACTGGGGGTTACATGGAGGGATCGGGTGACTAACGCGGCTGTTCTCTCAAAGACGAAGTGCGCCAGTATTACGGCTTTATTAAAACAGAGACGACTTCGCTGGTTGGGCCACGTACACCGAATGAACTCCGATAGAATGCCGCGAGAGGTCATGCTAGGGCAGATTGCCGAAGCAAAGAGACCGGTTGGCCGACCCTTTCTTCGTTTCAAAGACTCCTGCAAGCGTGACATGGAAAGCTTCTCCATTGATACTAAGACTTGGGAAGCACGAGCCGTGATGAAGCAAGAATGGCGTAGGGACCTAAAACGTGGAGTGACACGACATGACGCGGACTGGCTAGACGACCTAAAGCGTAGAAAGTTTCGAGCCACTAATTCACTTCCCGTGGACTCAAGATTTGTCTGCGACATTTGTGGAAAAAGATGCCGAGCTGCCATAGGGCTATTTAGCCACAGAAAAAAGTGCCTTCGCAGCAACTAAACACAACACTGCAACAATCATCTGACAAGATGTAGTGGCCCATGATCATAAAGAAATGGAAATAAAAAATAATGCCGAAAACAAAAAAACAAGTTGGTTTGGATGACCACCCTTATGACTTAGGGGTTTGAAAAATAGATTACGACAGATTTTCAGATCTACCAAATATATATAAAATTTCATACAAATCAGTACAACGGTTTCGGAGGAGTACCTATTGTATCACTAACACTGTGAAATTGCTGATTTTTTTCACTAACGCTGTGAAACTATTTTTCGACTCCAGTATGCGTCTGGCGCGTATGACTGATCTAGTGATATGATTAACTTACTAAGATGGCTATTAAAAATAGGGGTTGGTGTTAAAAGGCTGAAAATTAAGAGTTGATTGTATTTTCAATGCCGTATCATAAAGAAAGAGAAATAAATGAAATGTCGAAAAAATTTATTAATTGAAATGCGTGTACTTGTACGCGCGTGAGAAGTTATACTTCTTTGGCATCATTAAAATATTGACTTTTTATTTTTATCAAAAAAAAATCATTCCATTCATTCATTTATTTTTATAAATATTTATTATTTCATACTTAGCAATAAATATTAAAAATTAATATTTTAATTTGATGTAGGTTTTTAATATTTTTCACAATTTTTTTATTAGATTTATTTCTTTATTTTGTAGATATTAAATAACCAATAATAATTATATTGGAGCACTTGAAAAAGTATATAAGCACAATTTTTTTCACTAATATTTACGAATAGTAAATAATATTAATTAAAATATTTAGTTTAAATCACTACTGCATATAATTTATCAGCACATTTATATTTCCACTTGTAAGAAACTAAAACGTGTGTTTTGAATGTAGAAAATAAGAACTTCTCCCGTAAGAATTTTGTGTCACACATGCGCGCGTAAAATTTCACTCTCATAATTTTTACATAACGCGCCTAAAGAAGTATAACTTCAAAAAGTTGACACAGTAAAACGATGCCAAGTGATAATTGGACCAATTATTTTATTATGATATTAAAAATATTAATTTTATCTGCCATCTTGGATTCATAAATAGATGTTATTTTCATGATCAGAATCCATGAAAACCTTGAAAATGATATCCATATTAATTGTATATCCATGTTAAAAACTAACTGTGGCCGATTCTCAGACCTAAAGAATATACGTTTAAAATTTCATACAATCCGGTCTAGCCGTTTCGGATGAGTATTGTAACTAACACTGAGAAATGATTTTTTACTCCGGTATGCGCGTGACGTGGACAACAGAATTGATCTAGTGATATCAATAAATTACTAATATGGCTATTAAAAAATATGGGTTGATGCTAAAAGGCATAATAGTTGTATGTATTTTTCAATGCCACACAATAAAAAAAAAGTCCAAAAAGCTAAAAAATATTTTTTTTGGGTTGGCCACCCTTATTACTTGGGGGTTTAAAAAATAGATTACGGCCGATTCTCAGGCCTACCAAATATACATACAAAATTTCATACAAATCGGTCCAGCCGTTTCGGAGGAGTATTTTAACTAACACTGTGACACGAGAATTTTATATATAGATAGATGAATAATCGTGCCCGATTTTCAAATGTAAGGTGAGTTGGAGTAAGTCGGAATGGATTTTTGATGAGATAAACAGTGTTGATTTGAAACTGTTGTAAAACAAAGACATTTACGTCAAATCCATAAAATTATGTTTTGGGTAAAAAAATATAGTCAACTTGTTTCTATAATGTTGACAGCAATCTTTTTGAAACAATATTTTATGAAAAAAACGTTACTAAAATTGGTCTTAAGAAAAAAAATATGTAGGGGAAAGATGAAACGCTGAAGGGGTAAGATTGAAATAGTGACTAAAATCGTATTCATGGTCATTATGCTTGTGTGGTGATCAATAAACCTTTGCTTCAATAAACTAAATAATTTGAAAATCAGTTACATTAAAAAATCGCATTCTAAATGCTAGAAAAAATAATTTATCAAATAAAATATATCAATCTTACCCCGTTGAAACGGCTGGCAGTCAGGGGTTCTCAACATGTTTTGGATATTAAAATAATTATATAATCATGCTCATGCATGACTGTCAAGTCTAACCCGGGTCGATGAATAAAACACACGATTGCATTTAGTACCCCGTAGCGTACATTATAATTATTTTCATAAAATAAAACCACGACAGCAGAATACAATTAAACATTATTAAATTATTATTTCAAAAGAGGTAATTCCTAAACATCACAGTTAAATAAAATCAGTCAGTTATAAGTACTACTTTTAAAACTAAAAATAACCTCTTATCAATAATATGTTTAATAATAATTTGGCTTTATCAGATCTGTTGGTAATTCCGCAAAGCAGAATTAAGTAACTACAATATAAAGAATCACGTACTCGTATTTTGCGTCCCTTAATAATTATTAAAAAGAACAACAAAACATTCTTCTAGACTAGACATTCTTGCCTTTATAAATGTTAGTAAACAGTACTATTATAGTCACTGCCAAATTGACATTAAAATTCTAGATGATTGTAAAAAAACACCGTTCGTGCGTTCATCAGAACTCTTGAAATCACTGAAAACTGAAGAAAATTGAGGGCCTCTGACCTTTTGTATGAGTTTAGTAAACGGGGAAAGATGGAAAGTTTTATATTATCATCTTACCCCGTTAAATTTAGCAGGGAACAGTTTGAAAGGCACTATAAATCTTAAAATACGTGAAATATACTAATCACCACATTATAGAGCATATTACATTTCAAATCTAATAACGAATGTTAAAACAAAATGTTAGTTACTTACCTTTGTAAGGAAATACAGCGAGCGGGGTAAGATTGAAAAACTCAATTTTACGCGGAAAATTTAATGTACGGCAAAATGTCAAATAACACACGAGTGCCCTCACTTAGCGACTGACGTAGACTGCGGGGCGGGGCAAGACAAAATGGTGTCCACAACGATATTGCCTGCATTAAAAGAATTCTCTGATATTCGGCGTTAATATATTTTTTTTATCTTTCCTCGTTTTTTATTTTACCCCAAGTCACCTTACTGCATTTATTTAACTCATATTATATCTACGTAAACTTAAAAAGATGACTAAGTTGCATAATCTTAACCCAAAGTTTTGACATGAAAATAAATTGACTTTCTTGCAGTATTATTTAAAAAATTATTCGGTTCGGATCGCATCCACAACATCAACATTTAAACAAATCACTCACAGGATTGCACCTTCTTCACATCTAAATAACTGATAATTCACAATGCTGTAGAGACATGTACATAAAAAATATTACTTAAGCATTTTAAAACCGAAACCGTATCCTAAAGCAAAATGGTTAATAAAATGGCAAAATGGTGAATTCTTCTCACAAGTGAGAAGAATTCACAAAATCTGTTCACGATATAGTACATTATTAACGCTATTACAAGGGATTAGCAACGTCCAACCAGAATCACTTGGATCGCATGCATTTCTCGCTCCATTTCCCAGTTTTACTTATGCAAATAAGTTTCGACAGCGGACGAAAACCTGCTGAAATTATAATGACAATCATCATCATCATCATCAGCCTTTAACAGTCCACTGCTGGACTAGGCCTCTCCTTTGAAAGGAGGAATTGGCCAACTATACCACGCTGGTCAAACGGGTTGGTATAGGGTTTGTATCAAGTTTTCCTTCTCTTACAGCGGTGTTCTCTGCATAATATGCTCCCTCTGTCGGCTCTTACAACACCCATGGGATGATATGGGGTGGTGTCAATCCGTATTCTTAATCCGTTACCATACCAAATAATAACAATAATAATAACGTTTATTGGAACTAAAAACACAATACAAATAACATAATATACGATGGTAACTGCTAAAGTATTAAACTGTGTTGCAGCTACCAACGCCCTCTCTTTGAATCTAATAGACTCACGCCTGTTTCCCCGAAGGGGTAGGCAGAGGTGTAATACTAGGGTTATTGTAAACTCGCCATAATGAAAAATTGCCACAAGTAAAAATTTAGGTAAACTCGCCACAGTCTTATCTGTCTCACGAAAACTTGCCACAGCTTTAAAAGTACCGATAGCAAACAAAGTAGTACTGTTTAATAATACTACTTCTGATAGCTCTCTCGCCGCCGCGCTTTTGAATGCAACATCTCGTTCGTTTGCCTCTGTTATTTTTATCAATAAAACTAGTAAAAACCAGTTATCACGCACTTAACTTTATCATTCTGTGTTGTGTATGTCGTACTTTAACTAAGTGAAGTGATTTATTTTGAGTTAATGCACTTTTAGTGAAGATATAAGTAAAATAATTTCAAAACGTTTCTAAACCGCCACACAGCTGACGCCAACAACGCGAGGCGCACGGCGCACGCACCGACCGCTATTGCCGTCCCTCTCGCACGGATACTCGCTCGTTGTCGCATAGCGACTGACGCAGTGTTTACATTGTTTACGCTTCTGTCGTTATAACATAATAATAACGCTTGTTATATCCCGCATGCAAATCTGTTTACGCCAAAATATGAATTGCTCCGCTTGTTATAATATTATTGATGACGATGAGGGAAGTCTCCGTTGTTCACGTGTGAACTGTGGCAAACTGTATCATCCCATGTGCACGGGTGTAACAAGCCTAGTGACTATCAATGTCGATACATGGATTTGCCCGGAGTGCCGTTGCACTATAAAAAAAGGGGGAGACAATTCCGATACATCTGTTGGCTCTAAACTAGACCCAAACGCGACACTACGAGCCCATACATTACCCACTGATTCGACGAGTAATAATTATATTGAACGAAATGTTGTATCCAATTTCGAGATCTATTCTTTGCGCTCCGAGATGTCTATTCTAAAAGATTTGCTCACAAAGGCACCGTCACTAATCAGCAACCACGAGGACAAGCTAGAAAAATATGCTTTTCAAGTTGAACAGTTAAATAACAAGCTTGACAAGTACGAGAAACAAAATATCCAAATCGACCTTTCCCGAGATGAGCGTATGCCCAATTCTTCGTCAGGTATAACGGATGAAATTGTTAAATCGGCTAAAAATGATAAGGTAGGAAGGAAAGTATCTATACTCAATCAGAGAGAAGAGAGCCAGAAATCTTCTCAAGATTCCCAACTGCTTAATACTGATTATGCAAAACCTGCAACACAAACACTGAACAACTCAGATCTTACCATCGTAAGTCAGGAACATAATGCTCAAAGTAACAGTGAGTGGACAGAGGTGAAAAAGCGCACCAATAGGCAACGCCAACAGCCGCTACAAGGTACCGCTAATCCTCTAATGATCAAGTTAAAGGCCATGGAAATACGAAAATATTTCCATCTCTGGAACATGGCTTCTGATGTCGATGAAGTTCGTCAATATCTGGCAGAGCTGTGTCCTGCAAGTAAATTTTCAATAGAAGAGTTAACTGCTCGCGGATCCTATAAGTCTTACAAAATTGGTGTAGCAACTGAGTTTTATGATAGCATATACTCTACCAATATCTGGCCAATAAATGCTAAGATAAAACCCTGGATTAACTATAAGAAAAGCCGTCCCACTTCCAAGACGAACAATCTGGACAATTCATCAGTTAACGAGCCCTTTCGTAAATCAACAACTACAAAACAATAGTAAAAATACTGTTAAACTCAACCGTATTAACGCTTGTTTCAAGAATGTCCGAGGCTTGAAAACAAAACTATCCATGTGGCGTAACAACATATCCTTATTAACGCATAACCTTGTAGCTGCCGTTGAAACTTTCTTGGACTCTCCGGTGATGGATTCAGAGCTTGAATGTGGAGACTGGAGTGTCCTACGTCGAGACAGGATTACGCCTTGCGGAGGTGTCTTATTAGCGGCGCGAACACCTCTCGTTCTACGCAGGAGACACGAGTATGAAACTGACAGCGGTGAAGATCTGTGGGCGTTTTTTACGTATCATGGTCTCGCATTCTTGGTATGTGTTGTGTATATTAAACCAAGTGCAAGTGATGAAGATTACATGAGTTGGTTTTGCAAAACTGAAAGTTTCATACATAATTTTAAGGGTTTTGTAATTATAATGGGCGATCTTAATTTGAAAAGCGCATCAACAAATATCACAAATTATTATTGCTATTTTTTGTCATTTTGTTCACTAGTAGATAAAAATTGTATTTTGAATGATCACGGAGGAAAGTTGGTCGTGATACTAGTTCGGGAAGGTTTTTATGACGTATTTGTGTCTGGGACAGATAGTATTGTACAGCCAGATGCATATCATCCGCCGCTGGAAGTTGAGGTAAGGACTGAATTAGTTCATTGTTCCATTGTTATGGAACCAAGTAACATCAACTCAGCGAGAGATTGGAACTTTAATAAATGTAATTATAATCAGCTTTACTCGTTACTGTCAGAGACATCTTGGGATCCTGTACTACGCGCCGTTAATGTGTTAGATGCAGTGAATGCCTTTTATCAAATCATCTATGAAATTTTTGTTAAATGTATGCCCAAAAAACATCGTCCAAAGACGGTTACCAAACGCTACCCTGTATGGTTCACTTCCAAAATAACTAAGGATATCAAACGTAAACTAACATTGCATGCAGTCTGGAAGCGCTCTAAATGCCGTGAAGACTACAAAACTTTTTCTGAACTTCGAAACTCCCTAAAACATCGCGTTGCTACTGCATATCAAACATATATCAGACGGGTAGAAGATAACTTAAAAGTCAACCCGCGCGAATTCTGGCGACACATATGCAGTTTGAGATCTAAGGGTGGATTTGAACCATGTGTGAACTACCAAGGTGATAGTTACAGCGGCGCTGCAGCCGCAGACGCTTTTGCCAAGTTTTTTGCTAGCGTGTTTCTGACAGATATACCACTATTAAATGCCGTAGATACAAACAGTTGTGACTATACTAAAAATAGCAACTACATAAATATATTCCAAATTGCCTGTAAGGACGTCTTAGACGGGATAAACAAGCTCAAAGTTAGTAGTTCTATAGGCCCAGATAGTTTACCACCCATGCTTCTCAAACATCTGAAAAACTCATTTACTTCTCCCTTATGCCATATATTTAATTTATCGTTGAAAACAGGTCACTATCCTCTTCAATGGAAAATATCACGTATAACACCTATACCTAAAACATCTAAAAAAGACGCTATTGAAGAATACCGGCCTATTGCAATCTTATCCTCACCTGCAAAAGTATTCGAAAATGTGCTTCATAAACTTATATATACACAAGTAGAAAAACATTTAAGTAATGCTCAGCATGGTTTTAGACGTAGGAGATCCGTTGAAACAAACTTGTTAACCTTGACCGAATATATTTCAGCACAACTTGACAAACGGCAACAAGTAGATGTGCTGTACTTCGATTTTCGAAAAGCATTTGACCGAATCAATAATGATATCTTGCTGACGAAACTTAATGCCATAGGTTTCTGCCCCAAGCTACTACGTCTATTGGCTGATTACCTCCGCGATCGTCAGCAGTATGTGCGACTAGGAATTTATGAGTCCAGCAGTTACCACACTCGATCTGGCGTGAGTCAAGGCTCAATTCTTGGCCCCTTATTGTTCCTGTTGATGATCAACGATCTGCCCGCTGTTCCTCAACATGCAAAATGTCTTTTATATGCCGATGATCTAAAACTCTACGCTTCTGTTACTACTGTATCGGATTGTGAAGCTATTCAGAGAGACATAGATCTAATTTATGATTGGGGAGTTGCCAATAAAATGGAATTCAACTCATCTAAGTGTTTTGTAATGACTTTTGGTCGAAAGCAGCACCCTATTAACTTTGAATACAAGATAAATGGCTGCATTGTATCTAGATCATCGACAATAAAGGACTTGGGTGTTGTTTTTGACCAGAAGTTGACATTTCATGATCATGTTAACACCGTGGCTAAAGAGTCCTTTAAGAGGCTTGGGTTTGTTCTGAGAAACTCAAGAGAATTTCAGAATGAGCATGTCATAAGACTTCTCTATAATACGCTTGTCAGAAGCAAGTTGGAGGCGAGCTCCTGCATCTGGAATCCACACGAGGTTTCATACGCACTTTTACTTGAAAAGGTTCAGAAAAGGTTTTTGAGGTTCCTCTATAAAGACATACATATTTGTATCCAACCAAATATTTAATAGGGTGTTTAGGATACAATATGTTAGATACCAGAAGAGAATTTATTCAGCTTTATATGATGCTTAAAATATGTAGAGGGATAACTGATGCTCCTGATCTCCATAATGAACTGATGTGGTTATATGTTCCAAACAACTACCTTCGCGCTCGAAAGCACCGCCTACTATCTGTGCCCGTGTGCCGTACCGTGGCTCGCGCATCGTCTCCAATACCTCGCGTCATGTCCACGCTCAATAGTCTCATGGAAGCCTACCCAAACTGTGATCTATTTGCAGACGAGTTAAATACTGTTAAAATAGTTTGTTTTTGTGAAAGTTTATATAGTTAAATTTTTTTTCTTTATTATTCTAGTTTTGCCTTGTTTTTGTTTTATTATTCTGTGATATGCTTGTATACTTTTCTTTTAAATATCCTTTAATGTGTATATGTTTGTATAGTGTTAATGTAATTGGTTTATGAAACCGTGTTAGCATAAATAAATAAATAAAAAATAAATAAATAAAGAATCATAGCTATTTACGTACCCGTGTATGCACACGAGGACGTAAATAGCAACAGTGACTCCACTAACACAGTACCAGTAATCTATGTTCTTATGCCTAATAAAGGAGAAAGGTCTTATTTACATTTATTTTCATTAGTAATGCAGAAATTACCAAATTGAAAACCACAAACAATAGTCGTAGATTTTGAAGTCGCCGTTATTAATGCAATAAAAGTAGCATTCAAACAGGCACTGGCTAAAAAAGCACATGGCTTAAAACTGAACACCAGCGAAGAGAAAAACATGTAACTATGTGTGCTGTATTGGCTCATGTAAGAAAACAGCATATTGATGATGCCTGGTTACATATAATGGAAGAATCACCACCTAATGAAGCTACCAATAAATTTAATGATTATTTTGTGACACAGTGGCTATAAAACAGTAGTTTAGAAAATATTTGGAATGTCCACGGAGTTCGCCACAGGACCTTTAATTCTGCAGAAGCACGGCATAAACGCCTTAATAATAACATGGAAAAAAGAAACCTAATTTACTTCATTTTCTTGTGTCCTAAAAAAAGATATGGATTGGAAATTAAAAATAATAAGTTTTATAATACACCTTAATTTGAGAACGTGTCGGTCTATTGCATACGATAAAAAATTAAAAGCCATCGCTGACAATAATGATAACAGGCCTCTAGCAGAAGTAATAGCAAAAATAGCTGCATTGCAACAATGTAATAATGTGCCAATTGATAACATAATACTGATGTACAATTTTATCAAAACTGTGATCTTAAACTACATAGTGTGTTTTCTTCTTATTGTAATAGTAAGTTTGACTGTGATTTGTAATTAAGCTAAAGTTAGATATTTTAAACTTATATTTCGGACCTGTTAAATAATACTGTGATTTTTTTAAAAATATTTAATGATTTTACCTTATATTTTAACTGTGTTTAAAGATAAACGTCTCTACATTTTATATTAAGTACCAATGTAGTTGTAAGTGTGATTGTGTAATACAAAATGCTGTGATTTGTAATGAAGCCAAAGTTATATTCTTTAGTAATAGGCTAGTTGACGAAAACAAATTTATAAGTCCGTCCTTCAGATTATTAAAAAATGAGCGATATGTATTTTTTATTTGTAAATTAAACCAAAAATGACCAAGATATAGCTCATTAAAGTTACGTATAACGTCACGCTGTGCTGCATTTTTTCGCACGGGGTGACGTCACACGTAACTTTAATGGGCGTTATCTTTGTTATTCTTTAATTAACCGAAAAAAGAAAAAATAAGTGTCCAATATTTTTTTATGATCTAAAATACGGACTAAATAAAATTTAATTATTTTGACCCTGGAAACTACCCTATTCCTATTTAAAAACATACTTAAACTTTTTAAATCTATAATTTATCCAATTACACTGATCTATCTATATAATCACGCTTTTTACTTTCAATTAAACAGATTTTTACATAAAATCGTTTTCTTCTTTTTCTTTATCCTGAAACTACATTACTTTTACTAAACACTAAAGTAGAACGAATATCGTTTTGCTGTCGGTACATTCAAAACATGTTTGACGTACCTGTGAAGGGTTTACTATACCTATTGTGAATTATTTTGTCACTGTGGCAAGTTAACCAATATTTTTAAATGTGGCGAATTTTCGTTGTGGTGAATTTACAATAACCCTAATACTACACCCACATTTCGCCACGAATTTTTAGATTCACGTAATAGGGGGCGAGCCTATGGTCGTTAATCTAAGTAGTTGTTAATTGTAGTATTGTAGCGATACATGCAGCTGATGTAATAATCATGTATCGCATAAAAATGGCGAAGGTATAAATAATTGCGCCATCTTGCGGAAACTGATTGAACTACCATGTACGGATGAAGAACGTGAATCGTGCTATTAGACACATAATTATATACAAGATTACGGCAACGACTGTCGAGCCTCAGTCCACCTGGCACGTTTACCAAACACTTGTTTTCCACAGCATCATCGTGCTAGCGCTATCACGGTTACATCCAAGACTTACACGCCCTGGGGCTCGTCTGCTTACTAGTCTAACCAGATATGTTAGAATCCTACACAGCATCAAAGAAAAGTATTGTGAACTGAATATGAACATATGGATATTATATTGGCTGCACTACGACCTAATTATATAGCTGGGTGGAGACGACCATCGCGTTGCGGCACTGCAATTTATAGTTTATTAAAAATAACGTGTCAGCAGTGTCGCTACACTGAAACTTTGCTTTGCTTGAGAAAATTGTTATGTACCTACTGCTGGCCTGAGGGTATATCGGTTACGTCCGGTCTTAATGTTTGATCTGTAAAAAATACACTCAATTCTCACTAAAACAACAGACTGGATGACAGACCATAATTTAAAAATTAATTACAAAAAAACGAAAATATTACCTTTTTATCCACATCAAAAGAATGTTGTGCATATTTTATAATTAGAGTAGCATCTGCATTTTGTTTTGAATTATTTTTTTACCAATTTTTATGTTTACTCTGTAAATATGCCCTAAGTAAATAAATAAATAAATAAAATACACCACTAAACATCAATTTCAGTTTCAAGGGACTCCAATTAGAAACTGTCAATGAATTTGATTTGCTTGGAGTAACAATAGATACCCATATCAATTGGAAGCAACATATAAGAAAAGTGAGAGCAAAGCTTTCAAAATTTTCATATGCCTTGCGCGAGGTAAAAAAGACTACAGACTTATCTACTGCACTTGCTACATATTATGCAAATGCTCATTCTTTTCTGAGCTATGGCATAATCCTTTGGGGAAACAGTACAGAAGCACCCACTATATTTACTTTACAAAAAAAAACTAATAAAGATAATCTATAACTTAAATGAAACAGATTCTTGCAAACCGTACTTCCAAGACCACAACATTTTAACTTTGCCAAGTATTTATATTTTAGAAATTTGTTAATTCGTTAAGAGATATCCGGAATACTATAGTACAAGAGAAAATATTCAAACACATTTTATACTCAGACATAGAAATAGACTGAACCTACCAACTTCACAACTTACAATGCACTCCACCAGCCCACTGGTTATGTCCATAAAAATATACAACAAACTACCACAATCTATCAAAAACGAAGAAAAATCTCATTTAAATACTAGAAAATTAAAAGAATTTCTGGTAAAAAAAAGTTATTATAGTTTAAAAGAATACATAGATGAAAAAAATTAAAGTTAAAACATAAAGCTATCTTATATACCATAAAAACGCATAATAACATTGAATTATTCAATGCATAATAATAAAGTAAGTTACATATTGACACCACAATATACATAAAATATATTTATATTTAAATAATTTACCTACCAATTTATAAAATTTAATTTGAAAAATATTTTTTTTTTGCTACAGTCATATTTTACTACACTGATTTAGAGGTATATCATACAAGACATACACCAAATTCATTTTATAATTTCATTAATAAGTAATGTAATGTTTTAATAAAGAATAATATGATAATTGGTTACTACATATATAAGCACCTAATTTATAGTAATATTAAATATAATAAATAATAAATATGTTATAATATTCAGAACTTTTATATTCTATTTAAAATTGTAATATGTTGATAATGTTCTGTATGTAATAGATATTGTAATGTAAAGTATAATTTGCATACATTATATTTAGTAAAATAATCTAGCTTCCTCTCTCCTAGTAAAACCTACTATGCTGTGCCCGGCAGGGTCCATAATTGTAACATGTATATTTTAAGTAACACCTAAGCAAACATTCTGGAAAGCATTAAATATATTGAGTATTGAGTTAACTGACCGTTAGTGATGCTGACTGCTAAACCCGGAGGTAGTGGGTTTGATTCCTGCCCGAGCCTGAGCACAATTGTTTTTCTGTCTCTAGATATATTTCATCTACAATTATGTTTTTTTTAATGTTTATTCTGATTTAGTCATGGCTGGCTTGGCATAATTTGGGATGAGATGACAATTTGTGAGTTTCCCTGATATAATAAATAGAAATCTACGTACTAGGGACAGTAATAACTACCTGATATCACAAACTCTACGGCTAAACTTAGACACATCATTCAATAATGTCTTGTGTAAGTTGTATAACACATTCTAGTTACCAACAGAGAGTAAGTTAGTGAAATTATATTAGGAGATAATCTGTAGTGTATTTGTGGAAAACCGTCCCTTAGGGGAAATATCAGGTTACGAGGCGCTCTGATGTCACTGGATCGTATTATAATTTTGTAAGTCCTGTGAGGAATTAGTTGCATTTTGGTTTCTGAGGAAAGTTTAACTGTAATATTTATTTAGAATGGGTACATACCCATTCTAAATAAATATTACAGTTAAACTGAAAGTTGAGGTATTTGTAAGAAAAAAGGCGGCTAAGGCATGCTGTGTATATTCTTTCGCTTGGCAATGAATTTTACATGAAATGTCATTTCTTGTGCTGGCGTCGTGTGTCGGGTCATCCCAGTCCCTCTAATATGGCGAGGGGGATGATGACTGGCCCATGCGTCATACTCGTGAACGGGTGCTAATTGCGATGACTGGTCGATGACGGTCTTGCGGCTGGTATTACATTTTAATATTTAACTGCATCATTTCCATCATGGTTCTGATCACTTTCGCGGATTGCCTGCATTATTAGGTATATATAATGTAAAGTGGATGCTCCTGTTTCACCATGTCTATTCCGAGGAGGCTAACTAAATGAACAACAAAATTAAAATTAAGTATTATGCTTGAGTATTATTATGTACAATAAATATATACAAGTGATATAGAAGGTGTAAGAGTTGCAGCACCTTACAAAATGTAAATTATGTGTATTATGCAAAACCTGGCGATGAAAAAGAGTGACCGTGAGTTTTATTGCCCGTTCTTTCTCATGGTTCTACGCACTTGCTTTGCGAACGTGGCAGTAAATGTAAATGTAGAGTCTAAGTAATTATTTTATAAATTTATTATTTTGACGTTCATAAGCGTCACATTGTGACCCAAATTAATAAAGGATTTTGCCTGTGACTTTGAAAAAGCAAATAATTCTCTATTAGTCAGGTTATTACCATATAGATATCACCGACTTCTATGTGTTTTATCACAGACGGCAGTAACACAATTTTTGGATTGATTTTGACTTGTTATGCCCTTGTCGATCGTGTATCAACATCGATAACAAGTTTTGTAATACTTAATTTAGATAGGTAGGTAGTATTTAATTAGTATTAAATCTTTATAATTTTTTAATTTTTAGTTTTTGAAGTCGTTTTTTTTTAACGCCGTTATTTTTATTTATTGCAATTACTGAGTTCATATGGCCACCTTCTGGCTCTTTCATCAGACCCTAGAGGATCCTACTTACCACCCGCACCATTCGATAGAGTTTTGTCATTTAATTAATGAGTTCCTATGGCCACCTTTCTATTCCATCATCAGATCAGCTCTATGTTATAATAGTTTTTCATAGTCATCCAATTTACATACGAACACAAAATTTCAGCTCAATCGGTAACTGGGATGTGGATCAAATTTACTTGCGAAATTTGATTTTAGGCATCGGGATAGATAAAGTCAAGCAGCGATAGCCGAGTGGAGAGACCGACAGACTGCTATGCAGAGGGTCTTGGGTTTGAATCCACGGCACGCACCAATGACTTTTCGGAGTTAAGTGCGTAATAAATTGTTAATTATAGCTTGCTAATCGGCGAAGGAAAACATCGTGAGGAAACCTGCATGTCTGAGAGTTCTCCATGATGTTCTCGAAAGACATGTGAAGTCTGCCAACCCGCACTTGACCAGCGTGGTGGACTATGGCCTTACCCTTCTCATAAGTGAGAAGAGGCCCGTGGCCAGGAGTGGGACAGTATAAAGGGCTGATAATGATGAGAGATACAGGAAATAAAAAAATGGTCATAAAATAAAAACTACTGGGCTTACCTGAATCAAATTTTTATGGGACAAATTCGAAACTATTCCGCATCAAACAAAAAACAATCACGTAAATTAGTTCAGAGACCCCGGCGAAATCGGTGTACATACATAAAAAAAAACCGGCCAAATTGAGAACCTCCTCCATTTTTTTTTAAGGCGGTTAAAAACAATAACAACATTTTACAAGGATTTCTCGAAATTGATTAAATACTACGTCTAGTGGTATATTAAGTCTATGTTTCTTAATAAGGTTTTCTATTGGGCTTGTCAATAAACATAAGCACAAATTGGTATTACAAAATCAACGAAACATTAACAAATAAAAAAAAAACTAGTTTGTGCCTGAGATTCCTAACGCATGAATGATGGTCCTCGCGACAAATAGCTAGCCTTTTCTGAGATTACGCTTTATTATTTGCTTGCTAAATTTTACCAAAATTTGTTCAGTAGTTTTAGCCCTCCATTCATCTATCTCTCTTTACTAAGTTTTACGTGTATAATAGTAGTAAGATATATATGCTACAATTAAAAGTTATAAAATTAATGCCTAATTAATGCAGATTCTCGTCTAATGCATCCACAGCATCTCACGGGGCCTCGACGTCGTCGGCAGGACTCGCTCATAAATATTAAAACTGTCACCTATATAAGAAGGCGCCATGTTCGCTAACCTCATGCAGGTTAGCAGAAAGTGCGCCTTCGGTCGCTATCGTATTTAGCTCCAAGTTTTTTAGAGAGATTTTACTTTGGCATAACTACTTTTTGTCTTAATAATTGAATATCTAATTTTACCACCATACTAAGCCTGTATTGGGTATCATCTCCACCAGGAACAAGTTTTTCATCTCGGGCTGATTAAAATTTTACTTTTCCCAATAACCAGATTATTTTACGATTTGAAGTAAAAGGTTTCATTCTTTACAAAGCAAATTCCACATCTTACTGGACTACGATAATGAACATATTTACTTTTAAGCCGCTACACAAGCTCTAAATTTATATAATAAGTACTACAGGCGCCAATCATTATAAGTACAACAGATTTTCTCCAGGAAATCTTCATCAACAAAGACCTAAAACGGACACTAAAAACGATGACTCATGATGAGTATTCGGTAACCATTGCCGCGTTAAAACGACAGCTTAAAACAACGTACGTTAGAAGACAGCAATGGATGTTCATGTGTGTAAAAGAGTCAGTGGTAAAAATGAGGTTGGTGACTCCGTGGTACGTTTGGTAAGTGTTTGCAAAGCAAGCTAAGCTGTCTAAGGAATTAGGAGTCTGAACAGTGAACAGGTTCACTTTGATGTGCCGCAAACTGTTGTTTATGAACTAGCTATGAAGTTACATAGTAATAAGTAAGCTCTACTTACGGACCTACTTAAATATTCGTGGAAAATTTGCAAAGAATTTTATGACGTCTTATCACTTATTAAAAATTGGAGATTGTTATTGGCAATATATCAGAGAAGTTAAAAACGCTCGGGCGAGTCTAGTTTTCTAAAAATATTTTTTCGTTATAGCGAGATAATTTACTATTTAGTAAACTCATTACTTTCAACCAGGTATGGTTGTGCTGTGTTTATTGAGTGACGAATACAAAACCTCCTACTTTTTTCAAAGTTGGTTAATAACTATCAGTAGGAGTCGGAGTTTCATGGATCAGAAAATATCATCTATTTAACCCCTTGAAGATTTATTCACGCATCAAAAGTAGTCTAAGTCATGACCGTTTCCAATTTCTAATCTAATATTAAAGTTTATTAAATTCGGTTCATTCCATTTGCGTCAAAACAGAACATAATAATATATACTTTCGCATTTATCTTCGTCGCCAAAAACAAAGTTGACGTGTAATCACGAACACAATTCGCTTCCTCAACACCTTCGCTAAGACAATAAATGCTTTTAGCAATAGGAAGTGCGCCTAGTCTCACCGCAATAGTACAACGGAGCACGAATGTAATATCTTCACTGATAAACCATTGTGTTGAATTCTATCAGCTGCGGGAGCTTAACACCTTTAAGGTGCTTATTCGAATGAGATAACCACTAATATGTTTTAAAACCAGTCATTTGAATCCTTTTCTTAGGTGGGAAAAAGTTTGCTGTTGAGTTCTTCTTAGTAGATTAAATATGTTTGTACTTTGGGAACTTAATAAGTACCTAGCCTAGTAAAATATTGGTATAAGAGGACTTAAATATCTAGCCAACTTAAATATTGATATAAGATTAAGTTGGAAGGAGTCCTAGCTTCAAGACCAGGAGTGTTGGACCGCTTTTGAGACAACTTACTGTATGGCCAGAAGTAGGGTTGAAAACTATTTTATCCACATATTTATTCTACTAATAATGAAAATTATTATAATAATCGAGAGTTTTTACCTATTGTATTAAAACTACATTTTACAAATGCCATCGAGGTTTATTTTGATTATAACACATGACATTTAATCCGAAATCTAGCATTACATTTTCACCATAACCGCCTACGCCTAGCGTTATCCCAGTTTCAACTCGGGGTCCGCTTACTAGTCTAACCAGATTTGACTGAATATTAGTTTTTTCACGGAGCGACTGCCTGCTTGACCTCCGCAAACCAAAGGTATAGCGATATTCCATGGTTTAGACTAGTGTCAGTTTATTCAGAGATAGGTACTGACTCCCTGTAACGACTGTCAAAGATCATCATGACAACCGGGACCGACGGCTTGACGTGCTTCCGAGGCACGGGACAAGCAATAATGAATAATTCAATAGGCACATAACTCCGAAAAGTCATTGGTGCGCGTCTAGGATTCGAATCAGAAACATTCTGCATAGCAGTCTGTTGGAATCTTCCCTAGGCTATCGCTACCTACACCATAAATAACCCGACATTATAATATCAAATTAATTCCAGTAACAAACGCTCAATCAAGTGACGGTGTGTAATAAATCAGCTGTGCACCCGACTTGCCTGAGATAATCTTGTTGGGAATCTTATCTTTCAAAGCGAACCCGAATATGGCTTCTTGAATGGCTCAGTGGATCTTGAAATTGCAATCTGGGAGCGATGCTGGTGTATTCACGGCGCAAATACCGACAAATCGATTGAGTACAGCCATTTAGAGTTACTTCCGTGTAAATCCTTGAAGAATCTGCTACTGATATAAATACTATGTAAATAACTGTTCACTTATTTTCTATAAATGTGGTCATATTTTTTGAACTGTCATCTGTTGTTTAGTAGTTTGGGGTCCTATAGAATGAGCATGAGTAGAAATTGAAACTAAAATGAGTTTATCAGAGATTTATTCATATAAAGATTATTCAGAATCAATATAGTGAGAAAAATATTTTTTGCACGGAAAAAAATTGAGATGTGACTAGAGTGAGAAATAAGAAATCTTCTATTAGTATTGTTCCTTCTATCAATATACACAATGCAAATGTAGACATTCAAGCATAACGTATGCGAAAGTATATATTACTATGTTCTGTTTTGACGTCAAATGGAATGAACCGAATTTAATAAACTTTAATATTAGATTAGAAATTGGAAAAGGTCATGGACTTAGACTACTTTTGATGCGTGAATAAATCTTCAAGGGGTTAAATAGATGATATTTTCTGATCCATGAAACTCTGACTCCTACTGATAGTTATTAACCAACTTTGAAAAAAGTAGGAGGTTTTGTATTCGTCGCTTAATAAACACAGCACAACCATACCTGGTTCAAAGTAATGAGTTTACTAAATAGTAAATTATCTCGCTATAACGAAAAAATATCTTTAGAAAAATAGACTCGCCTGAGCGTTCTTGACTTCTCTGAAATATTGCCAATAACAATCTCCAGTTTTTAATTAGTGATAAGACGTTATAAAATTCTTTGCAAAATTTTCCACGAAGATTTAATTAGGTCCGTAAGTAGAGCTTACTTATTACTACGTAACTTCATAGCTAGTTCATAAACAACAGTTTGAGGCACATCAAAGTGAACCTGTTCACTGTTCAGACTCCTAATTCCTTAGACAGCTTAGCTTGCTTTGCAAACACTTACCAAACGTATCACGGAATCACCAACCTCATTTTTACCACAGATTTTTTTACACACATGAACATCCATTGCTGTTTTCTAACGTAAGTTGTTTTAAGCTGTCGTTTCAACGCGGCAATGGTTACCGGATACTCATCATGAGTCATCGTTTTTAGTGTCCTTTTTAGGTCTTTGTTGATGAAGATTTCCTGGAGAAAATCTGTTGTACTTATAATGATTGGCGCCTGTAGTACTTATTATATAAATTGAGAGCTTGTGTAGCGGCTTAAAAGTAAATATGTTAATTATCGTAGTCCATAAAGATGTGGAATTTGCTTTGTAAAGAATGAAACCTTCTACTTCAAATCGTAAAATAATCTGGTTATTGGGAAAAGTAAAATTTTAATCAGCCCGAGATGAAATAATTGTTCCTGGTGGAGATGATACCCAATACAGGCTTGGTATGGTGGTAAAATTAGATATTCAATTATTAAGACAAAATGTAGTTATGCCAAAGTAAAATCTCTCTAAAAAACTTGGAGCTAAATACAGTAGTGACCAAAGGCGCACTTTTTGCTAACCTGCATGATGTTAGCGAAAATGGCGCTTTCTTATATAGGTGACAGTTTTAATATTTATGAGCGAGTTCTGCCGACGACGTCGAGGCCCCGTGAGATGCGGTGGATGCATTAGACGAGAATCTGCATTAATTAGGCATTAATTTTATAACTTTTTAATTGTAGCATGTATATCTTACTACTATTATTCACGTAAAACTTAGTAAAGAGAGATAGATGGATGGAGGGCTAAAACTACTGAACAAATTTTGGTAAAATTTTGCAAGCAAATAATAAAGCGTAATCTCAGAAAAGGCTAGCTATTTGTCGCGAGGACCATCATTCATGCGTTCGGAATCTCAGGCAGAAACTAGTTTTTTTTTTATTTGTTAATGTTTCGTTGATTTTGTAATACCAATTTGTGCTTATGTTTATTGACAAGCCAAATATAAAACCTTATTAAGAAACATAGACTTAATATACCAATAGACGTAGTATTTAATCAATTTCGAGAAATCCTTGTAAAATGTTGTTATTGTTTTTAACCGCCTTAAAAAAAATGGAGGAGGTCCTCAATTTGGCCGGTTTTTTTATGTATGTACACCGATTTCGCCGGGGTCTCTGAACTAATTTAAGTGATTGTTTTTTGTTTGATGCGGAATAGTTTCGAATTTGTCCCATAAAAATTTGATTCAGGTAAGCCCAGTAGTTTTTATTTTATGACCATTTTTTTATTTCCTGTATCTATCATCATTATCAGCCCTTTATACTGTCCCACTCCTGGCCACGGGCCTCTTCTCACTTATGAGAAGGGTAAGGCCATAGTCCACCACGCTGGCCAAGTGCGGGTTGGCAGACTTCACATGTCTTTCGAGAACATCATGTAGAACTCTCAGACATGCGGGTTTCCTCACGATGTGTTCCTTCGCCGATTAGCAAGCGATAATTAACAATTTAATACGCACTTAACTCCGAAAAGTCATTGGTGCGTGCCGTGGATTCGAACCCAAGACCCTCTGCATAGTCTATCGGTCTCTCCACTCGGCAATCGCTGCTTGACTTTATCTATCCCGATGCCTAAAATCAAATTCCGCAAGAAAATTTGATCCACATCACAGTTACTGATTGAGCTGAAATTTTGTGTTCGTATGTAAATTGGATGACTATGAAAAACTATTATAACATAGAGCTGATCTGATGATGGAATCGAAAGGTGGCCATAGGAACTCAGTAATTAAATGACAAAACTCTATCGAATGGTGCGGGTGGTAAGTAGGATCCTCTAGGGTCTGATAAAAGAGCCAGAAGGTGGCCATATGAATACAGTAATTGCAATAAATAAAAATAACGGCGTTAAAAAAAACGACTTCAAAAACTAAAAATTAAAAAAATATAAAGGTTTAATACTAATTAAATACTACCTACCTATCTAAATTAAGTATTACAATACTTTTTATCGATGTTGATACACGATCGACAAGGGCATAACAAGTCAAAATCAATCCGAAAATCAATCCAAAAATTGTGTTACTGCCGTCTGTGATAAAACACATAGAAGTCGGTGATATCTATATGGTAATAACCTGACTAATAGAGAATTATTTGCTTTTTCAAAGTCACAGGCAAAATCCTTTATTAATTTGGGTCACAATGTGACGCTTATGAACGTCAAAATAATAAATTTATAAAATAATTACTTAGACTCTACATTTACATTTACTGCCACGTTCGCAAAGCAAGTGCGTAGAACCATGAGAAAGAACGGGCAATAAAACTCACGGTCACTCTTTTTCATCGCCAGGTTTTGCATAATACACATAATTTACATTTTGTAAGGTGCTGCAACTCTTACACCTTCTATATCACTTGTATATATTTATTGTACATAATAATACTCAAGCATAATACTTAATTTTAATTTTGTTGTTCATTTAGTTAGCCTCCTCGGAATAGACATGGTGAAACAGGAGCATCCACTTTACATTATATATACCTAATAATGCAGGCAATCCGCGAAAGTGATCAGAACCATGATGGAAATGATGCAGTTAAATATTAAAATGTAATACCAGCCGCAAGACCGTCATCGACCAGTCATCGCAATTAGCACCCGTTCACGAGTATGACGCATGGGCCAGTCATCATCCCCCTCGCCATATTAGAGGGACTGGGATGACCCGACACACGACGCCAGCACAAGAAATGACATTTCATGTAAAATTCATTGCCAAGCGAAAGAATATACACAGCATGCCTTAGCCGCCTTTTTTCTTACAAATACCTCAACTTTCAGTTTAACTGTAATATTTATTTAGAATGGGTATGTACCCATTCTAAATAAATATTACAGTTAAACTTTCCTCAGAAACCAAAATGCAACTAATTCCTCACAGGACTTACAAAATTATAATACGATCCAGTGACATCAGAGCGCCTCGTAACCTGATATTTCCCCTAAGGGACGGTTTTCCAGAAATACACTACAGATTATCTCCTAATATAATTTCACTAACTTACTCTCTGTTGGTAACTAGAATGTGTTATACAACTTACACAAGACATTATTGAATGATGTGTCTAAGTTTAGCCGTAGAGTTTGTGATATCAGGTAGTTATTACTGTCCCTAGTACGTAGATTTCTATTTATTATATCAGGGAAACTCACAAATTGTCATCTCATCCCAAATTATGCCAAGCCAGCCATGACTAAATCAGAATAAACATTAAAAAAAACATAATTGTAGATGAAATATATCTAGAGACAGAAAAACAATTGTGCTCAGGCTCGGGCAGGAATCAAACCCACTACCTCCGGGTTTAGCAGTCAGCATCACTAACGGTCAGTTAACTCAATACTCAATATATTTAATGCTTTCCAGAATGTTTGCTTAGGTGTTACTTAAAATATACATGTTACAATTATGGACCCTGCCGGGCACAGCATAGTAGGTTTTACTAGGAGAGAGGAAGCTAGATTATTTTACTAAATATAATGTATGCAAATTATACTTTACATTACAATATCTATTACATACAGAACATTATCAACATATTACAATTTTAAATAGAATATAAAAGTTCTGAATATTATAACATATTTATTATTTATTATATTTAATATTACTATAAATTAGGTGCTTATATATGTAGTAACCAATTATCATATTATTCTTTATTAAAACATTACATTACTTATTAATGAAATTATAAAATGAATTTGGTGTATGTCTTGTATGATATACCTCTAAATCAGTGTAGTAAAATATGACTGTAGCAAAAAAAAAATATTTTTCAAATTAAATTTTATAAATTGGTAGGTAAATTATTTAAATATAAATATATTTTATGTATATTGTGGTGTCAATATGTAACTTACTTTATTATTATGCATTGAATAATTCAATGTTATTATGCGTTTTTATGGTATATAAGATAGCTTTATGTTTTAACTTTAATTTTTTTCATCTATGTATTCTTTTAAACTATAATAACTTTTTTTTACTGTTTGATGCGGAATAGTTTCGAATTTGTCCCATAAAAATTTGATTCAGGTAAGCCCAGTAGTTTTTATTTTATGACCATTTTTTTATTTCCTGTATCTATCATCATTATCAGCCCTTTATACTGTCCCACTCCTGGCCACGGGCCTCTTCTCACTTATGAGAAGGGTAAGGCCATAGTCCACCACGCTGGCCAAGTGCGGGTTGGCAGACTTCACATGTCTTTCGAGAACATCATGTAGAACTCTCAGACATGCGGGTTTCCTCACGATGTGTTCCTTCGCCGATTAGCAAGCGATAATTAACAATTTAATACGCACTTAACTCCGAAAAGTCATTGGTGCGTGCCGTGGATTCGAACCCAAGACCCTCTGCATAGTCTATCGGTCTCTCCACTCGGCAATCGCTGCTTGACTTTATCTATCCCGATGCCTAAAATCAAATTCCGCAAGAAAATTTGATCCACATCACAGTTACTGATTGAGCTGAAATTTTGTGTTCGTATGTAAATTGGATGACTATGAAAAACTATTATAACATAGAGCTGATCTGATGATGGAATCGAAAGGTGGCCATAGGAACTCAGTAATTAAATGACAAAACTCTATCGAATGGTGCGGGTGGTAAGTAGGATCCTCTAGGGTCTGATAAAAGAGCCAGAAGGTGGCCATATGAATACAGTAATTGCAATAAATAAAAATAACGGCGTTAAAAAAAACGACTTCAAAAACTAAAAATTAAAAAAATATAAAGGTTTAATACTAATTAAATACTACCTACCTATCTAAATTAAGTATTACAATACTTTTTATCGATGTTGATACACGATCGACAAGGGCATAACAAGTCAAAATCAATCCGAAAATCAATCCAAAAATTGTGTTACTGCCGTCTGTGATAAAACACATAGAAGTCGGTGATATCTATATGGTAATAACCTGACTAATAGAGAATTATTTGCTTTTTCAAAGTCACAGGCAAAATCCTTTATTAATTTGGGTCACAATGTGACGCTTATGAACGTCAAAATAATAAATTTATAAAATAATTACTTAGACTCTACATTTACATTTACTGCCACGTTCGCAAAGCAAGTGCGTAGAACCATGAGAAAGAACGGGCAATAAAGCTCACGGTCACTCTTTTTCATCGCCAGGTTTTGCATAATACACATAATTTACATTTTGTAAGGTGCTGCAACTCTTACACCTTCTATATCACTTGTATATATTTATTGTACATAATAATACTCAAGCATAATACTTAATTTTAATTTTGATGTTCATTTAGTTAGCCTCCTCGGAATAGACATGGTGAAACAGGAGCATCCACTTACATTATATATACCTAATAATGCAGGCAATCCGCGAAAGTGATCAGAACCATGATGGAAATGATGCAGTTAAATATTAAAATTTAATACCAGCCGCAAGACCGTCATTGACCAGTCATCGCAAGTAGCACCCGTTCACGAGGATGACGCATGGATCAGTCATCATCCCTCTCGCCATATTAGAGGGACTGGGATGACCCGACACACGACGCTACCACAAGAAATGACATTTCATGTAAAATTCATTGCCAAGCGAAAGAATATACACAGCATGCCTTAGCCGCCTTTTTTGTTACAAATACCTCAACATACCCATTCTAAATAAATATTACAGTTAAACTCTCCTCAGAAACCAAGACGCAACTAATTCCTCACAGGACTTACAAAATTATAATACGATCCAGTGACATCAGAGCGCCTCGTAACCTGATATTTCCCCTAAGGGACGGTTCTCCACAAATACACTACAGATTATCTCCTAATATAATTTCACTAACTTACTCTCTGTTGGTAACTAGAATGTGTTATACAACTTACACAAGAAATTATTGAATGATGTGTCTAAGTTTAGCCGTAGAATTTGTGATATCAGGTAGTTATTACTGTCCTTAGTATGTAGATTTCTATTTATTATATCAGGAAAACTCACATATTGTCATCTGATCCCAAACTATGCCAAGCCAGCCATGACTAAATCAGAATAAACATTAAAAAAGAAACATAATTGTAGTTGAAATATATCTAGAGACAGAAAAAACAATTGTGCTCAGGCTCGGCCAGGAATCAAAACCACTACCTCTGGGTTTAGCAGTCAGCATCACTAACGGTTAGTTCCGTACCTCTAGTAGCTAAATGCGTGGATAGATCAAACATTAAGACCGGACGTAACCGATATACCCTCAGGCCAGCAGTAGGTACATAACAATTTTCTCAAGCAAAGCAAAGTTTCAGTGTAGCGACACTGCTGACACGTTATTTTTAATAAACTATAAATTGCATTGCCGCAACGCGACGGTCGTCTCCACCCAGCTATATAATTAGGTCGTAGTGCAGCCAATATAATATCCATATGTTCATATTCAGTTCACAATACTTTTCTTTGATGCTGTGTTGGATTCTAACATATCTGGTTAGACTAGTAAGCAGACGAGCCCCAGGGCGTGTAAGTCTTGGATGTAACCGTGATAGCGCTATAGCGTGATAGGACGATGATGCTGTGGAAAACAAGTGTTTGGTAAACGTGCCAGGTGGACTGAGGATCGACAGTCGTTGCCATGATCTTGTATATAATTATGTGTCTAATAGCACGATTCACGTTCTTCATCCGATCATGGTAGTTCAATCAGTTTCCGCAAGATGGCGTCATTATTTATACCTTCGCCATTTTTATGCGATACATGATTATTACATCAGCTGCATGTAGCACAACAATACTACAATTAACAACTACTTAGATTAACGACCATAGGCTCGCCCCCTATTACGTTAATCTAAAAATTCGTGGCGAAATGAGGGTGTAGTATTACACCTCTGACTACCCCTTCGGGGAAACAGGCGTGGGTCTATTAGATTCAGTCATCATATTTCTTAGTGTAATATGACAGCTCACTTCTCAAGCAACGATCAGCAACACATCATTGAAAAAATTCTTTTATGTTATAGTTTCTGAAAAAATATGTTTTTAAGAATATATAACCCAGTAAACCCAGGACCTACTGCTGACTTGAAGTTTCAGGTACACACTTGATTACGGGTGGTCTTTTTTTTTACTAACGGCTTACTATAGTGTAGGTTAGAATTCATTGCTATTATTCATTCATTGAATAACACTAACCATGAATGTCCCTATCCATTATACATGCAAGTAGTTTTACTTGCATGTATAATGGATAGGGACATTCATGGTAAATAATGCATGGTATATTAAGCTGGGCGTTTTCCCAGCTTTATGACACGAAGTGACGTATGCACACATAATCGCCTACTTTGTTTACTAATGCACTAACTCATCAGCAATCACATTAAGATAATGGAGACGAGCTTTATCTTACTTCGCACCACCCTCTTATTCGTTAATTGAACGCAGTTAAATGTGCAACTAATTTGAATAAGCCTTATGAAGATGCTATTACTCATCTTGATAGCAACTGCATCACGATAGCATTTTTTAATAATAATAATAATAATAATAATAATCTTTATTGTACACCAAATTTAAATTTGACATAGGAATTACAACATATGAGTATATATTGCACAAACGGCGGCCTTATCGCTAAAAAGCAATCTCTTACAGGCAACCCATAAGGAAAAGAGAAGTAAGGAGCCAGGCATAGGGCAGTTTTGGCGTAGTAATGAAATTATACCAAACAAAATACGAATACACACTATAGTATACAAATACACTAATATATATACTATAATATATATACATACATACATACAAACAATAATATAATAAATTAAGTAATGGGAGTAGACAATAGTAAAAAAAGGAGAGAAAGAAAGTGTGAGTTTGACAATATTATTGAAAGTTAAAGAGTTAAGTAGTGGTTTTTCACTAAGTTTTTGAAAGATGTGATATTTTGAGCCAGTTTGATGGATACAGGCAATGCATTCCACAACCGTGCCGCTTGTACAGTAAAGGATTTATCGTAAAAAGTAGTGGAATGCATTGGAATTTCCAATCTCAAATTTACCGATGACCTAAGACCCGATCTTGAATGAGAGTCGCTAAGGAACTTGAAACGTTCTTTCAAATAAGATGGAGTAGAAGGATTGAAAAGAATATTATAGAGTAAGGAAAGAATGTGAGTATTCCGCCGAAGGCGAATTGGCAGCCACTTGAGCTTATTGCGGAAATTAGAAACGTGATCATATTTACGTAATCCAAATATGAACCTAATACAGAAGTTTTGAAGACGCTCAAGCTTATCAAGTTGCTCCTCAGTGAGATCTAGATAGCTGACATCGGCATAGTCAAGGATAGGTAATAGAAGAGAGTTTGCAAGTGCAATCTTAGTGGCAATCGGCAGAAAGTTCCGCAGTTTTCGCAAAGTCCCCGCCGCAGCAAACAACTTGCGACTAACTTCAGTGATTTGTGGTCCCCAAGATAGAGTTTTGTCAATATAAACACCTAAGTCCTTCACACAGTCACTTATAGGTATTGGGATACCACCAAAAGTAATTTGGGGTAGCAGATTCCAGTCGATGCGAGAGATCATCCTGGGACTACCAACAACGATAATCTGTGTTTTCACAGGGTTGATCTGCAAACCAAATCTCAGGCTCCAAGCAGATATCCGTTCTAAATCAGAGTTCATGATGCGAAATGCTTCAAACAGCTCATGCGCCGGTGCCTGTGTGTAAATTTGAAGATCATCTGCATAAAGGTGGTAGGATGACTGAAGTTGATAGGAGATGGAATTTATGAAAATTGAGAAGAGTAATGGAGAGAGAACGCCACCCTGTGGAACGCCGGCTGTCGTATTACACCACGAAGAGAAAGAGTCTTCGACCCGTATACGCTGCCGACGACCAAACAGGTAACTATGAAACCAATCAATCACTGGTGGAGATATGTTAATAGAGCGTAATATACCGAGTAGAGTGTGGAAATCAACGGTATTAAAGGCGTTACTAAAGTCCAGTAAACAAAGTACCGTTAAATTGCCTTTCTCCATACCGAACCTAATGTCGTCGGTAATGTTGGTCAGTGCCGTAACGGTGCTGTGACCAGGACGGAATCCGGATTGTAGAGGATTGAATAGGAGGTTTTTGTTAAGGAAAGTAGTGAGTTGGACATGGACTAGGCGCTCGAGCACTTTAGAAAGGAAAGGTAACACGGAAATAGGACGATAATCAGAATAGGAAGTAGGTTTCGATTTTTTGGGCAAAGGAATAATTTGGGCATCTTTCCAAGCAGTTGGAAATGCGCCCCAGGATAAGGAATAATTAAGTATATGACAAAGGATGGGAAGGATTTCGTCTAAGATAGGAAGAATCATCTTACGACTGACGCAATCATTACCGACAGCATTGGAAGAAATCGATAATACGCACCTTTTAACATCACACTCAGAAACTTGATTAAAGACGAAATGTGGATAATTTGGAGTTGGAAGCGTGGAAAGATCGTGTAAAGTCTTAGCTTTAGTAGTCGCATCAAATTGCGACGAAGAAGTGAAATGCTGATTTAGTAAATCGATGTCAATATTATTGGAACTGTGGTCATGTGTTGACTTTCCAACTCCCAGTGATCTTAAAAATTTCCAGACTTTAGCTGGGTCTTCGTTCTCAACAGATTTATGGATGTGTTGGCGTTGTGCTTTCCTACACACCTTGCTGCAGTGATTTCTAATCGCAATATAGCTTTCCCAATTGCGAGAAGTCGGTCGACATTTATATTTGGTTTTAGCCATTGCTTTCTTTGATAGCAGATGTTTTATTTCTTCAGTTAGCCACGGCGAAGGCAAGTGTTTGACTCTTATTGCACGGACAGGAGCATGTATATCGAATAGTCGAATAATTGCACTATTGAGTTTTTCAACTTTTTCGTCGATGGATTGAGCGCTTTCCACAGATTCCCAGTTAATGTTGCGAGCGTCACTACGGAGACTCTCCACATTCATGCCACCAAAATTACGTTGCAGAAGAATTTTAGTGTTAGGCTTAGGAGGACGAAGTTTATACGAGAGAAAAATTAAGTCGTGGTAGGAGAATGCATCAGCTGAAAATTGACCATGCTTGACGACAAGAGAAGGTGAAGAAACAAAGATAAGATCAAGAAGAGAAGGAGTTGAATTCGGAAAGTTATGTGTAGCATTTAGAGGAAGAATAGTCAGGTTACAGGATTCCACTATTCTACATAAGGAAGAAGAGCGAGAATCATGCTTTAACAGACAAGTGTTAAAATCGCCCATGATTATTGTGTGAGTGTAAGAAGTTGATAGAGTTTCTAAAATACGCTCGAAAGATGAAAAATAATTTATATGGCAGTTAGGCGAGTAATAGACACCAAGCAGAACCTTCGTATGAGCGAGACTTAATTCTAAAAAGAGATGCTCACCTGCATTAAGCGGAGGTGGCTGTGCTGACATATCAATAACACTGTAAGGAATGTGATTACGGAGATAAATGGCAACACCGCCACCACCGCGAACAGTACGGTCATTTCTTACTAAACGGAAATCAGGTAAAGTGTAAGAAATAGAAGCGAGACATGGTTTCAGCCATGATTCAGAAATAAGAATAGCATGGATATTTTTACAGTCGAAAGTAGTCAGCATATCCTGGAAGTGGGCAGGAATACTCTGGGCGTTGATGTGAACGACATTCAAGTTATGGGGTACATCGGCAAACTCTGATTGAAGTATTTCAGGTAGAGGAGGAATGCTTACAAAACTATCATTATGACTACTAACAGAGTGGAAACTGTCACTATCACTACTAAAATAGTCATGTAACATAATAAAATAAAATATAATACAAATAATTAATATAAAAATAAATAAATTAATATAATATAAAAATAATATATATCTTATATTGAAGAAAAAAAAAAAATGTATATATAAATATATGTATAGTATAGTCGTTAACTCCACCCGCCAGTTACGTGTTACATAAATAAACAATGAAGTATCTCCCGAGTAACAAAAACGGAACAAACAGATATCTGAACATATCAAGATACAAATAAGTGAAAATATATAAAAAAAAATAAAAAAAATAAAAATAAAAGACAGTTGGAAGAACTAGACCAGGTGAATTAAAATTTCGGTACTCCGTAAAAAAGATAAGCAAGTATTAAAAGCCTGAGTTTCAGATAGGTAGAAATCTATGGTATGACAGCTGTCAGATGAGAAGTGTTAAAAGTAATAATATTATGTCAACAGTGAAAAAGTGAGATTTATAAAATAAGGTATAGCTTCGAAAATATAATAAGAAAGAAGGTAGTAAATAAGTAAAACGAAAAGTAATTCACCCGGTCATGTAAACAAACACGAAAGAACATAAAAACCCTATTTTTTCGGTGCTGGAGCTCGTTTGGTTTTCGTTGCGGTCGCCTTCGTCGCAGGTTTCTCCGGGTCCAAGCCCTTGATCTTGTCGAGATCTCCCGTGGATGAAATCCGATGTCGATGACCATTGGCGTCTATAACGAACACGGAGCCCTCCCTGGTCCAGCACTTCGCGACACCAAACTTCTCTCGCGCTGCCATGAAAATTGCATGTCGCGATCGAGTCAGAAATTCGGACAGCGTAAGACCCGCTCCTTTTAACTTGGTTTTAGAAAACCAAATGGTGTCCCGTACCGCAACGCTATGGAGCTTAATGAGGATGGGTCTGGGCTTCTTACCGGATAGTTGCCGCCCCATTCTATGGCATCGTTTGATGTCTGACGCTGTGAAAGAGTCCAACTTGAGATCCTGTTTGATGACTTGTGTGACCACTTGAGCTGTCTCTTCGTTCTTCCCCTCCTCAACACCGTGCAGCAGGATCATTTTACGGCGGCTGCGCATCTCCATACTGTCCACTTGGCGGGCGACAGACTCTAACTGCTGGGAAAAGGACTTCAACGATTGCAGAATGAAGTCTTTGAATGCCGCAAATTCCTCTGCCAAGCTGCTGGAACTAGAAGGCTTCTTATTGAGATCTGCTTCAAATTTGGCCATTCGCTCCTCAAAATACTGCTGCATGTTGATTATTGAGGTCTCCATCATAAAGGTGCAGTGCTAGTGAATGTGTTGTGCTACTCTTGTTGTTGTAAAGTGGAGATAACACTTGACTGGCAGGTATTAGATATTACCTATACTTATTAAACATTTAAATTATATTTTATATACTTAAAGTATTTTATTTAAAAACTTTTATAACAGCTGATTCTAAAACAGGTGTTTTTTAACTACCCACCACCTATTTTTTAATTACTTTTTTATTATTATTATTGAGGTAGTGTCAAAGATTGCTGAGTGTTATATGCTATACTGGTAGCATACTACCAGTATAACATATTTCACTCAGCACACACACATAGAATCACAACATAAAATTCTAAAAATGTGGTGTTGATTTGTTTGTCTAAGCTTAGCTTCTGTTTGAGCAAAATTTCTGATTAAATCGTGTAGCTTACTTCATTGATTCGCGGGTCTCAAGAAGGATGTCGGGGTTCGATAGAAACACTGCTAGACTGAACAGGTTTTTTATTGCGTCTCACTACCGCTTACATACAGTATGACCGAATTAGGTAAGTACTGGCCTGAAGGCTGGAATGTAGACTCCTGCTGCTCTCCGACGCTCGCAGGGTAGCTGCTCGTAGGGTCGCCGGTGAGCTGGCCGAAGTGCACGCTGGGCAGGCGGCTCGGTGATCGAGGTGCAGGCCGAGCGGAGGCTCAGGCGGTGCAGCCTATGTGGGGCGATCGGTAAGGCTCAGGCGTAAGCCAGTGCAGTCAGGCACCAGTGGCCTGGCTGTAGGAAGCTCGTAGGCAGAAGCTGATGCTTGGGCGGCGGCTGGTAGCAGCACGGCGCCAGCAGCTCGTAGGTTGTAACCCGTAGGTAGAACGTCAGCCCGTAGAGAGAACTGGAAACAGCATAGAGATACACAATAACCGATCAGGAACAGGCTGTCCCTAGATCGGCTGTTATGCTTAGGAGAGACAGATACTACAGACAGAACATATAGGCACACAGATAACTAGAATATGCTTACCCCCAGCGGGACAGTAGATAGAGAAGTATAAGAATAATACTTGGTTGTCACCACAACCAGAAGCATAGCGATGTCTAGGGAAAGTGACCGATTTGCCATCTAGACTTCACGCAACCCCCTAGAGGGTTAGCGGAGGCTGGTTCAGGGCGTTTTGCCCCTCTCCGGCGGGTTCGTCGCCGTCCCCTAAACAAGGGACGGGTGGTTGGGGCGGGCTGAGTGCCCTACGGCTAACGCTGAGAGGCGTGCGAGGCCACTTCAGTCTTCACGTCGCTCGGGCGGTCAGCACGAGCCAGGTGAGACCCCCGGCGAACCGGGAGAGGCCCAGCTCCGTGTAGCAAGCGACACTGGCAACGACTTACGTGCGGCCTCAGTGTTAGTTACGTCGTGAGGTGTGTGGTATCAATGTGGTGGTGCGGAGTGAAGTGTTGGCGTCCTCTGTTGCGGTGGTCGCCCGCGCGCGTACATGATGTGCGTATCCTTGGTTGATACGCGCAGATGTCGCGCGGAAGGGGGCGGTCACCTACAACAGGGGGAATAAAGTGCAGTGTGCGTGGGCGGCGGTTATCCGGGGGCAACCGTTGTGTCGGCAGTCATCGGGGTTGGTGAGGAGGTCTGTGGTGGCAACTTCTTCTTGTCCGGGGGGCGAGCGTGCCAGGGGGCCAGGTCTCGGACGTGGTCCCAGGCCGAGGCGTCGGCCCACTCAAACATCCCCACGGACAGACGGCGGATGAAGGCGTCCAGGCTCTCTATACGGGTGTCCCGCTGTATGACGGCGTTACTCACCTCCGGGGTGCACCCACGATGGTGCGCAACGCAAGCGATTGCTGCGCGCGGAGGCGGGCCCGGTTGGTCTCACTTGTGAACAAGAACCAGGCGGGGGCGGCGTAGGTGAGCCGAGTGCGTACGTAGAGCTTGTACACACTCAGCTTGACACGCAGCGGGAGGCGGGATGAGAGCACTGGACGTAGTAGCGCTCTCGTAGCGCGGACCTGTGCGACGATTTTGCCGACGTGTGACTTCATGGTCAGGAGGCGGTCTAGGGTTACCCCCAGGTACTTCGCCGTCCTCGTCCAGGGAATGTCTTCGTCCTGGAGTGTGAGTGGTGGTGGATGGGCTATCTGTGAGCTAAATAAAATCGCCTGTGACTTACCCACGTTCACCGATAGTCGCCATTGCGACAGCCAGCAGGGGAGAAGTTGTAGGGTGCGCTGCATCTGTGACGCGGCGTAGTTAGCGTTCATGCTTGTTGTTATGTACGCCGCGTCGTCGGCGTACAAGGCTAGCTCGGTGCCTTCGGCGACGGGGATGTCGTCGGTGAAGCGTGAGTAGAGCACAGGCGAGAGACAGGAGCCCTGCGGGACTCCGGCGGCGATGGTGTGAACGTCAGACACTTCCTGTTTTACCACCACTCTGTATGTCCTGTTGTGCAGAAACGATGAGACCATTTATACGATACGACGGGGTGCTGTGGAGGTTGAGAGCTTGTACAGCAGACCGGAATGCCATACTCAGTCAAAAGCTTTCTCCATGTCGAGGAATACTGCCACGGCGTGCTCGCGTTTGTTACGCACCGCCGCTATCCGGTGCAGTACCCTCGACAGCTGCATTGTTGTAGAGTGTTTGGCGCGGAACCCGAACTGCTCTGGTCTGGGCGTGATGTGCGGTGTGAGGTGCCGCAGCAGGAGTTTTTCGAACACCTTCGAGATGGTGGGCAGCAGAGTGATCGGCCGATAGCTCTCCGGCTTCAAGATGTTCTTGCCCGGCTTGGGCAACATGATTATTCGGCCCTCCTTTCAGCACGAGGGGAAGACACCTGTGCGGACGATCCCCGTAAACAGGCGCGCCAGCGCTGTCACGGTACGGTGCGGCAGGCGGCGCAGCGCTGTATTCGGTATCCCATCCGCCCCAGGAGCCTTCCGTGGCTGGGTCTGCCGAATGGCACGTTGCACCATGCCAGGGGAGAAGTGAATGGGGTACTCTTCGGGAGCTATCGGCGAAGCGAAGTAGTCTCGAAGGTGTTGCTCGACTGCTGCGGTGTGTTCCGTGTCCCGGAGTCACCGGAGCTGGGGTGTTAGTGAGGCGACGACATAGCCGATGTATAGACGGCCAGTCGTCGCTGGAGTCCTCGATGAAGCGCTCCCAGCTCTCGGCGGTGTAGGTCCTCAACTCGTCCTTCACTCTCTCCGCGAGCCAGTTTAGTCTGGCTTTCTGTGTGGGGCAACGGGAGCTCTGCCACTGCCTTCGAAGGCATCTCTTGTCTGCGATCATCTTAGCTATATGTGCCGGCAGAGGGGGTAGCCTACTCTGGGTGTCTGTGGGTGTACTAGCAGACTCAAGGGCGCCTTTAATCGCGTCGACGAGCTCTACCGCGAGCGTTTCGACGTCGGCCGCGGAGTTGATCGGGCGAGTCGGTGTGGTGGTCTCCATCGTTTCTGCGAATAGTGTCCAGTCCAGTTTACGACGTGGCGCTTTAGGGACTATCCGTGTGGACTATTGTTGTATGACGACGAGCACCGGCTGGTGGTCCGACAGCAGCTCGTCGTCGAGAACCTCTCGTTGCGTTTGGCAGTGCATCTCGGGTTTCGTACGGGGTCGCTCGGGTAGTGGGTGGAAACTTCAGGTCCCGCCACCACGTAACCGTGCTTTTCGGCGTCGTTGAGTAGTCGCACACCAGCGGGGTTTGCGGTTGACGAATTCTACGCTGGGTGCTTGCTGTTGAGGTCGCCCGCTATGATGGCTGGGTGAGGGACGTCCAACAATGAACGCAGCTCTGCGACGTTCAGTTTAATAGCGGGCGCCTGACCGATTTAGATCGCGCACCCATCTTATATAGTCATAGACCAATGAGTCACAGACTGCCTGTGGTTCGTTTATGACCATATAAGGCAATAATTCCTAGCCTTCGCTCTTCGGACTAGGCTGGCTCCACCCACTGCGTTAAGCGCCTGCGAGGTATTATAACGCAATACGTAGTATTACGTTACAGATTCCAGCGCTTGTTAAAGAAATAAACAATCTTTAGACCCAAGTTCACCGACAATGATATAACCAGCGATCGGAAAACCAACCTTAATATACCAAGGTCGGTATTCACCGCCACTTTATCATGGTTATTATCTTTCCGTTAAATTAATCTGACAATGCGCGTGCAGTACTAAGTACGCGTCCCATCCTATGTGACAATGCGCGTGCAGAACTAAATAAGCAAGTTAACAGCTGGTTTTCCGATCGCCGGTTAGGTATATCATTGTCGGTGAACTTGGGTCTAAGGCCGGTGTTCACCCACACTTTAACAGATGTTTAAATTTGTAACCAACTGTTTAGTTCAATTTTCATGTTCACCATACCTTATACGTCAGTTAAAATGCTAAATCGGGCGGTTATTTTAGCCGAGCCTCACATCCATGTTTAACGCATTTAAACGTTGGTTATCGCTGTCAATGTGACATTTTGTTTACTAGTTACATTTTATTTGTCAACAGAACAGTTTCATATCATAGAGGTATCATTACAGTACTACTGTAATGATACCTCTTTGTTTCAAAAGGATGTCCGTATTTAATTTTTTATGGATGGTGAATATAAGCACCCAAAATATTTCTTTCGTTAAGGCTCAAATTGCTGGTACGGTTCCTATCAGCCATTTATTTCTTAAGGTTCCTTATGAAATCAGAAAGTAATCGTTTGATGTGCTCAACGATAACTTTTCACGCTTTAAAACCTCTTTTGAAATTGATATGGCATTTCTACACAATAAACAATAACAATGACAAATGTCATAAAATTAATCCTGCCAAAAAATGTGATACTCCTAAAAAGAAAAATAACGAAAAATACAACGTCTGAAATTGACTGCATTATAATATTATACGATTGTTTAAAAGAGTTGTACAAGTAAACGTCATTTGATGTTGTAATGGTACATTTTCATTTGGCAATGTTACATTTCTCACTCATTTCATTAAAAAACGTCCGGTTTTCTAACCGGCACCCAAACGGCACTAATGAACAGTAAAAAAACGATCTCTGTTAATCTTGATGTTAAACTTTAAACAGTTGTTTTTGCAATCGACCGTTATATCATTGTCGGTGAACTTGGGTCTAAGTAGATAATCAATCGTATGAAAAATAAAAGATGTAGATCACCTATACGATGTTGACTAGCTGCTTATTCAGGCCATTAAAATTACAATAAAAGTTACTAAATGTGTGAATATATTTTAAAATAAGAATGTATTTTTAGTTAGCTTTTGATTCTCAGTAATTACTATTTAAGGAATACACACATTTACTTGACGCTTTTATATCACTAGTAATACTAGTATCATTCAATTAGATGGCATTGTAGGCTAGCTTATTTCTTGGCAGAATAACACAGCTGAATACAACAAATATAAAAATTATTAAAAATGTATCTAAACAGCGCCGTTGCTGCGCCGAACCCCATTTAAAGAGCCATAAAAAAACACATGACCAAGACAACGAAGATTGAAATGTTTCGTAGCTATACCATCAGAATATAAAAAAAAACTTGCGTTACTGACTGACGGACAGACAAGCTCCAGCCAAAACTATTAATTGCAGGAAGCTGAAATTTTGCATGCAAGTTCCTTAGAGGGCCTTGGGGAGCACTAGCAAGAGATTTCCCGAAATTCCTTAGGGACCGTGAGATATCGTTAAATTAAAATAAATTGAGCGGGAGTAGCTGCGAGCAACCTCTAGACTCTCTATAGATTTAATAAATTAATATAATACTTCGTTCTTAAATAAAACTATCGTTTTGTATTATTCTAACACATAGCCATGCCACTCGTTTCCTTGTATAGCAAGACTTCTAAAATTGTATCCCTATTAGCAATTAAGGAATTGCTTGTAGGTAGAAATATTTTTATCACGGTACTCAATCAGTATAAGAATCAGAAATGTACGTTAAAATCCTTTGATATATCATATCGTTTTGTTCTTCGCGGCACCATATGGTTAATGTGCAAACTGATTTCAATAATCATCTCAATTACGTGTACTGATAGAAATTAGACCGACATTTAAACATTTTTCGCCTAACTATAACACTTGGAATAAATAATGGTTAAAAGATAAGCCGTAGTATCGGGTCTACATCCTAGTATGTAGTGATCAGTACATCCATGATCGTTTGCAATAGTACGGAAATATCGGATACTCAATACAAAGGTAAATGGTACCTATATATCCCGAAAGATAATATAGGTGTACAACCAATGCTAAAGCACACGAAAGTTTGCTTTTGTTTATTATCCTATATAGCTATTGTATATACTATCAATATCACGGTATGGATTACCAGGTTTCGATATTTTATAACGTAAAATAAATATCCTCGAAAGCATCAGATATTGATAACCCGCTTACTTGAATGGAAAAATATTTAAATTTATTTTGCACAGCGGCCATTGACTTCATCATAAATATATTGACACACTTTATAAAAGAAAATAATTGTATGAATTTAACTGATGTGTTTTACCTGTTTCAGATTTGGAACAGACGCAAATAGAATCGTTTGCCTACATCACAGATATTTATATATATATGGCTTACATTATATATATGTATTGTACTAGCTGACCCGGCGAACTTCGTACCGCCATATTTTATTTCTCTAGATTTTTTTTATTTTTTTTTTGACTAAATTGTGAATCTTAACCATTCTCAAGTCCCCTTGAACACACACAAAAAAAATCATCAAAATTGGTCCAATCGTTTAGGTGGAGTTCAATGACATAAAAGCTTTTGATGTAAAGAAAAAAAATAAAACATTGGACGTTAACATGCGGATGATTTATTGCCTTTAATCAAATGACAAATGAGCCATCGACTCTATGCTAATTACAAGACTGAATGCCCTAAAAGCAGACTTGTCCAAATAATACTACTACTTATAAAAATTTTAGGTAGAGCCTTGCCGACTTCAGCATGAATCGCACGTAACGCTTTGCTTCCTCATTTATTATGCGTACTGCAAATGTATGGAACTCCTTGCCTGAGTCTGTGTTTCCTGATGAGTACAATCTGGGTGTTTTCAGGTCGCGGGTGAATAGGTATCTTCTAGGCAAGCGTGCTCCATCTTCGACCGTATCATCGCTTAACATCAGGCGAAATCGCGGTCAAACGATGACCTATCAAAAGTAAAAAAAAAAAAAATGAATGAGCTGACTCGACCGGGGAGGAACTACTCTCTCACAGAAAATCGGCGAAAAGTAACAGTACCTACCTATACTATTGCGTTTCATTGAGTGAACATGCGGTCTGCAATACTTGGACTAGACCTCAGATACGTAACGGATAAGCATTTTTCCCACGTTTAAAAAGGTTATTTTACCTGATTAGGATTTGTTCTAGCCGAATAAAACACACAAGGCATTTGAAATGATTTTATTTACTTTTTAAATAATTTGAATTGGAACTTTTACAATTTTATTTCATAACGTTCTTAAATAGGTAATAGTAAATATGTGTTGTGGAATTTTAAGCAATATATTGTAAGTACATTAAATTCTATTTTTACCGAAGAGCTACCTCTGGGCGATGTAGGTTAACTGATCGTCGTAGTTTTTGTGAGAAATGTCGCTCATATTCTCATATCTTATATCATGCTCATATTATCGTATTAATAATAATAAAAATAATTGATTTTCCAACAAATACGATGTACATAATATGCAACTTACACATTTATATTTTTTTTTTGTATAAACATAATTATTATTTATTTATTTGAATAGTTCTGTATTTGTTTTCAACAGTTTACATGAGTGGCAACAGTATAATTGCCTATGGTGAAGTGCATTGTGTTCTTTGTATTGTACTAAAATACAAAAATACCCTTCATTTATCCATAAGATTAATTATCGCCATTTCGGTGTCCAATTCTCACCGTTTAAATAGATAGAAGCAACGTGCCGAAGTTTGCTCAGCTCTATTGGTGTAATTGTACGCTTGAAACCGGACTCTAGTAAAGCTTATGGTTAAACTCGGAACGATTGGCGGCTAATAATCTCAAGAGCGTGTTTAGTCTGTGGTGAAGTTCTGTGTGCTGCACTTGTGTCTTTAAGCTGTGGTAAATAATTTTGAACTGGTCTGAAGTGCATGTTTCACATGTAACTTCCTCTTCCACAGCAGATCTAGGTATGGTAGCACGTGCTGTTGCCGAATTTTGCATAAATAGTAGTAGATCTTACATAGGGCTTAGTGATGCTATAAGTGTTCGATTCCGGTGAGTCAAGAGAAACAACGTAATCGCTTCAAGTATGATTTAATACTCCTTTAATTATAATTAGTAAATTGAATATATAGTCTTAATCTAGGATAACTGACATCATCATCACATGAGTCTTAATCTAGGATAACTGACATCATCATCACATGACTATTCATTCTTCTTTGTCTTACCATACGCCCTACCAAAACAGAAAAAATAAATAAACTAACGGTTTTTTTTTTATTAAACATTAAATAATTTTGTCCTATTTTTATGTATAATTTCTTCTTTATTATTACGTAAGATTTTAACATTAGGATCAAGATCATCTAATACCTTAAAAGGACCATCATACACATTATCAAACTTATTGCCAGTTTCATTCTTAACTAACAATAAATCATCTTTCTTGTACATTATAGGTTTCAAATATTCAACAAATTTACATTTCCTTAACAATTTAGAGTTTAACAAATTTTGTCGTGCTTCGTGTTTGAAATAGAATAAGTTTTTATTATAAGTCAAATTGATATATATCGATTAAGTAACATTTTGTTTAGTCTATTGAAAATTTCTGACAATGGTCACACTGAACTGTCAATCTTTTCGTTCTTTTGTCGTTTCCCGCGGTCAGCGAAAAAAACCTAGCTTTTGTTCGCTCTGGAAGATTCCGTTTTGTGAGCGCGTTTTTGATCTTGTATTTGGTTGTAAACCTAAAAATCCGGGTGAATGCCGCTTCTTTGATCTATAACCGGCACCGGTAAATTGTGATAAAGAACATTTGTGAAATATTGAACTTTGTAAAACACGCGTGTGAATTCCTGGTTGGTGCCTGGAGTATGACTACGCTGAACTGGATACTGGTATCTATTCGATTCTCTTGTTATTTTGGCCAAAATTGTGAGTTAATCTTATAGGTCCACTTCAAGAATATCACCAGTGAAGATATCAGGTGAGTTGAAACATTTTATTAACCTTTAACTACCGACCTATACGTCTCACAGACGTAATAACTTTTAATTTTGAAATATTTCTAAAATCACGCCACCTTCGGCGTCGCCCTTCCCGCTACCTTCCTCCCTCCGCGTCGCAAGCCATCAGGCGACGCTGCGCCCACGGCGAGTGAACACGTCTCCGTATTGGAGCGATCGACGTCTCATAGACGTAAGTACGGTGTGTTAGAAATAGAATTAGTTTTTATTACAAGTCAAATCGATTATATCGATTAAGTAACATTTTGTTTAGTCTATTGAAAATTTCTGACAATGGTCACACTGAACTGTAACTTCCGTTGCCGTCTTGAAAACTTAACACGCCGTTTGCAAGCTCGCGTGCCTTGTACCTAAATTAAATTGATCGCCCTTTGAATTAACGCGAATTGAATCAACTTGTAATTAACTTAATACGTAATTGCCGCTTTTGACTTCCGGCAAGGTTTGTTGTAAATTGATGACATATTGAACTTTTGTGAAAAGTTTTGTGAACCGCTAACGTGCATCGTGGTCTGGAGAAGGACTTCGCCGAATTGTAAACTGGTATCTATTGATTCTCTTGTTATTTTGGCCAAAATTATAAGTTAATCTATAGGTCCACTTCAAGAACATCACCAGGAGCTATAAGGTAAAATTTTCATATAACTACATTATAATTTGTCATCGCTGAGAATCTCAGCAATATATGTCAGACATTTGATTGCTTTGGGACAACTGGATGAATATAAATTAGCTTCCACTGTGCCTACAACCAATTCCCAGTAAGCCTACGGTAACTCTAGACACGGTGTTTATGTACTAAATTTCGTACGTCTCTCGGTCGTCACCTAGGTATTCATGTGTGTTAGCTTATAAAGTCTGATGAAGTCAAACAAGGGCGACATCAGTCGTGGCCGATTTTTACTCTTGCTGGCACGTGAACTAGTCCTCCCAGAAATGAAATTACGCGTTTACAATGATAGGATCCCACGAGAATTGCGACTAAGTACGTAAGTAACGAGCTAGTTATTAGACCCGCCGATATGCCCTCCACCACCTAAAACATCAGAATCCAGATACAGGTGTAAGAAAGACATGTGCAATCTGTCCCAGTCCGATGAAAAGGCGAACGAAGTACTGTTGCTGCAAATGCAAGAAACCAATGTGCCTTACTTGCTGCCTACAAATATGCATTGACTGCAAACGTCCGTAGTGAATGTACCAAACATTTGAGGTCTGTCATTATTTTTATTTTTAAACTAAGAAGAAAGATTTATGTATTATTTTGATAATAGTTTATAGAAGATAACATATTTTAAGTTAATTTGTTGTTAATTACTTAATATTAGAGAAAAACGAGACTGAAGTAAGTCCTTAAAATTTAGTGCCAAATAATTGTGATCTCTCGAATAAATGTTGATTTTACCTGAAAAAAAGCGTGTATTTTTTTAAATTCTGTAGTTTGTTACCTCAAACACCAATCTTTTTAATGTATAAAATAGAAAAATGTAGCATGCAAATACACATTTTATTTTAGTACTTAAAGTTTGACGTCTCTCAGTCGTCACGTCGGCGTAAGTGCTACGTTTAGACCAGGTCGGCAGCTAAAGGTTAATATTGGTTGTGACTCGCTGTGCAAGGCAGTGAAGGTGTTTAGATATATTGTCTATAGTGGTTAGGTAGATGTATTACACCTTCCACTGCAACTCTGTTCTGAAAATCCCTACCTGGCTACGGTAATTCTAGACACTTCGTATTGTGCTTTTTGTAATCTAAATTTTAATTGTAAGGGATAACGTTCGAAATTATATAAAGGTTCAACAGTACAATTTTGTAAACTTCTAGGAATGTTACATAATTTGCCAAATACAAGTTCATAAGGTGTAAAGTTTGTTGACGAATGTACAGAGGTATTATAGGAAAAACACCAATACGGGAGCCAGTCACTCCAAAATCTACTATTATTATCTGTTTGAATTCTCAAAAATGCATTTAATGATTTATGGGAATTTTCTAAAGATCCAATCGATTCATGGTGATAGGCACAAGCAACTGTTTGTTTAATGTTTAGTAGTTTACATACCTCGGTCATTGTGCTGGAAATAAATTCAGTTCCCCTGTCCGTAGCAATTTCACGTGGGATACCATACCTTAATATAAAGTTGTCGACGAACGCTCGAGCCACGCTTACACTATCTTTCCTAACTAATGGATATGCTTCTACATACTTACTTAATTCACATTGTAATGTGAGTATATAAGAGTAACCATAATAATCCTTATCTAAGGGCCCAACTATATCTAAAAATATTTTATCGAAAGCCGACTGCGCAGTCGTAGTAATTACCATTGGTTGCTTAGTATGTAACGAATGCTTTTGTTTTTGGCATTTGTCACATTTCTTAACAAATTCTGCCACGTCCTCCGACATTTTTGGCCAAAAGTAGTATTTTTTATATTATTTATCATACGTCTAGTGCCTGCGTGCCCACTCGTGGGAAGCATGTGAAAGTCATTAAGTACTACTCGTTTGTCATCATCATTTACTATTCTTATTAATCCTTTTATAATATAAATTCGTGGACCGGTCCAATTATTATTTCCACAACATTAATTTAACCATTAAATATACTTCTCATTATTATTATTCTTTATAATATAAATTTCATTAATTGATAGTTTCTTACAGATAGATTCCAAATCTTTCACGAAAGCGTCTCGCGCTGAGCATGATCGAGAACTTGGGTCTATATAAATTGACATCTTAGATGGTATATAAATAAAATCATTTACTTTAACGTATTTAGCATTGGATGCTAATACACAAGTAGAAATTATTAACTCGGTACAATTTTTTCGGTTTTCTTAGAATTTCAACGACTCTCGGTTGATCAGACCGATCATCTGTTTTGTTCTTATCGACCGACGAATTGTTACTTAATTGATTTTTCGTCATACTCCTAGTCATGATGTTCACAACATTTTGATTAATACTTTTTAATTCATCAGAAGTAATAACGATGCGAGATAACGCGTCTGCAGCCACGTTATTCACACCCTTAACGTATTCAACCACATAATCGTATTCATCTAATATTAGCCGAAATTTTAGCAATCTACTAGAAGGGTTATTGAAACTAAACAGGTAAAGTAAAGGTTTATGATCAGTTTTTATTATAAACTTTTTACCAAACAAATAGGGTCTGAAATATTTAACTGACCAAACAATAGCAAGGAGTTCCTTTTCTATCGTTGGATAATTTAATTCTGATTTATTTAATGGTCGGCTTGCATATGCAATTGGTAAGTAATTTTTATTACATAAAACGGAACCTATGGCTAATCCAGAAGCATCTGTATGCAATATAAACTCATTTTCCTTGTCAAAATTTGGATATTGTAATATTGGGGGATTGGTCAAAGACTGCTTTAATAACTGAAAAGAATTTTCACACTCTGTATTCCAAATAAATTTAACACCTTTTCTACAAAGTTTATTTAACGGAATTGTTATTTCAGCGAAATGTGGTATAAATTACGGTAGTAATTGACAAAAGCGACAAAACGTCTCACTTCGTCACAATTTTTTGGGATAGGATAGCTCTGTATTACTCGCGGCTTTTCAGGGTCAGGTGACACTCCACTAGCAGAAACAACATGCCCTAAATACAGCAATTCTTTCTTTAGAAATTGGCATTTTTCGCGGTTAATTTTTAAATTTACGCTCCTTAGTCTTTCAAAAATGTCAATTAAATGTTTATTATGATTTCCTAAACTTCGTCCTATACAGATTAAATCGTCTAAATAAATAAGGCACTTTTCATGGTTCAAACCAGACATTGCTACTGTCATAAGGCGACTGAAAGCACTAGGGCTGATTTTTAAACCCATTGGCAGTCGTTTTATCTGATATTGTTTACTTGTAGTAAATGCTGTGTATTTTCTGCTTTCAGGGCTTAATTCTAATTGAAAATAACCTTGGCTAAAATATATTGCCCCTGATAAAGAATCGAGGATATCAGAGATGCTAGGCAAAGGAAATTTATCATCTTGATGGCTGTCGTTTAATTTTCTATAATTAATAACAACACACCATTTTTTATTACCACTGCTATCAGTTTTCTTTGGAACCAATAACACAGGGCTGGACCACTCACTAATACTTTCTTCTATAATGTCATTACGCAACATTTCGCCAATTTGTCTATCAATTTCAGCTTTTTGACTTTTAGGAAGTCTGTATGGTTTGGTATATACCGGACAAGTATTATCTTTTAAATGTATGGACTGCTGGTACAAGTTGGTAACACCTAATTTATCACCTGGCAGCAAAACCTCATCAGAGTACTTTGCGCAAATGTTTTCATCGTTTTCAAATTTGTTCCTCTCGATTTAAATGTTTAAAATTCAAAATAGAAAACAAACGCTTAACACGGTCAGCATTTAAATTATCACCACTAAAAGAACACAAATAATCATCATTTAAACTTACAACGTCCGGTGTAAAATAACTTAAACAAACATCTGTCTCTCTAGTATTCAAAAACTTAAGAGGTATTTTACCGGCTGCGCTGGAAAACGTTTTCAAGGTTCTGGACTGTGAAGGACTCGACATCAAATAAACGGCGACTACTTACACCTTCTATTTGCTGATTATATCGTAGTCATGGCTCAGACCATGAAAGACCTCAGCACAATGCTCGATGGCCTCCGTAGAGTCTCCCAACAAGTAGGTCTTAAGATGAACATGGACAAGACGAATATCACGTCTGACTTCCATGTCGTACCTGCTCCTATTCAGGTTGGGAACTCTACACTCGAAGTTGTCGACAAGTACGTATAACTGGGAAAATGATCCGACTGGGTAGGTCCAACTTCGAGAAAGAGGTTATTCGTCGAATCTAATACGGTTTGGAGGCGTTCGGGAAGTCACGGCATATCTTCACGTCTGATATCCCGCAGTGTCTCAAGACGAAAGTCCTTGACCAGTGTATGGTAAGTGATGATCTATTGAGCCGATACGTGGTCACTTACTTTGGGCCTTATCCGGCAGGTCCGGGTTACTCAGAGGGCAATGGAAAGAGCTATGCCCGGTGTTTGGAGGAGAGATCCGTAGGAGAACCAAAGTCACCGACATAGCTCTCCGAATAGCCAGGCTAAAGTGACAATGGGCAGGGCACATAGCTCAAAGAACCGATGGTCGTTGGGGCAGGAGTGTTCTGGAGTGGCGACCACGCACCGGACGACGCAGCAGGAGTAGGCCTCCCACAAGACGGGCCGACGATCTGTATAAGATTGTGGGAAGCGGTTGGATGCGGGCGGCTCGAAATCGAGTCTGTGTGGAGAACCTTGGGGGAGACAGTCCAGCAGTGGACGTCTCTAGGCTGACATGTTGATGACTATGTGATTGAAAATATTATTACTGTCTATTATACGCAAATATAATATATTAAATAGCCACTATGGAAGTAAGGCCTTAAAATATACTTTTTTAGCTATTAATTGCTTAATAAGATTAGAAAAATAATCAAGGCTGTGCATATAAATTTTACAAATTGCTGTATATGTTGATGATTAGTGAAATATATATGTTGATGATTAGGAAATTTATTTAATTAAAACTTTTTAATTTAATTGATTCAGTTTACATACAGCATTTTATTTAATTATCCAGTTTTTTGATATGTGATGCTTAGCTATAAAGACGTTAGTAACAATTGAAGTAAAAAAAACCTGTTTTTAGCTTAGTAAGCAAGCATATATTTTTCCATATCTTTTTTATTTTTCGCTAAAACTTAGCTTAAAAGAGTCATAGGTGCCTTAACCACTTGTTACGCAAGGAACTAATGTATAAATATTAAGAAAGGTCTTAGCTACAAAACAGTTAATAGACTTAGCGCGTTTATAGTTAAGCATTTAAGGGTAAATTTATTGAAAATTAGAAACCTCATAAATTTTAAAGAAAATGCTTAACTAAAAGATCTCTACGTGTAGGTTAACGAGGCTTAAGTGCGGCAAACAGGGGCAAAAAAAATGTGTATTGCTTAACTAAACCAAAAAAATCAGTTTTTTAATATAATTTTAAGTACATTTCTGACCAGGAAATATCCTAAATGACGCTCAAAAATATTTGTTTAAATACTATTTAACAATCACTGATTTATGTATAATAGTTTTCTAGAAACAACGATTCCCGCGTTTTTTACGTTTTTCTCCAAAATCACTTTTTGGGGTTAACGTGGTTTTAGTTAACGGACGGCAGTATACTATACTATACCATACCATACCATACCTTACCATACCATATCATATCATACCATACCATACCATACCATACCATACCATACCATACCATACCATACCATACCATACCATACCATACCATACCATACCATACCATACCATACCATACCATACCATACCATACCATACCATACCATACCATACCATACCATACCATACCATACCATACCATACCATACCATACCATACCATACCATACCATACCATACCATACCATACCATACCATACCATACCATACCATACCATACCATACCATACCATACCATACCATACCATACCATACCATACCATACCATACCATACCATACCATACCATACCATACCATACCATACCATACCATACCATACCATACCATACCATACCATACCATACCATACCATACCATACCATACCATACCATACCATACCATACCATACCATACCATACCATACCATACCATACCATACCATACCATACCATACCATACCATACCATACCATACCATACCATACCATACCATACCATACCATACTATACTATACCATACCCAGTAATCCAATCCAAGATTCAAATAAAATATTGACCATAGATTTATGACCTACATGACTAAATAAATCCACACCCTTGATAAAAATCGAACCATACGCGAACAAAATCGCGGGCAAAATCTCTTAGAAATAATCTGGAAAATGGTGAAAGTGACGTAACTTAGGCAAAATCTCGTAGAAGATATAAAATAAAATTTGCACGATATCCACTACCAAAACGACACTGACTATACTTTCCCAGCTCTAATCAATGCTCATGTATGTAGGTATACACGCTTATTCAGGTAAATATATGCTCGCTGTCTGTCCGATACTTATAACTCAGCTAAATACGCCCCAATAATTAGAACGGGATGAAATTAGATCAGACTGCATCGTAATTGCAGTTATAATTATCTGCTAGAAACACGTGTTGGTCTGATAACGTCATCTAATATGTTTGTGGGTAATTGTGTAAGTAATAATATACAATTCCATAGTCATTGGTGGGTAATACTGTATTGGTGGGTAATACTGTATATTATTTAGTAATGAAATTGAAGTGATTAGATTGTTGATATTTTGGGCGGTTGACTTTTTTAATTTTCAGTCTCTTGTATGTGAATAGGTAGCGACTCGCCTCGACTGGAGATACCAACAGACTGCCATGCAGTCGGTACCTATCGGGTTTGAATTTACTGCGCGCACCACTGTCTTTTCGGAGTTATGTACGTATTGAATTGTTAATATCGGTTGCCACGTGCTTTGAAGAGCACCTCTAAATAAACTGACACTAAACAATGCAATATCACTAGCCCCTTGGATTGCAGAGGTCAGACAGGCAGTCGCTCTGTGGAAAAGCAAATATGCAGTCAAATCCGGTTAGACTAGTAAGTAAACTTTGGATTGAAACTGGGATTGGAAACCATGACCTTTCACCTTAGAGTTCAAACTCTGAACTTCTGCGACCAAATGGATTCTATTGTTTAGACTAGTACAGATTTTGCTAAGGTTCTGAATTCAACAACCGTCACGGTGACGGCTTTATGTAGTCTCTGAGGCGTGTAGAGATTTGTGGCCAGTCGCACATCTCACTGGAAACCTAAAGCTGTACCACCATCATAACTAAGACTGGGTCTCCTCATAGAATTCAATGCAATTGACATACATGTTATATTGTTGTACAATGAAATTGACATACATGTTATATCTATTTCAAAGCCTATCGAAGAAGGCTTAATAGCATCACGCTATAAACCACGGGTGCGAAGCAGTAGCCCTAAATAACGCGGGTGTAACCGCGGTATCAGCTAGTCAATTAATGGTAAAAATAAAATATAACCCAAGGTTGTTGACCTTTCGATATGATCGGCGTCGCTCTTATTTGGAGAACTAATCTGGAGAATAAGTGATATTTCAGTCGTCAATTTCATTTTTTTAAGACTAACTAACTTTAAGAAGATCGTTAATTATAAATCATTTGGTGTTTAAGTCATAATTTTATTATAAACACTGTAGACACGTGTAATCGTTTACGCATACTAAATGCAAATTATCTATAAAATTTAAAACTCTTTCGCTTCATTTTATCTTTTTTAAATTTTTGGTTCAGATAATAAATAACTCTTAAGTCATAAATAAACATAATTACGCCGCATTTTGATCATCTAGTTTATTAGCGATATCATGGCAAACTCAAAGTTAATCAAGTCTCTCCACAATCAACCTTAGCAGGCCCAAAACACAGGGAAGCAATTTCTCATAAAATAAAAAATTTAGTAAAATTTCTGCTGATAAAGCCCACTTAGAGCAAACTAAGTGGGTCCCCAAATTAATTTGGTAGATAACAGCCAACGATAAATAATAGAAATTGCCTTAAATAGAGAGACTTCGTAAAAACTTAGCATTGTGCCATGCCTTCTTGAAGAATTTCTTTGTCCAAATTTTGAATGGACAGTTTATTTTTTATTCAGTGAAAAAATGGGTTTGCTTTGAAGATAATACTGGTGAAAATTCTTTTGTTTGAATTTAATTTCTACTATCTTTGTCATAGTACTAGAGATATTATTTTTAATGGATGTATTTGAAGGACATGTAGTTCAATTCCTAAGGTATTGTAATGAACCCTTAGCAGCAGTGAACCTGTTTTTACACTCCTTGTTCGTATTTCGGTTAGCTTGCAGGGCAAGATTGCTTATTACTAAAAACAAAAAGCTAGTACATACATACATAGACTCACGCCTGTTCCCCGGAGGGGTAGGTAGAGACGACGGAACGCCATTTGCAACGATCCTGAAATATCTCTCTTGCTTCAATCACTCCCATCAGATTCCTCATGCATGCTCTTCTGTTCAGGGTACTTCTAACCTGTCCTGTTCTTAGGATGTCTCCAATCTGGTCAGAGAACGTCCGCCTAGGTCTTCCCCTTCGTCCTGTCCTCTTCACACTTGCCTTGTATATCTGCTTGGTCAATTTTTCGTTATTCATCCTCTCCACTTGCCCAAACCATCTTAGCATACCTTTCTCGATGCTTGTCACTACATCTTCCTTTACCCCACAACATTTTCTAATCACACAATTCTTTACTCTGTCAGTCAAAGAAACACCACACATACTTCTCAGTGCTCTCATTTCTACAGCATTTATTCTACTTTCATGACTCTTCTGCCATACCCAACTATCACTACCATACATAAGAGTAGGTACTAACACCCCTCTATGCACAGCCAAACGTGTCTTTTTGGACACGTTTTGGCTATTCACGCCTTCAGAGCTCCATTCACTCTATTACCTGCATTAAACTCTTCTTTCAATATCTTCTACATTCTTACCATCTTTTGTAAACAGCGTACCTAAATATACAAACTCATTCACTTGCTCCACTCATTGTCTATCGATCATAACATTACCAGCAGTAACACATTCCTCCTTTTCAAAAACTACCTGATCATCAGCATAAAGGAGGCATTTGACAAGTAAATCATTCATCCTTAATTCACAATCACTATGTTTCAAATCTTGCAAACAACTGTCCATGAAGAGGTTGAATAGCCACGGCGACGCTACACATCCCTGTCTAACACCTGTTTCGATGGTAAACCAGTCAGTGTATGCCCCTTTTATCCTCACACAAGCTCTAGAATCTTCATAAAGGGATTTCAGAGCTCGTATGAGGCTGCGGTTCACCCCATACATCGACAGTACCGACCACATTTCATTCCTCACCACTTTATCGTAAGCTTTTTCCAAATCCACGAATGCGCAAGAGACCTTTTGACCTTTGGCCAAGAATTTCTCGGCTATACACCGCAAGAAAAAGACTTGATCCGTGCATCCGACTTGATGTACAAGCGGGATTCCGAAAGGGTATGCCCGCTTGTACATCCCATATTTTCTTGTCAGCTACTTCCATAACTCTTTCAATCTGTACCTTCACAGACAATTTGCCAACAATGCTAAGAAGGCTAATGCCTCTGTAGTTCTTGCAGTCTTGTTACGAGCCTTTTCCCTTATAAAAAGGCATAACCACTGCTGTGGCCCAGTCATCAGGTACTCGGCCGGTGTTCCAGCAGAAGTTAAATGAACGCTGCAGCTAACTAACTATGATGCCTTGTCCAGCCTTCAGCATTCGACTTTTTCTTCTTCGTATCAATAGTTCACATTAAATTTTCTGTTCCCAAAACTTGGCCACGGTGACGGCATTGTCTGAAGCCACTTTAAGGTCTTATTTGCTGCAGGTAGATGGGCAAAGAGGGCAAGAAAGCAAATGTGTCATAGATTGGGATGGAGCTCCACAGTCGCAGTGGACCAGTGGTCAGTGGACCAGTGGTCTATAAATCCCCATCTAGCCATGTTTTCCCTACAGCGCCCGACCTGAGTTCTCAAGCGATTAAGCGATTTCCAGTTCGACCACTGCAAGTTGTGACCAGGAGGCAGGCTTTCTTTCGCTGCAGGGATGTTTGGTGCGGCCGGGTACTTAGAGCCCCACAGTTGCTCTCTTGCCAATTTTGGGTTGTCATTTGTGGCAACAGTTATTCTTAAAAAGCTTTTTCGGCTTTTAAGGCAGGCGCGAGGCATCTTATGGTCATACAGTGAGTGTCGCAGGTCTGTTTCTTGCCTATGTTTCTCCACTGCACAGGCTATTTCCCGTCGCACATTTGGTGGAGCGATGCCTGCTAGAGGATATAGCAAATGGAGCGGGGTTGGTTTCGCATACTACCTCTTCCTTAAGGGACTGCCACAATTCTTCCATATCATTTATGCTATCGAACCTCTCAAATCTTGCTATCAATCTTCGTTTATATTCATCTTTCATATCTTTCTCTTATAGGTTTTCAACTTTATTCTTTCTAAGACCCTCTCTTGATTATTTTTTCGATGTCACCATCCTCTAAAGAGCTCACTTATCCGCTTGACCGCTAGCGCCAATTCGCCGAATTCACTTATCCGCTCACGTTCTAAACAAAATGTCGTGCCGCCGCTCGCCAGATGGGCGCGCTAACATAAACATTTATTGTTGATAAGTCGGTAACATGAGTAAGTTGAAGTGATGTTTTTCTTTAACCTTATAAATGACTTTTTCAAGTCGTATGAATTCTTTGTTGATATTTACTTTCTAATTTATTATACTTAGCAGCGAACATTGACTATCGTTGAAAAAAACACTTTGTGTATTTTAAACAGGATTATTTTAAAAAGTAAATCGATGACATACATATTTTATGAGTTTTAACTGTAGAGGGATTCTATCTACACCGAATTAAATAAAAAAAAACATGTATCATAGTATAAAAATATTTAATTACACGCATACGATAAGCACGTAATCACGGAGCGCGCGAAACAAAGAGTGGCATTTGACATTATTTTTTCGTTCCAGGTTAACGATTTTAAGACTCGCTTCGTATTTTTAGCATGAAGAAATGTTCAATGATTTGAATAGAACAGAGAAAAATAATTTAAAACATTACGTAATAGAAAGAAACAGTAAATTCAGACCGAGTATAGCGCTGTAACCAAAAAGGGAAAATAGTCACTTCTGCGCGGTCTACGGCATTTCAAAAAAGGGAGAATAGTCACTTGTGCGCGGTCAAGCGGTTATCCGGCTTAACACCAAAAAGTGGTCTGTATGGATGCCGATCCCTCGAAACACTCTCGTATCCAACAAATTCTTTCTCAGTCGTTCATCTACTATTACAAAATCAATCATACTTCTTCTAACATTTTTCGCCTTTTTTTTGTGTCGGATTGGAAAATCCTCATGGAGTCCCTTCGCCCTTCCCCCAGGGCGAAGGGGACTGTCAGACTCTTACTGACTAAAAACCAACCCGTGTTCTTCATATGCCTGTGTGTCGGAGGGTCGGGTATCGCCGAACCATTTCTCGCTGCCCCCCAACGGGTATTGGCCCGCCAGATGGTCAGGCGGGCTCCGAACAAAACTCCCTTGGCGGCGGATGAAGTTGTTGGGCTCCACTGCCAAAACACCCAGCGGCCACAGAGTATAGGTAGGACGGCAACGCAACACCGACACGCCTCTCCTCCCGCGACCGCGCCCTACTGCGAGGGACAGAAGAACTGTCCCTCGCACCCGACCCTTTGGACGCATCCTGCGCAGGCCTCCGTCAAGCCCACGCGGAGCGTCCACTCCCGGGATCTCGCTTAGCTTCACCGTGGCCGTGGGTGACCTAACCACGGTGACTGAGCCAACCACCACCACGACAAGGTGGACATCCCACGTGGGGGAACATTTTTCAACTCACGTGTATACAAACGTATCCTTTTGTGATCAAACATGGTGTTTGTCACACAAAAGCTCCACTCCAAACAAATCTCAAGCAGTTCTTGTTCATTTTATTTCGTTTTTAAATCCATCTCGCTTTACTCCCACCCATCCATTAAAATCACCTTACAATCTCTTGTTATCCTTACAGGTCCTCAAAATCTCTCTTAAACTCTCCCAAAACTCTTGCCTTTCGTCTTTTTCTTGTTGTTATGTCACAACAAGAAAAAGATGAAAGTTACTATATTGACCGGGGCGTAAACCCCTACATTAAGAAGACAAGTAAGTCCTACTTTCTTTGTTATCCATAGAAGCCTTGCATTTACACATTCAAACTCTTTTACGTACTCATTCATTCGCGCAGACAGTATTAAAACAACTCCCTTGAAGGCTCTGGTGGTATTATCTACTCCGAACCAATACGCCGTGTAGCTGCCATGCTTGGTAGTGTCACATCCTTTCTTTTTCGTTTCATTCACACACAGAACATCAATCATTCTATCATCCCTCACCTGGCATACTTCATCCAATTTTCCGTCCATTCCACCGCCAACATTCAATGTTGCAAATTGGCTTTCCGTAGGCCGCTTTTCGCCCTCGCGGGAAACGAGACGTGACGGGTTGCGAACCGTGTCGCTGCCATTTAAAGAATTATAAATGTCTGTTTTCATAGCGTTCCCACGAGTAATAGGGATTTAAAATGTCCATCCCCGTAGAGCCCTGTACGGGGAGTAAGGTGAAATCCTAGCTGTAACATGTGACCACCAACACAGGCATCCTCCGTTTGAGACCAGCTTGCCCTCTGGCCACGAATCCTTTGGCACGGGTCGGTTCACACCTTAGATCGGTGTTTTGTGTCGGGTATGCTCCTTCAAAAGTTGGTTTAATTTCGGAGTTTTCCTTCTCCTAGACAGGTTGCCAACCAAGGCTAACGAGGCCCATCCCCCCCGAAAGAGGTAGTAAATTTGAAAAAAGGAAGTAATTAGTAAGTACTCAAAAAAGCAAGCAGCTGCTAGCTTTGCTCGCATAAAAATTTTCACCAATTTATTCTCAATCTTCATGATACATTTTAGAAAACACGGTTATACGTGTACGGTCGCGGTCTAAAAATGTTTACCACTTTTCAAATTACATTCTTTGTCACGCCGGGTTCAGCAAGGTCTAAAATGCTATATCTGAGTACTTATTACTTTTCAATCATTGGCAAGGCATCGATTCAAACAAAAAGAGTATGAATATTTTTAGGTCGATGAAAAAATTTGACATAATGACAGAATTGCATTTATTTTGCTGTAAAAGTTCTGTATTTTAATATTATTATAAAAACACTTACTTATTGTAATAAAATGGTACTATCTAAACAAAAACTCCCTTATGTGATGAGCATGCGCTTTAACGTGACTAGCATACCATCAACTATCATTATAGCTCACAGTCTGAACGCGCCCTGATTTTCGCTAGACGATATCATCATCATCACCCTAGCATTTTCTTAGTTGCATCCCAAGCTTGCGCTTTGGGGCCCAGGGCCTGCTATTACTGGTCTACCGAGATTTGACTGAATATCAGTTTTTACACGGAGCGTCTGCCATCTAACATCATTCTAAGGTTAGACCAGTAGTCAGTCGGTATATTTGAGGGCACTGACTTCCCACTAATGACTGCCATAGATCATGACAGCCGGGACTGCTTAACGTGCTTTCTGATGCACGGGGGTGAAACACCGCCAACTTCGGGCTAATTATTAAGAATTTTTTGACGGAAATTCCTAATAATTTGTCACTAAGAAATTCTTAACATAAAACCTTAGCAATATTTTCCGAGCCCGACCCGCAAATCGAACCCGAGACCTCATGATCAGCTGTCGTATGCACTACCGCTAGACCAATGAGGCAGTCTTACGCTAGACGATATAAATATTGTATTCTTTTCAAAAAGGTTTTATATTCAGGATGTCGTAATTTCGCCATCCCTTTTATTATAATCTGTCAATGTAAAAGTCATTTGATAAACTTATTAATTACAAATACCAAAATTGTAAATAGCAAGTTGAAAATAACATTATTTGAAGATTACAAATATTTTAGTTTCAGTGTAAATATCACGCTTGTAATTAAATGAACGTATAATATAAATGTGGAATAATACATCGTTATTGACACCAGTTGCTACGCAACGCATGTTATCAAAGATTGGTTGCCTAGTACAATATCGTCGTCCTTGTTTCATTGATGTGTTCATGCAATTATAGCCTTAAGGTGGTAAACACTTTCAGACCGCGACTGAACATTTATTTTATACAGGAAAATATTTAAATTTTGTTTTCAATGTTACAATATTCACATATGGACTTCCAACTCCAAATTCTACGCAATCTACGAACTTAAGTTCTTTTTTATTTCTTAATTTTTAACCAAAAGCGTGAAGGTAAACAAATTAAAAGTACATCCAATTTCATGTTTGTATAACTTACAAAATAACAAACTTGCACTCAACCTTTCCTTCCTTATTTATCCCACGTGGGTAAAATTTCAAAACATGTATTCTTAGGGAAAGTTTACAACATCAACGGCTTCGCCCAAATTTTAAGCTTCCAGTCTCTGTTGAATAATTTAGTAAGTGAATAAACAAAAATTAAGGTTGGTAAGAAGACTGTAGTTGAGTCATAGTTAAATCATTTCCTGCTAGTAATGAATTTACTCTTGTATTAAATTGATTATTATTATATTAAATATTTTATAGACTCACGCCTATATCTCCGAAAGGGTAGGCAGAGGTGTAATATTACACCCATATTTTGCCATTAAATTGATACGTGTCATTAACGCACTTTTGAATGGTAAGATTAGAAAGCGGACTTCGAGATCAAAGGCGACAATCCTTGAACTGGTATAACGCTAAGATGATGACGATGTTATACATTACTGTCATACGATTCAATCATAATGTGGTTGGCTGTTGTCTTTTAAAAAAAGAACAATTAAAAGAACCGGTAACTTACCTATCAGTTACACAGAGCTCTCACCTTTCCATGCAACGCAAAACTATACACCAAGTCATCTTATCTGACAATCAAATAAAATAGATGTATGACCTACATGACTAAATAAATCCACACCTTTGATAATAAGATCTGCGGTCTCACTTTCAAAACCCAGAAAAGGCATAAGACAAATTCCTTCCACGTAATCTCTCACACATTGTCATTTCAAAAATTTGTATCCAGACACAATCTGGGCAATATCAAGATATGTCACGTCTGACGTCCGTCCGTCCAACACGGGTACGATGCTGATATCAAAGTGTAAAGTGATGCTGTAGTGAGATTTCTAATGCTGACTGTACCCTTGTTTGTGTTGCGAATATGTAATGAGCTACGGCTATGTAATAAGAAATATTTTGCCTGCTGTCGTGTACATTCTTATGTTTTATTTTGACCATCTCTGCCCGAGGTGGGAATGCTACAATTTTACCTTATTTTGGCCCCATGAGGACCGTATGGAGGACCTAGGTGCTTTTTAAATTCACAATTATTGTTCTTTTTATGACTGTCTTACATATTTTTAAACTCTCTTCTTAATTAGTGACATGTTAAGTGAAGTTGCCTCGTGAACACTCATGATGTTTGCAGGAGTTGTATATTTTTATGATTTGTTGAATCTAGTACATTTATCCCTGATCAATCATTGTTCACATGTCACCTTTACAAAATTCTTTGACCTATTAGTGGCTGATACATCTATACTACTGTCGCTATAGTGTTTTCTTGTTGTACTATTCGCATGTCTTTTTTTTCACTCAATTATTTCTAATCAAAGTGTCATGAAGTGTTTTGGCTGTGTCAGCAATCATGGTACCACAAATTCTTTATAATTAAAGATTCTGTTTTTAAAAGAGTGGCGTGAGTTTCTTCCACGTTCTTCTCATAGCCCTACCATCCGGAACAAGGTTTTTAAAAAAGAATTGACGTTCATAAGTGTTGCTGTGTAACCTATAATTTGACTTTGACTTTGTATACGAAGTGGGATTGATACATTCCCACTCTTTAAATATAGCATTTATTTAATTTTATTTACGGAAAGAGACATAATAACATGATGTTTATTGTCCAATCTCTACTGTACCTATATCTTCAAAACCTAATCTTGTCGGTTATAATTCATGGTTATAATACATATTACAATCCCTTGCAAGATTCAGAAGATTTTCGTCTAATTTGGAACAAGTTAGACATTAAACATATATTAAATTATTTCTGTTACTTATAATGTGTGAGTGTAATATTACCACCTCTGCCTCCCACTTCAGGGATAAAGGTGTGAGACTATAAATAAAATAAAAAATTAAGTTACTTATAATTATGTCTTCTTTTCTGGGAAAAATTTACTAGTAGAGAAGTTACAATGAATAAGACAAAACTTTCTCGTAAAATGACTATTAGTAGTAAAAAAAATAAGTATTAATTACACGCCAGTCTAGCCCTTACTTATAATCGTTAAACATATTCAAACATAAATCTAACAACATAAGCTATCAACTCCAACCCATCACTATCTTACATAATCCCAAAAATTACCCAAACAATAATCCTTCACAAATAATAATTACGAAAACAATAGCCCTGAATCATTTTCGGCAGCACCACGTTAGTTGAAGTTATACTCTCCAATATTTACATTCTCTAATCAAACAAAGCTAGTCGGTACCTCTAGGGAACCATTAAATTAAGCTACACCGCTCCTGGCTACGCGAGCCATATTTATATAGGTACACGTCTAGTTAGTTATGATAGTGTGGGTATTAGGTTTTCGCCGGTGATTCCTACACTCACACATTGATGCTACGAACTTTATATATAGGCCAAGCTGCGTGTTTAAATTTGTGAGTGGTCTCGTTGCTTGCAAATTAGTTGTTTATTTATAACCGATGTGGCACACAAGGCTAGAAAATACTGCCTGACAGCATGTTTTTGGCTAGAAAATTTTGACTGAACTTGCACACTTGAAGTCTGAAAATAAAGTCATTGATTAACTTTTATTTTCTCATGCTAAAAGGCAATGTAGGTAGTAATCATATGTTCTTGATTATAACCTACATCAACTTTTTGACTGAAGCATTTAATAAAAATTAGAAATTGAATTGGTACTAACAGTTCTAATTGAAATCCTTTTCCCTTTATTCGCCTGAAACGTGTCCACAAATAATTCCTAAATCCGAAGTGTGAACGAACTCTAATCTATACTAGGAATACGAAATGTCGCCGACAGCTAACTTGACTCCAGCCTGACCTCTCGTCATCCTTTTTCATTCAGTTTAAACTCTATCTATCTATCCTTCTCTCGCGTGATTTAATCACAGCACCACTAAATTAAATTCCAGTATTGTAATGAAATCAGACTGTCAAATGTCGTCACAAATTATTTTGAAACGCCGAAATCACGCGCCCGTTGATAACAGATGTTCCTATATCCGTACAATTTATTGGTGATTTAAATCATTGACTAATTATCGAATGATTATCGAAAGTTGGGAAGTGATAAGTTATATGTCGGAAACACTATTTATGCGAATGTTCGGCGAAATGTTTCGTTAAGTGATATTGAATTGGATTATAATTGTTTATTCTGGAGGAGAAGTTAATGGGATATATTATTAAGACAATTTCGATTGAACTATTGAAGAGTAGGCAGAAATTGTTGTTTGTTTAATTTTTCTTTATAATGTCTCTTTTAGCCACTTTAAGCCACATTTAGCCAACTACGCACAACTGAATTAATAAGATGCGATAATTAATAATGCGAGACCTGTGCACGAAACTTCTTTAGACTGTCTGTAGGGAAATTCTTAAAAGAATCAATCAAGATTTCTACATGTTTACTAGATGTCGACAGATAATAAGAAAATGGTCACTTAAGCACAGTTATAGACCAGGTACGTACCTACCTGGTAGCCTATCCACAAATAAATATGTATGATTTAAATATGTGTGGCAGACGCTATATTATCGTTATTATTAGCCTGTATTAGTCCGCCACTGGACGCAGACCTCTCTTATGGCACGCCAATGAGCTCCGTCTTCAGATTTTTTCCTCCAGTCCCTGCCTGCTGTCCTACGAATATCAGCGCAACCCTAGTATAGAGCGTCCAAGTGGGGCCATGATATTCGTAGACGGCATTATGTAAAATGAAAATGTAAAACTCCCATACATAGAACGCTTCAATAACCCAATAACCATACCATTCCGTATTATAGTACCAATCGCAATGTCTCAACAGCAGCAACTGAATCCAAGTTTATCCAAATCACATACAAAACTAATATTATCACGCGCGTGAACAATAAGAAGTGCATAGTTCAGTTTTCACCTAACACGGTACAGATACCATCGGATACAATTTCCTGATGCAAGCAGGTGTACGGGCGCGTTTCCATTGTACGATCACGGAATGTAATAGTTTTGTTTTGGAGCTATTGTAAGGCATTAAAAGCATCAATCTACTAGCGTGTCTATTTAAAAGCAATCTTTGTTTTTTTTTGTCTCCCGCATTGCTAAGGATTAGGGAAGGATGGGAACAAACTTCTGATAAAATTCATAGCGGGTTCCAAGATGGTTTGGTTTTCCGCGGAGTATTCTAAAGTCACTGGTGCTAAACCTGGGATTGCGTGTCTATTTTGGATAAAGATTCTTGTGATTTGTGCCATGAGACCTGTTCTGATACTTTTTGTATCTTACCTGGCCCAGAAGCCACTTTCATGTAGTAGATTTGACTTCCTCGTGACTTTTTCAATGCCAAGGTGTTTAACTTTTGTCTTTGGATTTACTTTTCTATCACTAACAATAAATTTTAATTCGTCGACTATCTGCATTACGCAATAATCTTCAATAAAATAAATAATTCAAATAGATTTTGGTAGATTGTCCGTAAGAGAAATATCGCCCCTTTATTGGTAAAACCGATTATCTACCGAAAACTAAACTTGTGGCAATAATGTTTTAAAAGTTTGACAGAATAATTATGTAACTAAATTACATATATCTTACCTGCAATCATGTAATTATAATGGAACAATTAATAAAGTATGTGTGTAAATCAGAAAAATAGAAGTACTTTATTGATAATGCTTGAAAAAATGCCAAACACTATCTTCAGGGAGGTCATTTAGTTGTTTTTTCCTGAATAACGACATAAGCATATATATCATTAATTAAATCACTTGGAGCTTATCTTAAAGCTTCACCGTAACCTTTCGAAGAAAGTAATAAGATACCAAAAACAACTGTAAAAATAACACTCTGAAACATTCTACAAATTGAAATTTTAAAAATGATAATTGGTTTTGCTTGAGTAAAATTAAGAATTGTGGTAGACTATCTGCAAAATGTTCATACAACGAACTACAGCAAGCCTGGTCTATTTTTATAATTACAAAAATACCAAATAATCATTACTTATCCACATGACAGTAAAAACTGAATAAAGGAGGAAAATGATAAGAATAATATATTATTAATAACTAGCCGTTTCCCGCGGTTTCAACCGCGTCCTGAGGGAACTACTTCGCGCACCCGAAAAAGCCAAATATTTTAGGGACCCCTACTTTTTCGAAAATAAAATATAGCCTATGTTACTCGCAGATAATGTAGCTTTATAATGGTGAAGGAATTTTTAAAATCGGTCCAGTAGTTTTTGATTTTATCTACTACAAACAAACAAACATACAAATCTTTCCTCTTTATAATATTAGTTTAGACGTAGTGTCTAGAGTTTGAGCTGAGATCGGGTAAGGTTTACAGAGATCAGTGGAAGCGATTAATTCATCCAGTCTCAGCCCAAGGCAAAGGTCCAACATACACTGCGGTAGCACAGCGAATGAATATAAATTCTAATATTAATAAAAAGTCTTACCAAATATCCCCTGGTGATGTTCTTGAGTGGAGTCCTGGAGGCAAGCTAGACACACACGAGACTAAATTGGCCAATATAAGCAAGTGAATTATCTTTACTTTACCAGACTCCAACGCAGCGTTTTCAATCAGCAAATTCGTCCGGCACCAACCACGTGCATCGGATTCACTCAAGTTTTACAATGTTCGTTAAAATACTATTTTTATCACAATTAACCGGTGCCAGTTATTGATCAAGGAAGTGGCAATCAAACGGGTTCTAAATACAAGATCAAAACGCTCACAAAACGAAATCTATCCAGAGCTAGGTTTTTTCGCTGACCGCGGGAAACGACAAAGAACCAAAGAGAGTGAATGACAGTTCAGTGTGACCATTGTCAGAAATTTTCAATAGACTAAACAAAATGTTACTCAATCGATCTAATCGATTTGACTTATAATAAAAACTAATTCTATTTCAAACATCCACCCGCCCCGGACCGGCCTACCGGTCCGCTAATCGGTTGGTAGACGTGACAATGTTGCAACCGCTCTCCTCAGAATCGAACCGTCCACCAAGACCTCAGCAAATCGGGGAACTCCATCAGCCCCAGTTACCAAATGAAGGATGCGCCCCCTGCGCCATCTGAGTGGCGGAAGGTTAGCCTCCTTGATCAAAACGAGGTCACCAATCTTGGGTGGATCGGTCTTGTCGGTCCACTTAACGCGTTGCTGGAGTATGTGCAAATATTCCAAGTTCCAGCGTTTCCAAAAGCTCTGAGTAATCTGGCGCACCAATTCAAAACGCGAGAGACGACCAGGTCTCGTATCAATATAGGGGTACTCAGGCAAGGCGACAAGTGGGCGACCAATCAAAAAAGGGCCCGGCGTAAGGGCCTCCAAATCATTCGGATCTGAGGAGATCGGGCACAATGGCCGAGAGTTCAAAACGGCCTCAATCTTACAAAACACAGTTGCGAGTTCCTCAAATGTAAGGACAGATTCACCGATTGTCCTGCGCAAGTGTGTTTTGGCCGATTTTACGGCGGCCTTAAATATACCACCCCAGTGTGGACAATTTGGTGGGGAAAACAACCAATTTATCCCACGTCGGGCAAGCCTATCACCTATATCAGCTTTGTTGGTTTCAAGAAAATTAACAACATCATTCAGATAATTATAAGTGCCCTTGAAGTTAGTGCCGCAGTCAGAACGGATCAAGGAAGGCAGCCCTCTGCGGGATACAAATCTGTCAAATGTGGCTACAAACGCCTCGGTCGTAAGCGAGGAGACCAGTTCTAAGTGTACGGCCTTTGTGAAAAGACAAACAAAAACACACAAGTAGGCCTTGACAGTCTTGCTGTTTCGAAGTGTCGATGTTTTCACCACAAAAGGACCAGCGAAGTCCGTGCCAACACCGTCAAACGTCCTGCTTTCAGTTACGCGATCTGCCGGTAAGTCCCCCATCAAGGGCTGCATGGTAGAAGCCTTGAGCTTATAGCAAGGGATGCAGCGAAAGACTACACTCCGAATAATTCTTCGGGCAGACAAAATCCAAAACTCGCGTTGCAAAATGGCCAACAAGGCATTACAACCAGCATGCGAATTTTTAAGGTGACGGTCAGTTACCAACAAGCGTACCAAATGACCGTCCTTAGGTAACAAAAGGGGGTGACGTGCTCCGTAAGGGAGGTTGGCGTTCTTGAGACGTCCTCCAACGCGCAAGAGACCCGTTTCGTCCAAAAAGGGGTTCAATTTAGATACAGCTCCCGACAATTTCGATTTCCCTGACTTAAGGATAGCAATCTCCTTCTCAAAATGCGCCAATTGCACAGAACGAACCCAAAAGGTGAGGGACTCCTGTCGTTCCTGTGGTGAGAGAAACGGTGTCAGACGTTTCTGTTGTGGGTGCCTAAAATTAAAAATAAAACGCTTTATCCAAGCAGTAACACCTAACAACTTGTCGAGGGAGCTGTAACGATTCAACAAAAAATCGGGGTCGAAGGCGCATTCCACCTTTTCAAGAGCAAGTGTTTGTAGACCCGGCAAATTAGAAGTATTCAAAACTGGCCTTCGAGGCCAATCAGTTTCTGGTCGACTCAACCATTCCGGACCCCACCACAGCGAATGACCTATCAAACTAGGCGTCAAGCATCCGCGCGAGGCACAATCAGCGGGGTTGAGCTCACCTGGCACGTGTCTCCAAACAAGCTTGACTTCGGATTTCTGGATTTGGGAAACGCGATTAGCAACAAATACCTCCAAGGTGTGGACAGAAGCCTTCAACCAACAAAGAACAATTTGGCTGTCTGTCCAGGCGTAGGTCCCATTAATGCAAATGCTTTTACCCAAAGTACTGGACACGTGGTTCAACAAGCGTACAAGAAGGGCTGCTCCCGAGAGCTCCAATTTTGGAATGGTCAGAGATGTCCGAAGGGGTGCCACCTTGCTCTTTGCCATGATCAGGGAAACCCTCACCTGACCTGAGGCACTAACTGTGCGCAAGTACACCACGGCGGCGTGACCACGTTCCGAGGCGTCACAAAACCCGTGAAGGGTGGCCTTGTACTTCCCGGGAGGAAGGATGGGACGAGGCAAGGAGATCTCGTTGACGGCAGGAAGTGAGGATACAAAAGAGGTCCATTCCTCAACAAGAGTGCCGTGCAGAGGTTCGTCCCAGGTCAATCCTGCTGTCCAAAGCTTCTGCAAGAAGCATTTTGCCCAAAATATAATTGGACAGATCCAACCGTTCGGATCAAAGGTTCTGGCGACAGTAGACAATACGAGACGTTTAGTCCAAGAACACGGCAATTTCAAGTCTACGTTATATGTAAAGATGTCTTGGACTGGTCTGTACTGAACGCCGAGAACAGCCATCATGGCGGGGTTGTCAACAATCTCAAACAAATGTGGATCTTGCTGATGATCCTCTGGCAAGCCTTCCAAAAGCGCTGGCGAGTTGGAAATCCATTTGCGCAACTCATAACCAGCGGAGGCCAAAATACCTATCAATTCGTCCCGCAGGAGGATCGCCTCGTCCGCTGTGGAGGCGCCCGAGCAAATGTCATCGACGTAAATATCGTCCTTCAAGATGGCGGAGGCTCGTGGGAAACGTAAGCCTTCGCGGTCTGCGAGCTCCCAAAGAGAACGTATTGCCAAGTAGGGGCTTGATCTTAACCCGTACGTATTCGCATTGAGCTCGTAGACGACCATGGGATCGCGAGGAGACTCTCTCCAAAGGATCAGCTGGAAGCGACGGTCATCAGGGTGGATAATCGTCTGCCTGAACATCATTTTTATATCGGCCACAAAGACAACCTGATGTCGTCGGAAGCTGGTGATGACGTCACAAAGGTCCTTGACCAACTTGGGACCAGAATGCAAGCACTGGTTCAAGGATACGCCTGTTGAAGTCTGCGTAGAACCATCAAATACTGTGCGCAGCTTCCCAGTCAATGGCTTCAATACCGCATGATGCGGAAGAAAGTAGTGCTCCACCGAACGCCAATCCAAATTTGACACAGACATGTGTCCCAATTGTTCATATTCTCTCATGAACTCAATGTACTTCTGCCTGAGCTCCGGATCACGACCCATGCGACGCTCCATAGCCATCGATCTCTTTTCGGCTAAAGGTCGTGACTCACCAAGCGGAGGCCGAACAGACAGGAAGGGTAGCCTCGTAATAATCCGACCAGAACGGAGACGACCAGTGTTGTTCTGGAAGAACAGCTCGCACTCCTCATGTTCTGGATTCAAACGGGCAACTTGAGGGGGCTCCTCTACTTCCCAAAACCTCTGAACCGCATCAGAGAGAGCAGAGCCTACAACCAACAAATTATCAAGTTCAGGTGGAGGGGGGTCCCTAGGTACAGGTCCCATCAAAGCAAATCCAAATATGGTCGGGATGGCAGTCAAACCATTTGGCACCAAGACCCTTTTCCCACCAATCAAAATTCCACCGAGGACATCAGAGCCAATCAACAAGTCGATTTGTCCCGGTGTGTCAAATTTGGGGTCTGCCAGTTCCAATCCCGATGTCAAATTCACCACAGCAGCAGGTAGCTGCTTCTGTGGATGCATACCCAAAATATTCTTCAGCACAATAGCCGAGGTTTTAATCCTCGGGTGTGAAGATTCAACAGGGCCAAACAAAACCTTAACTTGCCCTTCAACATTAGAGGCTACGTCCCCTATGCCCCGTATACAATTTGGAAAAGAACCCATATTTAATTTAACCTGCCCTACCAAATAAGTGGAAACAATGCAACCTTGTGAACCTGTGTCCAATATAGCACGGACAACAACAGAGGTCCCCGTGGGTCCCCAGACCCGAACAGCAACCGTTGGTAGGATAACGGTCTCAATGGGGGAGGTTGGCGTTATAGGGCAGGGGTCAATGACCTATTGTTGCCTGGGCGGCGACCGTTGGCCAGGACCAGGCAAGTCAAAATGTGGGTGCGGCTTGAAGTCCTCAAAGGCGCGATGACTCGATCCGCGCGCCATCTGTGGGGGTCATAATGACGCACCCGCCCAAAACGAGGTGGGCGCGAGTCAAGGCGGGGACGCTCCGCCAAAGGAGGGGAATACCTGGGGCAGCAGTCATGGTGCTGGTGACGCTGAACAGCACATTCAGGTGCGCGAGAGAGAGGAGGCGTGCGCACGCTACGGTTCTCCAAGCGGGGTGAGCGGCGATCAATTAAGCGAGGCGACTCTCGGCTACGCGCCGGTGAGCCTCGGCTGCCACCTTCAAAACACCCGCCCGTGCGCGGCGTCGGCTGGTTGGACAAGCGGCCTACCTCTCTGGCATTCATGCAGAGAATGTCCAAATGCTGTCCTCCACAGTGAGGACAGGGGCGAGAATTTGGGCAGTCTCGCTGGTAGTGGGACCCCAAGCAAGAGAAGCAAAGGCGGCGGGCATTCGCGATGCGCCTACGAGAGGCGACATGAAGGTCCAAAAATGCCCTGCAACTGGCCGTTCTGTGCCCCGTGACCTTGCAGTAGGAGCACTCCGCTGGGCTCTGCGTGACCGCAAAGCGAGGAGGGCGCCGGTCAACATTGGCTCGGGTGTGACCGCGAGCCTGTTCCTTGACCTTAGGCGGCTGCGACTTAGCCGGCGTGTCACCACCGGAGTTGTCCAAGACCCGGCACTCATCCTCCAGGAACTTCTCCAGGTCAGCAAAGGGGGGCAGATGGGTCGCGCTATCCCCACCAAAGCGCTGTTCAAAACGCGACCTCAGGTCGGCAGGCAGCTTCTTCAGCACAATGTGCACCAATAGATAAGACCATTGGTCTACGGGCAGGTCAAGGCACTTAAGTGCGTTGATGGCCACCAAGAGCGGGTTCAACAGTTGGGTGCGCAACCCAGAGACCCGGGTGAGCGTCGGTAAACCCAAAATCTGCTCGATGTGCGTGTCGGCGAGGCCACGCTTATTATGGTACCTACGGGTAATTAGGTCCCGAGCCGTCTGGTACGCCTCGTCAGACACGGGCAGATGCTGGATGAGGCCCTTAGCCTCCCCATCCAGAACCGACATTAGATAGGCCAACTTTTGTGCCGGCCGAAGGTCAGCCCTATCATTGACTAGGCTATCGAACAAATTAATGAAGCCCAGGTAGCTTCCTAGGCAGCCATCAAAATGGGGGAGGTCCAAAGTAGGGAGCCTACTCACCAGCCCCGGTGCTGACCTAGGAAGCTCCTGCTTCAGGCCGGGTTGCCCTTCCCTATCGGCAACTAGTTGTCTCGCAGTATTGGAGACAGCATCATACAGGTCTAAGACCTGGGCATAGTCTTCGCTGACCTTATTTCGCTGGTCAGCGGTGAAATCATTGATTGACACTTCAAGACAGCAAGTGCTGAAAGTGCGGAATTGCTGTTCCACACTTGCCAGGCGATCATCAATCCGCTCGTACTTTTGTAGTAAGGCCTGCTGGCGATCAGGCCGGTTCACTAAGGCACTGGCCGAGGCAAACCAGCGCAAATCTGATGCAATGGCACCAGCAGCCGCACGCAAGTCCTTGATAGCTGACATAATCAAAATTTCAAAAGAGCCCGGACAAGCGTTAAATACAATTAACAATCAAAACTTAATTTTTCTTAATTCTTTGAAACCAACAAAGTATTAGCCTGTTTACTGCATGTACAGGCAAGTGACAGGTATCTACTGTCCAACAAAATTAATAATTTCAATATATATTGACACAAAACAAAGTCAAAGTTATCAAAGTTGAACCTTCGAATAAGTTAATTAAAGTTATATATTCAAATAAATTAACTAATTACTTGCAACAGACAGACTGGCTGTATTATTTGAGATATACAATAGTAAGTAAGCACAGAATATGTGTTACCTAGCAATATTATTGTTACGAGCTGGGGTTCGTGATAAATTATATGCACTATGCCAGAAAAACTGCACTTTATTCACTAACACAATAACACTAGATACACACACTTATTTTCACAACACTAATAAAACACACTATTCACACCACTAAAACAACACTAAACACTTCCGACTTATTTCCTTCGCTTCTTGTTGATCGCTTTCCGTATTCAATTGAACTGTCCCCGGTCCGTTCGCTCCCGCTCTATTTATACTGGCCGGATAACATCACTGGGCTTTTCGAGACGACTCACGATATTTCTGGAAACGTGTAAGGTGTTTCTAGAATTGCGTAAATGTTCTATTTACACCTACGCCTTCTATTAGAGGATAGATGAAACAGCCTTAAACAACCGATACATCTAATCTCATGTAGTTCTCCCATTCACTGATAGATGGCGTTATTTTCAATTCGTAACACGGCCTCCCTCTTAAACGTGTTCGTCTCGAACATCGTTAGACCCATAGTAACGAGCCAACCGGTCCACATGAACTATCTTCGGTGCACCTCGCGACCCCTTCTGGATTCGATAGGTGACGTCGTTCATCCTGGTAATTATGCGATATGGCCCGTCCCATCTGGCTTGTAACTTAGGCGATTTTCCTTTGCTTCGTACTGGGTTATGAAGCCACACCAATGATCCCTCATCGAAGCCTTTGTTGTTTGCCTTCCGGTCGTAGCGAGTCTTCATCTTCTCAGACATCTGTTGTCCAGATTCCCTGATGTGTTCGTATACGTCGTTCATCCTGTTGCGTAGCTCGGTTGCGTAATCCGTTATATTGCGTGGAGATTCTGGTGGAATACCGGTGATAAGGTCTGCAGGTAATCGGAGCTCTCTATCGAAATTGGCAAAAGCTGGTGTTACTCCTGTAGTTTCGTGGACCGCACTGCGATATGACAGGAGAAATGGTTGGATGTGCTTGTCCCAATCTCTTTGTTTGCTCTCCACGACCTTCGCCAGGTACCTTTCCAGTGATTGGTTAAACCGTTCAACCATGCCATCTGATTGCGGATGATAAGCCGTGGTCCTGGTTTTATGTGCACCCATTACGCGACAAGTCTCCTTGAACACCTCAGATTCGAAGTTCCGGCCTTGATCGCTGTGGATTTCCAAGGGCACCCCGAACCGACAAAAGACTTCATGCACCAGCTTATCAGCCACTGTGGTAGCTTCTTGATTTGGGATTGCAAACACTTCAGGCCACTTCGTGAAGTAATCCATCACAACCAAGAAGTATTTGTTTCCGTCCTGGCTCTCAGGAAACGGCCCAGCGACATCCAACGCTATGCGCTCCCATGGAGCTCCCACATTGTACACCTTCAATGCACCTCTGCTTCGAGTATGTGGCCCCTTGACAGCCGCACAACTTGTGCATTTGCGGCACCAATCCTCGACGTCATCTCGACAGTGGAGCCAATAAAACCGCTCCCGGATCTTAGTAAGGGTCTTCTTAACTCCCATGTGACCTCCCGAAGCACCATTGTGATAGAGCTGCAAGACTTCCGGCACCTTAGTTTTAGGCACTACCATTTGCAAATGGCACTGGTTACCGCGAGCGTTTTCCCATTTGCGGCACAGAACTCCATCCTGGACGACCAAGCTTTCCCACTGTGCCCAATAACTCTTGGTGATAGGGCTCATTGCTGCGATATCACTCCATTTGGGCCTAGGAGCATCTGATTTCTTCCATTCGAGAATCGGCTGTATGTCCTTTTCGTCTTGTTGAGCACTCTGCAAAGCTTCTTTCCATTCGTCGCTCAGATCTGTCTTCAACATCCTCACTAACGCTGCCTGCTTTGCTTCCTGTCGGGTACAGTGCTTGCACTGGTCGGGACACGGCCTACGCGATAGGGCATCTGCGTTACCATGGGACTTACCGCTGCGATGTTGTATTACAAAATCAAACTCTTGCAGTAGTTCAATCCATCTGGCTACTTGTCCTTCTGGGTCCTTAAATTGAAGTAGCCATTTCAGCGCAGCGTGGTCGGTTCGCAGGTGGAATTTACGCCCCAACAAATATTTGTTGAAATGCTGCAATGTCTTTACTACAGCCAAGAGTTCCCGCCTGGTGACGCAGTAGTTTCTTTCGGGTTTGGATAAGGCCTTGCTGAAGTACGCTATAACAACTTCTTGATCACCCTTCCTCTGTGACAGCACGCCGCCGATTCCAGTGTTACTGGCATCTGTGTCAACTATGAATTCATGCTCATTGTCAGGGTAGCCTAGGATTGGTGCAGTGCACAGATGTTCCTTGAGTTTCTGGAATGCAACGTCACAGCTCTCATTCCAACAGAACTGTACTCTGTCTTCGGTGAGCTTATGAAGAGGTCGAGCAATGTCAGCAAAGTTCTTCACAAACCGTCGGTAGTAGGAGCATAATCCGAGGAATGCTCTGACCTGCGTTTTGTTCTCTGGAACTGGCCATTCCTTCACGGCCATGATCTTATCCGGGTCAGTTTGAATACCGTACTCCGAGACCACATGTCCTAGAAAGTTCACTTGCCGTCTGAATAACGCGCATTTCTTCGGACTCAGCTTCAAATTAGCTCCTCGTATCTTTGACAGCACTTGCTCCAAGTTTTGAAGGTGATCCTGGAAGGTGCGCCCCACGATGATGATGTCATCCAGGTAGACCAGGCAGGCGTCTCCAATCAGTCCCATAAGCACTCGCTCCATCAGTCTCTCAAAAGTAGCCGGCGCGTTACACAATCCAAAGGGCATGACGTTAAATTGCCACAATCCTTTGCCTGTGGAGAATGCCGTCTTCTCTTTGTCTCGAGGATCTATTTCCACCTGCCAGTAGCCACTTTTTAGGTCTAAGGTAGAAAACCACTTCATCCCCGTCAGCGTATCCAGTGTGTCATCGATCCTTGGCAGCGGGTAGCTGTCCTTCTTCGTGATGTCATTCAATCGGCGGTAGTCTACACAGAAGCGCATGCTGCCATCCTTCTTCTTAACTAGGACAACCGGAGAGCACCACGGGCTGGACGAAGGCTCGATTACGCCTTCGTTCACCATACCGTCGATCATAGCTTCCACTTCACGTTCCCGTGCTACTGGCACACGTCTTGGTCGCTGGCGAATCGGTGCTTCACTTCCCGTGTTTATTTTGTGCTGGACTAGTGCTGTCTTCCCTATGTCGGCATCACTGGTCGAGAAAATATCCGCGAACCGGTTCAACATCTTCAGAGCCTCGGTCTTCTCTTCCTCCGACAGGGTACTTTCGCAGTTCTCTAAAAGAGTAGTCACGTCGAATCGTGCACCCTGAACCTTGGCGCTGGTAGGTTGCTCTTGGCATCTACGCATCCAAGCCGCTTCTTCATAGGTGCCCAATTCCGTCCCTTTCTTGAGCGACACTTCCTTGTCACTTGCATTCAGTGCGCGTACTGATGAAACTTTAGTACCCCTTACCAAGGTTCGTGCAATCTTCCAGGAGGCCTCTTTCTCTAGACCTTCGATTAGTACGCAGCGGTTCCCTCGACCAGAATTCCCTGGTAAACAAACTGGTACAACAGTTTCCGACCGCGGGTGAAGAATGACATTCTTCAGGCAGTACACTTTTCCTGAAGTTGCACCTTCCATGAAGACTTCTTCCGAGCCACACTTCAACACTCCCTGGTTAACATCGATCTCGCAGCGATACTTCCTCATGAAGTCTAGGCCCAGGATGCAGTCGTCCACTATATCGGCTACGATGACTTTGTGACGGTAAACTTTGTTGCCTAGCTTCAGATCCACCTCCATTTCACCTCGGACGGTTATGTGCTGACCGGTAGCTGTTCTCAGATTCACACTTTCATTGTTCCTGAAGCAGCCCCGAAGAACCCGTCTTGCCAGATGGAAACTGATGACTGTCCGAGAAGCACCCGTGTCCAATGTCAGCTTGCATGGTGTTCTGTTAATTTCGCCTTCGATGATCAGGCTGTTCCCGTCGCATGATTGCGAGATCGAGATACTTGGGGCTCTTCCATTACCAGCCAGCACCCGCCCCGCAGTCCTGGCTTCTACTCGTTTCCCTGCTCTCGCTGCCTGGCAGGCACATCAGGCGACCCCTTTGGTGGAGACAGGGTGTCACCAGGCTGCCTACGCTTTGGGCAGCTCAAGCGGATATGGCCTCTTTCTCCGCAGTTGTAGCACCGAGGTGACGACACAACTTCCCTGATGCGGTGACCTCGGTCGTCGCGTCGCACTGCTTCCACCTCCAGAGCGTGGGCTAAGGCATCCTTGAGGTCCTTGAAGTGCCCAAGCTCTTACCTCCAGGTCCCGGATCCCATCCGTAAACGCCTGTACGAGGTTCCCATCAATAAGCGCAGGAGACGACTGGTATGCCTTCCTGACCAGCTTTTCCACCTCTAGAGCCCACTGCTGCAGAGTTTCTCCGGTGCGTTGCGTCCTGTCCTTCAGCTGAGCACGATACACATGTTCGAGGTGCGCGTCTCCGTACCTCGCCTCCAGCGCCTCAAGAAGCTTCTCGTAGGTGACGTCTTGTCCAAGTGCCTCCAACACTGTCAAGGCCCGGTCGCGAAGGCCCAAGGTTAGGGCAGTTAAGGCCTGTTCTTTGGTCCACCCATTCGATCGCATCACAGCCTCAAACTGGATCTTGTATGCAGACCATGATGACGAGCCATCAAATGGTGGAACCTTAAACCCACGAGGTGAGGGCACTACAGTCGCAGATGTCACTTCGTTGGATCCGAGCCCACGCAATCTCCTCTCCACTTCAGCGACACAGGTGTCGTGATGGTCGTGTACACGCTTCTCTATAGAGGCGACGCGAGTCTCAAGCTGGTCGTGTACGAGCTTCTCCACGTCGCTGATACGAGCCTCGTGTTGCTGGAGCTCCTCCTTTACCACCTTCAGGTCCTTCCCTACAGCGGCGCTGAGGTCTTTCATCACCACCAGCTGTTCCTCCAAACGGCGGGCCTGCTCCTCCTTGTCGCGCTGCAGCTGTTCCTCTAGGCGGCGCGCGTGCTCCTCTTGACGGCGAGCCTGCTCCTCTTGACGGCGAGCCTGCTCCTCCTTGTCGCGCTGTAGCTGTTCCTCCATGCGGCGCGCGTGCTCTTCTTGACGGCGAGCCTGCTCCTCCTGACGGCGGGCCTGCTCCTCCTTGTCGCGCTGTCGCTGTTCTTCCATGCGGCGCGCGTGCTCCTCCTGACGGCGGGCCTGCTCCTCCTGACGGCGGGCCTGCTCCTGCATGAACGCCATCAGAGCCGCGATGTCGGGCACCGCCATGGAGTGTGCGCTGGCAGGCTCCACTGCAGCCGCGGAGTCGCCTGATCCACCAGACGATGGAGAAGGAACCTCTCCGAAGCGCCTCTGGTCCAGGTCTTGCTGGCGCTGGTTCCTGGTACGCACTCCGTCAGTTTCTTCCTTCGGCATAACCGGCATCATTTATCCCTTTCTTCTGACACCAATTTGTTACGAGCTGGGGTTCGTGATAAATTATATGCACTATGCCAGAAAAACTGCACTTTATTCACTAACACAATAACACTAGATACACACACTTATTTTCACAACACTAATAAAACACACTATTCACACCACTAGAACAACACTAAACACTTCCGACTTATTTCCTTCGCTTCTTGTTGATCGCTTTCCGTATTCAATTGAACTGTCCCCGGTCCGTTCGCTCCCGCTCTATTTATACTGGCCGGATAACATCACTAGGCTTTTCGAGACGACTCACGATATTTCTGGAAACGTGTAAGGTGTTTCTAGAATTGCGTAAATGTTCTATTTACACCTACGCCATCTATTAGAGGATAGATGAAACAGCCTTAAACAACCGATACATCTAATCTCATGTAGTTCTTCCATTCACTGATAGATGGCGTTATTTTCAATTCGTAACATTATCTATATTATAACAAAACAAAGTTTATTAATGTGACCCGCCCAAGTGGCAAGGTCAAGTTGGATTATTGCAATGTTTATGAATATATGCAATAATCTAAATTTACTAAATTTATTGATACATACAGCTGTTATGTATCCAAACAAACTGACTTATTAATGCAACAACAAATTTAAGTTAGATTTTCCAACAATACAAATCAACAATTACTGATTGAGGTTATGTGACAATGTGTTTCAAATTATCTAGGTCAACTTATACAATTAAATATTATGTATTTTAGACAATAACTGACCTGACAAACACTACAATACTGTCTACAAGGTGATATATATAGCTCATACAACACCAATCTGAGTTCAGATACAATCAACGGCTAAGATACAAGTTTACAATATAGGCACAGTTAACCACGCTCTTGCTATCAAAAATTATGTCTAGAGTTTGAGCTGAGATCGGGTAAGGTTTACAGAGATCAGTGGAAGCGATTAATTCATCCAGTCTCAGCCCAAGGCAAAGGTCCAACATACACTGCGGTAGCACAGCGAATGAATATAAATTCTTATATTAATAAAAAGTCTTACCAAGTATCCCCTGGTGATGTTCTTGAGTGGAGTCCTGGAGGCAAGCTAGACACACACGAGACTAAATTGTCCAATATTAGCAAGTGAATTATCTTTACTTTACCAGACTCCAACGCAGCGTTTTCAATCAGCAAATTCGTCCGGCACCAACCACGTGCATCGGATTCACTCAAGTTTTACAATGTTCGTTAAAATACTATTTTTATCACAATTAACCGGTGCCAGTTATTGATCAAGGAAGTGGCAATCAAACGGGTTCTAAATACAAGATCAAAACGCTCACAAAACGAAATCTATCCAGAGCTAGGTTTTTTCGCTGACCGCGGGAAACGACAAAGAACCAAAGAGAGTGAATGACAGTTCAGTGTGACCATTGTCAGAAATTTTCAATAGACTAAACAAAATGTTACTCAATCGATCTAATCGATTTGACTTATAATAAAAACTAATTCTATTTCAAACACGTAGATAATAATAAAACCCCTCTGGGGCAGTCGTTTACCTCATCATGAGACTAACGCAATCTCAGAGGGTATAGTCACAGCTTTCAAACATCACCTTTATCTTGTGATATAGGTATATTATATTACAGGATAGAAAGACAGCTTACAAACCGCAGGGCAGCTTTGTGGCGAGCTGAATGTGTGTGGCGACACTGCCGTCCCGATTACTTCGGAGGGTTCGGTCAGGGCCTCATCTCCGGCTTGCCTTTATTGACTTGTTGGAGTGGATTACCAAGAGTGCCCGCAGGATCCTCGACTCTGCCTTGCCTTGGTTGCCCGGCCAGAGGGAAGCCACAAGAGCTATTTGCTCGGGGGTGGAAGTGTCATTGTCAAGGGCGTAATTACGGGGAAACCCGCTCGGGGCCTCCGTGGTCACGAGGCCTGCGCCGCTAGCCGCTCACACTGGTGTTGCCCTCTTGTTGTTTATGGCAGAGTTTGTTTGCCTTGGCGGTTATCTAGAGAGGGCCCATCCAGTGAGTTGGCGAGTCACCGCCTGCCCCTTTTCGATATACTATAAGAGTATCTAGAGCAGGTGCCGTTTTCCATCCATAGTGTTCACCTAGACCAATCCATTAAACATCCATCCCAATAGCCCAGATTAATTAGGTTCCATACAAGTAGCAATAGTCTTGCACCTGCTGCGGCTAATCCGTGACTGCACTTAATAGTGCAGTTATGGAGGCGCCTCAGTAGGTATCACATCACATTCTAGATTAAAACTCTCAAAGGGCCTCTGTGCGTTGGACCTATGTCTCCGTGTACGCCTGCCAAAGGGCCGGTTATTCTTTTAATATCAAAGGTTAAAAGAATAGCCGTGATAGAGAAACAAATAATAATAATAATAATCATTTATTTCGGAAACATTCCATTTTCATACAAATAAAAACAAAAACAAAAGCACAGAACAAAATACATTAGTGACCTTAACATTCGGAAATTAAAAGTAGCACTCTGTCTAATTTAAAAACCTTCCCTCGGTACCGGGACCGCAGCAATGTATACGGGACCAGTGCGTCAGGAATGGAGTCTGGTTTCCCTGCAATATTTAGAAGGATGCTATTGAGGCTTCTAAGCATTCTGCTCATGAAAGATGCAGTTCTCTTGCGTATGATCGCTTTAAAGCTATCTATGTTTGCCTCAGCAAACATGCTTGACGCACTACAAAACCGCGGAAGCCCCAATAGTAGGTACCCGGAAAGTGTTATTGTATTGCACGCGAAGAGCGTTGTAGGTTCTCTGCGTATATCTGAGCCACAGGCTGTAGGTGTAAAAAGTCTAGCAGTATGCCTTGAACAGAGTAATTTTAACTTCCTTAGTACACCTAGCAAACCTGCGGACCAGCATATTGCATCGAACTGACAACGCCCTTCGTTCCCTCTCTACATCAATATCATCACCTAGGTCCTCATTCAAAAGGTGTCCTAGGTATTTAAACTGTGACACCCTTTTCAGTGTCACCCTGTAAATGTAAACTGGCGGGACAGCCTCAGGTTTTCTGCAACTTATTCGAAAAATCATAGCCTCGCTTTTCCCGACTCACTTTTTTGTAAAGTAGGCCATGAGCAGTGGCATATTGTTCACACACTGTAAGCAAACGTCTGAGCGTATCAACAGAGGGGCTCAGCAATGCCATGTCATCCGCGTAGCTGATGCTGTTGATAGTCTTACCTTCAACAGAGTATCCGACACCAGTGCTACTGAGCTCCTCGATCAGCTGATCGATGTATAGACTGAAAAGCGCTGGGGACGTCACCTTTTACCTCACACCACACCTCAGCCCATAGGTACTAGCCAGAAAATGCACGGGACCATCTAACCTGATTTATTTGGTGGCCATACCAGTACTTGAGAAGACTGATTAGCTCATGAGGTGTGGATTTCTCCCGCAATTTAGACCATAGAGGTCCAAAAAAGCAGCATATACAGGGGTGTTTCTATCTGTGTTTGAGTGCCAGAATAGCAGTTTCGGTCGATAACCCTGCTCTAAAGCCGAACGAGAATCATGTGGTTTAAGCTGCTCAGTCATTCTACGCTCAATCACACAATCAAGAACCTTGGCTATTACGGTCGCTATGGATATAGGCCTATTGATATCCTTGTCTGCCACGTCCTTGCTTTTACTCTTGACTATTGGTACAACTATTGTTCTCATCAGTTCTGTTGGTAAATAGGAATGCCGCACACTAAAGTTGAATAGCATAGATAAAACCCTCGGCAGATGCGGACCAGCACGTTGTAAATGTTCTATGCTGAGGCCATCATGTCCTGGAGATTTAGCCCTGGTCATAGATTTAAGAATGTTTTTTATTTCTTTTGCTGATATATTCAATGGAATACCAGACATGATATCATGTGTGACACGTTCCTGACTGATGTCAACTGGACGCGGCGTTACCGTAAAATGACATCTGAACATATCTGCAATTTCTCCAGGTTCAGTCACGCCGTTGATATTCATAGGAACTGCAGGTCTTGGGTTTAATCTGTGAGTGGCTTTCCAGAATTTTTTCAAATTCTTATTATTTGTGCTCAGTTGCCAAAATATTAATTTTAATTTGCTCCTCATTGTTCTGGCAATATTTTAATCTCTGCTTTAAAATCATTCGCGTCTCTTTCATTTCTTCAAATATCAACCCAGTGCAAGGTTTACCATCCCCCAGCCAGTTCAGAAAAGCCCTTCTAGCATTACTATGAGCGGCCATCCTATGACAGTGCGTTGTTTTCTACCAACTCTCACTGCACTAAAACTGTGTACTGCTGCTTCCAAGAGCCGCATACCCCTTATTTATTTTCATATTCATACATTGCAGCATAATCTCAATATTAGTCTTGGTTTTAGCTGAAAATATTTATGTAGAAACATCACCATACACTTCGGTGAAAAACAACTATTTAAGCAAAGTTGCTTTTACTTGTATTTAAACTTAAACGATACGATCTCTGATGTTGTGGAAAAACTATTAAAGCTGCTTAATCTCTTTTAATTGAATTAAAATATGCACAAATGCGAAGGATTATGTTCTGTTAAAAGCAAGTAGAACTACTTACTTTCTTTTTAATGTCTAAGATTGTAAGTACTTACCAATAATCCAGCGAAACCAGAACCATTTAAAGAATTTTAGTTGGTATTAGTACTATGCTTCAGTATGTTCAGAGTGTAAGCAAATTGCAACTAAAATAAGATATGAAACTGAATGTGTTTTTAATTGCAAGGCTTCAAAAAAATCGTACAGGTATAACATTTTAGCTGTTATTGAATGCTGACGTTACCTAAAAGCTTGTATTATAATTGTTTTTTTACGTATCTATCTCGGAAACTATGCATCGTATCGAAAAATTGGTTTTACCTGTAGATGAAGCTCAAAAAGTTGAGTAGATTGGTGTAAATAACTAATTTTTGTAAAAAAGTTTAGATAATCGGTTTTACCAATAAAGGGACGATAATATTATTTTACAGTGTCATTTATTACTTAGGATTTAGGCGAGTTAGCAATTTAAATCGTTGTCCTTAATTGCTACATTCCTAGATGACTTGCAAGACATTATTAGTGGAATCTAAGCTGACACTGATTAATGTTTTGTTTTATCATGCTTACCTTTATCTACTTTTAACATACCTTTCTCAGAATTTAGGACAATACTCAATGTAATTTAATGTAATAAGTTGAATTTTAATCAATAATTGATTATCGAAATATTTATAGCTTAAGAGTGGATAAAGATGAAACTTATTCTATGGCAATCATGTTAATATAATGTTGTTTTCTTTTTTTTATTCTTGATTCGTTAAGGAACATCTCACGGAACATGGCTAGGCTCTGTCCAAGTGTGCTCAACAATCTTTTTGGAATCGCGGGCAGCGTTTGAATGCGGATGACGCAAGATTAATCTGTGCGAAGAGCTTTAGAGGAGCCCTATGTTTGATATCCATGGGGAAGGTCTGTACTCTTATGTGAAAGTTTTAAACTTAGATAATGATAATGCTTTTCATAACCAAGCAAGACAATTAATATTAATTTATTTTAAACCGTAATTAATTAGAGTCAATCTCGATGTCAATATTATATCTTTATCCTTATCTACCGATGTTCAAACGTATAGTCACAATAGTTTCAGTATAAAGTGACTGTCACATACAGATCGACAGACAGACAAACAGACAGACACAGACAAACAAACAGACAGACATGGAGGATCTATAAGGTTTTTTGACAATTTGACCCGAAAAAGGAACAAGTGTAACGTTAAAATTGGTCCATATTTGATTTGTTGGATGAAATTTTTTAAAGTTAAGTAACCTTTACACGCTACTTTGTCCTTATTTTTCAATAACGCCTACACAATTGCTGTATTATATTTGAGGCATTTATATAACATATCATGTATGACAATGGAATCGCACAGCAGGCCCGATGTTAAAGAACATCGACACGTAACTGGGAACGAGTCGCTGACTCGGTTTAACTCAAACCAAATTGGCCTTTATAGTCTCAGTATCTGAAGACATTTTATGCTGTCCCAATTATTTTATCTATTATCATTTTATTTTATTATTGTATCCATAGAAGGACAACTTTCACCCATAAAAATAAGATGTGAAATACTAATAAATAATGATGACTAAAAAAATATTCCAGCAGGTACAATAAGATGATTCAGCAATATTTAAACCTTATTTTTACCTGATAATCTAACTCTCATTATTTTTGGTGTATCTTTATAACTTTGAATTTACAAATTGAGAAAATAAAAAGATAATTCTTGTATAAAACTAGTTCTAGACATGATTGATTGAGAACCTACCTAGTCTGTTAGTTTTTCGTTTGTCTTTTCGTTTGACTTTGAAAATTCTTGGCAATAGTAAAATTTGATTACTGACTAAAATTAATATTATAAGACGATTTGCTTTTGCCAGCGGCTTCGTCCACGTAGTAGTTAGAAAATTATATTTTAAACCCTTATAGCCAAAGAGTGCGTGCTCAATTCCATAGAATCTGTTAGTCGCATGGGGATTGACTACAAAAACTTATAGTAAACACAACTATGTTTGATTCTTGATTATTATTATCTATCTCCATTCCAATTTTTATCAAAATCTGACCTGCTGCGTTTAGTCAAGAAAGTGTAACAGACAAACTTTCGTATTTAATATATTAGTATAGATATGTAAAATGCTAGAAAGCATTTCTTTTGCTTAGTTTGTGAAAATTGCGACTGTAATACATCATGAAGACTTTCAAACAGATATATATCTTTCAAAGTGATATAAAGAAACGTGCTATGTTTTATATGGTTCGATAAAGCAATAAATTCTTACATAGCTCAACGTAGGTAACTTGTGCATTGCAAAGGTATGGTATAGCTTTCTATATGCAGGTATGTATTTGCACGTAATCGTTCTTGTACTCGAACTACTCGTGTCTTCTAGTTCAGCCAAAATACTCGAATAATGACTATCAACGATCATCATGATATTTAGGACCGAGAGTTTCACCTACTTGAGACAAGCAACAATTTTTCACGGCTATCATAGGCACTTGAGAAAAAGCTCAGAAAATTTAGTAGTGCATGCTGTGGATTCAAACCAGATCAGTTCTGCGTGCTAGTTAATAGGTCTTTCCATAAAAGTGAGGGTACGTGCTACTAATAGACGAGCGTTATTTTGTGAGACGTGAGCCACGTATTTTGTGTCCCGCTAAAGTCACTTAGCTTCCAGACGGACGGACATACATTGCTATCCAACGTTTGAACTGACGCATGTTTGAGCGTGCATTCTGTACACACATACACAATGAAGCAAACAGGCTTTGCTGCTTCAATCAAAGCTACAAAAAGTACGGTCGTTTGGCTTTTCTCCCTTACGTTACCGCTGCTCCTTTGAAAAGCTTTGTTATATTATTATCAACAATGAATCGACTAACAGTAGTACTCATATTTAATCATATACACTATCAAATACCCACACACCTTCTGTAACTAGAATATATTTCATGTGTTATATATTATCGTATCTCTGGTATCAGCCTGCAAAAGATCCCCGATAGCAATTAACCGTCGCAAATTGACTGTGTTACCTCGTATATCGTGTCAAAGAGACGCTTAATTTGAACAAACGGTATTTTAATACGACATATATTGAGAAAAGAAGCTATTAATTGCTTGTATTGATTGTAATCTAAACATAAAATTAATGGGAATAATAGTTTTATTAATACATACTAAATATATGTTGTTCAGAAGCTATTAATTGCTTGTATTGATTGTAATCTAAACCTAAAATTAATGGGAATAATAGTTTTATTAATACATACTAAATATATGTTGTTCAGAGTTAGTCCTAGCTTTATGTTTGCAAAGTTATAAAGACGTGCAAGGGTACATTTTTTTATTGAAAAGTATCTACGTTGACATCATTATAGTCATTAGCTGCAACCGTTGGTCTGCTTACCAGTCTAAACGAATTTGACTGAATATTAGCTTTTCCACAGATCGGCTGTCTGTAGCCCGGAAGTCAAGCTCCGCAATCGAAAGGGATGGCGATATTCTATGGTTTAGATTAGTGTCAGTTTATTCAGAGGTACTGACTCCCAATAACCACTGTCAAAGATCTTTATGACGGTCGGGACCGACGTGCAACGATCTAAGGTTCTCAATTCAATGCACACATAGCTCCGAAATGTAAACCCCATACCTACTGCATGGCAGTTGTTTGGTATCTCCACTATGCTATCTCTCACATAGGCTCACTGTTTGATGTCAAAAGCAATGCTTGCTATAGTTTTCTCCAATAGCATTTGGTTTGATTAAGTATCATAAATCAAAAGCAACAATAACAATAAAAGTCAATATATTACAGTTATTTTAGATTAATGTAAGCAGAACTTTTCTGCTTTTGAAAACTTGTGTGCTATGTGGCCTATTTGCTATATTGCCTTTGTGGTTAGTTTTGGTCAGACGAGTATTCCGTTTTTTTAAGCCGGCTGCCCACAGTGCGTTGGTTTTACAGACGGTTGCAGTTACCCGACTCGCGATTTAACTTTAAAGATGCTCTATGATACCGAAAAATTCTAAATAAAGTATTTGCATGAAACCCTAACAAACAGCCATCCATCCTTATATATGTGATGTTACATGTCGTATTTTAATATCGGTAAGGTAGTAAAATTTATTTTAAATGATGTTTTCGTGCTGGGATCTTACAAAATGACTCCAAAATATAGTTCTTGAAACCATTCATTATCTTTATAAATTGAATAAAAGTTTAGTATTAATTCATATAGTGATTTTCTTAATAATTCTTGTTCGCCACGCCTTTTTAGGGCTCTGTATTAACCTACAAGTTACCCTTATTTAGTAAAGCACCCACACGAGTTTTGGCAACAGAACTAACTGGAAATCGGCTTTTTAAATCTATTGCAACGTGGTATCGCATAATGACAGTGGCTATTCTGTTCACCACTAGTAAGGTATGTCCCAACGCGTTGTTTTATGGAATCAAGCCTCATTGATCCTTAGTGTTATTAATTTTAAATATTACTGCCAATACAAACACACAAGGAGTATGTTTATAAAATGTCCCAAATGCGATGCTACCAAACAGCAAATTCGGTCTCTTCAAAATCCGTTCCGAATGCCGGGTGTTCTAATTTAATTGCGAGATATATCAGTCAGTATGTCTGGCTTATAATAAATTCTGTTGGCGTTTGAATCACAACAGATTTGGTAGGCATCACGATGGTGCAATTCATTAGATGGACTATTGTGTCTGAATGTGCTTGATATATGGCTGAAGAATTGTATTCGGTGGGGTGTTTGCGAGGGAAGGCAGCGTGCAGTTTTGATCCTAAACTGAAGTATCTGATAGGTGTGTGTGTGTGTTTTGTGTGAGGCTAACTCTGGTGTCGGAGTTTTCAGACTGTCCGAAAGCCTTCGATATAGCCTAACAATTCATGCCCGGATACATTGACTGGGACTGGCAGTTTAACGTACACCCCGAAGCACGGTAGTACTTTAAAGTAAGACACGTGGCCACCGATGGTTGGCCATAAGATAGGCAGGACAATTCACGCTATAAGCGCCACATATACGCTTTGAGAGTTACCTTATATTTTAAATAAGCTATCTTATTATTTTTACAATAAGCGAAACCCTTCAATTCTTGCCAGGGGTAACCAAATACCTTTATGTAGCTTCTAAAGTAGGGTAGAGCTCTGAAATTAACGCCACTTTAACTACTGATAAGCTTGGTTATGACAACTGGTGACCTATGCAAGGTGGTTTTATTGGATTTATTTAGAAAATCCTTGATTTACCCTTCATATTAAATACCTTTCGGCCAATCGTAGATTTTTGTAGTGCATGCGGCATGATTTCCACGGTACATGTGTACAAGAGCCCTTAAGTTCGTAGATTAAAACACTAAGACCTTCCAAAAGGGCACTAAGTTGTAACTTGTGACGGTGAAATCGTTATGAGCTTCTAAGTTTCGGCAATATATTTTACAAAAAATATTCTTTTGGTAAGTTTCCCCAGTGTTGGCACTCGGAATGCCGGTCTCTGGAGAATTTTTGAAGCTAATTGAAACATCTAAATTCTCTAGTTGCGAACTCACGTCTAGTTATGTTCAGTAAAGATGGAAGAGTGGGGTCAAAGATTTTTTTATAGTTTTGTGTCTGTTGGTTTCTAATAGTTGTATAATATACTCCGTCTTCAGAGTAGTTGATAAGTAGGTATATGATAAAATTCTGACCGTATTATTTTTCTTAAAGACTAGTTTTTATTAGATAATCATAGATCATTGTGATCATTGTCATTAATAATATATCACTACATAGTATAAAACTAGGTCTGTCTTCTGTCTGTCTGGCCTAAATCTTTAAAACTACGCAACGAATTTTAATGTCAACTTGTAATATTATGAAAAATAGTTACTAAATACAAACATTGTTTCTTCAGTCTTGTCCATGCTGATTTGAAATGAGGCAATTGGTATTGCCGCTTTATGAAGGCCAAGCCGCGCATCTGTATATAAAAAAGTTTTCCACATAGTTAGGTACTTTTGTTATATCAATACATCACCGCCCTTGGCTAGGATGCCAACCGTCTCAGCTTAACGGTAGGCCAAGATCCTGCGAGAGTACGATGCATAGAGTTGTCCATTCGCAAAACGTACGCCTCACTGCTACTTCTTTTCGAAAACATAACTTCTCTCGTAAAACTTTAAACAAATAATACTGTATCTCATATTTATCTACTGTTATCCACTGGTATTTTTTAACTAACATAATATTACGAAACGTTAATGCCAGCCAGTCTCGTCCAGTAACAATTAATACTGTATCTTATATTTATCTACTGCTGTCCACCTATCTCTTATAATGAGCATAATAACAGGAAACATTCATTGCCTACCAGTCTCGTCGCTTGCACCAAATATAAGCGCGTGATTTGTAGGACACGCCGCGTGATGAAGGAATGAAAGCAAATGAGGAGACTTTTAAACACGTTTTTTTAATTATAAATACAAAAATCTTGCATCCTGTATGCAATGTTTTTATTTTGTAGGTATGTGACTAACACGTCAAGTGTAACTAAACACTACTAGCTATTTAGTGGTCTGTGCTGCAAAAGGTTATACTAAGAAGGTTATTTGTGTTTCTCGTTAATGGTAAGACTAATATTAAGGGAGTGGTGCTCTCACCTCTTGGGCGAACAAATTATCGACATGTGCCACCTAAGGATAAAAGACACACAACGGGGTCCGATCAATCATGATAGGGTCCACATTACCCCTTTTACCCCATTACCCTACACACAGAATCTGGTTGATCCAAAGATCCTTGAATTAATATAAGTAAAGGACATACATAAACGTCTGTAAAGAGAGCCTCACATACTCGCGCCATAAACTTCAATCAGTATTCGTAGAGTTCGATGAGAACAGCTCGCAGGTGTGAACGCCATAGTACTTAACAGTCAAATTCCACACTGGTTTTCACATAATGTTGCACACAAAAATATTTGAACTTCTTAATTCTACATCCATTTAAAAACCCAATTTCTAATACAAATCCGTTAAAAAGTCTTCCTAACCCCTTTTTTGCCTCTCTTTGTTGAACAAGACGTTATGATGACTCCAAATCTAAGCACAAATATATGTAACGAACCGCTCCATACTAGGTCTTTAATAACAAATTATATTTTATGGTTTTAGTGCACCTGTAGGTACATTGTATCGGCAATGGACACATGATTTATGGAGGCAGCGATAGAATTACACGCTTTACAACTTTCGAAAATATGTGCTGTTTTTATTCACTTACCAATAAAGGTTTATGAGATAGAAAACTTGTTCATTGAAATTATATTAAATGGAAAACTTATCAAATAAAAGTCTAGTAAAATGAAATAACGGGTTTCTAAAATCAAAACTGGTTAAATCAATTTTCAGATAATATAAAATGATGAAAAATTTTGGATCAGAAGATATTTGTCTCTTATAGGATATTCATTCACGTGAATAACCAAGTTAATGATAGCTATAATCTGTTATGAGTTTTTACTCGATATGATTGACTGCAGGGGTGGTATTGCGGTTTAAGCTACCATCTTGCAACTTGATAGTGCGCCGAGTGTCGTGGGTTCAGTCCACACATTGGATATCAATTTGTGATTTTCATAAAATGTTCCGCGACACAGAATATACTCCTAGCTGTTTCTAAGGATACTAAAGAAATAGAAAAAATCGGTATTGCCAACCTTTTTCAATTATCTCTTCTAAGTAGATAGAACATGCATTATATGATAGTTTTTCGTGAATGTAATTTTAAGGATGCGAAACTTTAGATTCCTTTAAGAACATCAATTCTCCACACTGTATCCAGGCTATCTGTACTCAAATTTTCATCCAAGATAATCAAAACATTTCGCCTATTTCGCTCCCGAATACATCCAAAGGTGAGACGGCTGATATAAAATACAATGTCTGCTGTGATCCACATAACTTTAGGCCGTCTAAATCAAACACATCCAAACACAGGGATTCAAATAAGCAGTGAATTCACAATCACCGGCACGAGTTGCGTACCACAGTATTCTCTTTACAATGTAGATTAGTTCCAGAAAGAATAATGTGAGCCTCCTATGTACAGGATGAAAATTTAAGCGCTCGAATGTTTTTTAAGTGGCTGATGAATTTTAAATTTTCGTTTCAATTACGATATCCTATTACGAGTTGCGATTGAACAGTTGGCGTGGGGAGATGTTGGTCAGTAGGTAATGTTTTACAGCAACTGTAGGTACGTTTGTATTGCTCCACAAAAAAGTGAATACAAAAAATATGGCTATCTGCATGGCGGTGTTTGAAAATAAGAAATGTTTAAGTTAGCAGCTCATTACTGACGCTTCGTGACATATGCATCATAAGTAGACTCAAGGCCTCACTTCACGACCTTCATAAATATTTCGTTATATATTGACTGAAGATAAATTCAATAATAACAATGTCAGTCTTTTAGGTAATCAATGGAATAGTATGATTTCGTATAGTATGATAATTTTATTTCAGATATCTGAATAGGTCAAAGATAAAATAGACATAAACAAATCTGTTCATCGCAGTCACCTTTCAAGCATGTTAACAGATCTAGGCAGTAGTATGAGCGTGATGTACCTTGTGGATTACTGGCATTGAGACTTACGCACCTAGTCTAGTATGCAGACAGACAGTCCACACACACGCAAGGCTAAACGGCGATAAATCCTACGTAACACTTCGGTGAATAATATTTAAAGTCCAGATAAACCCTTATGACTTTCGAGTGACTTTTAAACTGAAACTAAATAAAAAAAAGGTCGTTTTATTTTAAGAGTAATTTAATAATTTTGATTTTGATACAAATGAAGTTAATTATATTCGGTCGTTTTATTGAAGTAGTGGTGAAATTTAAGTGCTTTTAAAGTTGCAGTGAATAAGATAATTGTGTTTTTTGTAATTGACTGTGGTTGGGATCTTTATTGCACCTAATAGAAGTTTTGGCTAGCCTGACTTTGAGAGGTTTTGTGACACTTTAAGACGTATCAAGTTGATATTTTTGAGCTTGTGTTTTAAGCTTAAGCTTGACAACCGGGTCATTGGACGAAATTCATCGTCATATTCAAAGGTTCTATAAAGCGCTTGTACATCTTATTTGCTTAGGTATTTGTTTTCTAAGGCAAATTAATTTAATTCTTCGTTTATAATAAAAAGTAATTCAAAGGTTCTATAAAGCGCTTGTACATCTTATTTGCTTAGGTATTTGTTTTCTACGGAAAATAATTTAATTCTTCTCTTTTTATTCTGGTACGAAACAGCACTATGAATGCTAAGCAAATATATAATTATTTCGTGTCAAGACGTTCAAATGTTTATCATTCAAAATATAATTATCTTATTAGTGTGGAATTGTTTAAAAAAAGTTTATTCACCTGTTTATTAAACTATAATTTCTCGATAAATATGCGTTTTCAACATAAACTACATCATAATTATAAGGTACAGTTTCTTTTGTCACTATTCTAAGCAAATAATTTAAGAATCAAGCCTAGAGAACGACCAAATTAGACATTGTTAGTTGCACGCTGTTGTAACAATATAAAATATCGTAGAGTTATACCGTACTGTCTAACTTTGTTCAAAACATTGGACGTGAACTGTTGCACAAATTATCTCACTCATCGCTGTCAGCGGGAACTCCCTGAAGATACTATACGCTTATAATATTCAGTGCTAGCTTTTAACTTTAGTTATTTTTATTTCCAAGGCTTTTTCTAACTTCTTCCACATCTCTGTTGAAATGTTCAGATATTATGATAATCTATTGATAAATACAACATCTATGAAAATAGGAAATAACATATGTTTTCACTGCTATTAGTCCCTCGTTGTAATAAACTATTCACGACAAGATTAGTGAAGTTATATGATTTAGATGCAGTTTTAAAATGGCAAAAAAGAAGGGTTTTAAAAAAATATATCCCGAAAAATCCAGGCAAATATAAGAGTTATTTTAAGTTCTAGTCTTATTTTAAATCAAGCATATAGCAATTAATTAAATTATCCCAATGAAAAGTGCCTGATAAAATAATAAAAGCAAATAGTTGCAGTGTGTCTTCACTCAACGGTATTGCTATTTTATCAGGCACTTTACATCGGGATAATTTAAATAATTGCCATATACTTGATTTAACATATGATTGAAGTTACAACTAAATTAGATAAATGAAGTAAATATGTAGCAATTATTGACGCAATACGTTTCGGGAAACTCTGCATGCTTAACTTTAAACTAGAAGGTGACCAGCCAACCAAACGTCAGGATGGCTGGTCAAAAAAAAAAATTTTATTTCTAAATATATGTCCTATGTAGCAATTATTTATTATATGTAGCAAATATAAGCAATTATGTAGCAATTTTCAAATCAACTCTTATATACCAACGCCACAGACAACCAGCCATTCTGACGCACATACAGAAGAACTGTCCCTCGCACCCGCCCTTTGGACGCATCCTGCGCAGGCCTCCGTCAAGCCCACGCGAAGCGTCCCCTCCTGGATCCCTCTTAGCTTCACCGCGGGTGACCAATCCACGGTTACTAAGCCCCCCCCCCCCACCACGACAAGGTGGAGATCCCACAGGGGGGATTTTGACATGGCCTGCTACGCAAATATTTAACATTTAAGAATCTAAACATTATCAACCAGGCACAACTGCTCCAAACACATGCCGAAATAATTTTTTTGTGATATAATACAGGGTATAGGGTATAGACATTTAGGGTTTTACGGCACGGTATGTATTTGAAGTGATCATAGGACTTTTACTTATAAAATAAATAAAAATAAACATTCAGAAGTCAATTAAGAATAATAATCAAAGTATTCGTTAAACTTGCGCCAGCAATTGTGAGAAAACCCATTTTAATTAACAATAGCCATTGCAGATGAAACAGGACGATTGTTTCATATTTTCATAGATATATCTACGTCATCAGTTTATTTATTGCTAAGAATTTAGTTGAAAAATTAAAATGTTTCATTTAGTACCTATACATTTTATATACGGATGTTGTGGAAGTGCATACCTAGTCAACTTATTAAGAACAGCGAATAAAAAGGCATATTTTCACAGAACTTGAGGAAAAGAGGAAACATCGCGACTTTGCGGACATAAGTTCATCCTTTAAACAAGGGTCAAAGATCGTTTGAAACTAATCGATGCAAAAAGCCTGTTTCCAAATATAACAAACTGGAGGCACGCTCATCTATGACAATAGTCTAAAAGAAGTCAAGTTTGCCAACCTATCAGCAATCTAAGTGCATGCAAACTAATAAAATAGGCAATGTAAATGATACGAACTGAGAAACGTCAAATCTTGAAGAACCGAAGAAACGAATGCTGTGGTCGGCATAGATCAAAGACGGTTTTTTGTCAAAAATGAGACAGGCCTTTTTGCTTTCTTGTTAACAATCGCAGGCCTTTTCGTTACAATAAATTTTTACTAAGATTTTTTTAAGGCAACGGCAACTGCTCTCACTGCTCAACAAAGGCAACTCTCGCTCTAGGAGTAAATGTAAACCATAAGAACTCAGGAACTTCAACTCTTAAGAACTGAAACGATTGCTATGGTCGGCATAGATAAAATATGGTTATATTTACCAAAAATAGGATAGGCTATATCTTGTCAACCATCGCAGGATTTTAAGTTACAATAAATTATACTGATATAAAACTAATTATTTAAACGTCCTTCAGGATTTAGATTAAAAAGTCAATTTAGCCGTCAATAAAATTAAAATTCATTATATTATCATAACACAATGTGTGGTAATATAATGAATTTTAATTTTATAAACAAAACCATAAATCAAATATGTTTATTTGGATGTTTGGGTTAATTGTAGTGTTAAATATTGGTTCGTGGTTTATTAAAATGTTTTTATAGTGCGGTTTTTGTGGCGCACATGTATATACCTATGTGTGTCGGTGGGTTAAGGTTTTCAATATTATCATATTCAAATAAATGAAATTAGAGAATATCACTGTCTCAACATAATTATGTAGCCTTAAATCAGAAAAAACTATCATTAGTCATTGAGTAATTTTGAAAAACTAAAATAAATAGCATGGTCTGAATGAAATAACAAGCAGGTTTAACTACGAAAATATAATATACACGTACATTTCAAAATCTTACAGAACTTCATAATTTGATAGCTTATAATTAATAAGCGAAAACGCATCAGCACCAAGTCTTAAAGTCAACACAAGTGGTTTTCCTTGTTATCCCTGCATATTATTTTATATTATAAATTATTCTAAATCGTCTTTTGGCAAGGTTTGCTTCGCTGCATCTGTTGTTCAGAGTTTAAGCGAATTTTGATATCATTTCGCGATCATTCTTAAAGAAAACAAGCAACATCTGGGCGAAAATTTCAAAACGTGCTCTTAGATGCTAAAATTTTCATATTTGTTGAATATAGTTGTGGTTTTATCGAGATTGAAGAGAACACGCTTCGTGTATGGAGTGAGAAATTTGATTATACCAAGTGCACAATTTATTTTCAACTGCAGTGTTGATAGAAAAGCTAACACATTTATTATACTCGTTTCGCTTAGATAGATTTTCACGTACCGAATGATAGATTTATGATATCTTCTGCCATGATTATTTTATTCAATATTTTGGGAATATTATCGTTTTTTTTTTTCAATGAAAACTTCCCGCACTAGAAATAATTATGTTACGGGGGACCAAAAAACAAACAATTAACAGACATAATGAACACTGAGGCACCTAGCAACATTTATAGTTCACACAAAGTGTTTTCTCGTGTGGGAATTGAAACCACAACACTTGTTCCAGGACCATGTGGGCTAGGAATCATGTTTTGCTTATATGCTTAAACCTGCTACTGAATACAAATAGTATACCAAAACCTTAAGGTACCTAGCTTATTACAGGTACGATATAACTATAATCATCTTAGCTTTGTCTGAGTTGCAACTAACTTGCCTTGGCACCTTGGTGCCCGAGATTCGCCTTCAAGGCTAAAGGCGATTTCAGATAAGCGTTTACACGCGCGTATGAGCTCGTTTTTGGAAGCGCATGCAGGCGCGTATAGGCGCGCCTTTTGGCACACGCGCAACTCTTACGAGCAATGACACGCTTAGCCGTCAGAATCCATGTTGACACTGACAAGATGTCACTAGCGTTTCGAGCGAACACGTCGAAATATGCCTGTTTACGCTAGTCCGGTTTTTAGAAGCGCGTAATGTAGCGCGCGTGTAAGCGCGTCTGCTAAAACGAACGTATACGCGCAGAAAAATACGCTAATCTGAAACCGCCCTAACTAAAGTTGACATCATATTAGCGCAGTCCCAAGGGCTAACAATATTCTACGACTTAAACTAGTGTCAGACATGACAATATGATTATTTGAGCGTATTGACGATTCCCGAACGTCTGGCATAGATCATCATGCCAGAGAGAATCGACGAGGTTTTTAGTGACCGGTCGTTCATATACATATAAATCAATCAGGGACGGACGCGTTAAATCTGCCGAACAAATAGGATTGTGCTGTCATCAATTTGACACTAGCATCTATCGTGGATACACATCTATCAGATAGAGAGTTATGGCCAGCTTCACGTAGCCCAAACATATTTCGTTTCAATTCGGAATTTATCTGAAAGATGCCTATCCTGACTGTGTCTTACTGTTTTGTTTTACATAGAATTCAATGTTAAAAAAAATAGAAAGAGAAAGTCTACTGAATTTCACTTTAATCATCTTGTCCAAAGGTACTGTAACTGGCCTTAAGATAAATTGAATAATAACAATGTCAGTCTTCTAGTAGTGAACTCCTACCAATGGAATAATAAGATTTCGTGAAAAATTATAGTTGAAATTAAACTACAGTTTACGGATTTTATCGCGTTATATTACTTTCACTGGTTATTTGTTATTACATTTAAACCGGAAAATCTAGAAACTACATTTTTATTACTAGCCTACGTTTCGAATTCTTTACAGGATTCATGTTCACGGCAGACTGAGGTGATATTTGTCTTTGTCTTGAATTTAAAAGTTATCTCAAAGTACCCGAACATTTTTCAGCTATTGGTGTTACTATCTACGCAGAATGTGCTCACCTTGTCTTGATGTCTTCAGTAGTATATTATTGGGCATTCTATTCCACTATCGGCAAGTTACGAGGCGAGTAGGTGCACTCGCCTCGCAGCCGATAGTGGTATAGAATGCCCAATAATATATGATCGCCTCGGATATCACATACCTGTATTACTGTACGCCGATCGTTTTCAATCACTTGTTGGTATTACCGTATTAATTACTGTACTCGACCACTTTTCATGCTAGTACACCTCACTCAGTATAGTGCTATAGAATGCGTAATTATGATCTACACTGTACCTAGGTACTTGACGTACGTCCATTAATGTACTAACTTCATAGTGCACTTCTAACCTATAGCAACGATTCGATGATCAGAACGCGATTCAACTATTGTGTTAGATCGTTGTATGGACTTTGATATTATCAATTAAGTAGTATGGAAATAATAAGGCGATTGTACCTAAATCATAAGCGATTAAAACATAGTTTATTTATTTATCATACAATCACGGTATATCGGGGAACAATATGTCAGTCGAACGCACAAATTCTAGTAGTTTTCGCCACTGCGGTGAATCCGTATCCGTCTGAAACTTGTTTCGAACGAGCGCCTTCCGCCACAGCTCTAGAGATTCGGTGGTGCGGGCGTCGTCAGCCTTGTATACCTTGCAGTCTATGTGCGTTGGTACTCGCCGTGCGCAGCTCGCAACCGTTGGCCACGCGATTCACAAAGTATGGTGACAGACAAGTAATTTTGCCAGATGAGCCTTCCTCGAACTCAACGTCAGAGCCGTGTCTCTTACTGATACCGAATAAATCGCTATCAGCAGAAGCCATTTTACTGAAACAATAGCGAAAATACCTATTATTTCATTTAGTCAGATAATTAAGAAGCCTGAAACTTATATAATACATTGTTCTCAACAACTGTGACTGATAATTTTAAACAATACATGAAGACAAATTTGCTGGTATTTGCTATACCTACTGATTACTAACACAGACAAAACTCTTATTAACTCGTAATTACATATGTTTATAGGTAAGTTTATGAAACGGAAATAAATATCTAATGAAATAGAATTATTTATCGGAACAGGCAGTTAAATAACGTTATTGATTTGATGTGCCGAATTTCGGTAACTAACTTTATCTATATCGTAAGACATAAAGATTAAAATATTCCTGAACAATATATACCTTGAACGAGATGTTGACGAAGTCTGCGACTTGCGTTTCCCACTGTTGTTTGCCGAGGATTTGCGACCGACTTTTGTCTTCTGTTCAGCGGTTACAGTCGGCTGATGGTATTCTAGCTCAGAGTCAGACCTGTAATGAACACATAAAATATTTGATTACTATATTACGATACGAACGGCATGGAAGTTTGGGCGTTACAATTATTGAAATGTTTTAAACTTACATTTTACATTAATCAAACACGTTGATAACTCGATGACGACAATACTGAAACAAATATTACACAGTATTAATTATATCTATATAATACATATATAAGACATATATGAACATTGTTAACTAAATAATGGTATTATGGAATCTTTATTAGAGCAACATAAGCCAAAACAACAGTTTTGGAATTTTGTATGTATGCATCTACAGTCATCATTCAAAAACTACCTACTGAGAATATAGAATTTGGAGTCAACTAGTATGCTAACTACCTATGTGAGACAGAGCTCGATGTTAACAATGTTTATAACACTTTTAACAAATTTAAACCTTTAATCTAATTTAATAAATCTGTTTAAGTTTAGTTAAAACAACACAAAGTTATTTACCTGGTACGAGTTGAATTTGTTGATGAACTCGACTTGCGTTTCGTGTAGCTTGTGAACGGCTTTCGAGCTAGTGAACGGCTTTCGATTTATTCTCAGCAGCTGGCACCACTTGATAGTCATCATAATAATCAGAATCGGACCTGTAATAAAAACACAAACTCTATGTCAAAGGATTACTTACTAGTGACTCACTAGTCTACATTTTTTAAGTTACTTATACTTACATCTTGTTGGTGAAAAGTTTGTTTATTTTATCTTTACCTATGATGTGGACTGTTATCCAACAGTGTACTGGCAGGCACAGCAGTTACTGGTCTCGGAGTGGTAGTTGACGGATGGGAACGGTGTCAATTAACAACTATCCTTTAATCCACTGAGCGACAGTGATTCAACAACTCGCGGTATACTAATTAATGACCGATCGCGACGTACTTCTTCTCTCTTCAATGTAATCGTTCGTGTAGACTGATAAATATTTCGAACACATATGGTTTATGAACCACAAAGGCGGTAAAATGCTTTACATTTAAAATTGACGCAATTGATTTAGTTCAAGCATGTAAATAAACTTTTTGTTTTGTACGTATTATATCAATGCAAAATGCAAACGTAATATTTGTTGACGCACATCGAGTGTCGATACAGCGAAAAGCCTTAGGGCTGACACAAACTAAGAACCTAAATACACTATGTTATTAACATGCTACAATGATACCGTTTATTAAGAAAACATAATATTTATGCTAACCTTACCTAAAGTTGCTGTAATCGACAATTATGATTTTTGCAGGTACGCTCACGTGTAGATTGTACACAATACTTATTTTGTTGAAATATGAATACTTTGTTAAAAATAACTTTTAATATAAGTTTTATAATATTATCATTTCAATAATAAGTGAATGATATTAATTGATATTTTTTTGTTATTGGCTCTTTGGGCAGTGCTTCACAGCAGAATGGAAATCTAACAGAATATGTTTATAAAAACAAAAATAAGTATTTTATTGATATAATCAAGTTTATATTTCCTCTGCAAATCACATTCTTATTATATACTTATATCTCTCCATACCAAGAAAACTTGTGTGTGAGTAACGCGCGTGCCCCCGCGGTGCTTCAATCGCCGTGAACCGTGTACGAGTATGGACATGTTATGTGTTATTTGGACAAAATCATCACCTGGTTATAGAAATATTGCGTTGTTGTGGCGTAAAATTGTGTATAATCTACATCTACACTATCTAATTATATATTATTTTTTTTTTATTTATAATATTATAAAGAGGAAAATTTTGTATTTTTGTTTGTTTGTTTGTAATGGATAAACTCAAAAACTACTGGACCGATTTAAAAAAATCTTACACCATTAGAAAGCTACATTATCTGCGAGTAACATAGGCTATATTTTATTTTAGAAAAATAGGAGTCCGTAAGATATTTGGGTTTTTCGGGTACGCGAAGTAGTTTCCTCAGGACGCGGGTGAAACTGCGGGAAACGGCTAGTCTAATTATAATTTGAAGAAATTCATAAAGAAATTATCAATACATTAAAAAGGTGAACTTTTAGGGACCTAAAAGTTCATAGCGAAATGTGGGTGTAATATTACACCTCTGCCTACCCCTTCGGGGATACAGGCGTGAGTCTATAAAATAAAAAAAAACATAAAAAGGTGATTAATTTATTGTATTATTAACTTACTGTAAAATGTATTCGAAATATAAACAGTCTACACGACGTGTCTCATACACTCGATCAGACAGTATTTATTATTGTGAATTAGAATGTTCACATTGAATAAACATAATTTTATTATAGTATCTACTATTTTGAGAGTGTAAAACTGAATTGAAAGTATTATTTGCCATATATATTTCGATGCTTAAACAAAAAAATATTATAGATAAGTACTTACTTACATAATTGGTTTTTAAATGTTTCCTTAATAAATAGTAGGTAGTTGTTTGTGTTTATTAAAATCTATAATTTAGTGTTACTATCAGCAGAACTATTACTGGAAGGCAGCGATAGCCGAGTGGATATACCAACAGACTATCATGCAGAGGGTATCGGGTTTGAATCCACGGCGCGCACCAATGACTTTTCGGAGTTATGTGCGTATTGAATTGTTAATTATCGCTTGTCCCGTGCCTCGGAGAGCACGTTAAGCCGTCGGTCCCGGTTGTCATGAACATCTTTGACAGTCGTTAGTGTCAGGACCTTCTTAATAAACTAACACTAGTATAAACCAAGGAATATCGCTATCCCTTCGGGTTGCGGAGGTCAGACAGGCAGTCGCTCTGTGGAAAAGCTAATATTCAGCCAAATCCGGTTAGACTAGAAAGTGGACCCCAGATTGAAACTGGGATAACGCTAAGAGGATGATGATCAGCAGAACTATTACTGACTGCCTCGTTGGTCTTGCGGCAAAAATGTGCGCGTAGGATTGGGAAGTCTCATGTTCGATTCCCGGGTCGGGCAATATGTTATTGGGTTTTTCTGTTAGGAAATTCACAGTAACAGCACGGATTCTGGAATGTGCCCGGTACGGCAATAGGCGCGCCAATTATTACGTGGGAATAAAATAAATCTGGCGAAAAGTGGGTGTAGCAATACACCTCTGCCTACCTCTTCGGGGTTACAGGCGTGAGACTATGTAAGTGTATGTATGCGCTATCAACTGAATTGAACACAGATAGTGTTATTGCACATTTTGCAAACATTACTGGCAGCGATAGTCTAGGGGTGAGACCAACAGACTGCAATGCAGAGGGTCTCGGTTTCGAAATCTGGCACACACCAATAACTTTGAACAACTTGTAGTCTTATTAACGTTATGTGCGTATTTACCTGAAAATAATTGCTTGTATAGTGCTTTGGAGGGCGCGTTAAGCCGTCGGTCCCGACTGTCATGAAGATGTTTGACAGTCGGTACGGAGAGTCAGCACCCTCAAATATCCTGACACTAACCAAAGAACATAGTTATCCCATAGAATCCCGTAGGTACATATTGCACCTTATCAGGTTCGACAAGATATCGGGCCCTGGGCTCCTAAGCAAATAGCAGAGGATGCAACCATGAATAATGCTAGGATAATGATGACTGTTATTACACATAATCTAAAGTCCTAAACTAAGTAATTGACATAACATAAATTTACGCCTGTATTTCTCTGGAGAGGTAGAAGTGTAGAGGGCAGAGATATTTGACACACTTTTTTACCAGTTATATTATCACATGAAACATGGGATGTGCCTGTTGCCACTTACTAGGCACAATTCCAGACTGCGGTGCTACTGAGAATTTCTATATGAAAAAAACTTTAGAACACTGTTCTCGACCTGGGAATCAAACCCCAGGCTTCATGCTTAGCAATGACATTGGCATGCGTAAACTAAATTCTTTTTTGGAAATTTCTGCTTACAGTGACATCCACGGATATGGAACTGAACAGACAAAAAAAAAACAAAAAAAATATCTTATCAGAATCAAATCATCCAGAAATAATTGTGGGGTGATGAGTACGATGATTTTTCTGGATGTAATTTATCTAAAAAAATAAGTATTTCTTGTTGGCTGAATATTTTTCAAAAAATAGCGAAAAATGTTAATGTTGGCCACTGTTATAATAAAAACGATCACTTGTCTGATTTTAAACACGTATTTGTTTTATTTTAAAATTTCTTTAGATTTTTCATTGGTAGGAAATAAACAATGGTCCAAATTAATGTTGATCTAACCGCCAATCCTAATTATACATACAAATTAATTGTTATTTCAAACAATTTACTTTTAGAGAAAAGTGCTACATAAATCATTTTAGTCTGCAACTACTTTATGATATTTCGATTGCTTAAACCGATTAGCCTGATTTTTTTTTAGTATTCCAATGGTTGTTCATATATTTAGCCTTACACAAAATAATGCCAGAGTGTCGCTTAAATCGTTTTTCCTATAACTGTATTGTGAAATTTATGGCACTTATATCATTTAGCCTGTTTCTAAATAAAAGTCAAGTGGGGTAATATTGTATCAAGCGACTTTTATTTCCATTAATAGTAGCTTAAAAGAAATGAAAACTATACTCAATTATGCAGCTTTTGTCATGGAAATCAACTTCAGTCACATTTTCGTTAATAACCTTATACTTTTTTTATAACGATTTTTTTTCGTAAAATTGAAACTTTGAAACGCTCTCCTGTAAAGTTTAAAAAATGTCGCTTAATACATTTTGCCCGTGAACCCTCGAATAGTTATACATATGTGTTTGTTGTCTAAAGAACATTATTAATAAGACTCAGAATACTTGTTTAGCTGCTATTTTCATACCTATACATGTTATCATCTTTTTATTATACAACGTGTATCGGAAATAACGCACATCCTCAGACACCCCAATTAGAATACCTTGTTACAATTATAATGCATGCATTGAACAATTTTTTTTATTTGCGTAAATATTGTTTTTTGAAGAAAGTATAAACTCAATTAAAAGTGAAAAGCGTGGTTACTGTAAATCTGCGCACGCACACAAACGAAACGGTTGCTATGGTAAACAAACAACAGCTATCTGATAGGAACGAAATACGATACAATGTAACAATATGTTTGAAATTCAGTCTGTAAACCATACTTCGATAGTGGGGTTTACAAAAATGATGTTTGAATAATTTGTCGACCACTGTTGATATTACCAAAGATATGAGTATTTCTTTCCATCACACTTTTAGGCTATGGAGTGGACAGTGATCGAATTAGTTATGGTTTGTTATTAACATGCACGATCTATTGTTCCTTAACGTCGTAAGTGACTATTGTGACTATCATAACTTAATCATACCTAGTTGGCATTAATGATCGATAAAGTACCTAAAAGAATATCAATGAGAGAAATAAACAAGAACGGCGTGTTTAAAGTTGTGAATCAAAATAGTTACAATAAGTAATAGGATAATCAAATAACTTACAGGCTTGAATCATATTTCTTTAGTCCACTTATCACTGCACTGTTTAGTCACAAATCACATCTTTTCACTGTTTCAAAAGCAGCTAGTATCTTAATCTCGCCACAATAAACTAGTGATTAAATATTTCTCTACAATGAGAAAGCCCAGGGGTGTCAAGTCAACATCAAGATGATGTCGAACATTCCACCGGCACCGTCTTGTTGATAATTATTAAATTATAAGTACACGTTTTGTAAACAAGTGAACTTTAACAAACAGTTTTCACAGCACTCACTGATAGATAAATATTCCCGGTTGTACTTGTCATGTCAATCATGTCATAACATGTCTAAGCGCATCGCCAGCTTCGCTTGTCATGCGCCAGCGCGAGCGAGACATTATGTCTCGCTCTTGCCCGTTGTTTATTACCTACGTTAGTGAGAGATAGATGATAGATATTTTGGTGGTCAATAGTGTACTATTGTCTTTTGCCGTCTATTGTGTTTTATTAATGTATGCGTTTGTGTAAGTCAACGTGGGACCATTTTACAAATGCATTTAAAAAGAAGCCGTTCTGCTTTGATTTAAGGTTTATTTTCGAATAGCAATTTTTTTTAAGAAATGAGTGACTACAATTTACGTTATTTTAATTATTTTAGGACTAAAAATAAACAATATTATAAATTACGGAAATGGATTCAGTAGCCAATTCTGAACAAAGTACTTTCAGGATGTGCATATAAACTTGTTACATGTTGTATAAGATCTAGTATTGCAATAGTATTTACAATGCCTTGCTGTTCGGTTTGCAATATATTTGTAAACAAAAATCGGTGGTCTGGTCATTTACGTAGTAATGTACCTACATAAAAACAAAAGTTCGACTCTTCTTAATCATAACATTGAAGTTATAAAAGCTTTGTTTAAAGAACGCATAGTTAGTTATAGAATAAAAGCTAACATTAAACAAGTCAATAATTTACCAGAAATATTCCTCAATCACGAGCGTGAGCAAGTAAAAAAATTAATTACCCATCTTTAATAAAACATACTTCTTTAAAACTTTAATTTTGAACATTTTTGTTTGGCAATCTCTCTGTCGCTAGTAGCCATACAGTTCAATATAATAAAATTAAGTAAGAATTGTAAACTGCATGCCTGCATATATTTCATACAGTTACCTACATTGCGATGAACTGTTACTATGCAAGCATAATATGTACAATTGTATATACGTGTATGAATAATACCTACTATGGCGGTGCATCGTACCTATTATGATATAAGATTTGATGTGAATTATATAAACAAATTATATTATAGATATTCTGAATACTAGCAAAATTATCAAAGGAATGTGTATACATTATGAGAGACCGCGGCTCTAGCTTTATATCTGAATGCACTATTTCCTTGTTTCGTTCTTTTCAGACCGCCTTTTTGATGTAGTCGGGTTATAGTTTTTAAACTTATTTTTTTATTTAATCCTTTTCCCTATCCCGATGGGGCATATAAACTAACCGTGCATAATTTACATTGTCATATGTAAAGGAAGACAGAAAGAAAAATAGGTACCTAACGCAAAGCGTCGGACCCGCGCAAATTTTAAGTAAAACCACGTTTTAAACTTATATTATGACTCAAACAGTATAATATATGTATACATTTGTAACGTGCTCTCCAATACCTTTCATTTGATACCAAACACGTATTGATTATCTCAGTTTAGTTTTTTTAGGTCGGAATCTGAAGTATTAATTCCATAATAGAAAAATTTTGATAAAATTTATATAGCCTATGTCACCCAGGCTATTATTACGATTCTATTGACACCCCATTTATTAAAATCGGTTCAGTAGTTTAGGCGCTACGGTGGAACATACAAACATACATACATAGACTACCAAAAACATTACCCTTCCTTTTGGCTTCGCCGTAGTCGGGTAAAAACAATTAGTTTCATCCTTAAATAAATTACCTTTTAACATTTTAAAATAGAATGCTCGGGTTGCAACATTGTAATGTGATATGAAACGTTTATCATGACTATTTGATAGCGCTACCTTATTAACAGTATGTAGTTGTATTGAAACATTAAGTACTTGAACCAACCATGAACCTGATACCTACCGCAAATGCTTTACGCTTACAAGACACATCATTCTATTTATAATATTGTTTAATTTGAATACTATTGTAGCGCTCATAGCGAGACTTGGCTTGCAGTTCGTAATAGATCGGAAAAGTTAAGCAACGCTTGCACAGGTCACCACTTGGATGGGTGACCATCTGAGCGCTACCGTGCTTCGGAGGGCACGTAAAGCTGTCGGTCCCGGTTCTTGTCTAAGGATAAGGATCGTTAGGCCATGTCGGAGGCCTTCAGGTGGTCTGAAAACTACGACACCAGAGTTTCCCACACACTCACACGAATTCTTAGCAAATAATCTCAAAACTGCAATAGTTTATGTTGATAATGAACTATTATCGCTATTTTCTAGAAATACGAAACGCCGACCCGATTCGAAGCTTCACACACGTTCTGAAATTAAAAAAATATGTAATAGTGTTTTCGGCAAAACATTAGAATACACTTAGAAAATCGAATAACTGTATATTAAGTTAACTCATGGCATACATCAAATAGTAAAAAAAAGTATGCCTGCTCTAGAAAGCTCGTAAACAGTCCTTATTTTTTTGCCGCATCTGTATTATCAGAAAATTTTGAAGTATTAATTCTTATGATTCGATGAAACCTGATCAATTAATTTTAGGTAAACAATTACGGAGTAGTCTTTCGTGTTTTGTCTCTTGACTTTTTTATATAAGACCCCTGCTCTGCACCCGTGGCTCGTAGGGTGACGTTATGATAATACTTAAAATATAATATGTTTTTACAGTACTTTGACACTAGCAACTATAAAATACAAAATTAATTTATGATACCTCAAGTTAATTTTATTAGATAACATCATACCTTCAATCGCCAACCAAATCTATACTATAATAATATTAATAATACTATAATAAAACTGTAGAGATGAAAAAGTCTGTACATTAAAGATATTTTAACGAAAATAAGCTAAAAAATCTAGGAAAATGCTAAAAAGCAATACTTGATAATTTTTAGAATTTATGTCTGTCTGTCTGTCTGTCTATCTGTCTACCTGTCAATCCGACATCTTTTCCCTATATTGCTGAAGATCTCTAAAATGTCGAAATTGATTTGAATAAAACATACACTCATGTACAAAGGATACTTAACCCTATAAAATAGTATATGTTACACCACAATCGGTTGAGTGGTTTTCGGTGTACAGCTTGACCTCTCCTTTGTACGTAGTCCCAAACAAAACAGGGATCATCCACAACTGGTTATATAATTATGTGGTGTCATCTATGATCATTATGTGTGTAATTACAACATGATAGTTAAGTTTGTTAGTAAAAGTATCATCATCATATCAGCCAAACGACGTCCACTGCTGGACATAGGCCTCCCCCAAGGCTCCCCACACAGACCGGTCTTGAGCCGCCCGCATCCAACCGCCTCCCGCGATCTTGACGAGGTCGTCGGTCCACCTTGCGGGGGGCCTACCTCTGCTGCGTCGTCCGGTACGTGGCCGCCACTCCAGAACCTTTCTGCCCCAACGGCCATCGGTTCTTCGAGCTATGTGCCCTGCCCACTGCCACTTCAGCTTGGCTATCCGGAGAGCTATGTCGGCGACTTTGGTTCTACTGCGGATCTCCTCATTTCTGATTCGATCTTGCAGGGAAACTCCAAGCATAGCTCTCTCCATCGCCCTCTGAGTGACCTTGAGCCTTCTGATAAGGCCCATAGTGAGCGACCAAGTCTCTGATCCGTAAGTCATCACTGGCAACACACACTGGTCCAAGACTTTCGTCTTGAGACACTGCGGGATATCGGACGAGAAGATATGTCGTAGCTTCCCGAACGCTGCCCAACCGAGTTGGATTCGACGATTGACCTCCTTCTCGAAGTTGGACCTACCTAATTGGACTACTTGTCCCAGGTAGGTATACTTGTCGACAACTTCGAGCGTAGAGTTCCCAACCTGAATAGGAGCAGGTACAACATGGACGTTCGACATGATTTTCGTCTTGTCCATGTTCATCTTAAGACCTACTTGTTGAGAGACTCTACAGAGGCCATCGAGCATTGTGCCTAGGTCTTCCATGGTCTCAGCCATGACTACGATATCGTCTGCGAATCGAAGGTGAGTGATGTACTCGTCGTTGATGTTGATGCCGAGCCCATTCCAGTCCAGAAGCTTAAAAACATCCTCCAGCGCAGTGGTAAACAGTTTCGGGGATATGACATCCCCCTGTCTCACCCCTCGCTGGAGTTGAATAGGTTTCGAACTCTGGTCCTGGAGGCGGACTGACATAGTGGCGTTTTCATACAAACACTTCAGCACTTTGATATATCGGTAGTCAATCCGGCACCGTTGGAGAGACTGTAGCACCGCCCAGGTTTCGATCGAATCGAAGGCTTTCTCATAGTCCACAAACGCCAAGCATAGGGGCTGGTTATACTCCTCGGACTTCTGTATAACCTGCCGCAGCGTATGTATGTGGTCTATGGTACTATAGCCTTTACGGAAACCGGCTTGTTCGGGAGGCTGGAAGTCGTCTAGCTTGCTCTCGAGACGATTTGTGATGACCCTCGAAAACAGCTTGTAGACGTGGCTCAGAAGTGTAATGGGTCTGTAGTTCTTTAAGAGGGTTTTGTCCCCTTTCTTAAAGAAAAGCACCACCACACCTCTGTGCCACGCCTGTGGCGTTTTACCCTCGAGAATGACAAAATTAAATAGCTTCCGAAGGGCTTCTCTAGCGGGTGCACCGCCAGCCTTCAGAAGCTCGCTCGTAATTCCGTCATCACCCGGCGCCTTGTTGTTTTTGAGCTGTTTGAGAGCCACACTGATCTCGTGCATGCTGACGTCCGGGATATCTTCGGTATAGAGTCGGGTCAATCCAGCTCTAGGGTCTGACGCTGGAGTGCTTGCGCGTTGCTGCGTTGTCGTGTATAGCTGTCCATAGAACCTTTCGATCTCCTCCAAGAGCTCAGGCTTGGACGATACGATTCTGCCATCTTCCGTCTTCAGCTTTGTCAGCTGACTCTGCCCAACAGACAGATCCCTCTGGAACACTTTGGAACCCATGTTCTGCTCGATTGCCTGACGAACACGTTTTGTGTTGTATTGGCGGAGATCGCGAGTCAGAGACTTAGAGATCTGTCTGTTGAGGTGCCGATATTTCGGCATGTCGTCGGAGGATAGCAGAACCATCTTGCGCCTTTCCTCTAACAGCTCGAGGGTCGGATCCGAGATCTTGCTGGTTCTCTTGCTTTTCTGGGGCTTAAAGAATTTAGCCCCTGTTTTATGGACAGCATCCACGAACCCGTTACTGTACTCGTCCACATCTACGCATTCGCCCAGGCATTCGAAACGGTTCTTGAGTTCGAGCTGAAAGCTCTCGGGGTTTTGGATATGAACCGGTGCCGGTCGGAGCGTGGACTTTATCAACCTCGACCGTTCGAGGCTTGTACAGATATTCAATGTGCCTCTTACCATTCGGTGATCTCTCCCCACTTTAAGTGAATTGATCACGGAGACATCATTGAATATCTGCCTCTTCGTCGACATGATAAAGTCGATCTCATTTTTGGTTGCACCGTCTGGACTTACCCAGGTCCACTTGCGGCATTCTCGCTTCTTGAAGAAGAAGTTCACCATAAAGAGTCCTTCCTTCTCCATAAAGCTAGCCAGCAAGTGACCCCGGGAATTCCGTTGCCCATAAACAAATTGCCCCACAACTCTCAGCTCATCACCGTCGCGTTTGCCCAGTTTTGCGTTAAAATCTCCCATGACCACGGTGTAATGGGTTTTGTAGCCATGTATAGCCCGAGATATATCCTCGTACATGGCTTCCACCTCCTCATCGGGGTGCGACGAGGTCGGAGCGTATACCTGTATGACCTTCAGCGAATACCGCTTGGATATTCTGAGTATAAGGTACGCTACCCTGCTGGACACACTCCCGATATTTACCACGTTGGTCACGAGTGATTTGTGGACGATGAACCCGACTCCACCTTGGGACTGTTGGTCGCCCTCCCGGTAGAAGAGCAAGTTACCGGAATTGAGAACTATCGAGTCCTCCCCCTGTCTTCGGACTTCGGATAGGCCTATGATATCCCATCGCAACTTGCTCAATTCTTCTTCCAGCTCGACAATCTTCTCGTCGGTCTGCAGTGTGCGCGTGTTCAGTGTTGCCAGGGCCAATTGCCGTTGGTGGTGGTAGCCCGATCTCTTCCGGAGATTCTTCGCACCCCTTGCCCCGCCGTTACCATGGCCGCTACCATAACCAGGACTAGCGGGGCCGCCGGGGACTAGGGGCCGGTTTTTATAGGTGTGGTTCATGATGGGGGGATTTGTCATAATCACCACGCTTGGTAGGCGTATTGGCGATCGCAGTGGCGGAAGTCTTTAGTGCTGGACGCTGCTGCCCATCTAGCATCTAGGATTTTCTTCCGCCAGGTTCGGATGGTTTGACCGCCATCTTTCGGTTGACTGCTTGCGCTGGGGGAGATACTATGACGAGTATCTACTCGTCAGATTAACTCTCCCAGTGGGCGGTGGGGTCGTCACGTCCCGACGCCGACAAAGTCAAAGTATAGTTAGTCTAAATAGGGACCTTCAAAGTGTGTTATGGCTTTTTACCCGACTTTAAAAAGGAGGCGATTCTTAATTTCGTCAGTATATTTTTATGTATTTTTTTATAAAAAAATTACTGGAACCGAGTCTAATTATAGTTACCTATCCTTCCAACCGATTGATGTCACTATATTCAAATAATTTTCTAGCAAAATAAATATTTCTTTCAAAAAAGACAATAATTATGTGTCGTTGTATCTTTCTGTTATTAAAAAAATTAATAGAGTTTAATATTCGGCACTTTCATAAACAAAAAGTCTCTGTGTCAAAATTTATTAGAATGTCCACTTAATTTAAACAGTCAATCTCATTTATTTCAAATTATTATGTTTATATTTAATAATAGTTATATAATCATTTCATTTTTATTTTAAATGATAAAATCAATGACTATAGATCCTTTTTCTGACAAACAAGCTATTTGTCAAGGTAATATAGCAACGCATGCCTTCATAATAATATATGATATATTATTTTAAAATACATGCATACAACATGATTTAATTCTAAACTAAGCAGAACTTGTACTACCTACTACTCAATGGATTTAACATACTGTAATACTTTTTGTAAATACATACATATTGTTATACATAAAAACACCCATTCCTAGATAAACATCCGAGTTTTACGCAAACAAATGTTTGACTTGAGCGGGGAATCGAACCCACGACTTTCAACATAGTATTCGGTTACACCCCGCCATACCACCAGTCGTATGAAATTGTATGCTATAATTTATTTTTGCGATGCATCGTGTTGTCACGGGTTTGATTCCTTGTTTGGGTAAAGTGTTTAGGTACATGTTTAGTAGCAACAAAGTACTACGTAACTATTGTTTATGTTAAGTATATTTCATAAGTACATAAGTAGTTCTGAACAAAAACCCAATATCATGTATACATGTTTACATAATAAGGCAATTGTAACAATTATCTGCATAGGTACATATCTGTGTAATAGGACTCTCATTGTTTCGATAACCGATATACTTACCTACCTAATCATAATGCATCCAATTATACGTAAAATTAATGAATGAATGTATGTATGTAGTTTTAAGAAATGTCTTGTTGTTTAAAATAAAATATTATTAATATATAACTATTGTACTTGATTTATTTCCTAGAAATATTTTGATATTTAGGTATCCGTGCTGCAATTCAAGTTCAATTTATCCTGTAGTTAGCAGCTTATACCCACATATTATATGCATTTACATAATTATATTATATTTGCAACAACACGATGAATGAAAAATCAAATATGTTATCAAAACTATGTACACATTATGAATTGTCAGAAACGTCATTCATTTACGTAGCTAATAGGTCAAAACGAAAGTATCGTGTTAATAATCATACCATCCGGTCGTAATACCTACTTGTATTTGCAAGAAGGCAATTTTTAACAGGGCTCTCATCCAAATGTAGATGTAATGTAATTACAAGGTATTCGCTAGTTTAACAAATTTAATGGCGTTTAGATAGTTAACATCTATTGGTACTTAATAATTACAAGCAAAGTATGAAAACAATCCACATTTACTTACTTACATACCCCACACCAGTAGGCAGGTAGGTAGATCTCAGTGTGATTATGTTACAAAGACATAAAGACATATTTATTTCTGCATTTTGGTTGTTTACAACACTTATACATGTCAATACCCTATTCTAGATGAAGCCGGCTTTTCCTAGCTAAATGACTTCTTGAGAAGAAAGGCCAAAACAAACTCAGAGTCATTGTTTTTTTTTGTCACTTCAATTTCTTTAGTCTTTTCTTCATCTTTTAAAGTCCAGACAAAAAAGGGTTTAGTATGCAAGTACAATGCAGGAAATTATCTGACGCTTTTGACTGACTCGGCCCACTGATGGCCCGCATTCAACAGCAATCGTACGGCTCAACCTTAATTGAGGGAGCCAGCACGATCTGTATCACTATGCCTCCACGCCATCAGAAGGTGTATGCATAAGCATGTCAGCCTAAGCCACCAGACAGGTTGCCACAACTATTTGTTTATATGTTTAATAATGCCCACATCGTACTCACAACTTTACATGCTAATACACAGTAAAATACATGTTGCAAACAATAAGTAAAAATAATAAAAATTTAAACAATAAAATGTTATATATTTAAAATGTCGGAAAATATTATTAAATGTCAGAAAAATATTATTGAATGTCAATTTATGAATAATAATATATTACTTAAGTAATTTTAAATGTCAAAAGAAAATAAATAAAATAACATTGTCAAATCAAACAATGTCAAAACAAAATAAATAAAATTACAAATGTCAAATTAAAAATGTCAAAATATAAGTATTACAAATGTAAATAAAAATATCATGTCACTAATTTCAAAATGTCAAAATTCATAATTTTTAAACTCAATTCCAGGCATTTTTGTCTGCTAAATAATCTTTAACTGTGTAATAAGCTTTTGAACACAAGCTCTGTTTAATAAATACTTTGAATTTATTAATACTTAGTTCCTGAATATTGCCTGGAATTTTGTTGTAAAAACGTATGCTTTGACACTTGTATGAGTTACTTATTTTTTGTAGTCTAGTTGAAGGTAGAACAAGTTTGTTTTTATTTCGTGTGTTTAAATTATGAATGTCGCTGAATTTAGAAAACATATTTATATTTTTCCTGACATATAACAAGTTCTCATAAATGTATTGAGATGCGACAGTCATTATCTTAATTTCTTTAAATTTTTCCCTCAGTGAATGCCTTGAACCAAGACTGTATATTGCACGAATAGCCCGCTTCTGCAGTACAAACACAGTTTGAATGTCAGCTGCGTTGCCCCATAATAAAATGCCATATGTCATTATGCTGTGGAAATAACTAAAATATACTAATCTGGCCGTATCTATATCAGTTAACTGACGAATTTTGTAAACCGCGTATGCTGCAGAGCTAAGTCTATTCGACAACTGGCCTATATGTGGGCCCCACTGTAGCTTAGAATCTAAGGTTATGCCTAAGAATACGGTGTTATCTATAAGATCCAACTCTTCTCCATTCAAATATATGTTAGGTTTAACTTGTTTTACATTCGGTCTTGAAAATCGTATACATTTTGTTTTTCTTTCATTTAACAGTAAATTGTTTGCTGTAAACCATTTAACTACTTTAGAGAGAGCGTTATTTACATCGTCATTATTTGATTGTTGTCGTCTTAGTTTAAAAATAAGTGATGTATCATCAGCAAATAACACTATTTCTTCATTATTTTGCATAGTGTATGGCAAATCATTAATATATACAAGGAAAAGGAATGGACCAAGAATTGAACCTTGCGGCACTCCCATTGTGACCACTGAACCCATAAAAACTTTTCCATTTACCTCAACTCTCTGTATCCTATTACTCAAATATGATGTTAGGAGATCCAAAGCAGTGTTCTTAACTCCATAGTAATGTAATTTCCTGATCAATGTTTCATGAAACACGCAATCAAAAGCCTTAGATATGTCACAAAAAACTCCCAGAGCATCATGTGACTCCTCCCAGGCATCAAAAATACTATCTAAAAGCTCAACTCCAGCATCGGTAGTTGAGCGACCCCTAGTAAAACCAAATTGTTTTTCATGTAACAGCTTATTGTTATTAAAATGAATTTGAAGCTGACCTAGAATTAATTTTTCAAACATTTTACTAAACGTGGGTAGCACAGATATTGGCCTATAATTTGTGGGCTCAGATGTGCTACCTGATTTAAATAACGGAATTACTTTACTACTTTTCATTTGATCAGGAAACACACCACAGTCAATGCATCTATTGAAAATCATTGCCAGTTCCGGTGCAACTGTGTTGATTATAGATTTCGTAATCACAACAGAATTGCCCCAAAGATCACTAGTCTTCTTCAAATTAAGTGTATTAAAAGTTTTTACAATATTTCTGTCAGTGACATAACTAAAACTAAATTCAATGTTACACCTATTGACATTTTGTTTCAATAGAGATTCGGCGTCATTAGGCGACGAGTTAAGGGATTTAGTGGTTGAGACTGGAATGTCTGTGAAGAAATTTTCAAATGCTGTGGCAACCTCAAAATCTGACTTTAATATCTTTTTATTTAATTGAAGAGTGTAATCGTTACTTTTAATATTGACCCTTCCAGTCTCATTGTTTATAATATCCCACGTTGCTTTTATTTTATTGTCACTGTTTTTAATTTTTGATTTTAAATAAAGTGTCTTAGCTTCACGACAAATCTTTTTAAATAACTTGGAATAATTTCTTACATATTGACAAAATTGTTCATCGTTTTTATTAATTACTTTCTGTTCATATAATTCGTAAAGCTTATTTCTACTTTTATAAATTCCAGTGGTTGCCCATTCACTGAAGGATGTAGTACCAGCAACTGAGATCCTCTTAGGGACAAAGATAGAATTGAATATAGTACAGTACATGTCAAAGAAAGAATTGTACAACTTATTAGGATCGTTATTATAGCATAAGTATGGTAATGTACTTGTGAGTTTATCCTTAAGTCCCTCCAGACGACACAAAGTTTTTGGCACCACACTCAATTCCTTTCTACCTACTTTTTTAGACTGCATAGCAAATGTTATAGATTGTCCACAATGATCTGATGTTAATTTATTAATTATTTGCTTTCTAACTGGTACAATATCTGTAAATATATTGTCTATACAAGTAGATGTCGTGGAAGTTATCCTGGTGGGTTCCAAAAATAAGCATGCAAGATTATATGACTTGAACAAATTCTTAATTTTGTGGCAATTCAGGGAATCTTCTAGTAAATTAATATTAAAATCGCCACCTACTATTATAGATTTATTTTGTTGGCATAGCTTCCGTAACACATCATCCATGACACTTTCAAAGTTGTCATAGCAGGATGATGGTGGCCTATACACACTCAAAACAAGAAGTTGGTCCAACTCCACACAGGCTATTTCAACTGTCCGTTCAACAGAGAAACTAACAATGTCACTACGATTCTTAAATTTAAGCAGCTTGTTAACTAAAATCAACGATCCACCATGTATTGCATTTTGTCTGCTGAACGAACTACCGACTAGATGGTTATTAAAATTGTACATGAACTGGTGATATTTAAGCCAATGTTCTGTTATACACAAAATATCGACGCATTCACCGTTCATGAACAACTCCACTTCTAAATCTTTATTTGACATACCTTGTATATTTTGATGTACCAGTTTTAATACTTGTGAATTTCTAAATGAATTATTAGTTGGATTGGGCTTATTCGTACATACCAGCCCATTATTAATGAAAGTGTCATTGCAAGAGGTATTCTCTATTGTCGAATTATTTAATTTAAATTAATAGAAATGTCAGACTGTGTAGCCAAAATACTGGCTGAATCATTATAAATGTCATTTTGTTGCTGTATAGGGGCAACACGTTTATTAGCCAAATTCTTGGCTGAAATGTCAATACAAAATGCTAGCGCCTCAGCTAGTTGTCTCTTATAATAAGAATTCAGATAACAAGTATCTTGCGTCAAATGTAAAGCTTTACTAACGTAATTGTTAGAGTCAAAAACATGAAATTGATCGTTATTGTATGACCAACTACACAAATTTATATTAAGACTATGTCTAATATTATTTTCTTTCTGTGGCAACCCTTTACTGAAAGGTAAAGTGAGCATAATAATTTGATTTAAATTTAATTCACATAATTTACTGTAATAATAGAATAAAAGTCTTTTATTTAAAGATCCTCTATTACCAAGTAGGATCAATAAAGTTGTATCCTGGTCAAAATTGAAGTTTATAATTTTATCTAAAATAGCAACTTAACCCAGGCAAACAGTAGTTCATCACTAACCCATCACTATATGTATTCGCCAACAACTGACCCATACCTTTTCCAATCTCGTCACTAAATATTATCACTTTATTTTTATTTTGTAATATAGTTTTACTGTCTAGTTTGTTATTTTTTAATTTATTTACAGTGTGTTTAATATTTGAATTTGTATTGTTTAAAGAACTATTTGGCAAAACCGGGTCACATGTTGGCAATGAGCAAGCTGGCGAGTGTTGGTGGTTGAACGCGATGTCATTGTTCAATGGTTTTGAGCATTTGTTACTATTTGATGCCACCAACTCATTCATTGCCAATATGTACTCTTTCATTTGTAGTTCAGAGCTTTTATATTTATTTGTCATTGATACTAATTTGTCACTAAGATTATTTAATTCTACCTGCAAATTATTTATTTCTAATTTATGTTTTAAATTATTTTGGTGATATTTCTGTGTGTATATTTTTAATTTTTCAAGAGCAAGTAATCTTTCCCTATTTAACTTAACATTTTTTATGAAAAATTTTTGTCTGTGAACTAATTTTTGGGTCTTTTTTATGAATTTGTTTATTTTGACATATTTCTTAATTCTATTCCTACTACCCCTAATAAATTTTATTGAATTATTTGATTCTTTGTACACTGAGAGACTATTTGGAAATGATGCTTTAGAATGATTTATATCAGTAATCATGCTTGGAGCATGAACTGAACATTACATATGCCTTCCTCGACTATTGAACACAAAAATGATCTTTCGATTTGGGTTATTCTCTTAGGGCCACCGATCCCAAGGCATCCATATACTAAGTATATAATTTCTGTATTAAGTATTTAATTTTACTTTAAGGATCCGCAAAATTATAGGGCTTTGCTTGGCTATCGTAAAATATTATAATTAAAGAATACAACGTAGAGTTTCTTGAGGCGGTCACAGGTTTTAATTATTATCAACTCGCTTCTTTTTTCAATACACAAAAATTTATGTATCTAGATTAAATAGAAAATTAACATAATTCAAAAACAGGCAAAATTGGACTTCGACAATCAACTATAAAAATAATCAACATTAGTAAAGTTGGTGTAATACCTATTAAGCCTCTGCCTACCTCTTCGGGAATACAGCCATGACTCTATATAGTAAAGTTTTGAAAAATATTGGTGAGTGCATCTAATTTGAAAAATATTGTTGTCATAAATATAATATATTCAAGAATATTGTAATATTTACAAATGTAATATTCATCCCTTTCTTCTAATATCCTATTCTATTTGAAACAATTTATTGAAACTGTATTAATCTCTAATGAATCTATGAGTTGGTGTTGTACAAAATTTCAAATTAAATTCTTTCGTCTTATCTATTTCGAACTCACACATTTATGCACTTTTTATGTCAACGATACAAGTCGAAAATAATAGAAGAAATAAACAAGATAAATGTACCAATGTTTTCTAGGGTCTCCAGAGCGTGTGCCTCGATTCAAAGCAATAGTTCCTGAGATAACTGTGTTCAACCAAACAAACAAACTCTTCAGCATTATAATATTGGCTCAGATATGTAAATACATATTACAATGTACAACTAAATTAATCTTGAGATATTAATTTCATATTTCTATGTATACGGCTTATTATATCTAGGAGGACTCTACTAGAAGTGAGTCGTAACAGGTAAACTCGCATATCTGTACCATATGTTATCTTTAGAAATAAAAATGACAATCTTAAATACCTGTTAACAAAAAATGCAGACAGGGCAGTGATCACTGTTATAAAAAATAACAATTGTTCTATTTGTGTTCTGTATGCAGTAACAGTTTCTATCCTCTTCTTACACATGTAAGTATCATATTCATGAAAAGATAACAACTTTGTGAGTAACAAAAAACTGATATTTCAGTTTCTTTGTGCCTATTACAGACAGTCGTCTTCCGCAGTAATATCCTATCCTCTTTTAACAAAGGTAACCGTCATATGCATGATTCTCACAGGTAGAACTATCTTGCGAGGAACATGAACTGTTTTGTTCATGTTGTAATTTTAGTTGTTCTGTTACAGTTACAGGCTGATGAATGATGACACATGTTATATTTAACTGTAACGACAAAAGCACTTCACTCCTATTGTATGATTTTGTAAATAATTATGTTATCTGCCAACCCTAATAAAAGCCGCTATATTTCAACGCAACTTATTATATTACAATAAAAATAAAAGTATCATATGTTCAAGACTACTTCTTATCATTGCACAACCTTTCAAATCTGCTAATCAGCAATAGGTACGTTTTTTTTGTTCAAACACAGCTTATTTGGTAATGGATGTCACTTCCATACATTTACGGTAAAAATGGAATCGTTATTTCATAAATATTATATGATATGCATGCCAATGATATTGACAGCCCTGAGTCCTTTCGCTGCGTTAGTAAATTAAGTTTCTAGAAAAATATATTTTATTACAAGTATAATACGTACAAAGTAGAAATATCTCATTTGTTTATAGTTCTTACAACTTATACTGACATTTAATTTATCAAATTTCTGTGTCAAATCTGGCTTATAAGCTAAAGTTTTGGTTCTCGATGCATAGAACCATGGACATCATTATTCTACAGTGCGATTGCTCTGCAGCTTACTACAGTACTTAAATTGTTTCAATATTATACGTCAATTGGCTGTCATTTAAAATGTAAGTGTTAATATTTTTTTTATAATTGCCTAGTTTAATTATTTTCACTTTATTTTTCAGGTAAAATGTAACCTTAAACTTTATTTATTTTCATTAAATTAATTTAAGTACTTACTCATATTTAGAATTGATTATAATTCAATTACGAGACAATATCTTGCTTCTTAGTAGATTAACAGTAATATAAACATATTGATTTCTGTTAGCATAATAATTTTAAGTAAGATTAAATCATATATCATTGTTTAATATTTTAGGTTGAGTGTGATCAACGCAGTTACTCTACATAGCAGATCTTGAACGCAATGCCGAGCTCCTTCAAAAACATTGTACTCCTACAAGCCTAGATCAACTACCGAAAAGCTAACGCCTGCTATCATAAGGTAATCATACTAAATTTATATTTATTAGTTATATTAATGTCGAGTTTTGTACTTACGTCTGACATATTTATATAGACTTGGTTAGTTGTTGAGAATATTATGTCACATTGTTTTTCATATTGTCGTTCCCAGATACCATGGAATACCTATTATTCGATGGTATCTAACAACTTGCAAGTGATTGTATATGTTTTAATAACCCAAATAAAATGTTATATACAAAATTAAATCATAAAATAAAACTGTATTGTGTATTTACCTTTGTTTCAGAAAAGTGACCAAGTCTGTGAATATGAATTTTAGTCGTACAGAAGGTGCGTCCAACGATCCTTCAAGACCGTAATGGCACCGTTCTTTGTTCATAGGGTTCGGAACGGCAACGAACGTCGAGCGATCAACACAACGCGACGATTTGAAAGTATATCAACTCGAGTTATACTTCAAGTAAAATTTTGGACGGGAGACGGTACACTGCAGTAGTGCAAGCTTCAATCTATGGTGCAGTTGGTGGATGCATGGTTTGAACACCCAATATTTATATCAAATGAAATCTGTAATTAAATAAAACTTTAGTATAATTCAATAACTTATTGCACTTATATGACTTTTCCTTTCTCAGCTACGTTAGTCACAACGACAAACACTTCGCATGAAGTTTACTGTAGTCGTTTTGCAATGTTAGTCACAACGGTGAGCGGTTGGCATAGCCGACTGCTACTGTTTTGCATGTCACATACCTTGAACGATGTTAGTCACGACGACAAACAGTTCGCATAAAGCTTACTGTAATCGTTTTGCAATGTTAGTCACAACGGTGAGCGGTTGGCATAGCCGACTCCTACTGTTTTGCATGTCACATACCTTGAACGATGTTAGTCACGACGACAAACAGTTCGCATGAAGCTTACTGTAGTCGTTTTGCAATATTAGTCACAATGGTGAGCGGTTGGCATAGCCGACTGCTACTGTTTTGTGTATCAAATACCTTGAACGATGTTAGTCCCGACGACAAACAGCTCGCATGAGGCTTACTGTAGTCGTTTTGCAATGTTAGACACAATGGTGAGCGGTTGGCATAGCCGACTGCTACTGTTTTGCATGTCACATACCTTGAACGATGTTAGTCACGACGACAAACAGTTCGCATAAAGCTTACTGTAATCGTTTTGCAATGTTAGTCACAACGGTGAGCGGTTGGCATAGCCGACTGCTACTGTTATGCATGTCACATACCTTGAACGATGTTAGTCACGACGACAAACAGTTCGCATGAAGCTTACTGTAGTCGTTTTGTACTGTTAGTCACAACGGTGAGCGGTTGGCATAGCCGACTCCTACTGTTTTGCATGTCACATACCTTGAACGATGTTAGTCACGACGACAAACAGTTCGCATGAAGCTTACTGTAGTCGTTTTGCAATATTAGTCACAATGGTGAGCGGTTGGCATAGCTGACTGCTACTGTTTTGCGTATCAAATACCTTGAACGATGTTAGTCACGACGACAATCAGCTCGCATGAAGCTTACTGTAGTCGTTTTGCAATGTTAGTCACAACGGTGAGAGTTTGGCATAGCCGACTGCTACTGTTTTGCATGTCACATACTTTGAAAGATGTTAGTCACGACGATAAACAGCTCGCATGAAGCTTACTGTAGTCGTTTTGCAGTGTTAGTCACAACGGTGAGCGGTTGGCATAGCCGACTGCTACTGTTTTGCATGTCAAATACCATGAACGAGGTTAGTCACCGTTGTGACTAACATTGCAAAACGACTACAGTAAGCTTCATGCGAACTGTAGTCGTTTTGCAATGTTAGTCACAACGGTGAGCGAATAGCATAGCCGACTGTTACTGTTTTGCGTATCAAATACCTTGAACGAGTTTAGTCATGACGACAAACAGTTCACATGAAGCTTACTGTAGTCGTTTTGCAATGTTCGTCACAACGGTAAGCAAATGGCATAGCCGACTGCAACTGTTTTGCATGTCAAATACCTTGTACGATGTTAGTTACAACGACAAAGATTTCACATAAAGCTTACTGTAGTCGTTTTGCAATGTTAGTCACAACGGTCAGTGGTTGGCATAGCCGACTGCTACTGTTTTGCGTTTCAAACACCTTGAACGATGTTAGTCACGATGACAAACAGTACGCATGAAGCTTACTGTAGTCGTTTTGCAATATTAGTCACAACGGTGAGCGGTTGGCATAGCCGACTCATCTAACAACCATTTCTCTTAGACTTGTTAATTATTCATATAAGTAGATGAACAGACCAATCTCGGTTTACGTTATGTCTTTATTGAATTTTTAACGGTAGTTTAAAAATTGATGCAACTAATTGTTTTTTATTTGTAATTTAAATATTTTGTTATCTGTTCTTACTGTAAAAATTGTAATAATGTTTTACTAGGTGAGCAACCCATTCTGATTGTTGATGATACACGATGCTTCGTTGCAGAACCGTTGACAATCCCCACAATCGTTGATACACCAAATCAGTGCCGTTCAGCAGAAAATAAACAAAGTCGCATGATCGCGTTTAAATACGATTAAGCGTTGAACGCATTACGATCACATTTTATCGGGTTGTTTGCTATTAACGTGCACAAAAACGGTGCTGTTCAACAAGTTTCGTTAATTGAGGACTTGGTCGACTACACAAGTGGGGCGTACTAGAATGAACGGTGGTCGAGTATAGTAAGTAATACTACTGTTTTGCGTATTAAATACCTTGAACGATATTAGTCACGATGACAAACAGTTCGCATGAAGCTTACTGTGGTCTTTTTGCAATATTAGTCACAAAGGTGAGCATGCATGTCAAATACTTTGAACGATGTTAGTCACAACGACAAACAGTTCGCATGAAGCTTAATGTAGTCGTTTTGCAATGTTAGTCATAACGGTGAGCGGTTGGCATACCCAACTGATCTAACAACCATTTCTCTTAGACTTGTTAATTATTTATATCAGTAGACGAACAGACCAATCTCGATTTCCGCTATGTCTTTATTGAATTTATTACGGTAATTTAAAAATTGATGCAACTAATTGTTTTTTATTTGTAATTTAAATATTTTGTTAGCTGTTCTTACTGTAAATTAATATAATCGAATTTTAATATTCTTTTACTAGGTAAGCAACCCGTTCTGATAGTTGATGATGTGATATCCGAGGCGATCATATATTATTGGGCGTTCTATATCACTATCGGCTGCGAGGCGAGTGCGCCTACTCGCCTCGCAGCTAACTTGCCGATAGTGGAATAGAATGCCCAATAATATACTACTGTCTTCTGGTGACTTTGTCCTTTTTGGGTTTCATTAGCCTGATAACAGGGTCCCACTCTACTGTGGCTGGTTTGTTCTTCGGGGATCTGTGACGTTTCGCGTAAACCCAAGAAAAGAAAAAAAAATATAGTGTTACTTCAGATATATTATATGAATGGATCAAAGCTAAACGACAGCTTAAATAATTCTGTTCATCGTATTCACCTTTCAGGCATGTTACCAGATCTAGACAGTGGTTATTATGAGTTTGATGTACATCGTGCATTACTGGCATTGGCGGCCGTCAAAGAGCGCCTGTTTACAGCATGCCAGTTGCTCTGAGTAAAATTGACAACGTCATTAATGCATCGTAGGTTACTTAGGAACATGGCTTGAGTAAAGAATAGAATGGAATAGAAAATATGTATTTGAACAGTGTTGTTTTTTGGAAAGAATTTTTGCATCAGGTTAGTCTCTTTTGCTCTTATGCACAGTTATGATAAGGCGTAAGGTCCATGTGGTCGTAAAGTATATAATAGCCTGTTCTTACTTTAATTGACAAACACACCCCCTATTCCTTCACTGTAGTTCATTATTACCTATCGGAGAACACAGTTAGTTCTTCGCCGCTAACCTAAACCATATTACTCACAACATGGACTCACACAACAGTAGCGCTGATGCTACTTTTGCATAATTCTTATAAACAGCAAATACCAGTTTTAGCTTGACCCGGAAATTGAACTATAGGCCTAATGTTGCACAGTTGATTACACTATCAGATGACAACAGATGCAACCCACAGCAGTCAACAACCAAAATAAACATATTATAATAATATTTCTATTATAGACGTACGTCACCTCTATAAATAAACAATAGAGCGCTAAGCATTTTAAAGGCTTTCTGCCTACATTAGCTTAATATGTTTGCAAACGGCTTTATTGTGATAAAATATCTAAACTTACGCACCTAGTCTAGTATGCAGACAGACAGTCCTCACACAAGCAAGCCTACACGGCGATAAATCCTACTTAACAATTCAGCGAATTATATTCTAAGTCCAGATAAGCCCTTATGACTTTAGAGTGACTTTTAATCTGAAACTATATCACAAAGGTCGTTTTATTAGAGTAATTTCATAATTTTGATTTTGATACAAATTAAGTTAATTGTGTTCAGTCATTTTATTGAAGTAGTGGTGAAATTTGAGTGCTTTTAAAGTTGCAGTGAATAAGATAATTGTGTTTTTTGTAATTGACTGTGGTTGGGATCTTTATTGCGCCTATTAGAAGTTTTAGCTAGCGTACCTTTGAAAGGTTTGTGACACTTTAAAGACATGGGTATCAAGTTGATATTGTTTTTGAGCTTGTCTTTTATGATTAAGCTTGACAACTGGGTCACTAACCGAAATTCATCGTTTTACCCAAAAGGTCCAAAAAGCACATGTACATTTTATTTGATTACTATTTGAATCCACGTACGGCGAATTTAATTCTTCTTTTTTTGTTCTTACACGAAACAGCTTTATGTGTAGTTAACTAAACAAATATAGTTTTTCGTGTCTGGATGTTCAAATATTCACGATTTCAAATAGTTATCTTATTAACTTGGGATTCTTATTAAAAAAAGATTGTTCATCTGTTCATTTTCCTATAATTCCTCTAAAAATATGCGTTTTCAACATAAATATAAGGTATAGTTTTTGTCACTATTCTAAGCAAATAATTTAAGAATCAAGCCTAGAACACGAGCAACTTATACATTGTTAGTTGCATGTGTCAGAAACACCACATATTATGTATACTACAAGATTATATATTATTAAATACACCATATTACAATTTACACTTTGGAACTTAAGATGCTTATATAAAAGTGAGGTAGTTCTAAATAAAATATAGTTTGTAGGATTTAAAGACTTTAATTAATTAATTAGACTGAAATGAAACATATAACACATAACATAACATATCTTCACGCCTTTTATCCCCGAAGGGGTAGGCAGAGGTGTATTACACACCCACACTTCGCCAGATATGTTTCGGTCCCAATGTAATAGGGGGCGAGCCTATTGCCATCTACCGGGCACATTATTAAGCGAGCGATAATTAACATTTTTTTAATACACACATAACTTCGAAAAGTCAGAGGTGTGTGCCCGAGGTACCTGGGGATCGAACCCGAGACCATCGTCTCGGCAGTCCGTTACGTACACCACTGGGCTACCGCCGCTTCTCAAATCTTGTCAAATTATACCTTAAGTAGATTTATTCATAGAAAATAATAGTTACGGCACATAATATTAGAGTAGGTATAGTAAATACGTTACATGAGTTGAGGCTTCAATTACAAGTACCTATTATTACTGTATAAGATTAATATACTTATCTCCAGTATTACAGCTGGACCGTGCGGAGTGTACAATCCTGTGGTCGCCCAAAGAAATGTGTCAGTTGTAGTACGGCACTGGTTTATATAGGAAAATACCCCCACCGTTTGGCGATCAAAGGATGTCAATTGATTCTCTTATTTTATTATTTCAAAATAATGTAACAGAGTTGAAGTAGTCTTTAAAATATATGAAAGAATATAAAATGCTTATAACTAATTAATAATTATAGTATTTATTAGATTGTTTAAATTGGAACATATTAAAACAATATTTGAAATGATAACTGTAGAATGTGTTACATAATTTAATTGTTAATCTGGCAACTCGTTTACAACGATGTAAAATACTAATTTTAATATTAATAATTATGGAATTGATTTCACAAGTATGACATCCTATATACAGGATGGCGCTTGCATAGGGGCATTGATTTAAAAAGGACGTAGCATTGATGCCTATAAAATATTTTATATCAACAAAAAAGGTCATGGGGCCAAAATAAAATAATACAATTTTCAAACAAAATAAACTATAAAATATGAGTAGCAAAACGAAACACCATTTGTAGACCAATATGACATTAGGTTACTGACCTTTGTAAGAACGGCAACGTGTGCTATGCGGCAGACGATGCCACGGAGGTAGTTGACATTTATTGACGAATTACCTATTTCAGTAATTCTACACATCACTCCAATGTATGGTCACTCATTAGGCAAGCACTGGTGTCTTTTTCATGTCAACAAAAACCCACTTAACACAAACCCACGTAAAAGGTAGCACAATTGTTATCACGAATTACCTATTTCAGTAATTCTACAAATCACTCTAATGAAAGTTCAGTAATTAGGAAAGCACTGGTGTCTTTTTCACAACAAAAACCCACGTTACACAATCATATCCGCATATTCGGACGACATAAAGTTTGTCATCATTAACACAAATTATGCAAAATTGACGAATGATAAAGTTCACTAAACAACAACACAATTAAATAACACAACTAAATACGATCACACAATTCAATACCAAAAACAAAGCTGTCGCATAAAGTTAAGATAAGCGCTCGCGATCTGATCGACTTATTAATCCAATAGTTTTTGCGGCTCTAAACAAACCTTTGATGAGTCAACGATCACCGATGCGTCGCTGGCGCTGACATGTCTAGGATAGGAAATAGAGATGCGCAATAGGTACTATGAATGTCGATATTTTTGACACGTTAATACGTTAACAACAAAATAACACAAAATGTTTTTATACAATGAACTATGCATTCTTACTTGTATTAACAATAATGCTATTGCTTAAGGCGCCGTGTACAGCTACTCACTTCAGCTGTTGCTGTCACTGTCGGATTGTATACATAAGAAAGAGAAGCGCGACGACAACGGGACGTTCAGAACGAGTTATTTATCATTAAATACATTAATCCTTACAAATATCTTATTCCAATCGATAAATAAAAACAACAGTTCCCTTTATTATTATATATAGAGGACGCCCGCGTCTACGCCCGCATATTATTTTATTTTACCCGTTTTGCCCGATCCCGTGGGAATTTCGGGAAATCCCTTCTTAGAGCACTCCTACGGTCCTCAAGGAACATACATGCCAAATTTCAGCTTCCTGCGTCTAACAGTTTAGGCTGTAGCGTGTCTGTCAGTCAGTCAGTAACGCAAGGATTTTATATATTAAGATTACATCACTGTTATTAATATTATCAAGATTTGTTTATAAATAATATAGTTAAAATTGCTACAATTTCAATTTAAATGATTATTTTATGGTTTTTTTTTATCGAGAATATTTACCGAAAACGTGTTTTGAACACAATGGTCCCCCCATAAATATGATCAAGATTAACATATATTTTTTTAGCTGCTCTAAAATGTATACATTTGGCTAAAAAACTGTTTTGTGAAGCCTATTTTGACTAAGTACAGCGCCTTAATTGTGTTGCTAATACGACACAGTTCAACAAGTTTATGAAATACTATGCACATTCTTCAATTAGTTCAGTAGTTTTAGTACATAGTTATTATAATTCTTAAGTAGATTGTTGAACCCATTAGACCATTTAAAAATACCATACGGAAAGAGCTAAAATAGTCAATAACTATCAATAACTTATTTCAAATTATTAAATAATTGAATATCTTTACAGGTTTATCATTGTTTACCTATTAAAAAACGTCGTCTTTATTTGTACCACACTTTGAAATTTTCGAACGTAAAGTCATTGATAAGACGATTACATTAACGTTAAATACAATCAATGTCGATACAATAAACAACAATCTTTTTCGGTGCGTATTTTTTATCGATACTATTGACAATATTTTGTTCATAATTGGGCAACTCTATTTGGCTCGACTATGTTTGTCCTTGACACACGTAGTGCATTTACTGTGCATACCTAATCAGATTTTTTCGTGCTTGCGGAACCGATCCATTTTATTATTATGTAACTTTATTGAAAAGGTAATTAGGAAGTTTCAAAAGTTTTGTTCTGTTAAAAATGTTACGCATTAACTTGGGCGCAAAAACCTACAACGACGAGTCTAGGTAGGTACCTTCGAGGCGAAGCGACGTTGCACGAAGACGTCATCGTCCTAAGTTGTCGAAGGGTCAACGCAGACAGAGAGGAATAATCCCCGCGCGGTCTCGGGCATTTTCTTTACGGATTGCGTATGCTCAAGATTGCGCGCGACCTCGCGAGCCTGCGTGAGTAAAACGTTCTGGGTTACCACTCTACAGTAAATATTTTGTCGCGAAAGTTCGTTAAACCCTAATAAAAATTATTTTTAAATTAAAAAAAACCAACTTCAAAAAAGTCTAAGGAACTAAAAAACAAAAAATAATTGGTTTTGGGGAAAACATTTTTGGAGTCGGTGCCAAGCCAAGTATTTCTGATCTGACTATAAAACCTCTACAAATTTTTATATAACTTTCGTTGTTGATAAAATAGGTAGTTTCTAATTTAGTAACTTTTTGCGTAAGGGCTTGGCACCGACTTCAAAAATGTTTGCCCCAAAACCAATTATTTTTTGTTTTTTAGTTCCTTAGACTTTTTTGAAGTTGGTTTTTTTTAATTTAAAAATAATTTTTATTTTTTGCTTTTTAGTGGTAAGATAGGTGGTAAGTAGGTACATAGGATAGTGTAGGTGGTACATGATGGGGAGGCTTTCCTTACGTGCCTCAATTCTGAAATGTAGACCTGTACCTTTCTGGCAATTTCAAGTATTTTTTTGCTTTCAACTAACTCGCCTAAACACGTTCGTTTCAGTTCCATCATCAGATCCCGGAAATCATCCAATATCAAAGACAAAACAAACAAGCCTAAACACGACGATATTGTGTTATTATATAAACTCAATGGGATTCCGTCTTTGTATTACAAATGACGAAGATGCCATGGCCACCTCCTTGCTCCATCATCAGACCCTGGAAAACATCCAGTAGCAAAGTCCATGTAAAGACCAATCAAACGACCCTAAACTCGATGAGATTGGGTTACCTTCTAGCTCTATGATTAGACCATGGAAATCATCCAGCATCAAAATATTTGTAAAGACGACTCAAACGAGCTCAAACTCGATGGGATTGCGTAATTGTATTACAAATATCCCATGGCTACCTTCCTGCTCCATCATCAGAGTTTAGTAAACATTCAGCACTAAAGCCCGTGTAAAGACGAATCAAACGAGCCCAAACTCAATGGGATTGCGTATTTGTATTACAAAGATCCCATGGCCACCTTCCTGCTCCATCAGCCGTCCCTGCAAAACATCCAGTACCAAAGTCCATGTAAAGACGAATCAAATGACCCTAAACTCGATGAGATTGGATTATTGTATCACAAAGATCTCATTGTTACCTTCCAACTCTATCATCAGACCATGGAAATCATCCAGCATCAAAGTCAATGTAAAGACGACTTAAACGAGCCCAAACTCGACGGCATTGGGTTGTTACCGTCAAATCGCTTCAAGTGTGCTTATAAAATTTGAAGAGTTCCTTCGATTTTTCAGGATTCCATGATCAGATCCTGAGCTAATGATCATGGGACCTACTAGGAGGTATACTCTTTCAATCAAAACAAGAATTTTCGAAATCGGTCCAGGCGTCTTAGAGAAATCGGGGAACATACATAAAAAAACAAAGATTCCGACGAATTGTAAACCTCCTCCTTTTTTTGAAGTCGGTTAAAAATACGCGTACGACGCGGGCGCCTAATCGACTTTGCGCGGGGATTTCTGCGTATCTTCGAGGACGCGCGAATATTTTTTATCAGGTTCAAGCATTTATGAACTTTATTGTAAAAACATTAAAGTTTATTTTCAAGGCGTTGATAAAATCCTCTCCACTGCGCTCCGTTCTGTCTGCGCTGAGCCTCGTCCTGCGTCGTGACTAGTATCTAGCGAGTCGCGGCGCGCAATGTAGGGTCGTTGACCGTTTTGTATCAGCTGTATGGAACTCAAAGCGTGTGCAAAAATTGCGGAACTTAAAATCGATATTGTGGCTAAACTACTGCACCGATTTAATTGTTTTTTGGTACAAGGCTTAAGAATGTTGTAAGCTATGCTTTTGTTTAAAAAGTGCCGCTATGCAAGCGCCACCCTGTATATTATTCTAACACGGCCATACTGACAATGTTTCTTTCTCGAAGCACAACATTAATACTCTTGAAGCTACCAATGACATAGTTACATTTTTCTTTATATCAATAATCGAACAAATCATAATCGTCAACAGAGTCACAGTCATGGTCTCAGTTATGGTCGTGGTCATAGTCTTAGTCATAGGCTTTGTCATCATCATAGTCTTTGTCATCATCATAGTCTTTGTCATCATCATAGTCTTAGTCATCATCATAGTCATCATCATTGTCCTAGTCATCATCGTAGTCTTAGTCATAATCATAGTCTTAGTCATCATCATAGTCCTAGTAATCGTCATAGTCTTAGTCATAATCATAGTATGGGGTATGAACCCCACTGCGCAGATCAATCGCTCCGCAGACGGTGGAGCTAAATCACCCGCGGCCAGCGAATGTCGTACGACAGATGAGGCTTCAATCTTTCAATACATAATCCATCTTTTAGTTCATAATCCAACCTTTACTGCGCAGATCAATCGCTTCGCAGACGGTGAAGCTGAATCACCCGCGGCCAGCGAATGTCGTACGACAGTAGAGGCTTTAATATTTCAATTTATATTTCATCATTCAATTCATAATCCATCTTTCAATTCATAATCCAACCTTTACTGCACAGACCAACACTTTGCCAGTCGGTGAAGTTAAATCACACGCGACCAGTGAATGTCGTACGACAGATGAGGTTTCAGTCTTTCATTCATAATAATCATAATATTTTTATATTTGTACACACATAATTAATAATATATAATATATTGTATAATCATACATTAAATACAAATATATCCAAATAAACCATTATAATCAAAATATGATGTTAATCTCTATTCATATAAATGTGTATTTAGTTCCATCCATTCTCCAGGCCATAGGTGAATAATTATTTCCTAGGACCTCTTAAGTTTAGCTGTCAATACGTCATGTCGCCTATTGTTACGATAACGACAAATTGATAAATAAAGGTAGGTGTATTGAAGAGTTGGTGGAGGAGGACCTTTATATACAATACATAAAATACATAAAATTATAACATTTATTTAATAATAATAATAATATTCTACCACATTCACACAACACCATCTATCTAGTCCCAAACTAAGCAAAAGCTTGTACTATGGGTACTAGATAATGGATAAACATACATATATACTTTTTTTTTGTAAATACATACATATTATACATAGATACACCCAGACCAAGACAAACATCCATGTTCATGCACACAAATGTTTGACTTGAGCGGGAATCGAACCCGCGACCTACGGCGTAGCAGTCGCTTACACTCCCACGGCGCCAACCGGTCGTCAAACTATAAATAATAATTAATAGTATCTATTAAGATATGATATCTAATTTTGTTGTATGATAGAACTATTTTTTTAAATTTATACGTATAGTATTAGGTAGTTATAAATAAGTAGGTACATAAATGTCAATCACTATGAAGTTGTAAAATAACTGAATAAATATATTTAGGAATTTACACCTTGTTCTAGTTGATCCGAGTCCAGTCATGTTCAATCAGTATCAATGTTCTAGCAACGTGATCGGTCAACATCGGCAATCATTTTAAGATGTTCATGTTGTAACGGTTAATCAGCAGTAAGGGATCAGAACAAAAATTTTGTATTATCTCATCTGATCGAGTATCATATTTGGGTTGATAGAATTGCTACCAGTAAAGAACCAAATAAATGAAATAGCCAGTTCGGCCATCCTTATAATTATATCCGTGTCAAGAGAAAATAAAGTATTCAATATTCCAACAAGGCAAGCATTTTTTATGTATGTACCTTTTTCAAGTAATTAGTCTAACATGGCTATTATAGGTATTAATGGAAACTAAACATTAACAGCAGATATTTAAAAGTCATCGTTACATCTATAATATATTTGAGATAATCCCGGTGTGTGTAATGGCTAGGAAATTAATCCTTTATGAAAAGGTCGGCCTGTTCTTATTTATCCATTTCTTTTATAAAGGGTGATAAATAACTTTTATATGTATAGTTTAAATATTACATATAAGAACTGTAAAATGATATTATACTTTATTATATTAATATATTATAAGTACATCATATAATATTATTTAGGTGTCCGAGCTACGCTGGACCCACTTTGAGATTACCTCTTGGATTTTCGCAAGTGACAACACTAAATCCCTACCCATACACTCTCCCCGCGCGTCGCGCGCCCCCCTCTCCGTTCGCACGTCACTGCCGCGCCGGGCGAATCGCTTCGCTCCTCAGTACGTCTTGGATTGTCGAAGTGAACACTAGTGTCGAAACAGTACAGTACAAATAGAATAGTCGTCTATATTTTACTTCTGTTTCGTAAAGGTAAGCGTTATTGTTACTATTTTTATTTTACAGATAATAAGTAAACGGGAAAGCCCCGTTTACTATGTGATGTTTTAATGTTTGCCCGCTCCCAGGACGGCACACAAAAGTATATTACTAAGGAAAGCCCTTGGTTTATCCAATTCACCCATTGCTTTCGGCAGCCGTCTGTCGCCTAAGCATGCAGACGGCGTCGCCTGTGGCAGGCGACGTGTCGTCTGTGGCAGGCGACTGTGTGTGTGCTTATACTTCATGTCGGCTGTTAGACAAGCGATATGTAGTCTGCACGGGTGACGCGTGGTGACCGTTACAATTAGCAGCTGCGTGCATTTCACCAGCAGCGTACGAATTTACGCATAAAAATGCTTTCAGATGGAGCAAACAACAATGGGCACTCTGACTGAGTGGCGACCTCCGGTGAAAGAAGAAAGGTTCTTCAATAATATTGTGAACCTCTTAGATGAGGTATACCCAGATACCTGGAGATCCTGGGTTATAAATGTGGTGACCTACAAGGACCTTTTCGGAGAAACTATTTCCTCAGACTCGGAATGCAGGCTACGCTTTGCAATCCCAACGGTCAGGCTAGCGCAGGCTTATAGCTCAGAGCTGTCTCTCAGTGAACGCCGTTATAGAAAGATTAAAAGAATCTTACTTACATGGCCATTGGGTCGAGCGCTAATCTACGCTCCCCTCAGTGTAATGACAAAGTACATCCCGTACAAGCATACAACAAATTTGATGAGACCATAAATATGATAAAAGGCGAACTAATTTCCAGGCAGGAAGCGTCAGAGATACTGAAGGCAGGGGTCTCGAACTGCCCAGAATCGCTTTCGATTGCCAGCAGCTCACGTGCGTCCAAGAGAAGTCACAGTCCGTATCCTTCCGTAGCTGCAAAAGAGCCTAAGATAAGTGACTTCATGGCTCAGCAAAACTTCATCTTAGAAAAACTCTGCACTATAGCGCAAAGCACAAACGAGAATGTCAAGTTAATGCTGAGCAGGGACAAACGAGCTGGATCAATGAGCTCATCTCAGCGCATACCATCGCCAGAATCATATACGAACTACAGCACTGACGTAGAGGCCTTAGCACCGAATCCGGAGGAAGATATCTGGGTCGCACCACCTCTCGTCGAACAGAGGCAAAATGCAGACGTAGACGTCGAACAAGACTTCGCGACAGAACCTTTGCAGAACTTCACCCCCGGAACGAAAGAATGTGATGCCAAAATCGCAAAAGCCAACGACTCTTATGTGCAACAGGCAATCGACTGCCAAAGGTTTAACTCCGAAAATTGGCAAAACATCCGATATTCTGAGGTGCAAAAGTTATTTCAAGCGTCCCCTGCATTTACAGTACTAAAAGTAAACAGCAATCTGGCTACAGTAACCCCGCCGTGGCAGCTAGTTTCAATACTGGAAAAAATGGACTTATGCCTTGGCGCAATCACACATGGTCTACTGCAACAGCGTCGTACGTTCCAGGATATATATGAAGACGCACCGGCCACGGTGAAAACATACATAAGCAAAAAATTTCTGAGCCCTGAATCAACATTTCGCAAGAGTTCTGACTCCCTCCTCCAATACACCTGCGGAAAACGGGCAGAGGTGATTCAGCAGAGAAGAGGGATTTACAAACCTCAAAATAAGGTTCTTAAAGACCTGCTGCACACTATACCACCTTCAGAAAGCCACTTATTCGCAGAACCTCAACTCTCAGAATTAGTAAAAGAGCAAGGAGGTATAGGCAAGCTTTTTCCTGGCAAATTCCGGAAAAACACATCCTCTTCAACATGTCCAAACCGAGGAACATTTCGAGAAAGTAGACCGCTTCCTACAACATCAGAACCGAGAGAGAGATCTCAACAGATCAGTCATCACAAATACTCGACAACACGAAAACCAGAGAGATCTCGAGTTCCAACGAAACGTGTTCCTGATAAGCGAAGTAGAAACAAAAAAATCTAAATTTCGCGCAGGGCAAGTTAGTAAAAAACTTCAAGTATGGGAAACAATAGGGGCACCAAAATGTATTTTCTCAATTATTTCAGGGTACCGGATACCATTCCTTATCCGACCACCATCATACAGATTTAGCAAAGAAACCTGTGGACGATACCAAATAAACTGTTCCAAAGAAATGTCTCATGAGATAAGTAAAATGCTGGACTCTGGGGCGGCTCGAAAATACAGCAGCAAATCCGGCTTCTTATCGCCTTTATTCTTGCGACAAAAATCCGACGGTTCTTATCATCCTATATTCGATCTAAGGAACCTAAACCGCTACTTGCAACCCCCTAAATTTCGCTTGCTTAACTATAACAAAATACCACTTTGTTTAAATTCATCAGATTTCATGACAAAAATAGATCTGTCACAAGCCTACTATCATATACCTATTGCCAATGCACATCGCAGATTCCTAGCTTTCGCTTATAAAAACAATATTTATGAAATGACGTGTTTGCCATTTGGGTTGGCTACTGCACCCTGCACCTTTGCAAATGTATCTACCTGGTTGGCTAATCATTTCAGGAAAGAAGGCATACGAATCATCGTGTACCTGGACGATTTTTTAATAATGCACACAAATAACATGTTTTGCTACACCAGACACAACACGTATTGAGATGTCTAGTAGACCTGGGATGGTGCGTCAATCTACGAAAATCGATTACGACCCCAACAAAGGACATAGAATATCTCGGAATTATATGGAAGACCGATCAAAATATCAAATGTTTGCCAATGCCCAAGGCAGGCAAGATTATAACTATACTAGAAGACACACTAAAGAAAAATTGGTGGACGTGGCACAAGGCAAAAGTCATCCTAGGAAACATAAATTTTGCATCATTCGTTGTTCCTCTGGGAAGGCTTCATTGCAGACCAATACAAATAGAAGTAAATCTACTCCCAAACAACGACAGGAACAAGAAATTCAGCATTCCAGAGGGCGTCACGAAAGAACTCCAGTGGTGGCTGCAACACATCAACGAAACATCCCCAATTCACCACAGAGATCCTACAGTATTCATTACAACAGACGCGTCGGACAAAGGATGGGGAGCGACAGTAAACGACATGAACATAAGCGGCACCTGGACTGCCAATCAAAAATCGTGGCACAGCAACCGGAAAGAGTTGTGGACGTTAAAAAATGTTGTCCAAAAACTGGCGCGCAAATTCAGAGGTCGAACAATTCTAGCTCAAACGGACAATCGATCTGTGGCAACATACATTTCCAAAGAAGGGGGAACGAAGTCTCTAAAACTATTAAGGTTGACAAGAGACATACTCGAGACGGCGCATCAACAGCAGATATACATCATGGCGCGTTACTTACCTGGAAGGTACAATCTATTGGCCAGACAGCCTCTCGAGATTCCGCGAGGCACCAGAATGGACATTGTCAAAACAATTAACGCAAAAAATATTCAGAAAATGGGGCACACCATCGATAGACCTCTTCGCGAGCTCCCGATCAGCGGTTGTGGAACGATATGTAAGCGAAGATGCGCGGGACCCAGCATGTGTGTTTGTGAATGCTTTCAGCAGAGCGTGGCACTACAAACTCGGCTGGCTCTTCCCTCCACCTCCCCTCATACCACGAGTGCTGCGACACTTGGTAAAGAGCACAGGTACATACCTGCTTGTAGTTCCAAATTGGGAAAAACCTTTTGGAAAGCAGAGCTGAAACAGAGAGCACTGAGTCCTCCTGTCACCATCCACAACGTGCATCGACACCTGATAGACCTACAAACAAGGAAACACCCGCCGGCAGCGGAAAAACTGCGTTTGCAGGTCTGGAGGGTTCGGGCTGGGCCAACTTAGTACAGTCCTGGAGAGACGAGGACAAAGCACTCCTAGAATCTGCTTGGCGAAAATCTACCTTGATAACGTATAAGACCGCCTGGGAAAAGTGGCGTTCATGGTCTCAAGGAAAGTGTGCGGTCGATAACCCTAACCCTGATAATCTATCCAAATTCATTTGCTACTTACACAGTGAAGCTAAGTTGGCACCAAGTACGATTGCCGTACACAAGTCTGTGGTTGCCACATTTGCAAACCCCGAGAAGTCAGGAGCACTTTCGGGACACCCACTCGTGAAGCAACTAATGAAAGCTATAGCGATCACAAAACCTCCGCAACGAAAACCTTCGACCTGGCCAGTAGCAAGTTTGGTTGAATATCTACAACATTTCAGTATCGATGTTGATAGCATATTTCAAATATCGCGGCATGCTGCCGTAATTTTATTACTGTGTACAGGAAGAAGGGTTCATGACCTCACACTGTTGGATGTAAGGCCTGAGTTTTTTGAAGACAAGGAAGATCACATAGTGTTATGGCCAAAATTCGGGTCCAAAACGGACTCAGCTACACATAGACAGGCCGGTTGGCAATTGTTAAACGATGGTCCAGAAAAGCTTAATCCTGTACTATGGATTAAAAGACTAGTTAGAATATCACAAGAGCGACGGAAAGCTAGGAATAACTTGTACAGTTTGTTTATCACAACAAGGGGAAAAGTAAATGCAGCTTCTCGATCAGTTATTGCTGGCTGGATCAGGACCCTTTTCCGCGAGGCCAAAATTCAAGACTCGCCAGGCAGTTTTAGAGCAGCAGTCAACTCTGACATGTGGCTTAATAGAAATCTAGACATTGACGAAGTACTAAAAAGGGGTAACTGGAGAAGCAGAGATACATTCCTTAAATATTACTTTAAAGAGGTACGCAATCAAGCGAATGATTCAAGTGGGGCCAATCTTACAAACTTATTCTTTTTTTTTTTTTTTTTTTTTTGTTTTACGAGGTGGAAAATCCCTTCGGATCTCCGACTCTTGGGGGAAATAAGAGCCGGAGTATGTGGTGTTTCCACTAAAAACCACCTCGACTTCCGCCATGTACCCGTGTGTCGGAGGGTGGGGCATCACCAAAGCACTCGTCGCCACCCTCCGACGGGTATTGGATATTCTCGCCGGTGTAATCTAACCGCATTTAATATAATAGAATTATGTTCCTAGTAGTATAAAAATAAGTTTGAAGTGTACAATTAATTATAAGTACAATCATTATTTTTTTTTTTGAAAGAAATGCCTTATTATGTTGATTCATTAATATTATAGCCTGTTATCACAAACTTAAGACTCTTCATTATCTATACTACCCAAAATACACGCAATTAAATATAACACACATTCACAGCACGTCATGTAGCGCCGGCAGAAAATAAACACGTCTCAAAGTGGGTCCAGCGTAGCTCGGACACCTAAATAACACCGTTTTCCCCCCAAAGGGTAGAAAACGGATATTTAGGTTCCAGCGTAGCTGGACCCACTAAAGTTGAAGGCCTTGCCGGCTTGAGAACGTACTGAGGAGCGAAGCGATTCGCCCGGCGCGGCAGTGACGTGCGAACGGAGAGGGGGGCGCGCGACGCACGGGGAGAGTGTATGGGTAGGGATTTAGTGTTGTCACTTGCGAAAATCCAAGAGGTAATCTCAAAGTGGGTCCAGCTACGCTGGAACCTAAATATCCGTTTTCTACCCTTTGGGGGGAAAACGGTGTTAATATTGCAACTCACTGCATCATCCACGAATTACCAAAGAAAATACGATACAAAAGGAGCTACTCCAAAGCATCATAACCAATTGTTATTTCAAAAGAAAATTTCTTAGGTATTTCAGCTTTTCTACACTAATATTATAAAGAGGAAAAGTTTGTATTTTTGTTTGTAATGGATAAACGTAAAAACTACTGGTCCGATTTCTTTCGCCATTAGAAAGCTACATTATCTGCGAGTAACATAGGCTATATTTTATTTTAGAAAAAATAGGGGTCCGTAAGATATTTGGGTTTTTCGGGTACGCGAAGCAAGTAGTTCCCTCAGGACGCGGGTGACACCGCGGGAAACGGCTAGTCTTTAATAAATAATCGAATAGGATTTCACAACATTGGGTTAAATATGTATATAGCTTTGAGTAATGAGAGTAGGTATTGAAATATGGAATAATTACATGTCGCAAAATAATGAAATTCTGAACATAAAAAAATTACGAATATAAGGATCCACCATTCGTCTATTGCCATAATTACTTATCGACTATACGTATACTGAACAATATAAAAGTCATAATATTTTTTTGATCTATAAGTTACTAGAAAACTTGAGTAGACACATCATTTATTTATTGTATTAACACCTGTTCTACTAGTTTTCCCAAGAACCCTATAAGCTTTGCATAAATTTATTCATCAACAGTTATCTTCTTACACTTATAATATTATAAAGAGGATTATTTTTTATTTTTGTTTGTTTGTAATAGATAAACTCAAAAACTACTGGACTGATTTTAAATATTCTTTCACCATTAGAAAGCTACATTATCTGCGAGTAACATAGGCTATATTTTATTTTAGAAAAAATAGGGATCCGTAAGATATTTGGGTTTTTCGGGTACGTAAAGTAGTTCCCTCAGGACGCGGGTGAAACCGCGGGAAACGGCTAGTGAGTAATAAAACTGGAGCTAGTAAATTATAAAGAAGGGTACCGTGTTCGAATGTAGCGAACCGGCCTAAACACTTTAAGAACACTCAGTGGAGCAACCATACACGGTCCCATTGCAAAACACAGTTTAGCTACAAAACCAAGCCTATCCCATAGTTTAAGCAACTATCTTATTATAAAAATAGGTTTAGCCCCAGACCATGGATCATTCGACTGTCAAGGGATAAAACCGCCGCGACCCCTAGTTTAGCGTAAGTTTTAGGCCCAGTGTCAAACGAGTCTTTGTCTAGTAGTTTTGTTGGTGATTAATAATTAACTACTAAGTTTTAAGAAGTTCATTCCGTTTTACGTACATTACTTATTTGGTAGAAATGAAATCATTACAGTTCGATAGCAAGAAAACCACTTTTAGTAATAGGGATCAATTTACGCCATAGTTTGACATTTAACCTCGGACTAACGGTTTACAGCTAAGGTTTTTATCCAGGTTTTTTTTTGTAATAAGACTGACAGTCTCCGTAAAACTTATTTTCTTAGGTCAATCGCTTGCCGGGTTAATGTAATTAAACAAAGATTAATATGTGTACTATTTCTAAGAATTAAATATCATTTTGGATTTTTTTCACTGTATTGTATACCTACTTGAAATTTGTGGTTCATTCTAATAATATAATAATATCCTACTACATTCGTACAACATTATGTAGTCCCAAACTTAGCAGAAATTTTTGTATGGGTACCAGATAATAGATAAACATACTTTATAACATTTAAGAGATTTATAGATTCGGATAGAATAGAATCCTATATTTCAAACACATCTATGCTTCAAAACCTAAACTCACAGATAATATTATAATAAGTATGCAAATTATTTTATAATAAGCATTTTTTAAACCGTTATAGCAACCTTTTGTGTAATCCCATCGACTCCAACATCAAGGCAATGGATTGGTTAGCGTTTTGTTCATGTTATAGTTTCCAACATCCCATGTAGGATAGGGTATAATTTATTATAGCCAACATCCGCTAATCGAAACTACGGTTTACAGTACAAATCAGTAATACACATCAGTACATATGTCTATAAAAGAGGTAATTATGGAATAGTGTTACAATCCTCTTACATAATAACATATTTGCTTGATGTACTTACATACTCACGTCAACCATTCTCATTTTCTTCGATCAGTCTTAATTTTGTAAAATCGCCTCACCCAACAGACTCGTAACCGCTAGCCAGTTTTCAGCACCATTGCCACGGCGCCGAGGACACGCCGTGCTCCGTCGTCAGCAGAACGGTGATGTCCTTTAGCCAGCATCATGGGATTTCGACGAGAATACTCTGGAAGTTAAAATTGGATGTATTAGTAATGTGAGGTGGACGTATCCCACTTCTGATTTTAGAAACACCACATATTATGTATACTACAAGATTATATATTATTAAATACACCATACTACAATATTTACACTTTGGAACTTAAGATGCTTATATAAAAGTGTGGTAGTTCTAAATAAAATATAGTTTGTAGGATTTAAAGACTTTAATTAATTAATTAGACTGAAATTAAATATATCTTGTCAAATTATACCTTAAGTAGATTTATTCATAGAAAATAATAGTTAAGGCACATAATATTAGAGTATAGTGGCGGTAAGTCCCGTGGTTGATGAGTGGTTGGAGAGACGTCACGGCGTCCTCACCTTCCGGTTGACTCAAATCCTTACCGGCCATGGTTGTTTTGGCCGGTATTTGTGGAGGATAGGCCGGGAGGAAACGCCCGGATGCCACCATTGTGGCAGCAGCCGCGACCCTGTCGAAGACACGGCGTTGCATACTTTGGCGGAATGCCCAGCTTGGGCATCGCAGCGCCGTGATCTGGTCGCGGCTCTGAATACGGTTGTCCTCTCGCTCCCGGCCGTAGTTCTGTCTATGGTCCGGAGTGAGAGGTCTTGGAACGCCGTCGCCTCTTTCTGCGAAGCAGTCATGCTGAGCAAGGAGGCGGCGGAGCGGGAGAGGGAAATACATCGCCCTCTCCCCAACCGTAGGTCCGGGCGTCGGGGACGTCGAACTAGAGACGACCTCCGACCACCGTAAATTTATTGCCTGCGGACGGTGAGCGCTGGGGCTGCTCCCTGTCCGCCAAAAGGCGGGAGGCGGCGCGTGTCCTCGCCGCCTCCCAAGTAGCTTTGTGAGGTGATGGATGCCAGAAGTTTGATGTATGCAAGAAGTTTGATGGATGATTGCGAGATCATAATGAGACGGGGCCCGCCAACACCAACGGCGGGCCAATCCCGGGCGGGGTCGCGAGAAAGTATGCAAATCGCGAATCGCGTGACCCCGCCAACACACGGGACCCGTAGGGACACCGCGGTGGCTTTTAGTGGGTATGCCCCGAACGCCTTTAGGGGAGAGCCTCCACATACCTCCTCCGCCAGTCCCAAGCCTAGCCGTTCTAATGGCTGGGTTGGCGGAGTTGAGATGACTCATAAGGAGAGTTTTACCACCGTAGTGAACAAAAAAAAAAAAAAAAAAAACATAATATTAGAGTATAGTATATACGTTACATGAGTTGAGGTTTCAATATCAAGTATTATTACTGTATAACATTAATATACTTATCTCCAGTATTACAGCTGGACCGTGCGGAGTGTACAGTCCTGTGGTCGCCCAACGAAATGTGTCAGTTGTTGTACGGCACTGGTTTATATAGGAAAATACCCCCACCGTTCGGCGATCACAGGATGTCAATTCTCTTATTTTATTATTTCAAAATAATGTAACAGAGTTGAAGTAGTCTTTAAAATATATTAAAGAATACAAAATGTTTATAACTAATTAACAATTATAGTATTTATTAGATTGTTTAAATTTGAACATATTACAACAATATTTGAAATGATAACTGTAGAATGTATTACATAATTTAATTGTTAATCTGGCAACTCGTTTACAACGATGTAAAATACTAATTATGGAATTGATTGCATAATTTAACTACAAGTATGACATCCTGTATATATTATTCTAACACATGCTATTGTAACAATATAAAATATCGTAGAGTTATATTATACCGTCTAACTTCGTTCAAAGTTTTGGACGTGAACTGTTGCACGAACTATCTCACTCATCGCCGTCAGCAGGCACTCCCTGAAGATACTATCTTAATATATAAAATCCTTGCGTTACTGACTGACTGTCAGACACGCCACAGCCGAAATTATTGGACGCAGGAAGCTGAAATTTGGCATGTATGTTTCTTGGGGACCGTAGCGGTGCACTAAGAAAGGATTTCCCGAAATTCCCACGGGATCGGCCAAAACGGGTAAATTTAAAAGAAATGCAGGCGCAGCTGCTGGCGTCCTCTAGTACGCTTATAATATTCAGAGCTAGCTTTTAACTTTAGTTATTTTTATTTCCCAAGGCTTTTTCTAACTTCTTCCACATCTCTGTTGAAATGTTCAAATATTACCATAATCTATAAATAAATAAAACATCTATGAAAAATAAATAAGAAATAACACATGTTTTCATTACTATAAGTCCCTCGTTGTAACTATTCACGACAAGATTAGTGAAGTCATATTATGTAGATGCAGTTTTAAAACGGCAAAAAGTAGGGTTTTAAAAATTTTATACTCCGAACAATTCAGGCAAAAATAATAAGTTAGAGAATAGATAAGTTACGCACACATTTTTTGGCGGACATAAAACTTGCGAAGTCTACCAAAAAAGGCCTTTAGACTGATTATGATGAATTATTTGTGCCTGTCATTCATTCTACTTATATGTGATGTATTTGAAAATTGAGGCCTAAATCCAGCAGTGGTCTATGGCAGGCTGGTAATGATGATATGAAAAGTATACCATTGCTTTAACTAGTTACATAATCAATAATGTTGACACAAAGCTACGCAATTCACTAGACTACAGCTCAGCTGGGCAGTTCTGTGCGTAATAGAATAGGATAGATAGCTCAATAAGACAGAGAGGGATGGTGACGGTTTTGTTTAGCGGTGCTGTCGGGTATCAGGAAGTGGATGAATTGATCGGACTAGTGATATTGAAAATAGCTTCTAGATTCTGTTGCTTGTTTTAGGATGGTGGTAGGATATAAAATGCAGAAGGAGGAGGAGATATCTGCATATATAAAATAGGTGCGTAACCATTGCCCGCAAGAAGCTGTAATGTTTCTTGGGGACCGTAGGGAGGGACCCAAGTTTCCCAGTAGTAGTAGAGTTTCCGACTAGCTGCGGGAATACTCTAGTCAAATATATTGTCCTTGCCTACTATGAAAATATTTGCATTTCGAATTCAACTGGTATGATGGTTAGCCAACAAAAAAGATCTAGTAGTGTACAATACATATTGGATTCTTACGGTATAGTTTGGACTTGAAAAGAGCAAAGGACTTTATATAAGAAATGAACATAAAATATTCACAAGTTAATAAAGAATATTAATCAAAGTATTCAAAGTTTAACTTAATATTCTGTGAATTAGCCGAAATGTCTAAATTGATTTGTTCACAATCACTTAAAACATCTTAACAAATTGGCGCCAACAATTGTGAGAAACCCCATTTTAATTAACAATAGACGTTGCAGATGAATCAGGACCCTTTGTTACATATTTTCATACATATAACTACATCTCTTCTGTTTATTTAGGGCTTAGTATGCAGTCGACAAATTACAATGTTAATTTTATTTAGTACTTATACATATTAATATATTGGGTATACACACGCTTATCAACAATAGAATAATTAAGGCCTATTTTCACAGAAGTCGCGGCAAAGTCACAACATGGTTGATCATCAGAAATCAGTCTATCGTAAAAACATGGAAAAAATCCTTTGAACATTTTCACTCCGATGGGACTGTTTCGAAATGTAACATACTGGAGGCAAGTTCATCTAGTGCAATAACATAAATTAGGTCATGTTTGCTAACCAATTAGCAATCAAAGTGCACGCAAAAAAATAAAATAGGCAATGTAGACCATACGAACTGAGAAACGTCAACTCTTAAGGAACTGAAACGTTCGCTTTGGTCGGCAAAGATTAAATACCGTATAATAATATTTTGTAAAAAATGGGATAGGCTTTAAATGTCTTATCAACAATCGCAGGATTTTAAGTAACAATCAATTCTTATCGTGGCTTTTTTAATAGATACTACCTGATATAAAATTAATTATTTAAAATCTATTAAGAGTTTAGATCAAAAAGTCAATTTAACAGTCATCAAAATTACAATTTTATTATATTACCATGACACAATGTGTGGTAACTAAAAACCATAAATTAAATATGTATAATTGGGAGTTAATTGCAGTGTTAAATATTGGTTCGTGACTTAAAATGCTTTTGTAGCGCGGTTTTTGTGGTGTATAATAAATACATATTATGTGAGTAGTACCCGCCATAAACAGTATGGCATGTATGTTGCTTGGGAAGCCTATGGGAGCACTAATAAAGAATTGTTACAACATTTTAAGACAGAGTTAAGTATAAAAAGGCGGGTGTTGTATTCCCAAACCTTACAGAACTTCATAATTAGATACCACATAAAAAACCGAAAATGCCTCAGCACCAAGTTTTAAAGTATACACAAGTGGTTTCCTTGTCATCCCTGCATATTATTTTTAATTCTAAATTATTCTAAATCGGCTCTTGGCAAGGGTTCCTTCGCTGCATCTGTTGTTCGGAGTTTAAGCGAATTTTGATATCATTTCGCGATTAAGAGCGTGTAATCGATTTTAGACGAAAACATGACGTTTTATGAGTTTTTCAAAGGTAATATCTTCACAACGCCACAAAATAATTCTATATAAATTGCAGTTCTATAAGGAATAACTAATAATGAAGTGCACGTACTGAATAAAAAAAATCATTTAAATTATATTCTTATAAAACAAACGCAGTTTCTCCACAATGTTTTACGAAAACTTGCGTCAGAGCCAACGTTGAGTAAATTTTTTAACTGTTTTAATTAAGATAACTACTTAGTTTTAAGCGACAATGTAATAGAATATATAGTGCTTAAGATGCAAACAGAGTCACATTTACTAAAATATCATGAATTTATTTTCTGCTTGACAACAGAATTAAATAAACACAAAATGAGCCAATTTTTACATATTTTATTTACTAGATTATGACATTAAATTGATTTTTAGACTTATATTATAGTAAAGTATGTAATACTTAAACTACAAGTTTTTTTTTTAAGCCGTACACTTTATTTTATATGATTATTTTAAAAACTACTATAAAACCGCGAGCTACGTACGCTCATTCCGCGGCGGGTCCTCCCAGAGAACGGACGTAACACTTTTTCCGTCGGCACTACTTCGCTCGCGTCCGTATACGGATAGCGTCGACAATCTATAGCGCGACCTAACAATATTGATACTTTGGTGGGTTATAAAAACTCACCAAAGTACTTTTGTTTTTAATCCTTCTAATATTATAAATGTGAAAGTTTATGAAGATGTATGTATAGATGGATGGATGGATGTTTGTTACTCTTTCACGCCAAAACTACTGAACGGATTTGGATGAAACTAGTAGAGTAATATAGTTTATACATCAGAATAACACATAGGCAACATTTATAACATTTTTGTATAATGTTGCCATAATATAAGAAAAAGTATCAACTAAGTCGGCAAAAATCCTGAGCTCTGAAAGCTATTAAATGGAATTTTACCCCCTTCCTGATGACAGCTTGATCTGATTTTTGGTATACACTTATATTGTCATCAAGATTTAAAAGATAATTTAAATGATTGTAAATTCAAGATGGCCGTCGATACAAAATTGTAGACTACATATTACTTCACAACAACCTCAATATGGGTATCAAATGAAAGGGCTTGATTTGTAGAATAGAGCTCACTATGAAAAATCCAGGATGGAAGCCGCCACAAAATGGCGGATTACTTATTTTCCACAAATACTTCAATATGGGTATCAAATGAAAGGACTTGATTCGTAGAATAGAGCTCACTATGAAAAATCCAAGATGGCCGCCGCGACAAAATGGTGGATTTCTTATTTTCCTCAAACACTTCAATATGGGTATCAAATGAAAGGGCTTGATTCGTAGAATAGAGCTCACTATGAAAAATCCAAGATGGCTGTCGCCGCAAAATGGCGGATTACATACTTTCCACAAATACCTCAATATGGGTATCGAATGAAAGGGTTTAATTGGTAGAATACGGCTCACTATAAAAAATCCAAGATGGCTGCCACCACAAAATGGCGGATTACACATTTTCCACAAATACCTCAATATGGGTATCAAATGAAAGGGTTTGATTGGTAGAATAGAGCTCACTATGAAAAATCCAAGATGGCTGTCGCCGCAAAATGGTGGATTACATATTTTCCACAAATACCTCAATATGGGTATCAAATGAAAGGGTTTGATTGGTAGAATAGAGCTCACTATGTAAAATTCAAGATTGCCGCCACCACGAAATGGTGGATTACCGATATTCCACAAATACCTCAATATGGGTATCGAACGACAGGGCCTGATTGGTAGAAAAGGGATCACTATTTTTTTTATTTATTTATTTGGGATAAAAAACAACAGTACAATAAATATTAACATGATTCCCAATGTACTGATTATACTGCCAATAACATTATCCACTTATTACTATACTATTGTATAGTAATAAGTGGATAAAATTATAGTAAAATGGGGCATGCTACGTAACATCTAAAATTAGAATTACAATTGCATATACCTATTTAGTAATAGATTATTAGATACATTTGATCAAATAAAATTTAAAAATAATAATTCACTTTTACAATTAAAACTGGTTAAAGTACGTATGTTTATATAAATGTATTACATTGAAGTCGTTACATTACTTAAAATAGCCAGTAAATACTTTCTATATTTATTAGCAGAATTCATGAATATATCTGTGCTGTCAAAATATGTATTCTAATTATGTACAAGCTGTCGCAAAAGTGCTCTTAAGCCAGCGTTTGTTTTAGGCACAATATTAGAGGTAATCGCTAAGAGACGATGCGGGCGAACCTGTCTGCGCATGACTGTTCTTGGGACAATGTAACACAAATTATTCGTTAATTCTAAGCAGTCATACTTGTTATGAATTACGAGTATTCCATGCAAGAATATAGTTCCAAGTAGAAGCCTTCTCGCTTCCAAAGACAACAAATTATATTTTAGGAGCAAATAATCATATGACTGACAGGCGTGACAGTACCTATTGTGAAGTGCACGCAAGAATTTCTTTTGAACATTTTCAATAACTTCGCTGTATTTATTATAATAAGAATTCCAAATCATGGTAGCGAATTCGAGACAAGATCTTACTAATGTTATATAAAGATGTTTGCAAGTATTAGGGCTTTTAAATTCTTTTGTATTGCGCATGACAAAACCGTACATCTTAAATGCCGATTTGACAATGTTATCCACATGAATATGAAAATGCAGCTTAGAGTCTAGAACGACACCTAGGTCTCTTAGTGAATTTACTTTAGTTAATGGTTGATCGTTTAAGAAATATGTGCTATTGTGAATATTTTTATTTTTTGTAAAATATATTGTATTACATTTTGGCAAGCTTAGGAAAAGTTTATTTTCTCTACAATAAGTTGCTAACCGATTTAAATCATTCTGAAAAAGTCTTGTGTCATTAAGGTTGTTAATAGTCTTATAGGCTTTAAGGTCATCTGCGTATAACAAAAATTTGGAATGTAAGAAACACATATCAATATGAATGGAAATCTATTACCTATACACATTTTGCACTAAACATGTTAATTAAGACATTTTATTTTATATATCTAACCATGTATTTTAAGATATAACAGCCCCCCGAATAAAATGGAGCATCTAGAGAAAAAGATGCGAAATTGAAATTGGATTTGAGCGTCGTTTCAGATTAACAAACATATGCTTAAAATTAATGTAACACAAACTGTTATACAAACTAACTATTTTATTTTTGATAACTGTTTCATTAACTTTTGGACATTTACAGTACGAGTAATATACGTTTTAATTCTCTTTGTTTATGAAAATATTGCGTTTTAATGTTGTAGGTCTGGATGCTGACTGAACATCAAGCTCTTCGACCGTAGAATATGATTTATCATTGATCACAGATAGCTCTATTGCTTGCTGAGGTTGACAATTCTTTGTTTTATTTGAGTTACACTGGTTGAATATCTGTATACAACAAGGAGCTTTAGAATTCTGACAAAAGTAATTACGAGCTTTGTAAAGTAGATATAAGAAAAATATAATGAAAAATATGTAACTTAAAGACATGTAATGAATTCCGTATTTCGCAAAATGATTAGAATATTCAATATTATTTAATTCTTTTTCAAAAGAGTTCAAATGCATACTAGCCTGTAATAAAGAGTCTAAGTTGTTTATATAACTTTAAATACGGCATACGGTTAAGTGACTTGTTAACTACATTCCTTAGACAACAATCATCTTCCACAAGGTTAAAGTTCGAGACAATATGAGAACTTACATTCAGAACATCGTTTGATGATGACACAAATTGTAAAGTTTTATAAAATGCTTTACAGTTTTTTGGTAATGACAAAATTCCAGTACCAAATAATGTTTTATCAAAATTATTACCATCGTTTTCACAAGATATATGACATTTACCGGGTTCAGACAAAACAAATATCCATCTATTATTACTGATTTTGTGAAACACTTCGATACTGCCTCTTAATAACTTAACCGCACAAGAACTAGGTATAGCTTATTCACTGCTTCCGTGATAAGAATCGTTTCACACACCGGATTCACTACACTTGAATACACATTTTCTAATTCACAAACGTAAAACTTATCATGAATCACTTTACACTTATCTATACTGTGTAGCAATGAATAGAACATATGATCAACTGTTATTGCAAGGTAAGGGTGACTTGGAGCGATAAGCGCAAAGGTATCCGGTTGCGCAATATCGTAAGGAACAGGTGTTGGAATGATATGATATAGGTTGTATGTTTGGGGTAGGACGAGCGGGATTTTAATCACAATTATTATCTTATTATTATGGAAGTAGGAGATAAGTTTAGATAAATCGATTATTTCGTGAATATTCTGTAGGGATAAAGATACAGGGAGTTCGTAATACCTTGGCATATTATTCTTATTCTGTTCGAGCTCATTATATAGTTGATAAGGGCTAAGTACAGTCGGATGCAAAATATTGACCTTACTAAATAAAATAGCATTGTTAACGTCTTCTATATCAAACGATAATGAAATAATTATACCTTCCAGACTATTTAATAGTGTATTTATATTAGATTTAATTTCTAACTTATCATTACTATTCGATATTTGTTGAAAGGCTTTATCAATAATTTCGAGGTTATTATTCAGTTGCTTTTCATTTTCGTGTAATTTGGATAAAGAACTATTAAATGTTGTAATTGTCGATTTTATAACATGGATGTTATCTCTCATAAGATGTGCTAAGTGTTTTTCGTCTGACTGTACTTGGTCTATGGCATCTGAGAATTTAACTGCATCTTCGGAGTCCAACGTGCCGAAGAAAGTTTTCAAGAGCGATCCACCGGCGTCAATAAGACCTCGTTTGAATCGGTTTTTATTTACAAAGTACGAAACAGATGAATATTTTTTGACATTGTTGTCGTGTTGGCTCTGTAGTGCAGATAGCGCATTCAAGCAATCTACTTGAATTTTGGATGAACTGTGATCCTTACAAAATAAGTTAATTCTATTAAACAAAGATTCCACTAAATTTAAGTGCGATTGTATCTTACTAATATCTAAATAAGTTACTACATTCCAGTCGTCACTGGTGAATTTTACGTTAATTGTTCTATCGTAATATAAACCAGGACTGCTTGTTATCGGCGTGACGACTTGCTGACTTAGGCACGACGCTGCAAGGTGCCTGGAATAAAATCAAGTGATTGTGTCATCGGACGCCAACTTAATTTCGTCATAATGGTGACGTACATGTTTACGGTTTATAAGTAGTGTCACTGTATGGTTACCGTTTATCTTGACTATTTTAAATGGACCTTTCCAAACTGGAGACAAGGCTTTATTTTGCTTGTGGTGACACTTAAGATATACCGAGTCCCCGACGTTATATGTCACGGGTTTAGCGTGAGAATCGTAATGACGTTTAGACCTTTCTTTAGAACTTTGTATATTTTGTAACGCCTTTTGCCTACTGTAATACAGTCTATGATTTAGTACTCTAACGTAATCCGTATATGTATTATTTTCTAATGTATCTATAGATCTAGGAATGTAAGGTTTAAAACCGAGTAATAGTTCAAACGGAGAATAATTTGTAGTAGAATGGACGTTGGAGTTATAGGAAAACATGGCTGTATTTAAATACAAGTCCCATGTGTGTGCATTCTCATTGACGAAGGGTCTCAAATATTCTTTTAACGTAGAGTGACTCCTGTCTAAGGCGCCGCAAGTCTGAGGGTGATAAGGCGACGCGAGAATATGTTTAATACCAAATAATTTACTAAGTTGTTTAAGGACTTCGGAGCTAAAATTAGTCCCTTGATCGGTAACGATCATTTTGGGAATTCCAAGGTGAGATATAAAATGTACTAATTTTTTAGCAGTTTCATCTGTAAAGGATAAGCCTGTGAATATTTCGTGAGATCGTCCTGAATTGTAAGAATGAATTTGTACTTATATTCGTAGGTCTCGGGCAACGGTCCTACAATATCTAAAAATAACTTTTCAAGCGGCCTTGTCGCGGTGGAAGTTATAATCATAGGTGCACGGTTTGTTTGACGTAACGGTTTATTAATCTGACAGGATTTACAATTTTTGACGTAGTTTTCGATGTCTTGCCGCATATCTTTCCACCAGTACATGGATTTGATTCTTTCTAGCATCCGCGTGATACCGGGGTGGCCGGCTGAGGGCAGGTCGTGATTGTCGCGAAGTATCTGTTTCACTTCATCAGGAGTAGGGTATAAAATAGAGTTTCTATAGATATTGACTTTGATACCCGTGTTATGAAATACGTAAGCTATTATGCTGTAGATTTTGGAATAAGAGAGTTTTGAGAATGGATCAGAGAAATCAGATACAGCAAATTATTTTTCTTCCATGTACCAAAATTTAATCATATCTCTATATTCAATTAATAATTTAAAAATATCTTTATATAACATCTCATCATAATGATGGACTCGTACGAATAAGTGTGTAAACAAATGGTTATCATTCGATGTACTGTATAAGGTGTAGAGTTCACGTTCAATGTCACGGACGCTAGGTTGGCTGGTAGCTAAGTCTATAATCTCTTTACAATAAGGTACAGAGTCGTCTAAATCTATTGACGTAGGATAGGTGATTAGTTTGCATTTAGCTTTTAATAAAGATTCTTTGAATTCTTGAATGTTAGAGTCGAAACTAAAGCTTGGCTGTCTGATATGTTTTAGATACTTTTCGTACGTATCGGATGTTGAAGGCGAAGGACAATCGTAGGGTGAATTCGACGATTCAGAGGCGTCGTTATTATCGATAGCGCATACAGGATGGCTTGAATTATTACTATCGTCGCGCAACGGGAACCGCGATAAGGCGTCAGCGTTACAATTTAACTTGCCTTGTCTATGTATTATCTCGTAACTGTATTCCTCTAATTTAAGACGCCAACGAATTAATCTGGAACCAGGGTCTTTAACGTTAAATAACCAAACTAAGGGCTTGTGGTCTGTAATAATTTTAAACTTATAACCAAATAGATATGGACGGAATGTCTTTACACCGAATAAAATTGCCAACAATTCTTTCTCCGTGGTGGAGTAGTTACCTTCGGCTTTATTTAAAGTGCGCGATGCATATGCGATAGGTTTGTCTTTGCCTATTTCACCCTGCGAAAGTATTGCGCCGACAGCATAATTTGATGCATCACATGTTAACAGAAATGGTTGAGTAAAATCGGGGTATTGTAAAAGAGGTGCTGTAGTTAATTTTTGTATAAGAATGTTGAAAGCATTTTCTTGTTCGCCTGACCAAATGAAATTTACATCCTTTTTCAATAGGGAAGTTAATGGTTTCGTAATTTTAGAGAAATTTTCAATGAAACGCCTATAATAGCCGACTAAGCCTAAAAATGATTTGATGTCCTTCGGGCTTTTTGGAGTTGGAAATTGCGTAATGGCCTTGATTTTGTCTGGGTTAGGAGAGACGCCTTTGTCACTAATTATATGACCTAAGTACGCCACTTCGTGCCGTAAGAACTCGCACTTAGCGGGTTGCAATTTTAAGTTGAATTCGCGGAATCTGTCAAAGATTAGTTTAAGTTTTTCTATATGACTGGACAAATTTTGGCTATAAATAATACAGTCATCGAGATAAATGTAGCAATGAAGACCCTGGAGGCCAGATAGGACGGTATTCATTAGTTTTTGAAAGGTTGCGGGGGCGTTCTTTAACCCGAAGGGCATTCTTGTAAATTCGTAGTGCCCAGATGTTTCGTTACCCACAACAGTAAAAGCGGTCTTCGGCGCATCTTCTGCCTTTATCTTCAGTTGGTGAAAACTGCTTACAAGGTCAAGTGTGCTAAAATATTTAGAGTGACCCAACTGGTCTAGAATGTCGGTTATTAAAGGGATAGGATAGATTTCAGTGACGGTTACATCATTTAGTTTTCTGTAATCGATCACTATTCTCCATTTTTGTTTACCTGACGCGTCTATCTTTTTAGGCACGACCCAAATAGGGGCGCTCCAAGGAGATTTTGAAGGCCGTATTATATCCTGTTCGAGCATTTTCTTTATTTGGCTCTCAACTTCGGCCTTGTGACATTCGGGGAACCTATATGATTTTGCATGGATTGGAGCAGCGTCACCGGTGCTGATCGAATGTTCGATGGCATTGGTACAGGTTAAGGGCTCGCCCTCGAGGTAGAAAATATCTGTATAATCGGCACAACATTCTAAGAGGCATTTTGTCTCTTCCGGATTTAAATGTTCTGTTCGGATGAGATCCAATACTTGTTGCGACCTTTTAGGTGGAGTGCTAACTAGACTATTCATATATAAAGGATTTTCGTAATTAATAATATGGGATTGTAAAGTAACCGTCTCGTAAGGAATTAAATGGACACTATAATTTTTAAAAACAACCTCTGATTCAGTGGTATTGAGTACCGAAATATTAACACGTCTATTAGGTTTCAAAGAAACTATGCAATTTGCTAAATAAACTCCTTCCGAATACTTGTGGTCTGAAACTAATCCTTCCTTCATAGATCGTAGTTCGTCTAAAGAATTTGATACGGAACATTCGACGATCGCTTCGGAACGAGGTGGAATAATGTATGTTGGATGACTAAAATTTAACGGGATAAGGTGACCCTTAATTAATAATGAATTTTGGGAATATTTTACATCACAATCTAGAGCTTTCAGAAAATCATTACCCAGAATACCGTCGTAGTTAAGTTTAATTTTATTACTAACAGCATGTAGAATATAATTAAAATTCAGTTCAGAATTTGATTGTAAAATATATTTAAATTTGACTTCGAATGACCCTAACGTTTCATAATAGGAGTCGTCTTCGCTCAGCCCCTTGAGTTTGATTTTATTGTCAGATAAGGATGGCACTTAATTAAAATTTTGAAGTTTAACTATACTAACACTAGCTCCAGTATCGATTAGAAAACACAAAGGTTGGTTCGAGTAGTTTGTATTAAGGAATACGTGAGGTAAGGAGATTTTGTAAGACTTGATTTCGTAAATCGGGGTGACAGATTCCTGATTTTGCGAAAGATTAGAGTTTGAAGATTCAGAGATTCCTGGCGGAGTATTTTGAGTTTTATTTATTATGAGTTCGCCTTCGATTTGGGGCTGGCTACCCTGTCGCATGGCTATTAGAGAACGAGAATTGCCTTCGTTTTGGGGCTGGTTACCCTGTCGCATGGCGTTTAAAGAACGAGGATTGCCTTCGATTTGGGGCTGGCTACCCTGTCGATTGGCTACTGGAGATAGAAAATAGCCTACGGTTTGGGACTGGTTACCCTGTCGATTGGCTACTGGAGATAGAAAATTGCCTACGGTTTGGGACTGGTTACCCTGTCGATTGGCTACTGGAGATAGAAAATTGCCTACGGTTTGGGACTGGTTACCCTGTCGATTGGCAGTATAGAACTCAAATTTGGTATGTGAATTTTTAATAAGAGGTTTTACTGTGCCTTGAATACGGTCGGGTATATGGCGGCACAAAGACGATACCCGACTCCTTAGTTTAAATCGTCATTATGTTCTTGCGTTTCTTCCCACGATTCATTTTGATCGGGTAGCGACACAATATTGTGTTGCATTGAGGTGTCGCTATTTTTAGCCTTAGAATTATTATATTTACGTTTATAACATTGAGAGATATCGTGACCCGGCTTTTTACAATATCTACAAGTAATATCTGAGGATTGATACGGCTTGTGGCTTTGTAGAGATTGGAAATTGGGAGAAGATCGAGGCTTGGTTTGGGATTTTTTCATCAGACATTCACTCTCTAAATGGCCTGGTTTGTTACAAAATTTACACATCTTAGCACCTTTCGGAGCGACCTTGAGAGTAAAATTTTGAATCTTTTCCTCCTCCATGGCAATATTAATGGCATCATTTAGATTTTTAGGATTTCTACACCGCACCATATTACTAAGTCTCGGTTGTAGCCCGAATGTAAAAGTATGAAGGGCAAGGTCTTCCGTCATTGCGATTCGACCGGGCAAATCCTTTTTTAATGATTCGGAATTATGAATTTCTGTCTGCATATCTGTGAGACAGGTCTCTATACGCAACGAAAATTGTGACACTGTTTCATTTACTTGTTGCCTACAAGATTGCAATTCGAAAAATAAATGACTGTAATGCTTCCTTTCGCCAAAGTTTTTACGAAGGAAAGTCTGTAATGAATTAAAATCTTCAAACACTTTACTAGAACAAGCTATTTGAGCTTTGCCTCGCAGTTTAGATAGAATATACTTAAGCAGTAATTTTTTCTGAGTTTCTGATGCAAGATTTAATGAATTCTGACAATTCGTTAGGAATGCCGCCAAGGTCTCACGATCTCCATTATATGTATCAATAAAATCGCAAAGAATTTTTATAGGATATTCTTCAGTAGGATTAATCTCAGTTTTAGACATTATGGAAATCAAAACTAAATTACGATTAAATAAGGAAATCTAGAATTATAAGCAAGGACGAAAAAGGAATGATATTTGAATTAAAATTAGGATTTGCAGTAACAATGATAAAATATTCAACTCACAGCAACACAGCGAGTCGGAGTGTGGCGTACATCGCAGATTTAGCGCAGGTCAGATTCCAGGTAAGTAAGGGGCACTGGACGCACAACAGCACGTCAACAGGGCCTTGGGGCAGCAGCGCAGTTGGGCACGTGGCGTACAGGCAGTACGCTAAGGGCGCCTGGGCAGCAACGAGGACAGGTATATGGCGCAACAGACAGTGCGCGCGGCAGCAGCACTGACCAGGTAAGTACCTAGTCGCACAGGATTTCTGCAGTGGGACCCGACTACACAGTCAGGTAAGAATCGGGAGTAGCAATGACCACGTTGTGATAGCACGTGGCGGTAAAACGTGGCGAGTGTAACCCGCGGTGACGACCTCGTGGCGGCTACACGTTAGGATGGCAGGCTCACTTATCGTTAAGACTTACTGTCGCAGTTCCACCAGCATGCAGCAGGATACAAAGTTCGTGATTTTGCACAACAAGAGTTTGTAAAGATTTGTAAGTTCGCAAAAAGTTCAGAAACGCACTCCGCGTATTTATATACGGGATATCAGCCAAACGATTGCTGTATCCCACTTCTGACACCACTGTTACGGGGTGGGTCAAGATTCAGTTTTTAAAAAAATATTTTATGACACTGAAAAAATATTTATTATAATTTCTACAATCGAAATTGAAAATATAGGTATCAGCGACGACGTTCAAATCCACACTGACGCAATTAGTAATGGAAAACAACAGGATGGCGAAAATGCTGACTGAATGGAAAAATGTTACCTATACACATGTTGCACTAAACATGTTAATTAAGACATTTTATTTTATATATCTAACCATGTATTTTAAGATATAACAGAACCCAGGTGCTTAAGTCTAATGAAGATGGTTCATAAACTGACTTAAAATATTGCGAGAAAAGTTGACATATTTCGTGAGGATCACTACTGGAAATATTGCTATAAGATATGTTATGGGGAATTCCCGAATCATTTTGCTTATTGGCAACATAACTCCAGAAGTATTTAGGGTTTTTTATAAATACTTTGTTCCACATTATTAATATAATTAGAATAACACGCAGTGCACTGTTTACGGAAACGTCGCCGATATAGGGAAAATTGTTCGTAATCTAATAAATTTTGATACCTCTTCCATCTTACCCATGCATTGGATTTACTTTTATATAATTTGATAAGGGCTTTACTGAACCAAATAGGGTAATTAGATTTTTTACTTTTAATCTGAGGGACATGTTTCCTTATGATACCAAAAATATGGTCGTAAAATATGTTTACAGCTTCTATAGCAGTGTAATTACTGAATATGTGATTCCATTCTATTTTAGATAAATAATTTTTGATCGAATTATAATCGGCTTTGTTGTAATTTAATTTATTTACTGGACAGCACTGCATACAAGACAATTTTAAATAAGGAAAAATCATTGCAGTGAAAGGGGGATGGTGAATATCCATAGGGACTAAATGGTCGGCTGCTGGAGTAACTGTACAGTTGTCATTTGAGATTAGTAAGTCAAGTATTCTGTTATTATTATTGGTTATATTATTATGTTGTTCTGCGTTAAACTCAGAAATAAAATTAAATAAACCCTGAGTATTAGGCGAACCACTTGCACAGCTCGTGCCACTGCGTGACCAATTAATATTGGGGAGATTAAAGTCGCCCAATATATAAAATAAATGTGTGCTAGGACTATTTAACACAATTTGCGTATCAAAGTATAGATTATATATATTAAAAGGAGTTCTAGGGGGTATGTATACAGCGCTGATAATATGTCGCTTGGCACGGTCGCTGCTTGATATTTGTATAAGCAAGTATTCAATATGGAAGTTTAACTCAGTACATGAAAGGTTTATTGTTGTCGGGCTTAGCGTTCGTAAAATAGCAACCAGAATACCACCACCCTCTTGTTTGCCGGTAGCCAATCGATCTCTATAACAACGGAAAACATTATAACGCTGATCTATAAATTCGTTATCATCTATGTGAGGAGTAAGCCACGTCTCAGTCAAAATAATTATGTCATAAGTGTTGCATAAAATATTCATGTAGATTGTCTGGAGCTTGCCTCGGATTCCCCTGCAATTTTGATAATAAACACTAAGCGTATCAGTCATAAGAAGATATGGAAATAATTATGTATATTAATAATATAATTAAAGAGAAATTATAAGATAGTTCCAAGATCGTGTCAACTAGCTTTACAAATGCTACTACAAACTTCCAGGTAATAAAGTATTTTATAGATATTACAACGTTACGTAATATAAAAATAGTAATGCTGATGCAACAAAAAGAAGGTCCATGCTTAAGAAATATACCATAACATTTCAAATTATAGTTAACTTGGGACATGGGGCGCATTGTCACAAGAGACTTTAAATTTAGAAAAATCACTTTTATTTCGAATTGCATATACAGGTGATGTATCAGTGCGCCGAATAAGAATAGTCGAATGTTTAACCCAACAATGTTTAAAATCATACTTCTTTGCCTCAAGACGGCACTCTCGAAAAAACAGTTTATTTTTTAAAGTCAGGTGCTCGTTAAAATAAATAGTGTGAGAATCACCCGATATACCCAGCTCATCAGATTTTAGGCCCCTGGCTAGACAGTAAGCACTCAGTACATTATCACGAAAATACATAGAAGTGAATCTTACCACTATATTTTTCGGTTTACTTTTATTAATAAGTTTTTGCGGAACTCTGTGCACAGAAAATATGTTATTATGTCCAATTGGAAACTTGATTTTCTCCCCTATTATCTCTAAAAGAGTGAAGAGGTTCTCCCCTCGCCTTTCCGGAACATTAGAAATCTCTATGTGGCACGATCTAGCTTGTTGCTCTAATGTATCGATTTTCCCTTCTAGTTGTTTTACGAGGTCCTCAGAGTTGTTTGTAGAAGAAATGCTTGATTCTAGTACGTACATCTTTTTCTTAAGGTCTTCACATTGGTTCGAAGTATACTCCACTGACTCCTCGAGGGCGTTAAAGCGCTGCATAGAATCATTTTCCTTGTTTTCTAGAGCAGATAAACGTTTTTTGAGAGCTTCTTGTTCAGTGCGTAGGATAGATAATGCATTACGAATTTCCGATGTATTCTTTGTGAGTGTATCCAGCTCGCTTTTGATATCGGAGAAGTTTGATGTCATGGATGCAAAACTTGATTCAACATCAGTTTTGAATAATTTCAAAGTGTCCTTTAAATCACGTGCCACGGAGTTTATCATTTCAGTTAGTACGCATTCTGGTTGTTTGCGTTTCCGACAAGTAACTCCAGCATCGGGCACAGACGTCTTGGCAGGCAAATCAGGTTTAGAAGCCGTCTTATCAGTTGGGCAACTCATCCTTTACTACTGTACACGTCAACAAAACAAAAGTGTCGCTCACTTATCGCAAGATATCTTGGTAGCAGCCAAACGGACACTCTGTTAGGATGCGGCCGTTAAATTTAACGCGCCGCGAACATGTGTCGCTGGTTCGGAGGTATAACACTGCGGGCCGAGATGGCGTGTCCGGAGGTTCAAATCCTACCGGTGATGAACTTTGTGTAATTTACTTTGTGTAATTTACTCACGTTGAATTCCGACGATGATCGAAAAATTCATCGCGCAGGCAGGCTCAGGTCTTCATATGAGCGAGACACAAACACTTGATTCCAATATGGCTGCTGCGTCTTATGGGCAAACCCACAAGATAGTAAGAGAGGTACCGATAATTCTCCAAACTGCCAGATAATTCACAATATTTAAAATTCAATATTTATAAAATGCAGAAACAAATAAATATCACAACTGTACGTAGCAAAGCACCGGACGAGAATGTGAAAAGTATGAAAAGAGAATGAAAAGTATCAACTAACAACAAAAGTAAACACTTGAAAATAAAATTCATCATCATCATCAGCCTTTAACAGTCCACTGCTGGACTAGGCCTCTCCTTTGATAGGAGGAATTGGCCTACTATACCACGCTGGCCAAGCGGGTTGGTATAGGGTTTGTATCAAGTTTTCCTTCTCTTACAGTGCTGTTCTCTGCATAATATGCTCCCTATGTCGGCTCTTACGACACCCATGGGATGATATGGGGTGGTGACATTCCGTATTCCTAATCCGTCAGCACGCGGACAATAAAAATAAAATTAACTAAAAAAATTGTTTTGGGCGTAGCATATTCAGAGTAAACATTATGATAGAAATTTCACTTGCCCAAATATTCTGTCTGGAGTCTGGTGATATATTACGTTGGACCTAAAAATTCATGGCGAAATGTGGGTGTAATATTACACCTCTGCCTACCTCTTCGGGAGTTACAGGCCTTAGTTTATAAAAAAATGTTTATGTAAACTATTATAAGAGTAATGAGCGTGTTTGTTTTCCCGGTGATTGAATAATTAATATTCCTGTGTATTGCAAAGTAAAGCAAAGGTGAACTGTATCACATAGACAATACGGTTTAAAGTCGTCTGCGCGCTGAAGTCTTCCTAGTTCCCAGCGATTTCTGACTTATCGTCACGTCGTTTTTAGGGATATCAATAGTAGAATGCTCAATGTTTAGAAGATACAAGACAGAAAAATATATTTTATCAAAACATAACCTATACTACAAAGTAGCGTAATCGAATAATTCTCTATATTTAATCATATCGAATCAAAAAAATGTGTCAAAATGACAGCAAATGTCTAATACGTGTTACCTTATTCTCGTAATGTCACGATAGAGAAATCTCTATTCCTAACGCTCGACTTGCAACGTAGCAGTAGAGATCACAATGTCGATCGCTCAGCCGATGAAAATATCGCTTATGCCTAATTCATAATATCGCCATAATTTTTCATGGACATTCTAATCATGATATTGATAATATAATGTAAATTAGAACATAGTTAGTGGAATATAGTTAGTGAAAGAAAGTTCTAGGTAAATTTAAAATATAAAGATAACTAGCTTTCGCCCGCGGCTTCACTTGCGTAAATTCGGAGTTCTCTAGTTATAGTATATCATCTATATTCGGGGTAACACAAATCTCTTTTATTGGGCAGATACTATATAACTGCAAAAAGTATTACACATACAAATTACTTCGTACTAAGACCTAGTAGTACTCAAAATGTTATCCGGTATCAGTGACTTTTCGCTAGAGTGGACAATATGGCGACTGCGATTTGTCTGTCAGAACCATTACAATTTAACAAAATACTCGACAATCCGAATTTTGCGGCTATGTGGTGTCGACTCGACCTTTATTTTTTTATGTTTTATTAGTCAGCTAAGGTTTCGATCGATTCTACCGTACGCCTTGACGAAATTATTAATATATGTAGATTTGACACTGCGATGGTAGCGTAACTCGTCGGTTCCAATGTGAAACATTATAAAATCAACAACTACTTACAAATTAAAAATTAACTAAAACATTTTCCAGTGGACTCAATTGTGAATCTAAACCACTCCAAGTTCCCTTGAACACACACAAAACATTTCATCAAAATCGGTCCAGTCGCTTAGGAGCTCAGTAACATACACACGCACACAAGAAATATATATATCATATAAATTGATAACGTTCTTTTTCACATTACGAAACTCCTTACTACAAAATTAATTTATCAAAATATTTATTTCATATCTTACAAAAATTATATTAATTTTATGAAAATATGTGCCAAAAGAGTGAAATATAATAGTTTAACTATAATGTTTTTATGGCTTCGTGTTTTAAATTTATATTTTCTTTTCAAGATACGTTAAAACGCAACGTTTTATTTATTTACTAGCTTTTGCCCGCGGCTTCGCGCGCGTTAAATTCGGCTCTCCTGATTATTCTAAAGAGTCAGAAGCTCTATAGAGTACAAAGTAACTCGGTCAATATCGGTTTATCAAAGCCATGTTTCAATACATGTCCAATATTATAATATATCTATAAACACTTTCGCATTTATAATTTTAGTAGGTAGAGAAAATCGTTTCAGCCGTTTGTAGTAGTAGATAATAATTAGTTTATATATGCGAACAATGTAATCACCGTGCACAACATATCAATATGTATGATGTGACAGTACATTGACAGTACTGACAGATAGCACATGCGCAGCACTTAATTATTCGCGCATGCGTTCTTAGTTCCAAGAGGAAAATTTCTGCCGTACAAACTTCTACCCTCCCTACAATCCCTCCCAGTTTAATTTTTGCAACTTATGGTAGCCTATGTCCGTCTCCATGGTCCAATATATCTCTATATTAAATTTCAACAAAATTAGTTCAGGCTTTTTCGAGTGAAAACGGAACATACATACATACATACACACTTTCGAATTTATAATATTAGTAAGGATTTATTCTTCATATACACTAAGTATATAGGCGGACTTAATGCCATAGGCATTATCTACCAGTCTACCGTTTAACGTTTTGTTAATAGAGATTATATTGTGTTCTCATGCTGGTATGATATTTATGTCTAATGTTTACCAAACATTTTCGTGAGATTTTCAATAGTCATTATGTCGAAACTAGAGTTTTCTCTATCCATGCGAGAATTTGGGCCCCTGATTTCGCACTAAATAGTTTAAGGTTTTCCGTTTATTAATAAACATGTTTATTCACAAATATTTATATTGCCTTTATTGTACTTCGTCCCACTAAGGACATTTTTACACAGGCGATTTAAGTTGCTGTGCCTCGCCGCAATGACACGAATCGGCTGAGCCTGAGAAGTCTGGTCATACATATGTATTGATACCTTTATACTTAACGCGAGAAATTAGGATCGGATAAATAAGAAAGTATATTGTTAGTTTTGTGTGAAACACGCACAGTTAATGTTAGATTAATATTAGTAGTAGGTACTCGTATATGTGACAATTCTATGTCCGATGTATGTTCTATCTACACAATTCTTGTTTTGATTATGTGTCTTTATTATAATATTCAACTAAGTCACCGTTATATCAGATAATAAATTGATATGATTGAAAATAATATTAATGTCTTCAGTGGATACTATATTGAATATGAACAAACTTGAATATACAAGTCGTAAAAATATTAAATTATCAAAGATTCCTTCATTTACATAATCAGTAAAAAGAATTGTTAAAGATATGATAAGTTGAATATTAAAAAGCAAAAAAACGCACAAAAGTATCAAACTATTCCTTCCGAGTAGTATAAGCGCAGCTCAACGGTTACGCACACAGCGATCATATCTGTGTGCGTCAGTGCATCGACGTCCTAGCAATCGCGCGGCTTTTGACTTACAATATTTCGAATACACGCTCTTAAAGAAAAAAAGCATAATCTGGGCGAAACATTCTTAAAACGTGCTCTAAGATGCTAATATTTTCATATTTGTTGAACATAGTTGTGGTTTTATTGAGATTGAAGAAAAACTCGCTTCATGTATGCAGTGAGAAATTTTATAAGGTATACAAGTGCGCAATTTATTTTCTGAAGTGTTGATAGAAAAGCTCATTTATACTCGTATTGCTTAGGTAGATTTTTACATACGGAATAATAGCTTTACGATATCTTTCAAATGCCAAGATTATTATATTCAATATTTTGGGAACATAATCGTTTTATTTTTCAAAGACAACTTCCGCACTAGAAATAGTACCTGTGTCACTGGGCACTTTACAAACAAACAATCAATAGACATAATGAACACTTAGGCACCATACAACGATTTATAGATCACACAAAGTGTTGTCTCTTGTGGGAATTGAAACCACAACACTTGTTTCAGCATCATGTGGGCTAGGAATCATACATACATACATAGACTCACGCCTGTTTCCCAAACAGGGTAGGGAAAGACTACGCCACGCCATTTGCAACGAGCCTTACATATCTCTCTTGCTTTATTCACTCCCATCAAGGAGTCATGTCAAGGCAGGGAATCTTGTTTTGCTTATATGCTTATAACTGCTGCTATTACTAATAATATACGAAAATATTAAGGTACTTAGCTTATTACTGATCCGGTATAACTATAATCATCTTAGCCTTGTCTTGGTTGCAACTTTCGCCTTGGCACCTTGGAGCCCGAGTTTCACCTTCTAGTCTAACTAAAGTTTACAGAATATTAGCGTAGTCCCAAGGGCTAACTATATTCTACAGCTTAAATCAAAGCCAGACATTAAAGTATGATAATTTATCAGTATTGACGATTCCTGGACGACTGGCATAGCTCATCATGACAATCAGAATCGACGAGGTTTTTAGTGACCGGTCGTTCATATACATGTCATATAAATCAATCAGGGACGGACGCGTTAAATCTTCCGAACAAATAAGATTGGGCTGTCACCAATTTGACACTAGCAATTATCGTGGATACACATCTATCAGATAGAGAGTTATGACCAGTTCCACGTAGCCCAAACACATTTCGTTTCAATTCTGAATTTATCTGAAAGATGCCTATCGAGACTGGGCCTTACTGCTTTGTTTTACATAGAATTCTATGTTTAAAAAAATAGAAAGAGAAATTCTATTGAATTTTATATTGAATTAGGTCAAGGCCACTTTAATCATCTTGCACTATCTATTGTACTAGTGGCTTTATTCGGCAAAGTTGTTTTACTTTTAACACAAAACGCAAAGTTTCATTAATTTAAAAAAGAAAATACTGCTAGTAGCACCTCTTTAAGCAGCTTACAAATTCTTATTGCAACAGTAATACAGCACAATATCTCTTATGTTTTGTACTAAATAGAGGTAGGTTATTTTCCAATTAGGCTCCGCGGTCAGTACTAATGGAAAAACAAGGTACTATTTTAAAATATTATTCTCCCTCGAACAAAGGGCGTCATTTTCAGTGTAAACTGGTCCGTACGCTACAGTTTGCACGCATATCTAAGCATGTTTTCTACAGCGTGTTTTCATCAAAATAAAATCGTGTAGCCAAAAGTACGCGCCTGAAACTTACGATATTATAGATACATCAAACGTAGACTCTTGTTAATCTGAGTTTGAAACAGCCACGTGACGGCCACATAAGATAAAGTTTAACAACTAAAATGTAACTAGGACTAACATTTTATACATACAAACCTGCGAGGAAATTTGTGTTTAATGTATTTTGCACTATATACTCGTATTTCTGATAGGATATATACGAACACCCTGTACCCCACCTGTCTCCAGAGATAAGTGGAGTGTTTTAAAGCATCGAAGGTGTCGAATACTTGATCGAATGAAATGATCTAAAGACGGTATTCATCAACCATTTGTATGAGCACACTCAAATATAAACCTTATAGCTATTAAAGTTTATATTCTATTATGTGAGGGATCTCTCAAATTTGAACTGAAAACGATGTGTTAATTTTGAGAGCTTTAAACTAAGGCCATTTGTTCGAAAATTCCGCACGCACATAAAGTTTTGTAATTATTGACGTCTAGTAGTGAATATATAAACAGCGTTTACTAAGTGTGAGTCTTACCTTGGGTATTATTTGTGAGCATTAAGGTAAGAGAGTGAACCATGTTTTACGTTTCACATATTCACCATGACAACAAAATCCATAATACGTATTGTAAGAAACACACGTATCTCGAACAATTGAGGCACATATCTGCGCAATACTGACACAGGTACAAACCCTTTTGCGAACCCTCATCATTGGCGTGACGTAACGCCAAGTCTTGTCTCGTGACAAAATTGTAACAAGAACAGGAAATAGAGTGCCGTTGCCTTCAATTGTTAGAGATTAAGTTAAGGTCGTGGTGGGTTTAAGTTAAAGTAACGTTTAATATGACGGTACTTTTTTACTAAGAGTGATTTAGAGTTTATGCTACTGATTCGTGCCTAGCAACGCGTGTTAAGTGCCTATTTGAGTATGGTTTGCTGTAATATTTTGTCTTTAGATTAGCCGAATTTTTATCTATCTTAGAAATATGAGGTTAGGTAGTTTATAGGTTGTCCAAAGTCCAAATGTCCAAAGTTCTCTGCGGCGCTGTTTTGATTTTGTGCTGGGGCAAGATAAAAATAAGTAATACATTCTGCTGTATATTCTGCTACGCCTGTTATACATCCAAGTGGTGACCACACTCGGAAAGAGCAAAGTAAATAAATCACAAAATTATATAAGACAGGCCCATTAGTAAAGATCAGATAACTCTAATATATGCCATGAAAACAGTAAGAGTTGGCGTAGTGGTTTAAGTGGCCGCCTCGTTTGACACTGGGCGAGTGTTGTGGGTACGATTCCCACGACAACAATTTGTGTGATCCATAATTTTGTGTTACGAATCTGGGTGTTCATTGTGTCCGTTGGTTGTATGTTTGTAAAATCCGCGACACAGTGTTTAGTACTAATGCGGGACTTGTAAAAAAAAAACCTTTTATATTCACCACTATAATATGAATGAGTTCGAGGTAGCGATAGAGCGATAGGTAGTCTAATGGAGATACCAACAGACTGCCATGCACAATGTATGAAGTGAAGTTCTAAGCCAGACAGAGTGCGCACTACTGGTTTTCGAAGTTATGTGCTATTAAATTGTTTAATTATCGCTTACTCTGTGCCTCGGTGAGCACGTTAAGCCGTCGGTCCCGGCTGTCATGGTGATATATAGTGAGTAAGTAATAGTTATGGGGAGTCTATAATCTTGAATATAATATACAGGGTTGATACGACGTTAACATCATTACCGTCGTATCAACCCATACAGGGCTGAAACGACGGTACGACGCTTGCCTAAACTAAGTCTTCAAAATTATATTCTGAATTAAATACTACGAGTATTTATCGGCTGTTTGATTGCCTGTTACAAAGTTTAGCCATGTATTTGTAAAATCAAAAATTTTTAAAATAAAATAAATGAAATAAAAAGGGAGTTACTAAGGCTGGTTAATGCATACGGATACAAGCGCATGTATGTACAACTATTATTATACTCATTAAACGGGATCTTGAAACGCTTTGTAAAATAATAAACTGTCAACGGTCAAAAAACCGAAATAAAAATGTCCTTTTATTTACAAATTTTTCTTTCAAGCTGACCTAATAAATAAAAAAAAAATCTCGAGACGAATAGGCACTATCTGCATTTTACCGCGTTTTTCCTAAAGTGCCACTATCTTTCAGCTTTCACTTAAACTCAATTTTTTCGTTGTTTCGCATCTTTTGCCTTTGACCTTTCATCTAGAGTAACCTGGGGCGTCTTGGATAGTTTTGTTCAAATTTTTTGTGATTTAAGTTATGCTATTTCTGTCGGATGATTCGTTCAGGTTGTTCAACCAGCAAATTGATGTCTACGACAATCTTTTAGAATTTCTAGATTAATGTCAATTTTGCTACTACATAATATATCAATGAAAGGCCGTCATATTTATAAGTTTTTATCACGCGTCTTACTAACACACATAGCGTCACCAAGTCGCATTAATTAAGACCTGGTTTACTTTGTTGCTTAATTTCTCATGAGTCGTGGGCACTTTAGGAGCAAGTTGTTTTTATTTAATTGACTTAACTTACTACATTGTGTCAATCTTCAAGGTCTGACAATATTCCCATAAAATATATTGAGCAGATTTTTCAATTGTGAAGCAGAGAAGCCTCCCACAATGTTGATGTCCGTGGCGCTTATCTCTTTTCACTATTATAACTGTTCACTGTCTGTGTCTCGCTTGACTTATGAGGGAAGTGGATCGATTATTTTCAAACTCCTCTTATATTCTTTTGAATAAATTCGTTGCAGGTTTCAAGACAGAGTTCAGAATGCCGAAATTTGCAATGATATACCCCCGTTTAGTCGCATCCAAGATAGAGAAATAAAATTTTAAGTTCGTTTTCCGCTAAAAAAAATATTGATAACACTCTAGTGTCTAATTCAACCTGGGTGTAAAATTTGTTTTAACGCTCTTAAATTATCATGTAACCTAACTTTAATTATAAATACATGACACATAATATTATACATTTTAATATTTCATTGGTCATGGTTTGACACAACCTAATGGGTAGGCACCTTAAACAATATCTCTAACTACCAAAGCGTTTGTTTAACTACACCTGTCTATTTACATTACCAATTTAATGTTTGTGCATAGAAATAGTTATAAATCTCCCCGGGGAGAGATGTCCGTGCATTTGTTAGAGGAAAAGCCCCTTGTCGCTTTAGGCTTGGTTTTATTATATAATTAATAATAGGTACGTCTTCATACGTTAAATTTAGGTTGAACTAGGCTGAAATACAAAATGTTACGTTTTACCTGGGATTTAATTTCTGTGAGATTATGTCGGAATATTATTTGACTGAGAATATTATATTTTGTGACTAAAATGCTTCTTCAAAGGTCAAATCTAAATTAAGCTGTCTCATTTCAAAATAATGTGCTGTATTATATAAATGACTGCCAAGATTTTCTGATTTTATATTCTTAAATTTTCAATTATTTCTCACAAATTAAAACTGAAAGAAATGATTCAGCATTTAACTTATTGAGCTTAGTCTTTCTCATGACCACGGAAGTTGTTTTAACTTATGAAAAAGTACAAGAAATTACACATTTTTACATAAATATTATATAATGGAGGTAATAATAGCGTAGCGGAGATAACGACAAACTGCCATACAATGGGAATCGTGTTCAAACCCACGCCGCGCACAACCAATTTTTTGAAGTTATATACGAGTCAAATTTTAAATTATCGCTTGCTCCAAGTCCAAGAAATCGCTATCATTTCAACAGGTATCTTGATAAGAAATTAGATAATCTCTTCTTTTATAGTTCCTTAGTGAAGTAAAGTTGTCTTTGAGAATTTTAGGAAAGCTGTTTATTAAATTAATTTTATACTCTCTAAATATGATATGCATGTGAATATGAATTTTCAGAAACGATTGCATGTGTTCTTATTTGCCAAAATAAGTATTTATATTTTGCGTTACGTCTTTCAAAACTGTCTCACTACAGCCGGCTAACATGAAAAATATCTTTAATAGTAATTCATAGTTATGAATAAAAAGTTTAAGTAAATTGATTCCAAAATTATAAAAATGTTAGGTAGATCTATAATTTGTATAATTTTAATTAGTTTAACGTTAAATAAAGAAAATTAGTTTGAAAAGTAAAATATTTGCTATTAAGAAAAAAAATTTGCTTGGCATCTAGGATAAGTTAATATAATCATTAGGTATATTAACTTATCCTATCCGATAAGTTAATGTAATCATTATATTAACTTATCCTATATTCACTTATCATTATAATCTTTTTAGCCTTTTCGCAGTTATATACGAGAAGATCTTCCGACTAAGCGATCATTCCTGGTGGACTGTGACCCTATGTATACTTATTTTTGAGAATGTTCAGGTGGATTATAAGATTTTTAAGCATGCCTTCGAAGTTCTGTCGGTGGTGGTTAGGTATTTGTGCCTAGGCTTATATGGATAGATTATACTTCACAGTTACAACAGTGTGGTTGCCAGCCAAGATGACAGGCTATACGACTGGGAGTGGCTAGAGACATGTGACATATGAAAATGGATGAATTTAAACCAATGTTGGGTTGAAGCATAAATAGGTAAAATATCAAGTTTGTATTAACCTTCTACTATAACAGCTAATAATAAAACCCAGTCGAGTGACAGTCGGACTAAACGGGTTTTTATCTTCTACTATTGTACGGACTTTTTACCAGAATTACGGCTCGCATGTGACTGGTTTCTGATTTTAGATTTCTCTAAAAGTCTTACAAATGTATTTGGGTTGATAAAATCTTATTGATAGAGACGGATGGTAAAATATTGGAGTAAACCCAAAAAATATGTCAAGAAGATAAATCAAAATAATTAAAAAACTTGGAAGACGTAAAATATTTGATATTTTAGCAATAACTACCCTTGTAGCTTCAATCCAACTTGGAGTAATGTCAAACTTGCTGGTACCATCTGTTCTTTAGTTTGACTTTATGGAAGTAATTTCAGATAGTTTAATTTTATAAAGAATTTATGTCAGTTAACAGACTGACACAAAGTAATTAAATTGTTAATTATATCTTGGTAAATGTTGGAGGACAACATAGTCAAAAAGTCTGTATGCCCGAGAGTTTTTCAGAAAATTCAAAGAAATTCTATTTTTTTTCTATGCATTTTCTTTGAAAGACATCTCCCGCACTAGGAATAAATCCTGAGTCGGCAACTTGACAATCAACGGATACAATGAACACTCAGACTTGAAACAGCACTTTATGAAACACACAAAGTGTCAGCGTCCGTGTCACCGGGCCACTAAAGCCACTACGCCAAACATGCAGTCACTGATATGTGAAGTCTATTGTATTTGGTCTGCGTAAAAAGAGGAACTGACCCTAGTGGAGATAAGTTAAAGGGCATGTCGCGCACTTCTCACTTTTCGTAGTTATTAATACTGCGCGCGGCTGTCATAAGACTTTGACATGTCTTCTAAACTATGGAATATCGCTACCCTTTGGGTCGCGAAGGTCAGACGGCAGTCGCTCTGTGAGAAAACTAAATATTCTAGCAGATAGCGAACCCCATTTTCCAACGCGGTAGTCTTGGAAGCAACTGGGATTAACGCTTGGACGATGATGATGACTATGTCGTATTTGTCATCGTGATAGACAAATGCCCAACCCTTGCATAGTGAGAATAGGGTTGTGTCCAGCAGTGGGACATTTTCATCATATTACATGGCTGATAATTACAGTCATTATTATTACTCCTACACAATTCTTCCGCTTTCCCCTATTGATATTATATTTAGTTAAAGGTACTTGTAATATTATTGGTTAAAGGTATATGTTTTCGATGCGTAGCTTTGATTCAGTACTCAAAAGCATTCACGAATTAATAAACAAAGGAAAATTCTACCAGGAAATAATTAAAATCAATCCTCAGTTGATGGTCATAGCTATTTCATAGTTAATTATTATGTCATGTTATTTCGATAAATAGCGTTTTGATTAATTTATATGCTGTACAATAGTATAGTGGTTTAAGTTGTCGGCTTGCCGCAGCCAGTGCCCATCGTGGTGGAACTTCAACGCCCACACGAAATAATGGACGGGCAAAACTTCATGTTATCAATTTGTGGTGACTCCGCGTCAGGGTGTTCTTGATAGCCGTAAATTTAAGGTTTGAGATGCGCCCGCAGTTCTAGTTGCCTTGAAAAAACTTAATAACACAAAGTAGGTACATCATCATCATCATCATCCTAACGTTGTCCCGTTCGCCATCCAAGACCTTCGACCTTGAGGCCCGGGGTTCGCTTTTCTGCTACGAGGTTTCCATATTTTTTATTATTTTCCAGTGATTTGAATTTGTTTTCAGTCACGGGGTATTTATCGCATAAGATCCCTTAAAAAAGTACCTACGCGATTAAGCCCGCTAATAGACAATTTGCGATAGAAACAATGGAGAGATACATGGAAAAGTATCACATATTTCTTACCACAACTTATTCATAGACCTATAAGCATATGTGACCAAATCGCTGGGTAAAATTCTTTAATTTAAACAGACATATTTTGTTCCACCACGGCGTACCCTTATCAATGGTGTGGACACTGCAGAAATGGAAATCGAATCGTCACCGAGTACGTGATCAGAATGTGCAATGGCGCCTTTTATTTCGGCCAACGAATGTCGTGAAGTATTGTTTATGTGATGACAAAAGGATGCTTTTTATCAGAGTTCCATATCTCGAGCGGCAAACGAAACCTTTTAAAAGTTTCGTCGTCGAAAATATTTTGCTAAGTCTCTACTTAGAGCAGAATTCTAGCTTAACATTTGGTTTGTAAAGCTACATTGTTCTTGCCTATCATTTACATGACTATAAGGAAACCTCAAGAAAACCAATTGAGGATACGTGTCGAAAGACGTTATTTTGATGATAACATTGACTAAAGCCAATACAGGTTTAATAACCTGATGGGCTAAATGCATCTGAAAAGAAATCGTCTAGCATGGTATGGGCATGTGATGAGGAGGGATGAAAAGCATGTGACTAGAAAGGTGATGAATATAAGAGTGGAAGGATATAAGTTAAGAGGAAGACCAAAGAAAAGATGGATGGATTGCGTGAAGGATGACAAGAATGAAAGGGAGTGAATAATCAGATGACGTATGATAGGAGAGAATGGAAGCGAAAGACATTCTGCGGCGACCCCAAGTAATATGGGAACAGGGCAGGCAAAAGAAGAAAATGGGCTAAATGCATGACATTCGACTAAATTATAATAATATATACAACGTAAATTTTCATGTGGATTACTATTTTTAATTATTTTAGAGTATAACATTATATTTTTGCACAGATGGATACAGAACCATGGGTATTTTCTCCCAGATTACATTCTTGACCATCTTTCGTTTTTATTTATATTTTACGTGCTTGGCAGGTATAAATGGCCACTTTAAGGCAATCTTATTCTAGAGAAGACAAAAATGGAATTATAATGAGCTATAATCTTTGTAGGTCATTGGTTAAAATGTGACATCTCTATAATTGATGTTAAATCAAGTTGGATTGCAGAATCATTATATCTAGTATGTTAAGAGTAACTTGATAAAACAAAGCAAAATGAACATACTGAACATAGGATTAGAAAAAAAAATCAAAGGGTATACTTTATCATTTTTTTCTAATCCAATTCAAATAAACATGATTTAACAAACTCTCACTGCGATTAAAACAACTGTTTTTACCGGTATTTTTACAGCAACAATAAGATTTTTTTCAGTGTTATTAAAATGTGCGACTAGTTGGCTTATTTCAACGTCATCGGCAACAGAACTTAGTGAGGATGGAGAAAAAATCAGCTGAACAAAGGACACCAGTGGACATTGCCGGAAAGAATAAAGTTCCTGTTTATTCGTATGCATTAAGAGCGTTTATTCCGTCGGAGGCGATTTTGCGGGTTTTTATTGTTCTATTACGTTACGGATAAATAACAATTAATATTAAAGATATAGAATATATGAAAGTTCAGTTCTTTATTAAGAAAGGGTTAAAGAAAAATATATGGGTTACTATAGTAAATATTTTAAAACGGATGAATTAAAAAAACTCATTTTCGTCATTTCTGTAGTTGAGGCCAAAATTAATGGTCGCTAGTGCTATGAAAACTTATCGTTCTATAATTCTGTAAATGTAAACTGTACAAGCAGAAGTGATGAAGTGAGAATAAAAATTGTACTTTCATTCATAATTTCAATAAAATCGGAGATCAAAACAGTGCATTTTGCTTAATTTTAGCCCGCAAATTTGCATTTATTTCTAAAAAGCTACTGTGATTATTAAAAAGATATATACATATTTAGAAACCTTAAGATTAATTTTAAGTCATATAAAAAAATTGGAATCTAAACTTTTTGTTTGTATTTAATATGGTTTTTTTAAAAAAACCTATAAAGCTCGAAGCGCGATGCTATGTCCGCCATTCAGCGCTGAGCGCTCTCAGAGGACGGACCTGTCGCTCGCGTCCGCGTCCGCCATTTTACGTAAATATTGCATTCCAAAACGTTTATAGCGCGGCTAAAGCCAATTACGTTTACTGCAGCCGAGAGTTCGAAAAAAAACCAAAGTTACTTAGAAATTACTTTAATTAAATATAAAAGAAATTACAATTAAATAAGTGAAACCTATTCGATGCGAGAATATGGAATGAATATATTTAATTATACATTATTAATATTGATTTGCTGCGTCGACGAATTCATACCGCGACGGACGTCATCAGTGGCGATGCAATTGCTGCGTCGGCGATTTTTGGCTATTGCTATTTCTTTCCAAATATACAGCGATGATGTTGATTGTGCGAGGTCCATTGGGGTTCCGTATATAACACCTCCATCCGCAGAACAGCAACTATTTTATCAAGTTGAGAGAAAATGTTGCTGGCAGTTCATTTCGTCTCTTGGTGTCCATGTCCACATCTTCGTATGTGTGAGTCTTGGAAACTTGTTGCTTCTCTGTATCTTCTTTTCTGGGGTACCAGCATCTGCGTTTTCTATATAATGTGATACTGATGATTACTGCTGTGCACAGAATGAAGATATAAAGTGGAATAGTTGTATGATAGAAAGCAACTGATTGATTCTTCTCAATTTGTATGGGTTTTTCTAACATGATTTTACTCTGGATGCCGTGAAGGTCTTCTAAGTTTACTGAACTCGAACCGATATTGGAGATGACATCTGTTCGATTTATCTGGCTGTAGGGTATTTTCGATAACTTCAATGGCTGGCCTTTTATCTCATTATTGTCGTTAATGATGGTGAATTCTGTAGTCCGCATATAGCAATCCATCGGGATGGTGACTAGGTAGCTTCCTTGTAATGTGTTGAAGTCCTTTCTTCTACAGGTAAGTTGTACTTTCGTTGGTTCCGGTAGTGAGATAACGTAGTGTTGATCGTCCAATTTTTCAATTGCAACATTTGATAGCGAGATCTGGGTGAAACGGCAAGTGTTCTTCAAATTTTGATTGACTATGAGGTCTTGAATACAATCTGGTTCTGTTCGGATCTGATGGCTAATCTGCTTTTCACAGAGATATATACTGCTGTACTTCGGGCATTCAGCCTCTATGTACACGAATGATTTCTCGTTTGTTGCTATAAAGGGACTGGGAGGAATAAGGGCTAGTTTTTTCTCGTTAGGTACAATGGAAAGTCTATACAGATCATATATATCTTCGGAAATAATGGGAATGCTATAAATGATTACTATCCTATTATCGCTAAAGTAAGAGCCTGACTTTATTAAATTATAATATTCTCGTAATTCTAAATTAGGAACTTGATTCTTATTATATATGGATCTTAACTTATCTACCATAGTTTTTAATACCTCTATATCGATCATCGAATGATGAGTGCTAGAGGCACGTATAAAAGCCATTATATTTTCTAACCTAATGATTTCTAACATTAAATCTTCTACATTATTACTTATAATTCCTAACATCTGGGCAAACTGAGCAGATTTGATTAAGTTATAGTCTCTGTGTGCATCCTTTTGTAAGAGTGATTCTAAGGTCGAATTAATTTTCTCTTGGCTTGCAACTAACTGATCTAAGACTCTATTGTACTGTGACATCCATTCTTTATTAATACTTATATGATTATTAAATTCTGAAACAATTTTATTTTCGTTATTCTGTAAAGTTTTAATTGCTTCATCATATTTTAAAGCATCTAGATAGTCTAAATTACCAGTTATACTTTTTATTACTGACCCAAGGCTATCTACTAGACCTCTTTTAGCTCTAATTGGTTCCAAAGATTTTACTTTATGTAATACCTTGTTAAGCTTATCATTAAGATAGTTAATCTGATATTCGTAAAGGGTGTAGGTTTCATTGTTAAGTCTAGTCTTAAATGTCTTAAGTTGTGACTGTACAGAGGTTACGTTATCTTCAAAGTCAGTTAACTGTATATATTGTACAAAGGAATGATAGTGAGTTGTTAATCTGGTCGGCCCTAGTTTGTATGGTAATAGTCCAGGTCCATCAGCCAAGGTTTCAAGTCTTATGGTCTGAGGTCGCGTCACGTGGATTGTCATTATCAGCAGTATCCTGCAACAATTTATTACTCTTAGGTACACGTTTCAGTCGCGATTTAGCTATTGGGCCGCGCTTTTTCGAGGTATATATGTGAATGGGTAAATCTGCTAGAACTGTGTCTTGTGTGTTCTGTGTGTGTTCGGGCTCACGAGATTTATTCCTATTTTCAATTAAAGCTGTTCTGTTACTAAGAGATGACTCGTTAATTATCTCATAAACTTGTTTCATCTGCTCTCTATGATTCTGAGCATACTGTTGCAATATGTGTTCTGTGAGGTCTATGTCAACTGGGTCTCTAGGGTCAAAATGTCCGTTCAATAAATCAAAGGGTCTACATTTCGTGAAGCTATGGATCGAGCTATTATATGCTATAACAGCGTACGGCATGAGATTAATAACGGGTTCATCTTTATGTTGTAGTTTGAGGATTCTAATGTGTTCCAGTAAAGTTGAGTGAAATCGCTCGATGTTACCGTTATCATTAGGACAGTGAAGTAGAGTTTTATGGTGTATTATTTTATGGAGACGTATGAATTCAGCGAACAGTTGATTTGTAAATTCCGTGCCACTGTCGGTAATTATAGTTAATGGTAATCCGTGGTGAGTACAAAAACGTAATAATGCCTGTAAAATGCTTATAGCAGTGCCGTCTCGTAAATGGTATGCCTGACCATACTTTGTAAAAACATCAATGAAAGTTACGTATTTTTCGTTTTGAACGGTAAAAAGGTCCATATGCACAATTTCAAGTGGTTTAGTGGCTGGGGGTACAATATTAAATTGAGGTCTAATGGGATTTCTGTCGTATTTACTTTGACCACAAACGGTACATTCGTTAATAAATTTAGCGATGTGTTCCTTCATCTTCGGCCAATAGTACTTTCGTGACAAGGCTAGATAGCACTCGTTAATACCACGGTGATTGGTTTTGCCATTATGATAGTGTTGTATAATTTCCTGTTGCCGTAGGTAGTCTTTAACATTCTCAAGTTCTGTCTTTGCTAGTACTAAATTAAGAGAAGAGCTTTTAAACTTCTCTTGTATAATTGGAATGATCAAGTACATATCTAAAGGTGGGTTTACTAGAATAGCGGTTTTAACTTTTGGGTTAACATATTCTTTTATAGCGTTAATAACATCGGTTTCTAAGTTAGATTTTGAGAGTTGGATAGCCATTCGCGTAGGATTTTCAAACGGTTTAGTTACAGTCGGTCGTCGTTTTATGTCGCCAACTACGGTAAAGTGACTCTGTCTATGGAACTTATTGAGAGGTTCGTCTGTAATAGGGACTTCTAAAATAGGGTGCTCATTACTGGTATGTACTGTGTTAGTCGAGGAATTAGGCAATTGAGTTGGAGGGCTCTGTGAGGGATTATTAAGTGGAGGGCTTTCTGAAGCATTATCAGGATGAGGGCTTTCTGAAGGATTATTTATCATGGAACTAAGTTCTTTAATACTGTCAATTACAGAATTAATTTCGTTGATTTCATTATTACTAATCTCAATGCGGGAAAGGGCGTCAGCGTTGGTATTAAACCTTCCTTTCTTATAAATTACGGTAAAGTCATATTCACTTAGTCTGAGTCGCCATCTAGTTAGTCGTGAGTTAGGTTCTTTTAAATTCATCATCCATTGTAGTGGCTTATGGTCAGTAATAATTTTGAATTTCCTACCAAACAGATAGGGTCTGAAGTACTTTGTGGCCCAGACTATGGCTAATAGTTCTTTTTCTATTGTGCTATAGTTTAGTTCGCTTTCGTTAAGGGTACGAGAAGCGTAACAAACAGGCTTGTCAGAACCTATAGGTCCCTGAGATAAGACTGCTCCAATCGCAACGTTGGAAGCATCTGTTGTAAGATTGAATTCCCTGTTAAAATCTGGATATTGAAGTATGGGGTCATTAGTTAGTATGGTCTTACACTGTTTAAATGCGTTGATATATTCGGGACTATGAATAACTTTACTACCTTTCTTTAAGCACGCAGTGAGGGGTTTAGTGATACGGGCGAAATCAGGGATAAATTTTCGGTAATAACCGAGAAGGCCTAAAAATTGCTTAATTTCTTTAGGGGTGTTCGGAATGGGATACTTCTCGATAGCTGATATTTTATCGGGATTAGGCTTAATGCCATCTCTACTGATGATATGCCCGAGATAAGCGGTCTCTAACTTCAAAAACTCGGACTTATCCATCTGAATTTTGAAGTTGGAATCTCTGAGTCGTTGGAAAACTTTTTCCAGGTTTTCCATGTGTTCCTGGAGGGATGTACTGTAGACGATAATGTCATCCAGATAAACCAGACATATGTTATTCTGGAGACCACGCAGGACATTGTCCATAACTCTTTGAAAAGTTGATGGACAATTTTTGAGTCCCATGGGCATACGAAGGAATTCAAAGTGCCCGTGTTCTACATTGAACGCTGTTTTAGAAATGTCTTGCGGGTCCATTTCCACCTGGTAAAAACCACTTGCTAAATCTAAGGTCGTGAAGTACTGGCACTTCCCTAATTTGTCAAGCACGTCACTAATATTGGGTATGGGGTACTTGTCGTCTATTGTCTTTTCATTTAACTTGCGAAAATCAACTACAAGGCGCCATTTCTGTTTACCGGAAGCATCTAATTTTTTTGGCACTACCCAAATGGGTGAGCTCCATGCAGAATCTGAAGGTCTGATAATGCCCTGTTGCAACATTTTTGAAATTTGGTCCCTAACTTCTTGTCGGTGTATGAAAGGGTATCAATAGCTCTTGGTATGTATAGGTACTTCGTCCGTTGTTCGTATCCGGTGTTTAATCTTATTAGTGAAAGTCAACGTTTCCCCGTCTATGTAAAACACATCCGCATAGCGAGAGCAAAGTGTTAAGAGGATGGCTTTTTCCTCCTCATTAAGATGGTCAGTACGCAAACGCGATAATACGTCGTTCACACGATTTGATGTTTCAAGTTGCGTACACTTAATATTAAACAATTCAGCACAAGCAGGCTGATCTAACGAAAATATGACGTCATTGGGTGTTGGGTTTTCTATCTCTACATATCCACGACTATTAGTTACAGTGGTAAGGCATTCATGAATAATGCAATTACAAAAGACTTGCTCATTTATTAAAACTTCGCCATCCGGGGCGTTGATAGGGATTCTAACTAATTTGGAATGTCTACCTGGAATAATGTCCTCATACAAGTTAACGTTACGGGAGTTATATACTTTTATATGATTAATTGCAGATCGTGTAATTAATTTAAAATCTTTTAAATCTATTTTGGCTTCCCATTTAGATAATAAGTCTAATCCTATTAAGCCATCAAAATAGTTATGGAAACGGTATACGAATAATTTAATTGTATCGTTCTCACGGAATTCGGTAAAGCATGGTAGTGTTATGGAATAGTCATTTCTGCTAATGGCATGAACATTTGTAACTTCAAAAGGGTCATAGTTAAGGGGATAATCAGAGAAGTATTTTTGTACGGCCTCGGGGCTAATAAACGATTGGTTAGCACCGGTATCTATTAAAAATTTTAAAGGGGGACAAGAAATTTCTATGTATGGTAACTGTCTTTGAGTCTGTAAATTAAGATCTATCCTTGCTCTTCTGATATCTTGTCTAACTGAAAATCCTGACTCTGAGGTGCACAACTAGGGCCTGGTTGGGGCTCTATGTCGCTTGTTACTTGATTGTCGTAAGTTGCGCTACCATAAGTCGGGTCTGAATAGTTATAGTCACATGAGTTATAATAGTCATCGTAGTTAGGGTAATAATCATAATCTGAGTTACAGTAATAGTCATTGGAATCGTAAGAATAGTCGGGCATAGCAAATTCATTCAGATTTACTTCTCGTGACTTCAAATAGTTATTCGGTGGCGGGTTTTCCGATTTACGCCAATCATGACCTGCCATCGCGGGTAATGGCTTAGGAGTAAAATGCTGGACTCCGCTCATTGGTTTCGGACCAAAATTCTGTGAAGGGTTGGGTCTAGGCGGCAAACGGAAGACGTTACTATGTTGGTGGTAATTCGGCGGCGGTGCGCGGAACATTTGCTGCGTACGCGTAGGAAAACGGTTTTGAGGTACGTTAGACGTATTAAATTTAAAAGCTTGGGGCTGTGGTTGATTATTACGCGGTCCTACTGGAGCTGGCCAGTTAGGTACTGGGTGTCGCGGGACTATCGGCATGTTTAACGGCACGTTATGAGGCATAGAAACTTTAGGAGTGCTTTGGGCTTTTGGAAAATCGTTACGCTGTTGCAAGTATATTATATTTAATTCCTCCTGCACGTACTCTAATGCTTTCTCTATCGTTTCCGGACGCATACATCGAATACGCGATCCTAACGGTTCCTTTAATCCACGTACAAATGCCTGCATAGTAACTTTCTTATAAAGTGTTCGTTTGGCTTCAATAGTCGCCAGTAAAGTCTCGTGTAATGTCACATATGTCATGATAGTACTGAACAAGGTTTGGCACTGGTCATAAAATTCCTGAGGGGATTTGTTACCTTGTGTAGCTAATGAGAGGTCATTGTACAAAGCCGTTTCGTCCCTCTGGTCTGAAAAGTTATTTATAAGAGCTGATCTAATGCCTGCCCACGTTTCAGGAATGCCGTTTGAATTAATTGTAGATGCCGCGGACCCTGTTACCTTATTTAAAATACCATTTAATAGACACAAGTTTCCTAACTCGCTACCTGGCTCAGGGCTCGCATATTGAGCTACAATCTGGTCACATATATTAATAAACCTAGTTAAAACGTTAGGGTTACCGTCAAATTCCGGCACAAGGCGTAAGGCCTTAAAAATAACGTCGGGATTGTGCGACATTTTAACTACGAATAAATCACTTAAGCTAATATCTAATTCACTATCTAAATTTCTATGACTATCTACTATATGCCGGCGAGCCTGTCTCGATGCAGGGTCCCGGGGACACGACTTTTCGTGTCGGAAAATCTTGGGAATAAAACTAACTAAGGATAGACAGGAAGCAACACGAGAAAGATGCAAGTGTACTCACATAAATTTCATCTCTGGACTTTCTCTCGATGAATCGATGTCTGGATTCTCCACCCGGCTCCGCAGCTTCGTAGATTCTGGATACTCGTACTGTAGCTTGATAGCTGCCCAGGCGACTCGCGAACGCGAATATCGATATGAGATAGTTCTAATGCACGCAAACCGACTAGCGAGTATCCTACCGACGACTGCGCCAATTACGTTTACTGCAGCCGAGAGTTCGAAAAAAAACCAAAGTTACTTAGAAATTACTTTAATTAAATATAAAAGAAATTACAATTAAATAAGTGAAACCTATTCGATGCGAGAATATGGAATGAATATATTTAATTATACATTATTAATATTGATTTGCTGCGTCGACGAATTCATACCGCGACGGACGTCATCGGTGGCGATGCAATTGCTGCGTCGGCGATTTTTGGCTATTGCTATTTCTTTCCAAATATACAGCGATGATGTTGATTGTGCGAGGTCCATTTGGGTTCCGTATATAACAAGCCTCTTGATCCGTATTTTTTTTCTCAACGTATTTGTTTATAAATATGTAAAGTTGATGTATCTTTATTTATGTATTACGTACATATTAATATGATATGATATTAATAAGATAATGATACAATCTATATGGGTATCGCTTTCGAGATTTTCGGGACGCTGATTAATAATATGAAATTTATTTAGTGATCCAAAATGGTGGCGGGGAAATCAAATATGTCGGATGAGAAAATTTAAAAAATCAATATGGGTATCGCCTTCGATGTTTTAAGGGGTGGGGAATCAAAATACAACATCTATTTCGTGATCAAAGATGGCGGATGGGAAATCAAAGATGGCCGACGGGATTTTTTTTAAGGCGATATGGGTATCATCTCCGATATTTTAAGGAATGGGGAAATTAAAAACACCATCTATTTCGTGATCAAAGATGGCGGATGGGATTTTTTTCTTAAATCAATATGGGTATCGTCTCCGATGGTTAAAGGGATGGGGAATCCGAATACAACATCTATTTCGTGATTTAAGATGGCGAATGGGAAATCAAAGATGGCGGATGGGTTTTTTTTTTAAGTCGATATGGGTATCGTCTCCGATATTTTAAAGAATGGGCAATTCCATATTATATAAAAATCTATGTTTGTTTGTTCATCATTTACAGACTGAAATGATATGAGATTAAGCGCTAAGCCAATGGTAACTTTGGAAAAGGAGCTTGGAAAAAATGGAATTAAATAAAAACTCTTAAAAAGGCGATACGGAGTTCGCTGGGTCAGCTGGTATATTATAATATGTTAATACATATTTTTATGGATTTAGGGATCTAAGAAAACAAGAATATATATTTATCTGTTTTACTTAGAGATAGGGAGACATGAGTTCGAGGATACGTCATAAGCTGTATCCACGAACTCCCGAGTCTCTCGATAGATATAATACCTTGCTGCAAAAATCAAGTGGCAATATTACAGTTTAAACAGGTACAGTAGTTAGACGCATTTGATCTTGGATGGGTGATTTAATCGATGTGTGACCATGGGATTGGCTTGCAGAGCCTATTTTGCAGGTTTGTTTTCGTACAAACTACATAAGTTAAGTTAAAGTAATTGACATCACGGTCATTGTATGGATGGCCGGGTGACCGACCGATGAATTTACAGAGCCCATATATGAGGCTCTTAAGGGGGGCAAAATTATGGTTATTTTTGAGCTAGGACGCGCCGTTAGCTACCAATGTAATAGGTATTTACCTAATACGTACTATGCAATGGAATTAAAAGCACACTTGAATCGAATATTATCTTACAACGCACATTTTTTTACGTCTGCCATTTTGTTTACGTACAGTTAGTATGTGATTTAGCCACACATGAGATATTGTGTACGTTAAATGTTTATATATTGTAAAATAATATAGATAAAAAATGAAGAGATCGCGTATCCTTATTTATGCAAGATAAAAATTTGCAATGTCTCACAGCACACGTCGCATACGTTTTTAGGTATATATGAAGCTAATAAAAAAGTAGCAAACAAAAAATAACCACGCGCCAGCCCCCAAAAACATGTCAAGAATAACTGAACACGGCGACACGGTTATTCGGGCTCGCTCTTCCCGTACGATAGACCTGTCTAGATACGTTCGTCTAAGGACTATGGATTGATAATTATAAAGCTGAAGACTTTATTAGTTTGGTTTAATACAGCTTTTGACTGCACGGTTGGCGTAGTGGTTTAAGCGGCCGCCTCACCGCTTGACACTGCGCCGAAGTGTTGTGGGTTCGATCCCCACACGAGATAACACTTTGTGTGACTCATAATTTGTTGTTTAGAGTCTGGATGTTCATTGTGTCCGTTACTTGTATGTTTGTAAAGTCCCCCGAGACACAGGATTTAGTCCTAATGCGGGAGTTGTCTTTAAAAAAAAAATTATCCCTGGAACTACCAGTCCGATTGCCATCATTAGTTTTGCACTGTACATAATAATAGTGTTTGTATTCATCGTGTTAGGCTGTGAAACATTATGAGATATGACCTACAGGACCAGCGCACTAACTGTGATGGTGTATTATTTGAATTCAGAATATGACAGCAAAATTAATATTGTAGATTCCCAAAGGTGCGGTCATTGCCTCTAAGAGACACAGTTTATTGAGCGTGTTTAGCGTTTGAGACTATACAGATATTCATAATTATATTTAAGTACACAATCAGACTCTAAAAGGCTATTTTTGTATCACAAAGAAGTGTTGTATCGTGTCGGGGTCGCTCCATTTGCACCCACAATTTACAGGGTGTTGAAATGAATTAGCAAAATATTTTCAGTGGTGAATATACTACTATAACTAAATACAAATCCATGAAAACATAACTCACCAAATCGTAATTATTTTCGTAATCATACACTTTAAAAATCAGCTCGGTGTACAGACCGCCGCAGCTCAGCTGATCCCCACGACCTCGCATTGCAGGTACCTAACACACACAAGCACACGCACCTATCGTGCAGCCTTATTCTGCACCTGTTAACAGTTTATTTTGAGACTCAATTCTTCTAACTATATTTGTTCAAAATGCAGTTTCGATCTAATGTCAGTGTCATACTTATGTCACAAATGGTATTCTCCTAAATAAACTGATATTGGAATGTTATCGTGACTAGATCGTTAATTGAGCAATGTCATCATCATCATCGTTCTAGCATACCGTGGATTCGAACTCGATACCCTCTGCATAGCAGTCCGTTGGTATCTCCAGTAGGCTATCGCTGCCTGTTGTCAATTAAACAATGTGTCAACGTCGAACAATAGAAGTCAAATTAGATGATAATGACATTTAAATTAGAAGAATACCAATTCTGAGTCAATTAAAAATCTAATCTCATTTCGTTCAAAATATAATTTCAAAGTCATATAAAATACGAGAATTGGCCTTCTTATTTACAATCTAAGTAACATTTTATAAAAAGAGGGATTTATATCATCGCACACTGTGTGTAATAATTTTAGGTGAATATATATTGTATAATTACAATATTTTGTAAATGCAAATCAACGTATTGTATATTTTTTTCTTTCTTTTAATTAATTAATAATTTCTTTTATCCGACTCTTTTGGTTTTGTATTTAGTGTTATTCGTGGGTTTTCATGCATTAATGACGAAATAGATGTATATTTGAAATGTGACAATTATGTAGATCTATGACAATTATAAATTATTTCTATCATATAATAAAACTGCGCCAAATTATTATAAATAGTCGTTGTTATCCTGAGGAACATCATCCTACTAAACAAATATGTAATATCTATCTTTATTTGATACCTTTAAATGCATGTGCATTGAAAATAATTAATTTGAATACTTTTATATCATAATCGACGTATTACATAAACGAATACTGTTCATGTATGGCAAGAAGGATCAAGATTATTATTCCACGCGATACCGTCATAGTGCGCCGGGTCTCGCATGCGCGGTGCGCGGGCGACCGTGGTACTATAAAAACCTAAAGTCGAGCCACTGCTCGAGGCGTATACGCTCTTAAGTTTGACCTGAAAATGATTGTGACAACCACCCCTATCCGGGCGGTCAGATCTATCCAAAAGGCAAGAAATCTATTGTTTACTTACCGTCTTATCATACCTTTTCTACTTATCTGCTATTTTCATAGCTCAGAATATAAACATTATGTGCAAAGATAGAGTTACAACATTATAATCTTTATTTTAATTCTTACTGCAAGGTCGTATTCTCGTTTGAATTACATATATTACAGTTTTAAGCTGCCTAAGCTTTGAGTTCTATATCTTGATATTTGTCGTTATGATTGATATTAACTGGCTGAAACGAAGAATAAAAAGAGGTGTCTGTACTCGTTAAATTATGATTAAACCCGTCAGATATCGTATAAAGAGTTTTACATTACAAGTCGCGTAAGTCAAAATCATCAAACTTAAATTGGATTTTTTCTAAAGAAACATTCTGTTGTGGTGCATAAATGCTTGTTACCTTAAGTAAATTCTGTACGTATTTGGACTACGTGCTTCTGGTGTAGAGGCAGCCTCCCTGACGAGGGTCTATGATGAAAAGCGGCTTACTTGTGACGGATTTATTTGTTATTATTTCAGCCTCGTGATAGTGGCTCTTGTTTGGAATTCTAAAGATCTTATACTGTTAAGCTGTACTGAAGATGAAAGAAATGTGTTTTTCATACAGATTGACATCGAATTCTATCAAACTATATTAATTGATTTTCATATCAGTAACAGTATTACCACATACTGAAACTAGAACTTATATATAGCTGCTTAAACGTAAACAATTAAAATTAAAAATCACCAACATGCTAAAATGAATCACGTACAGTTTCCAGTCGAGCAACATCATTACGTAACGTTTCACCTCGAAATAAAGGCTTTATATTGTTTTCCTTAAACATTATTAAAGCAATCAGTATTTCCTATAATTTCGCGGTATAGTGCACAGTATTTTAATACTAATTGAATATTTATTTACAAAAGTGAAATAAGAATCGTATCGATCAGGGACTCCAATTTTGCGCAATATTAATTACGCTTCCGTACTTATTCTGGTGGTTACGCTTTGATGGTGATTAAAATTGAATTTATAGAGGAATGGAGAATAGTCGGCCGAACTGATAGTTTATTTAATTATTTTTGTGATGTCACAGCTCACTGATAATTGTTGACCCCTTCCGATTACATTATTCATGATTTAGATAGCGTAAATATGTTTGAGCAATCAGTTTAGTTAGATATATCTATTTAGAAATTATTCTTATTTCTTTTTTTGTTTACATATCTATTTAGAAATAATTCTTCATTTTATTATTTAAATTAAGTGTTATAAACTGAAACTAATTTCCGTGTGGATGGCGGTTATCCTGACAAAAATTTGATAAATTGTAAAGTTTCATTAAAGTCGTAGCATTATTTGTGTAAAAGAGTAATAATCACTCATCCTTCCTTATAAACTTTTGCTAGTAGTTGGATGGCAGTCATTCTTATTTTTTAACTATAATGTTGACGTGATCATGACACTTGCAACTGAGTCAAAATATTGGTATCTTAAGCATACGTACATACATAGACTCACGCCTGTTTCCCGGAGGGACATCCCGATAAACACTTTAATTATAGTTCAAAAGGTCACAGCAGTGTAAATATTTACAATATACTCGAAGGTGTATAGCGTTTCTTTTAATAACATGTGAGCTAAAACGAATATCTATATGAATATATAATTAACATTTTAATATCAAAAATATTTGATCACAGCATAAGGCTCTCTTGTTAAAAGGAAAGTGATATAAATAACGAGTTTCCTACCGGTAGTTCAACAAAATAATTTTATCTTAATTGCAATTAAAATCTTTGAATACAGCCAGGCACTTTCTTATATGAATTCTACTTGACGAAATAGTTGTTTAGAATCTCATATACTGTTTTATAATAGAGTTTTAGTTAGAAATTTACAAATGACTAAGTTCGTCAGAGATTCAAAGGAGTGTGATGATAAAAACGAGACAAGAAAAATAAAATGTAAGGTAATGAATTAAAACTTGCAACGAAGTTGTACAAATAGGAACGTTATACACCAACTACAATAGATACAAGTAAATGGTTAAATTAAAGTAAAACGTACTAGCTATAGGCATCATCTTTCTTCCTGTTCATTGATGGGAAATGCTTAGGTTCTTCCTTAAGAACAACTTTGCTACTTATTTATGTTCATTGGCAATAATTCAACCTCAAAAATATTTTCGTAAAACATTTAGCCGATTTTCAATAAAATTCTATACAAACACCTTCAGTACCGTTACGCCAATAGACAAGCTTCATTATTCCATATTGCATATATATATATATATATATATATATGGCCATATTCCATTTTTCCATTAAGAGGTCCCGAAAATACGCGCGCATTGACCCCGTGACGTTTACTTTCCTGTGCCCTGTGAAATTGATTACGCTCCATTTCCTGGTAGATTATACCGAGCGAATTCGCTCAGCTTTCTCTTCTGTGTATGTTTGGTTATACTGTATACCTTCACAGATAAGTTTTATTGGTAAAGGTAATATCGCATACGTCTACGTTTTTATAAAAATAATATTAATGGTAGTACTGAGTTACTGTGCTGCGTTTTCGTTATACAACTGAGGTAACCAGCAGCTAACTGACCAGCAGCCTGATGGTGTGTAGCGGTAACTAAGTGGAAGTACTTAGAGAACATGTGTGTGTGTGTGACAATTTATATAATATAGTATTTTAGAAATAAATGGTCGCTTGTTCTATGCCACGGAGAGCATGTTGAAGTGCTAGAGTTAACAATAGTGGTTAGTGGGTCTTGACCATCATGACGATTTTAACAGTATTTACTACTTCTACTTATACTAATCATTCGATATATTTTTACAGTTTCATTCTAACATAAACTTTAAAACTGCAATGCTGTTGGCAATAAAATTACCAAGTTTTATCAATTATTGACGTACCTTTTGCTATGCGAAGCCCATTGTAACGTAACAAAACTATGCAAATTTATACACAGCTGCAATAAAATTATAATTTATGATCTGTAGCACGTGCATTTTCAATGTTTAAATATATTTATTTATTTATTTATTTTATACTTTATTGTACACTTAAGTATATAAAACATTTTAAGGAATTATAAATGAAATACAGTACAATGGGCGGCCTTATCGCTAAAAGCGATTTCTACCAGGCAACCTTTGGATGGAGATATTATTGGTAGGAAATAAATGGTGGTTGTAGAAGTGTACCAGTACCTATGTAAAAATTTGCATAGACTTAATATATATATAAATATATATAATATTGTGATGCTTATACAATAATAATATGCTTAAATACATGTATATAAATATATATATACATACATATACCTACATAAATACTTATACATACACATATATAATACACAAATACATAATAGTATATAGTAGTGAAACAGGAAATTTTATAATGCTAGATAGTAATTAAGTCCTTGACTAAACTTTTGAACCTGCTTACCGTCTGAGCCTGTCTAATATTTAATGGTAACGCATTCCATAGGCGGACAGCAGTGACAGAGAAAGATTTATCGAGAAATGACGTGGAATGTACCGGCATTTTTAGTTTCAAATTTTCTGATGACCTCAAATAACGATTATGCGTATCATGAAGGAATTCGAATCTTCCTTTAAGATAGGAGGGAGTTGAAGGGTTGAACAGTATATTGTACAGCAAAGAGAGAATATGAGCATTCCGGCGATGTCGTATGGGTAACCACTTGAGCTGTGTTCGAAATTGTGAAACATGATCGTATTTGCGTAATCCAAATATGAATCGTATACAGAGATTTTGGAGGCGCTCAAGTTTGTCTAGCTGGTTTTCGGTGAGATCTAGATAGCTGACATCTGCATAATCAATAATGGGTAGAAGAAGAGAGTTAGCAAGCGCAATTTTGGTGGCAGTGGCTAGAAAGTATATTTACGTTTTTTAATTTACTTGTTTTTCAATATTTTTAAATATTATGTTTAAAATATAAGCGGGTGTTAACCAAACCTCTTTTATGTACGTCGCCATACCATACCCATCAACATACATAACTTGATGCCTTTATACCCGAAGGAGTAGTTAGAGGTGTGTTAACAGTATTATTAGTATGTTTCTCTTTACACGGTTATTCTTCTAACACTTGGTATTAAAAGAATAACCGGACCTTTGGTAGGCTTACACGGGGATATGGATCCAACGTGCAGAGGCGCGTAGAGAGTCTTAATCTAAAATGTGATGAGACACGTGCAGCGGATCCTCCACAACTGCACTGTTAAGTACAGCTATGGACTAGCCGCAGCACGTGCAGGACTATTGCTTGAATGTGGAATCTACTAGAATAAGGTTATGAGGATGGGTGATTAATGGACCGGTATGATAAAAACTATGGATTACAGACGGCACCTGCCTGATACTTTTAGAGCATTCATCCGCGAGCCAGGTGGTGACTCGCCAACTCACTGGATGGGTCCTCTCTTATTAGCCGCCAACGCAAGCAAAGTCTGCCATAAAGGCAGCCAGAGGGCAATACCGGTGCGAGTGGCTAGGGATGTCTAGCGGTGCGGCACCGGTTTCGCCATCACGGGTCTCTTGACTACGGAGACCCGGAGCGGGTATCCCCGTAGTTACGCTCTTGAAAATGACACTTCCACCCCCGAGCTAATAGCTCTTGCGGTTTCCCTCTGACCGGCCGACCAAGGCAAGTCAGAGTTGAGAGACCTGCGGGCGCTCTTGGGCATCCACTCCAAGCAGCCAGTAAAGGCAAGCCGGAGACGAGGCCCTGACCGACTCTTCGAAGCATTCGGGACCGCAGTGTCGCCACACACATTCAGCTCGCCACAAAGCTGCCCTGCGGTTTGTAAGCTTTCTTTTCAACTTGTAATATATTTTTTGTTTATATCACAAGATGAGGTGATGTTTGAAAGCTGTTACTCTGCCCTCTGAGTTTGGTATTATTAGTATTATTATTAGTAGTATTTATTGAATGTTTGCGGTAAGCGGAGAATATTATTGACGACTGCGATGATATTTAGGCAGATAATCTATATGTGGAAGCATCAGGAGGGCTCTCGGAGCAGTCTTCGTAGGTTTTCTCCATCGTGGGCGCAATGGCGGCAAGAGATTCAAAATAAAAGCACCACTTTACATGTCCACGCTGTATTGCTCGAATTTATAACAATTTGGCACGAAATACAATAAAATATGCAGGATTAAACACGATTATGAATTTATGAGCCAATAGTTTAGCACGTGTCCGCCCGGTGCAACAGCTGTCAGAGCACGGCAGGTAATCTTCATACAAAATATTTCAACCTTAGTCTATGGCACTCACATATCTTATTTGACAGTTACCTCCCAAAACAAATCTTTACCTGTGATGCAATGTTTTATTTTATTTTATTTTAATCTTTTCGGAAAACTTACAGCTAACAAAGACATACAATGTACAATTTTATGAAGCTGAGGGCCATTTACAAGTTTTCACAAGTAAACAAAGCTTTAAATAAATTTCAAACTCAATTAAAAATAAGGCGAAGTGAAAAAGCAGTGTTTTATTTTTGAAATGCCCTTTCTTAACTTAAAATAGTAAAATGTGTGACGTCGTGCCTCGGCGCTTGCGAGCCCCACTACGATGACGCACTGCAGTGGGGAGCCTCACCCGCTTGCCGACCATATATATACCAGCGACACACGTGGTTGGGCCCTTTCTTCTGCTGGGAGACACGTCAAAGCTGAGTATTCATCCGTGGACCTGTGGAGTGTCAACCTACGACCTACGCCCTGGATACTTGTCTAGTCGGTTAACCTCAAGTGTCAGTTCTTTTATGTAATCAAAACCATTGTGAATCTGGAATATAACGCGAGTTTAATCTTTCCTGGTGATATTTTTTATTTATTTCCCGTAAGACAACCTAATCATCTCTTTTTAATTGCTCGGCGAGTGATCGATCCCGGCTATCCCGTGAAAATCAATCACTCGTGCGACATTGGCGCCCAATAGAATTTTTAAATATCTTTTAAAAACGTAGGTTGGCACTTTACAGGTGAGTGAAATAATTTCTTTTTCTCTTGTATATTTTTCTCCTGTGTGTGCATATATTCTGGTGTGGTGAATTGCGTACAGGTACAGTTTCTATCTATTTTGGTTGGCCATAAGCAATTTAACTGTGTAAATAACATAACGGTGATTTAATTAACGTCGTCGGTCTAAAATCACGTTCCACTGCGGGCAGCGTGTCGAGCCGCCAACCGGTTCTAACCGCTTTGCCGTTGAACTAACGTGCCTCGTGTTCGCGAAAAAATACTGTGATTCAACCTTTGAGTGACCTTTAAGAAATTTTTCTTAATCCTTTACCAATCATCACACCATTGTATAATTTAGTGTATTTCAGCTTTTTTAGCACGGTATTCGATTTTCTGGCGATATTTAATTTTTTTCTAGTACCGGCGTAAATACTTAGATTTTCTATTATTGTTTTGTAATAATGGCTTACATTATAAATTTCTCATTATTAACTAAAGCGGAATTAGAATATGAGACCACAATACGCGGCGTTTCAAAGCCTGACGATCCCCGCAAACAAATCGCTAAACTTTCAGTTAAAATTCCCTCGGAGGATATATTATCTTCACCCTTCCCACCAGAGGAGGATGTGGCTGAAGTGGAAAAGTCGTTATTAAGATCAAATAAACACTTATCTATGTTGGAAGCAAACTATACCTCCAAGCTTCAACAGAAGGTCGAAACCGTGCTTCACCATTGTTTTCATCGACTGAATAGGGTGGATACCGGCAGTCTTGATATTGAAAAAATTGAGTCTGTGTGGAATAAATTTAATGACTTATATACGAAATTACAATTAATCACGAGCCGTAGTTCGCGGTCGGATTGTTTAGTGGCAGAGGGAAACACTTCCTATAATTACGACCGTAAGCTCTTCTCGGAATTAGGTAAATTCAAATTTAACGGTAAATCATGTGTAAGATCTTTTATTGAAAAAATTGATGAATTTATGTCCTGTAGATCTATTCCACATGACAAGATGTTGTCTTTCGCTTTTGAAATATTTTTGGGTGACGCATTAGTTTGGTATCGTTCTGTTAAAAATAATGTAAAGACTTGGTTAGAACTTTGCGAACTTTTAAAACGAGATTTTAGCCCGCATAACTACGATTATCGACTTATGACGGAGATTCGTCAGCGCTCACAAGGCGAGAACGAATCAATAACTATTTACGTGGCAAAAATGCACGGTCTGTTTTCGCGACTTAGTTCTCCTATCGCTGATTCGGAGAAGCTAGAAATTTTACTAAATAATATTAGACCTTGTTACACTAATTGTCTGCTCACTGCAAAGGTTGTTGATGTTGATAGTCTGGTCGAAGTTTGTCGTCTTTTCGAAAATTACCAAAGTCACAGTAAGCAATTTTCTGAACCCCCTAAAGTTTCAAAGAATACTGTAGCACCCGATCTAGCGTATAATTATCCGTTTTCTAATTTTTCTTCAAACAAAAATGTTTACAATCATAATAACTTCAATAAATATAACTCTGTCGCCGATACATCGAGATACAAGTCTGTACCACAAGTCAACGCCGTATCGAGTACTTCTAATATAAATAAAACTTTTTGCGTGCGTTGTAGATGCAATTCGCACTCATTACGTAATTGCCGTCAGCCACACTACCTAATCTGTTTTAAGTGCGGCATAAAGGGTTTCAAGGTGTCAGACTGCCCCAATTGTAAATCTAAGTCGACCCCTACAGTTTCAAAAAACTAGTTAATAAGGATTGTGGAAAATCAAATTATACAACTAATTGTAATAAAACAGAGTGGAATAATTGGTTGGACTTTTAAAAAAAATTCTTTAATAGCTATCATATTTCCTCAATCCGTAATTCTAAAGTAGAATATTTACCTTACGTTACTCTAAAATTAAACGGAATACCTACCACAGGTCTTTTAGATTCTGGATCTTGCGTTACAATTTTAGGTAATAATTTGCATAACTTATTTTTGAAAGACAATGTTTTGGATAAATCGAAACCTTTAAGGTTAATAACAGCAGGCGGCGAATGATTTGAGTCCTTGGGATCGGTGTTTCTACCCTTGGAGTTTCAGGATAAATTGATTAACTTAGAAGTTCATGTTGTACCTGGGATTCAAAATTCCCTTATCCTTGGCATGGATTTTTGGCGAAGCTTTGGCCTATTTCCTAACAAATTGGAGTCTGTTTTGATTGTGAACAAGTCTGACGCTCAAGTAATGGAGTTGCAGGCAGTTCCCCCTACACATCTTGTTTCTTATGATCATCTTACAGTCGACCAGAGAGCTACCGCTGACAACATTATTTCAAAATTTACCGATATTTCATACGAGAAGCGGGGTCTCGGTTGCACAAATATTATTTCTCATTCAATTGATACAGGTGATTGTCCCCCTATTCGGCAAAGATTTTATCGCATGTCTCCCGATTAACAAAGAATATTAATAAAGCATCTTGACGACATGCTCTCAGAGGATGTTGTTGAACGATCCGAAAGCCCATGGTCAAATCCGGTCATTTTGACACCAAAGAAGAATGGTGAACTGCGTTTCTGTTTGGACAGTTGAAAATTAAATTCCGTTACAAAAAAAGATGCTTATAGCTTGCCTTATATTTCGGAAATTTTAGATAATCTGAGAGATGCTAAATAATTGTCTAGTTTAGACCTGTCTAAATCTTTTTGGCAAACATTAATTAAAGAAGAGGACCGTTGCAAAACAGCCTTTTATATTCCCACGCGTGGCACATTTCAATTCAAAAGAATGCCTTTCGGTCTTACGAATGCGCCAGCTACTCAACAACGATTAGTTGATATTTTATTTTATGGCCCAGAATTTGAAAATAAGGTTTTCTGTTTTATCGATGACATAATCTGTATAAGGTCCAGCTTTAGCGAGCATATTACTCTTTTATTACGCATTCTTGATAAACTAAAAAGCGCTAATTTAACAATTAATCTCGAAAAATGTCAATTTTTTAGAGATAAACTAAAATATTTAGGCTATGTTGTCGACTCTAGTGGATTGCATCCCGATCCGGATAAAGTAAATTCAATGAAAAATTATCCCACTCCTTCTAATAGAAAAGAAGTACGTCGATTTTTAGGCGCAGCCTCGTGGTACAGGCGTTTTATACCGAATTTTAGCTCTATTGCTGCACCTTTAAATAAGTTAACATCTCAAAGTAAAAACGCACCTCCATTCTGCTGGACGACAGAGGCTAATGAGGCGTTTAATAACCTAAAGAATTGTTTGATTTCCTCCTCGGTGTTGTCTTGTCCAGACTACTCGCAACCGTTTGAAATACACTCAGATGCTAGCGATTTTGGTCTTGGCGCGATCCTCTGTCAAAGGTTAAATGGTGAGGAAAGAGTCATAGCGTACTATAGCAAATCACTCAGTAAGCAAGAAAAAAATTACAGTGCCACAGAGCGCGAGGCTCTGGCTGTTCTATCTGCTATAGAACACTGGCGTTGTTACGTTGAAAATGGTAAAAAGTTTATTGTTTACACTGATCACGCTGCTTTGAAATGGTTCTTGACCTTAAATAACCCTACTGGCCGGTTAGCCAGATGGGGAGTTCGCTTATCTTCCTATAATTTCGAAATACGTCATCGTCGGGGTTCCGATAACGTTTTACCCGATTTTCTGTCTCGCTCTTTACCCGTTTCTGCTATTGCTAATGATATAAATATAGATATTAATTCTAATCAGAATTTACCAGTTTCTACTAATGATCCTTGGTATTTAAATATCTATAAAGGCTGTTTAAGTTCTCCGACTTCCTTTGTTAACTATCAAGTAATAAACAATAAATTGTATTGTTTTAAAAAAACATTAAACCCTCTCACTAGAGAATTTCAATGGAAAGAGGTTATTCCGTCTGACCAAAGAATTGACATTCTAAGGGCGAATCATTCTTCGCCCACTGCTGGACATCTGGGTATCTTTAAGACATACAAACGTCTTGCACTTAATTACTTTTGGCCTGGTATGTACTCCGATGTTGTCAAGTTCGTCAGTTCATGTGAACCTTGTATCACCCATAAACACCAAAACCACCCAAATTTAGGTCTAATGGGAAAACCCAAATCATGTCAAAAGCCCTTTCAGACGATTAGTATTGATTTGATTGGTCCATTGCCCCCCAGCAGAAAACAAAACACTTTTATATTTGTGGTCAGTTGTTGTTTCTCTAAATATTGTTTGCTTTTCCCCATTAAACGGGCAACTGCAGAAGTGATAACAAAAATTCTCGAGGAAAATGTATTTTTGGTGCATGGAATTCCATCTACTATTGTTTTGGATAACGGTAAACAATTTATTAGCGCAACCTTTAAAAGTATGTTGTCAAAATATAAAATTCCAAATTTGCATTTTACACCGTTGTATACTCCCCACGTTAACTCAGTTGAACGCTACAACAAAACCATTATTACAGCTATTTCAACTTTCATAGAATCTGATCATCGAATCTGGGACACTTTAATCACTAAGGTTTAGTTCGCCCTTAACTGCGCAGTTAGTGAGGTTACTGGTTATTCTCCTAATTTCCTTGTTTTTGGTAGGGAGGTCATAACATGTGGTTCTCAGTATATTGACAAGGAATTTAATTCCAATATGGTGCTTGAACCACGGGACGGCTATGCCGAATCTTTAGGCTACTTATCCTCTATTTTCGAGAAGGTACATTCAGCTCTGTTGTCGGCCCACCAACGAAATTGTTCATCTTATAATCTTCGCCGTAAACCGGCAGAATTCAATGTCGGTGATATAGTTTGGCGCAGAACGTTTCTACTTAGTGACAAGGATAAATACTTTAGCAAGAAATTGGCGCCTAAATTTATTAAATGTAAGATTGCCTCAAAAAAGTCACCCCTAGTATACAAACTTAACGACATGGCCGGTAAACCTTTAGGAGAATGGCACATCAAAGACTTAAAGTTGATTAATTACAAAGAATAATAAAAGCATAAAAACAACAATGTAAGACGCATATCTATACTAAGTTATAATTACCTACATAATCATTTGCGAAGGCCAACAATGATTCTTATGTTTTCGAGTCGAAGCCCACAAGATAATGTATTGTGTTGTGTTAATGATTTATGTAAACATGCTAACATAAAATGAATAAATGTTTCAGTTATAAATGGTAATAAAGTTTATTACATGTAATATTGTTACAAAGAATCTGTTGTTTATCTAACTATCAGTTATGGCTCAGTGGTTAAAAGATCGTTGTAGGATCGGTCTGGTGTTCGATTCTCGCATGTGTATTTTCTATAAATGCATATTGATTGGCGTGTTGTTTTTAGCCGTGCCTTGTTCTGAAGTTCTGTTGTTATTCTTAATTCTGTATAAATTCCATAATCAAATTGTCATTATAGGTACTTTATAAACATTCAGAGTAATTAACCGTGCGTCGCGAGCTCGGAACAGTCGAATAGTACCTACCTAGTTGTCGTTATGACGCACGCGCGTTCACTCAGCGACGCGCCGATAAATAAATGCCTAACTAATGATTCACCATTGTTTACATTCAAAAGGTGTTTACTGGTCGTGTTGTAGTTATTAATTAGAGCAAAATATTTATTAAATTCTTTCCTTTGACATTGGGCGGTCCGGTCGTGTCTGCGGCTTATATTATTTGTGTTCATCGTTACGAAAAATCTGTTGTTACACCTAACTATATTCAAAAAGTTTACTTATCTAGTGGCAAAGGCCGAACCCAAGATTTTTAAGTCGTAGGGCTAGATCAAGTTCTTATATCTACAAATCATTATTACCTAATAATTACCCTAAGCGCTTCTCCATAGATTGTTATCTTTGCTATTGGGCCATTACACTGGCCTTGGCATTTACATGTAGGTATGTGTGATGAATTATGAATGATAAATGTTTATGTTCAAGTTCAGACTGCCGTTGTACGCGTGAAGAATGCAAGCGTCACCCGCTTGCCGACCATATATATACCAGCGACACACGTGGTTGGGCCCTTTCTTCTGCTGGGAGACACGTCAAAGCTGAGTATTCATCCGTGGACCTGTGGAGTGTCAACCTACGACCTACGCCCTGGATACTTGTCTAGTCGGTTAACCTCAAGTGTCAGTTCTTTTATGTAATCAAAACCATTGTGAATCTGGAATATAACGCGAGTTTAATCTTTCCTGGTGATATTTTTTTTTTATTTCCCGTAAGACAACCTAATCATCTCTTTTTAATTGCTCGGCGAGTGATCGATCCCGGCTATCCCGTGAAAATCAATCACTCGTGCGACAAATGAATATTTCCTACTACGAAAAATTAGGCTGAATCATTCTTAATCATTGCCCGAAACGTTACCAATGAAAAAAAAAACAACTGTCATTTATGATATGTGAGCCTATTACAGTCCAGTTTTGATCTATGGGAGTGCTTCGTCTGTACGTTAGTACAATATAGTCTGTGTTTCAGAGTAATGGACGACTATCACCGCGTTTGGCGCCACCTACTACTCTATTCGGGGTTACCCGCTCTTAATTTTATTTTACTACTAATCGAGTAATCGATTACAACAATCGGTAAATTAATTAACAATGTCTAAAGGCAACTTTTATGGTTAAATCAAACATAAAAATCATTCTTAAATAATCAGTGCGCCGTCATATACATAACTACTAAATGTAAAATGTAAATGTTCAAATGAGCCTTGTATGTTTTGATTATCCATATTATAGTCTCAACTTTCGAAGAAGAAATAAAGCCTTTCATTGGGCACTTTACAAACACTCAGGCAAAGTATTACCAGAACTGAACCAGAGTGACCAAAAGTATTACCAGAGTCACCAGAGTGGGCAAAACGATTTGTAGATCGCAAAGATTGTATTTTGTTTATAGATCGAACCTAATAAGCGTCGCAAACAAACGGCGAGATGACCAATCAAACCATTACACCACCATTGCAACCAGCGGTGTAAGTATAACCGAATACCGACATAATAACTTCGATTTGCAAATTATGTTCAATAATACCTGAATTACAGCAGTCTCCTTCAGGAATAGAAGTCGTAAAGATATATCAACAAAAGAATAACGATGGCAGACTTTTAAACGAGCATAAAACATGCTGGATTCTGATAAAGTAGATTCTAAAAGTTATAAGGGTAATAAATTGAATTCCTTATAGTACGGCCGCTTGTCACACCGTTCGTCTAAATTAATTTATTATATGACATGTGTTAATCTATCTATATATCTTCGACTTCGTGTCTTAACTATGATTGAATATTACGTACTCACAATTACTCTGATTCCATATTCAATCCCAAAACTGCAAACATTTATATTTTTATTTCGGATTGGTACTTAAGTTATTTTTTTAAACGTCGCTTACTCTTAGTACATGGTTCTGTTTAGTCGATGGTAAAATCCGTTCCAGGAATAAAAATTTACATAAACAATTTTACAATTCAACACTACCATCTACGGCGAACAAACACAAACGTAATGATACCGAACTTACAGCACATGCCTGTAAATTGATGTAATTGGTTTTGTAGTAAGATAATGACAACATGCTATCCGGTCAACGTTTCTAAGCAATATTCATACAAAAGCTGCATCCACAACGTCTGAGGTGTAGTCTATATTTTTTTCAGTCGCAAACAATTGAGTATTCCACTACCGGCATTCAAGCTATCAATTCCGTGCAACCGATGTGATATCCCACTTATTATATCGGCTTTGCACTCCTTTCTGTCTTTTTTAGCACTAGTGGTGAACTATTTTCTTAGTTCAGAGCAACTAAGTATTGATAGCTTTCATGTGTGTATTTTAATTCTTAAGATTGACCCAGAAGTCCAAAAACGTTGTGCGTCTCTTACTATTAATATACCCAATGTCACTCTCAATATAATGACAATACACATGATACCTCACAAATCGAAAACCAGCAAAATATTTAGAAGGTGCCTTATGCTTTAACGGGTGCCAGAAATCTGCATACTATATACATACATACCTACAAACCAGATATACGTGCTAACATTAAAGCTTAATCTGAATCTTTCGCAGACACCTGACTGTGAAAGATTCAGATAAAGCATTGTTACGCTACGGTGTAATGTGCAACTGACATTGTGTCTATAAGATTTAAAATCACTTTCGTTAAATTTCCTCATCTCACACAGACATTTATAGTGGATCCGCACGAACAAGTATTTGCTGTAATAGTGGAAACGGAGAGAAGGATCGATTCACTTTAGGTTTCTCATAATATCAAGCTTTAGCAAGCACTGTTAGTTCTCATGTTCAACACAAACATTCATGAGTTTCTTTATTTTAATGGAATTTATTCTGAAGCTGTAGGCTATCGTGCACTAATAACGCTACTCATGGCATTGATAGTGGTAGCTTATCACTGCGCCACGTGTCGTGGGTTCAATCTCCTTAAGAGATACAATTTTGTGTGATTTACAAATTGTCATGGCATCTCAAAAATCTATAATAGAATGTTTGTTAAGTCCCACGCTACACATTATTTTTTCACTTGGAATAAATATTGTGTCGCGTGGACGTTGTCTTTGTAAAGCGTAATAAAAATAAATTCGTTTCTAATTTGTGAAGGAAGATTAAGTTAAGTTACAATTTTATTGGTTTATAAGCTCTCTAGATCATTACAGTTTATTGGATGTGAATATATTTTCTTGTCTGTGCGTGCATGTGCATTTCTGCATGTGTACATGTGTTCGTACTCTGCGAATGATTAAACTGATCTGGCAATGGCCACAAAGCTCGAAGCACTGGTGGCCGTTGCGGCAAAAAGGTTCTTTAGTAACGCCAGGTACTAGGTAACGCAACAGATTAGACCTCCGTAAGCGACAATATTGTTGAGATCGTGGGTAGCAGGCGGCTGTGTCCAGCAGTGGACACCTGTCTGCAGAGACGATGAAGTAACCAATCAGGCTTGTATGACCATCTCTTTCTAACATATAAACAAATCTAATTCTCAAAATATAGGCCAACATTGCCGACCTATTACGTCACACGTAGAGGATTCGGTCCCGGGATCCCGAAGACTGGGATACCGGGATCCCGATCATATTTTAGTCCCGAAAGAACAATGCCCATTTCTGGCCCAGTTTGTAACTCATGAACAGCACAATAAAGTTTCAATTAGTTGTTGAATAATCCTTTTTATTTATAACTTAATTTATAGGAATTACTAAAGGTGTGCCTAGGAACTTATTCAATAAATAGGCTTAAAAAGATGTGTTAACGTCTACATAGCCAACACGTAATAGATCAGAAATTGCCAGTAAAGAAATCATAATATTAAATCGATTATCACTTCTTCTTTATCGATTTTACGTTTTCTCTACTCAAAATGATTTGAGTTAATACCAAATCTCTACTTGGTCCTTAAAATGTATATATGCGATTAACTATAAATACGTTCGATTTTGAACCAAATATACAGGGTGGCGCTACCATAGGGGCACTTTTTGAACAGAGGCATAGTGTACAACATTCTGAAGCCTTGTACCAAAAATCAATTAAATCGGTGCAGTAGTTTAGCCACAATATCGATTTTAAGTTCCGCAATTTTTGCACATGCTTTGAATTCCACACAGCTGATACAAAACGGTCGACGACCCTACATTGCGCGCCGCGACTCACTACGATGCGGGCGCCGACTCGACGCCGCGCGAGGATTCCCGCATATCTTCGAGGACGCGCGAATGTTTTTTGTCAGGTTCAAGCATTTATGCACTTTATTGTAAAAAAATATAGTTTATTTTCAAGTGCGTTAATAAAATCCTCTCCACTGCGCTCCGTTTTATCTGCGCTGAGCCTAACTTCGAATGACGTCGAGGCATCGCGTCGGAGCGAGTCAATGTTGTACGCTTTGCCTCTGTTCAAAAAGTGCCCCTATGGTAGCGCCACCCTGTATATAGAACCTATGTCCGAAATCCATATCGATTAATATCATTTAAAACTGTAAAATGGCAACACTTTTTTGACTCTTAAGTAAATGTCAATAATGTTATATTCAGTTTATTTTGTTTGTTACCATTTGTTTTGCTCGTGCACATTGTGAATGCTTTTTATGTTTTTTGGATCTTTTACGACTTCTGGCTTTTTTTTCGGATTTCTACTCTTACCAAATGATTAACTCATTCCTTTCTACGCAAAACTACGAAATACTTTAACTATCCTAATAAAAGTGGGTAGGTACAAACCTAATGTTTTGTGACCATATAAAAGTACTTCTTGTAATAAATCTATGAATGTGATGGACCTCTAATCAATCTCAAAATTCTAGTTTAACACTCTTTTATCGAATGCAATAAAAACTACTACGCTTTTTGACTGTCAACATCTGGGCGGGCGTATCTAAGATAAATGGGCATTGTTCTTTTCGGGATTAAATTCAATGAATCCCGGGATTTTCGGGACTAATATATTTTTTATATAAGTCAATAATATCCTAATAAACGGCAATAGGCTCGCCACCTATTACGTGGGATCAAAATATTGGCGAAAGGTGGGCGTTTAATATGCCTCTGCCTACCCCTTCGGGGAAACAGGCGTGAGTCTATGTATGTATGTGTATGTGTCAATAAAAATGTGCGTGAAACGAAACGCACTTACTTTCATTTGACGTTAAACGTCAAAATTTGCCGGCCATCTTGTTTACACAGCTGATTGCCTTTGACGATTCCTCCAACTTCCATCGAGCCTGAACGCGCGTTTTCCGCTGCTTGATATTTGTGCAACAAATTAAGAAGTATACTTTCGGATGAGACGTTGAGATGAGAGTTATTTCTTAGATTTTATTTTCGTGGCTTAAATAAGTAGGTAAATTATAGTTTCTGGTCTATTTGATTTAAAATATGAGTCCTATTAACATTGATCTCTTTTGACAAATTTTAAGAAGAAGATTTTTTAAAGTTTATTGTAAAATAAAATAAACAAACTAAGCAATTATTTTTAAACTAAGTATTTTATAAGGGCCTAGTTTGTTAATTTTATTAGATTAAATTATAATTTTGTTTTGTTTTTGAAGATTTAAGTAAAGATTTAAAATAAAAGATTGATTTTGATATGTTTTCCTGTCTTTTTGCTACCACTTTCTATTACCATAGAGCATAGATATTTAAATAGAGGCACATTTCTTATGGGCGCTCTGTAGACAAACTTTCTGTGACCAGTGTGACTCATATTGCCGCTTGGCGGCGTGGCAGTCGCGCTGTGACAGCTGACTCTACGAGTGCAAGAGAGACGAAAGTTTTTCCTATGTATCTTAACTACGAGACCAAGAGAGACGGAGAACGACGCCAGCGCCGCCAACGGCGCCAACTACGTCCTACATTGACAACCGTCAACACGCCAGTTGGAATCGGCACACGAAATCCATAAGAAATGCGCTTCTATTATGTAAATCTGTATTCATTGCTATTACCAATACAATCCCGGGACTATCCCGGGATCCCGGTATTAACTGTTGATAATCCCGAAATCCCGGGACTAGAAAAATCGACCGGGATCGAATCCTCTAGTCACACGTAATATGAATCGTAGTACATGTTGTTATAGTTTTATAGCATTAGGTTTTAGGTTACAAATAGGATCGTCCCGTCTCGTCCCATGGGCGTCGTAATGGGACTAAAGTATGGTACTTATGGGATTCAAGGTGTACCTGCAAGATAATGACTTTATATTGCGATGCTGAAACGTTTATTCACGGCGTGTAGCTGAAAGTTCTGATCGTAATAGTTGTAGTTGTACGTTTATGGAATAGAAACCTTGCATGTAGAATATTTAAAATGTTTTTATGTATCGATTTTTGTTATTATTTGAACAAACTGCGTTGTGTACTGCTGCTGCCGATGTGGCTGAGTGGTTATAGGTTTATTTTCGTGACAGTGGCAGCCTTCAAAATTAATTAATTATCCTGTCATCAAGTACTGAGTAGTCCAGTAGCGAATCGATCTTAGAAGAAAAATTGCGGCGATCTAATTTTGACTTTATTTACCAGACGAGTGATTGACTATCTTTGACGGTTATAAATATGGAGACTGGAGTCTCCATATATATACACCGATGAAATATTTAATTATTTTATTTCTTTTTCTGCCCAAGGCACGGCCGGTTAATGCGGCATATGCTAACTTAATATCTTTATACATATAGCTATATAATAAAGACCAATTCACTGTTATGATGGTAAATTTTAGTTTGTATGCAGATGGTAAATTTATGCGTACATTATAGAATTTTGGAGTCTCATTACACGAATTCATTCAGCTCCAATAGTGCTTCCTAGAAACGTGCGAATGCTCTAGTTGTATGGGCAAGCTTGTGGCTAATTTTATCGCTATACTAATTGTCAACGTGTGTTATGTGTGGTGAATGTTCCATGTATCATATAATAGCTACATTCGGAAATGTTCGAATGTTGTTGTATATGATGTCCATTTACATAGTAGTATTTGTACAGCACATGATTTGAATATGAATTCTCTGTTGAAAAATGTGACATGATAATTTCATTCAGAAAGAGGCATCGGATATTGTTTAACTAGATGCTGATATATTATCAGAAGCTTGCCTTTAAAAGCTTGCTTGCTGCCTGCATAATATTCGTTACAAAAACATCGACTTTTCGAAGAAAATTTTGAGGCGTAAAATGTATAAATACCCTTAGAAAGTCTTAAAAGGAACACGCTGTCTAATCTCCTTTAATAACCACGCACCAATAATTAGGTTCATTGATTTATTATATATTGATTAAGCTTTACACACATACAAACTTCTAAAACATTTCCTTCAAAAATCTTTACTCAGCTCTTTTGTTACAAAAAACCTGTATACTTTTCAAAACCCTACGTTTGCGTACCCATTCACAGTTTTCAAAAGCCTTTGACCCAATATAAGTATTTTAATAAAAATGTATCGGATAATACAGTAGGCCGCAAACAAGGGTAGCGTAGGAGAGAATTATGGTATTGTACGATATTTTTCTCTTTAAAAATTATATTGATATGTGAGCAAAATATGTAACTATCGAAATTGTGTATTTCTGAGACAAAAATAGAATTGCTGATTGAAGACACACTCCTAGAGTATACAATAATGAGTCATAGTGATAGCACAGAATAGATAGTACTAACGTACAGAAGCATCACTTCGCAAACCAATTTAAAGAAATTGCGACTCTTGCTACTAAGCAACAAAGTGCAATTCAGCTCGCATAAGCACTAACTGTGCCTTCTGCGATATTCACCTAAACGTTCCCGCTCTTTTCTAACACATAACGCTGTCGCTGTCTAGCGCGGCGGCGTGACGCACTAGGTGTCGCGCTAGGGTTGTCGTCTGTCGACTTGCCGCTGCTAATATAATATTTATTCATCATCTATCTACCTACTTGACCACGTAATAATAAATAATTATCCTATGTTTAATGTGTATGGTTACACGGTAAATTTTATTAAATTAAAACAATCCTAGACTAGATATATCCCTGTTTAATGGTTAGTGATATTTTTTGATGACTTATTTCAAGTTGGCTTGACGAATTCTTAGGAAGTATTTTTCGTCTTTTCGCTAGGTATAAATAAGTAACTGAACCTTATTACTCAGGCTATTAGTAAATTCTGAGTCTAGGTATGTAACTACTTACTTACTTAAGCAATTATAATTTACTTTAAACTAAAAATTTCAAGGAATCAAATTTTATGAGTTAACAACACGATTATCTAAAATATGCAGATAAGTAAGTGGTAGGTGAGTAGGTCTAACATACAACGCATAATGTGTGTGAAATGACCCATTGAGTACCTATTAAGCCTAACACCTATTAAGTACGTACTTTGGTATTAATTAGTTGAGCTTACCTTTCCGCATCTGTAGGTAATGTAAAAAATTAAATTTTTATCTCCCTTTTTCGACACACATCCGTTAAATGAGCAATACTTTGCACCAAACTTGTGATGAGAAATTTTTGTTGTTCACTATTAAAATTCACGTTATTAGCAAAAATAGCAAAAATCGCTCTGCGTGTGAGCGATGACAACCTACTAACGACGCGGGATTGAAAGCCGCGCGAAAGTGTAGGCACTTATCGCTGTAGGTACGGCCGAGTGAAGGAGGCCTGGTGATAGTGCAAAGACATACACATATACAGAGAGAGATAGAGAGGGACAGAGAGAGAGAGAGGGAGCATCTATATGCATAATTATTCCACTATTGATGAGTTCACGACTTTTTTCAGGTCGCTAATATCAACTGAATAAGGCTACGGTCACCAATTTTTATCTCAGGAATAAATATAATATCTATTACAAAAGGAGAACATCAAGTTTTATAAGGTTTGAAGTTGAAAAGATGTCATCTCAGGGACAAAACTGTTTTCGCGATACCTACACATTGGCATTTTAACATCTATTCACAATGCGTCCCGTCGACAGTCATTTTCGATTGCTTCATTAACAAACGGAACAAACTATAAAAGTTTAAATTGTCCTTCTTTTAAAATAGCTTCACAATTTTCCTTTAATCAAATTTGTATTACAGACAAAGTAAAGAGCTTCGACGTGTTTGTTTGTAACAGAACTTTTATTCGAAGGAAAATTGTAGTCACTGCACCTTTTATTTGCACGAGTTGCTAGTTATAAATGATATGAAGATTAACCGAGTGAAGCTAGAATTCAAGGAAAGTTTATCTTTAGAACATCTGTCTTTTGTCTATTTTCCATTAGCTAGCGTTTCTTTTTTCAGGGGGACTTGTAATTTCTGGTGATGTAACTGTTTGCATATGGTCAAAGTGGTCAAAGTCGATGTAGCAAATATTATGTATACGAATTGGTTCTGAGAACATTTGCCATTGATGTTATCCTTTACTTTATTGACATCTTAACAGTTTCTTCGAACAATATATTGTCTCAACATATCAATAAATGAAATCCTGGTTTGTACAAGGATTCCCAAATCCAATTGAAAAACTACAAGTTCACTATATTTAGAACTTAAGATATCCAAACAGCAGCCTAAAAATGTTTAAGCCCATTTTAAAACATAGCTCTCAATATTTTATTCCAAAATTATGAGAATAACTTAAAAACTGTAATTTTATCTTTCGCGTGAATGAATAACTGAAATAAAAAATCTGACTACTCCACAATAAGTAAGTACAGGCTTTGGCGGGTTGCCAGACAGAACTGGAGATAATCTTGAAAATTTCGCGTATACGAGTTGCCAAATGGAAGTCACGTAGAGGAGACATGGGAGGAATCTCAGGTGGATTTCATAGCGGATGGGCCAACAGCGAGCATGGTGGGATTAGCAGGACTTATTTTAAAGTGCTACGCGGTAAATTGGATGTTGATTGGGGTGATCTGTAGATCATTTCCGCTGAATGAAGGCAGTTTTTAAATTGCCTACGTATTTTTTACGTAGAGTTTAACATGCTATCGGTGAATTAATAGAAACTTTTAAAACGATGAGAATATTTCAATTTTATTTTGTCTTAAGGAGACACTTTGCTTATCAAAAATTAACTCTGGAAGACGACTTACTACGGAATTCAATATTCGATCTTTAGATAGATCTGTACATTTTAGATTCGTTTGTGACAAAAGCTCCATACAAAATATGTCAAACACGAATCTCGAATCTCAAAATCCATGTATGGATCGAATATTGAAAATGGCCGTAAATAAAAATTCAAGCTACGACCACAAAGACTCCAAACAACAATTTGTGGAGGGTGGCGGTTGTGTCAATCAAAGCTATAAATGTAGTCCATGTATTACCTATTAACCTTCGATCTTGACTAGAATGCGTACTTCATCAGTAAGAACTTCTCGTCCATGAAAAACGTGGAAAACTTGTAGCAATGCTTCAAGCTAAAAAATACGACAATTATCGAGCTTAAATGCAATTTCGCACGTAATCCCAGATATCCTCTGATTTGGTTGTGTAGTGAGCTCATGTAGGACATGTAAAAGTGTACATGATATTAAACGATTTTAAACTTTCGCGATTAGTATACATTATACAAGGCTATATAGCGGGTCTTACTCGCGATAAATCTTATATTTAAGGCATAAATACCTCGGTTTTTTTTGCCAATGTTTCGGCTGACTTGCTTCAGCCGTGGTCGTGGCGGGACTGGTGAGCTCAGCGCTGTCCTTGTGTTGTGCGGGTTTTGGCACCTACCCTTACTAGATTTTTATTTTTGTTTTTAACCGCACTGTCGGTACCTCGACACACTACACTAATGACGTCTACACACTGTTGAGCTGTATCATTGCGGCGGTGTTTACACTTATTGATGACTGGATTCCAAGTTGTTGATAATCTAAATCCATCCTTCCGGTTGAAATTCTTGTGTTTTTTAATTTCAACCGCTTCACGCACTATCCTGGAGTAATAGTGACGTTCGGTGGACAAGACCTGTGGTTGATGTAGTTCTATCCAGTGGTTTGGTCCAGACTCCAATAAATGTTCAGCTATAGCGGACTTATTTACTTGTCGATTTTTCTCAGCTGCGATATGTTCCTTGACCCTTTCCGCAATTGTTCGCTTGGTCTGTCCGATATAGGAGCTACCACAACTGCAATCGACCTTGTAGACGCCAGGTGTCTGAAAAGGAATGACATCCTTTGGGCTGCGCAGATTGTGTGCTATCTTGGAAAGCTGACTATATACAGTCTTAATGGAGTATTTCTTTAGTACTGTTCCAACTTTGTCCGTTACTCCTTTTAGGTAGGCATGTAAGCTTTTAGGCATGTAATGTAGGCTTTTAGGCATGTAAGCTGGCACCCTGCTCACCTCAGGTTTACGATCCCTTCTCTTCAGACGGTGTATCTCATTCTTGTATCCGTTACGTCTAAGTACCTCCTGAACATGTGAGAGCTCACTGTTTAAGTGTTCTGGGTCACAGAGGTCATACGCCCTGTTTACTAGGGACGTCACAACGGATGCCAAGTTTCGCGGGTGATGATGCGAAAACGCGTTGAGATACCTGTCAGTGTGTGTCGGTTTTCTGTATACAGTGTGTTCCAGGGTACCATTGTCTTTAACTGTCACTTTTACGTCAAGAAAGGACAACGATCTATCCACCTCCATTTCAAATGTAAATCTGATGTTCGGATGTATGGAGTTTAATCTATGTGCGAATTGTTCTACGTCTTTCTTATTGCCCTTCATTATACAGAATACATCATCGACGTACCTTTTCCATAGCTTCACATTGGATGCCTGCATGTCTATGGATTCTTCGAAGTACTCCATCCAGATATTGGCTATTACCGGTGCTACAGGGCTACCCATAGCCACCCCGTCAATCTGGAGATAATGTTGTCCTCTGTATAAGAAGTAGTTTCCTTCTAAGCAATTCTTTAGCAGCACAGTGTATGCTTTAGATATACCGTTTTCCTCTAACTTCCTCTCAACGACCTCAAGGCAATCTTGAACTGGAACATTAATAAATAGTGACTCCACATCAAAACTCACCATCACCTCGTCTGGTTCCATTGTCACGCTCTTGATGATGTGAATAAAGTGGCGAGAGTCCTTGACGAAAGATGCCGTCTTACCTACTAACGGTTGCAGTACCTTGCTTATGTGTTTCGCCAAGCCGTATGTGGGTGAATTTATTTGGCTCACTATTGGTCGCAGAGTTACATCCATCTTATGAACTTTGGGTAAACCGTATATTTTGGCTGGTTGCACTATTTGAGGTTTGTGTAGACGTTCATAATCATCTTCCGTGAATAAGTGTTTGTGGTCTCTTATTAAAGTCCTGATGCGTTTTGTTACCCTGGCCGTCGGGTTATAAGACACAGGTTTGTATATAAGTGTATCACTCAACAGATTCCTTATTTTATTGTCATAGTCACAAGTATTCATCACCACAGTGGCGTTGCCCTTATCAGCTTTAAGCACTAAAATGTTCGTGTCATCTCGCAATGTTTTTAGTGACTGACGCTCTTCTGTGGAGATATTGGGTTTCGGGGGCTTCGATTTACGTAAAATAACGGCAACATCCTGTCTAAGTGTATCCGCATCGTTAGAAGGTAACTTGTTGCGCGTTATAACCTCCTCGATGCTGCTTATGACATTCTCTTACGGAATCCGTTTAGGTGTTAAAGCGTAATTTAACCCTTTAGCCAGTACGCTTTGAGTCGTGCTATCAATAACGTAATCCGATAAATTAATTACCGTTTGCTGATTGTCGGGGTATCCATTTTTACCGGCTTGCCTCTCCTTACGGTTCTTTAATTTATCGAATTTCTTGTTGTGACGTTTAGTACGCAGATCGTAAATGCGACTAGCTTGATTGTACGTGACACGATCGCACAAGTTGAAGTCACTAATTGAAAACACTTCACAACACTTTGTATGAACTTTATATAAGTCACACTGTACACCACACAACTCGTACCGACAGTTGCGGATTAATTGTCTCAAAAGACGTACACTGGCATTATGTAGAATGCCCTCGAAATGCGGAATATCTTTACGTTGTTTAATACGTCCTTCAACGGGTAATAATTGGCTATCACGACACTTCGTCAAAAAACTTAGTGAAGTTTCTAGACATACCCGCTTTATCCGAATGGATTCAACATTTGTAATTATTATCACATTTTTCGGCCCGTAACGGTTTGCAATAAACGATTTTAAACTTTCGCGATTACTATACATTATACAAGGCTATATAGCGGGTCTTACTCGCGATAAATCTTATATTTAAGGCACATATACCTCGGTTTTTTTGCCAACGTTTCGGCTGACTTGCTTCAACCGTGGTCGCGGCGGGACTGGTGAGCTCAGCGCCGTCCTTGTGCTGTGCGGGTTTTGGCACCTACCCTCACTGGATTTTTATTTTTGTTTTTAACCGCACTCTCGGTAGGTACCTCGACACACTACCTTAAATAAAAGATTTATCGCGAGTAAGACCCGCTATATAGCCGTGTATAATGTACATGATATTATCCGGCACTCAAAATAACAGCGATGTACTATCGCAAACTTAATCTGATTATTTCTGCCCTTAACAAACATAACATTGTTTCCTTTACACATTTAGTCTTACGTAATACACCCCTTAGCGCATATAAAAACAAAATGCCCACGTTTATCGATACAGCTGATCGGTCTGTTCGTTTTAGCCATACATATTAAAGGGATGAAATGCAAGGTAAATATTTGAAGTCGATTTGATATCGAGTGCCCGTGTAATTAGTTTGATTGATTAAATATCGGCCCTCGAACCGAATAATTGTATGTTTTTTTTAGAACCAGAATAAATTTAAAACGAGTTTTTGTTATGTTTCGATTTTGGACCGTTTGATGGTACTTAAATTGGTATAACGATATACCAAAAAATCTATTCCAATCTATGGATTTAGAAAGTGAAATATTGGGTTTGTTTTAAAGCTTTGATTCGTGTGAATTAATTTTAATCCGACGACGCAAAAATAGGCAGTTAAGTATTTATATGATTTGTTTTGATAAAGAAGGTACTACTAACTAGGAGACTGGTGCTTTATTCACTCCGTGACGTATCATAGCCTTAGTTTAATAACAGCAGTAGTTTATACATAGTAAGCGTCCGCTAAGAACGGCTTTTTCAAAAGGGCTTAATTTAGAGCGTTTGAGGGAGCAAATTTGGTATGAAAGTTAATATGATGCAATTTTTATCCACGGGCAAAGCCGCTGGCAATAGATAGAATATTACATTAATTTGTTTGACTATGATTAGACTTTTTGAGTCAAACTATTTTAATCGGGTTATTATCTTCGTCGGTCGTTTTTAGAGCAGGCATCTTGCACCGATCGTAACAAACTTTCATAAAAAAGTTTTCGTCAGCACTCATAAGTATAGCGACACATCTGCGTCACCTACCGTGAAAGTTATATACACCCCTAGTGTTTTTCAAAACTCCATAGAAGACATATCAGCGGCAATCACGTCGCATTTGTCGTGGTGCGGAAACTTCCGTTGAGCGTAACATCGCGTGGAACGTTACGCAATCGAATGTTAGCCGCCGTGGTTAAAAAATGCTGACTGTTCGGAGTGTTTGGCGAGTCATGCCAACCGAATACTACGACCGATAGTTCAGTCACTGAAAGTTCCTCGCCTAACTTAGAGCAGATATGTCGCTACGCGAAGGAAACAAAACACACCTCTGCAAACATGTCGTACAATCTTGCTTTTAGTACTTTTGTATTAAAACATATAGCCAGTCAGGTGGCACCAGTCCGACATTAACTGACTAGTGTAAAAATAATGTTTTCTATTTGTTTCTCGCATAAACAAATTATATCTAACATCTGAGTCTGCTGCCTTTGTTGAACAAAGTACACGAAGTATATAATTAGGTTTTTTTTTCACAGGAAATTCATTTCAGTTACATTAACCAGTTACATTAAAATATTGAAATGATTTTTCTGCGAACTGTGTTACAGACTATTTTGCGCTTGAAGGCAATCATTTCTTTAGTTTCTTATGTTATACACAGTCTGACGTAGATATACTTACAAAGCATACAATTTAGCTGCTTTTAGTAGTAAACACATTAGACTTACTATCTCCACTAAAAGCCGACTTACACTGGAAACCTCACAAAAAAAAATGATTAATCGGCCAAACGAGTCGGAACAATATTTTCACTGGAAAATCCACACAAATTTAAGCCTTTTAGCCTAGCCCAGTCGGCTAAGAGCTAACGACGCGTGATGACATACAGAAATTTGAGAGCAGCGATGCGTCCCAAAAACCAAGCGAAAACTTTGCTGCTTAACTGTACATCCGTATCCCGTATCGTCGAAAAAAAAAACTTTAGGGAAACTTTACCTACAGTTTAACGCTGCGTTGTACGCTTGAGAACAAAATGCACTAGTGCAGTATCTTTTTTCAGTTTAGGCGCACACCGAGTACAGTTTTGAAGAAAAGTTTTTATGTTTTTGTTTGGGAGGTTTTCATGCATGCGTTTATTATGCATGGCTTAAAACTTGTGTTTGGTTTTTCTTTTTGTTATATTTTGTACGTCTTTTTGAAGAGCGTGTTTTGAGTTTTGGTTGGCAATGTATATATTTTTTGTACGGTACATATCTACCTCTACCTAGAAAAATTTTTTTTGATCTATAGGTACTCTTAATCCGTGATAAAGTGAACTACTCTCAATGTGTTACAAAATAATGCATAAAAATGATTTCTGATTCTTTGTTCCCTTTTTCTGTTAGTTTTTTAGTTTCTTCTATTCAGAATGTGTTTAATTTAAAGTTCGTTTTTTACGTCTTATTCAACGTTAGGAAAGTTTTCTGCGATATAGTGTAGTAAAACCTACAACTGTTGAACACTTGAATATTTGTAATTCCCTCATTTCACACAGACATTAAAGACAAAAGGGCCTTTCGTCTTCAATGTCTGTATGAACGAAATAAACACGAGAACTACTGAACGGACCTTATGTGCTTTTCAACAATAGTAACATATGCAGTGTGACGAAGATTTACATGTGTAATTCACGTGGGCAGAGCTGCGGACGAAGTTTGATACACATCTAATCTTATACTAATGTATAAGATTAGATGTGTATCAAATTTCTATTAAATTTCTATTAAAGCTAAAGAGTTTGTTTGTTTGTTTGGTTGAACGCGCTAATCTCAGGAACTACTGGTCCGATTTGAAAAATTATTTCACTGTTAGATAGCCCATTTATCGATGAAGGCTATAGGCTATATAACATCACACTATGAGTGACGGGAGCGGAGCAGTAGCCTTAAATAACGTAGGTGTAACCGCGGGCATCCTCTAGTACTAATATATAAAGCTGAAGAGTTTGTTTGTTTGGTTGAACGCTCTAAACACAGGAACTACTGCTCCGATTTGAAAAGTTCTTTCAGTGTTAGATAGCCCATTTACCGAGAAAAGCTATAGGCTATACAACATCACGCTATGATCCACGGGAGCGGAGCAGTAGCCTTAAATAAGGCGGGTGTAACCGCGGGCATCCTCTAGTACTAATATATAAAGCTGAAGAGTTTGTTTGTTTGGTTGAACGCGCTAATCACAGGAACTACTGGTCCGATTTGAAAAGTTCTTTCAGTGTTAGATAGCCCATTTACCGAGGAAAGCTATAGGCTATACAACATCACGCTATGATCCACGGGAGCGGAGCAGTAGCCTTAAATAAGGCGGGTGTAACCGCGGGCTCATCTAGTTTATAGAATAAACCTCTACGTAACTGTTACTTCAGAACTGCATATTCACAGAATTCTATACAAAACACCACGTCAAAGAAGCAAGTATTGCCGAAAGCGAGTGTAACGCTAAGCGGCGGTAATAACTAACAAACTTGCGATGCTATTAACGCGTCTCAGCGTCCGCGGATTGTTGCTCCTAGTCTGTTGTAGGGTTGACGCTAAGATGTACAGAAGAATGACTTACAAGCATTTATACTCATATAGAAAACACAGCATAGTTTCTTTTTTAAATGAGTATAATCGTAAAGAATTATAAAGATTTGACAAGCCTGGATGAATACTACTTTAAAATTTTGAGACATGCCACTTCGCAAAAATATAATGTTAAGAAAATACTTGCACCGTAAAAAATTACAACCTTTAGCTTCTGATACTAGGCCCTGTAGCCGAATGACATTTGATTAGCGATATCGCTATTCCATACATTTTTGCAAAGTGCAAAAGTGTATAGAACTGATATAGGCTTTCGATATGTCACAAGGTCAACGAAGAACGACTTGCTTATGTTACCATCGCAACGAAGTGTTAGCGAAAGTAGAGAGGAGAAGCCGATGCCATTTGTCTAGGCTGTCTGGACCTGGCGCCTTATTTAACTCGAACTTTAAAGGTTCTCATCCACCAGATATCAAGAAAGTAAACGACTTTATTTCTTCTGTTGCAAGATAGAAAACACAACTGAATACAACCTTTGTATTTGTAACAATATAAAACCAAATAAAACCGTACAAAAGCATTATCTGAAGTAAATAAACTTTTATCTCCAACTTATTATCATCTAAGCTGTGAGATACTATCAAAGTTCCGATGCAGTTGACTTCTTAACTTAGATAACTTGATAAATAACTGTATAATACTTAGTAGAATGTTTCTATGTACTATCGGTCAGTTTAACTTACAAGTTATGATGTTGGATTTATTAGACAACGATTACTTTGGAATTATTCAATAACTAATTAAACGTCGACCCTTGAGAATTAAGTTATTATTGACGAAGTTTTGGGCTATATTCTCGTATCTACCTACATAAATAATTTTGAATATTATACTCGATTAGATATAATAATATCTTAAAACAATCCTCAAACAGTTATCTGATTAAAATTTAATTAGACTGGACATAAACATTCTTTTACAAACGTATTAAGATAAAATACAGTAAGACACAGATTAAATAATAGTGCTTATCACACAAAGATTTATCCTGGATGGGTGGCGAACTTATGATCGGCGCTGTGGTAGTCGGCTCACTTACAACTAGACTAGAAGTTGCCTCATACTACATGAACACAATAAAGTATATGGGTGTAAGAGATGTTTCACATTAGCATTTAATTTGTTTAGCTTGCGTGTTCCACAAGTGATAGTGTACTACTCTATTTATTATGAATTAACAAAATAAATAGTTAATTATTGATTACCTTATGCCGGAGTGCACTTTAAGTTGCCACATCCGGCTGTGATGAAGTTTCCAGACAGTGAGGACTCTTTAGTATTCTGATACTAGTCTAAGGCATAGGATATCGCTATCCGTTTGTGTAAGATGTTTCGTGGGCAAGCGAATATTAATAAATCTTGTGAGAGTAGAAAGCGAACTCTAGGCTCCAAGGGGATAATTTTGCAAGCAACCAAGATAACGCCGAAAAGACGATGACTAATAACAAATTAACTAATATAGAAATTCCCTGAACGTCTTAATACATATAGAAATATTTCTACAAACCTACGTACAAATCCTCTCAGTCAAAAGTACACAAGCTAGATCCCAAGAAATATTACAAACAAAAATGATCAACTACTATACAATACAACCATGTATTGTAACAATAACAAATAGAGACTGTACTTTAAGATGACAGATTGCTCGAGTGCAGCTGCGTCATACATCATCAAATACGAGTTTGTGTGTGATTTGGGAGACGAATTTCTTTTATTCCTAGAGCCTTAGTGGTTTCTTTATTTTGTGACACAATATATAATTTTTTGTGTTGAGTGAAAGGCTTTTACTTGTTTTACTTTAAAAGTGACTACACCAATGTCATGGTAGCTGAAACGTTCACTTAGCGATTTAGAATTGCACCGAGAGTTCTGGGTTCAATCTCAACATAACACAAAATTTAGGCTAATACATAAATCCATTAAAGTCAATTTATAACAATTTTCTTCTTAAGCAATTTGAAACGAAAATTTTCTTAACTAATTTAAATTAAAACACTTTAATGGTGGTGCAATGGTGCTACGCTGCTACGAATTACACGTAGATGCTAGGAAATGGAAGCTTGTACAGAGTGTTCAAAATGTTTCGTGTAAGGTTCTACAATACTGCAATAGCCTACTGAAGATACTACTTACTGCTACGCAGACTTTTCTGACGTATTTAATGGTTGATAATCGCATGCTAAAAGATGAAAGAATATTTGTAGCATGATTGTAATGATTCTACTCGCATAACTTTTCTATTTGAATTGACAGTATATATAAAAGTGGCTTTTAGACTACTGTTTACCTGGAAAGGAATCGGACTGAGAAACAGAAGAGAACAAAAATAAATAAAAAAATCCATTAGTGAACAAATGTTGTGACTTGTGTATGTCATCGATGCGGCGAGGAACAGAAGTGCAAAAATTAACTTATGTCCAGAGAAGTAATGGCAATCATATCAATTTATTTATTTCTTTGATTATGAAACAATCATAACACTAGTAAATTTACAGTACTAAATAATTTAATTTACATATTTCAGTATAACAATCAATTACATATTAACATCTCATACATTCGTTCAAAACACCTGCACATGCACACTACAAGATTTTGCTCACACACCCACACATACATACTCCCATATACGCAGCAATAATACCATGACATTAAATCTGTATTCAGCATACTTTAATTGTAAATTAATATACCGTAATACAGTGCATTCATAATGCATAGAATATCTCTCTAGAGACGTATATAATTTCCGTTGCATGTTTGAATGAATGTGTTGAAATAATTAATGCAGACGCAGATGAAGCTTGTTGGCTGAATTGTTTAGCTAATTAAATACACATGTGGGAGCTTAAGTTAATAAATATAATATTACGTAGCTTTTAGTAAATAATATCTTAAAATAACTAAATGTATGTGTGTTCTTCACTCTAAGCAGAAAACTTCTTTGTAATTGATGACGTTTTCTGTGGGTGTAATTTGACACGCTATGGGAGAACTTATGGGACCACTACATACAGAAGTATTTTCTGGTTTGTCTTACTTAGGTATATTTAATTGTAAGGAAGCTTCTTCCAATCTAGCTTTTGCCTAAGCTTTTTCATAATTATGTCTGGCATTGTCTAGGTAAAACATGCAACTAAATAAACAAACTCGCATTTTGCATATGTCTATCACTAGTACTAGAAATGGTTCTTTATCATAAATCAGTAATTATTACCTGTCTCACGTTATTCCAGTTGCATCCTAGACTTTAGTCGTGCAGCCTGGGGTCCCTTTACCTGATTTACTCAGATTTGAATAACAGGTTTTCTATAGAGTGACTGCTGTCTCACTGCCGCAACTCAAAGATTTTTTTTTATTATAGTCTCACGCCTTTAATCCCCGAAGGGGTAGGCTGAGGTGTAATATTACACCCACATTTCGCCATTTCACGAATTTTTAGTCCCACATAATAGGGGGCGAGCTATCACCAGACTCCGTGCTGCTACTGAGAATTCGGAAAAACCCAGTAACACTTTTGCACGACCCGGGAATCGAACTCGGGACCTCCGGTCAGCAGTCGCATACGCTATCCACTGAACCACGGAGGCAGTCTCAAAGACTAATGTTAGAATATTTGTGAAAACTTACTACTCGTAACGATAGCTAAAGATTGCAGTGACTACCGCTGCTGACAGTTTAACGTGCTCTCAGAGACAAAGGGCCAATTAAGTATCCAAGTCGCACATGAATTCTAAAGTCAGTGATACGCATCACTGGTCGACCTTCGCTTGGTAGCAGTCTTTTGACTCCAAGAAAGCAAGTAATAAATTCCATGGTCATTACTGCTGAACTCCGCTACACAAGTGAAACAGCAGCGTAAATGTGGTTGAACTAAAAATTACCCTTTGTCTGCCCAAGTTTACATCATAAGTTAATATATAAAAACGGCAGAGAAAACAAGGAATCATTTTACTAAGATGTCTTTTATAAGAGAATTTATGTCAAAATAACACAAGGACACTGTACAAAGCAGGGCTGTAAAATTAATTCGCCCCTTGCAACAAGATCGTTGCGAAGCTAGTAGTTTACCTTGCATCACTTGAGAATATTTTGTTATTATTATTTAAGTCTTATGCCCGTCGCCAGCTCTTGTTTTACTACATTTTAATTAAATAAATTGTTACTGTAGACTTGTTATTTCGCACGTTTACGTAGCACGTTCTATAGGAAATGTGTCTGCGAGAGTAGTTTCACAGAATGTTAGTTGTTTTTGATTTGAATATCATCATTATTATTATTATCATATACAGGGTGTCACAAGACCCATCACCAAGCCGAAGTCTACTCGTTGTGGACATCATGCCAAATCATAATAACCAAAAATAATACCTGGGAAACGTTTTTTTTTAAGTTTTCACATTTTTTAAACCGCAATTAAAAACGCGCGCGTGCAAAGATTGAAATACCTACTTATCCATGGGGTCATAAGGCATCTAAAGAACATATTGGCGGGGTAAATGCATCGATTTTGTACCTAATTAGAAAAATTCTATACTAACTTTGAGCCTCAATATCTCCTGAACCAGTAATTTCCCAGGTATGGTGCCGAAGTAAAAAATGTTTGTAGTGATTGGTACAACATGGGATTTCAGTTTTCGTTAAGGGTCTTTTTACACCCTGTATAATAATATCATTATATAGCACCTAGAGGAAGACCCAAGACAAGGTGGAGAGATGTAGTACTAAAGGACAAGATAGAATGCAAGGTTACTGACGAGGATGTCACGGATAGAGTGAAGTGGAGGAGAAAAATAAGGAAAGCTGAACCCACCACCATGTGGGTTATATAGCTAGGAAGAGAGAGATATAATAATATCATTGCATTATCTCGGTTGCATTACAGACCTTTGAGCCCGAGATCCACATTCTAGTCTAATCACTTTAGACGGAATTTTAGCTTTTCCACAGAGCAACTGCTGTTTGAACTTTACAGTCATAGCTTTATATTTTATGGTTTAGGTCAATACTTGGCCATTCTACTAGTATAACCAATGTGAAATTATTATGTTTGTTATTTAAATCTTATAAATAATCTGTGCCATGGAATCAATTGGAATAAACTTGGTAACAAACAAAAAAGAACAATTATTTTAAATAAAACTTCTTTTTCAAATCACAATGTTTTATCATAGAGCATAGATATTTATTTATAGAGATGTTTTCTTATTGGCGCTTTTAAGACAAATTTTCTGCGACCCAAATTGCCGCTTGGCGGCGTAACAGTCGCGTGAGTGTCAGTGCAACAGCTGTCTATTTCTTACGCCCAAAGCAATGCAAGACAGATGGCGAACGACGCTAGCGCCGCCAACGGCGCCAACTACGAACTACACTAATGACAACCGTCAATACGCCAACTTTATTCGGCACATGATATCCTTAAGAAATAAGCATCTTTAATGTAAATCATCTGTATTCATTGGTTTTATTTTGCGTAGATTGGCGTATGACGTGCTAAAAAAATGGCACATGTCAATTTTTCTTTTTAATTTATTGCTAGACTCACGTCTTAGAAGAACCTACTATCCTCAACCTTTATTGCGTAGTGTAGCCCACTACTCTTAGACTATATTATATTATTAGTAATAGTAATGACCGTGTGGTTGATGACCGTGTGGTTGACGGCATAGAATACATGACCGTGTGGTTGACGGCATAGAATACAAGTGTCACCACCCCCTATCTTCCCGTGGGTGTCGTAAGAGGCGACTAAGGGATAACACGATGCAAATACCATCTTTGCGTAGAGACGGAAAACTCGACATCAAACCCTATATAACTATATGCCTCGTTGGTCTCGCGGCATAAATGTGCGCGTGGGATCGGGAGGTCCCGGGTTCGATTCCTGGGTCGGGCAGTGTTATTGGGTTTTTCTGTCACGAAATTCCCAGTAGCAGCACGGAGTCTAGAAATGTGCCCGGTACGGCAATAGGCTCGCCCCTTATTACGTGGGACTAAGGTATATCTGGCGAAAAGTGGGTGTAGAAATACACCTCTGCCTACCCCTTCGGGGATAAAAGGCGTGACGTTGTGTGTGTAGTAATAGACGGGGGGATCCGATCGCAAGACCCTCACTAAAAGGTCTGACATAGGTGGGCGAGTGGCCACTCATTGCGCGTCAAAATTTAATAGAACTTAATTTGAAACTTTGAGACTACGTTCATAGACATTTTGATTTATTCGTATAAAGATTGTGATGCATAAACATAGTGATGTTATAACTTTATCGATACTTTTACTTTAAAGACTAGCTTCGGCCCACGGATTCATCGATGTGGGTGACAGTTATTGCAAAAGAAGGTAGCCTTTGCGCTATTGTGATGTAGAAGCTATACTGCAATATTTCCCTCAAAATACTTTATCACGATAGAGTATCCTCGAAAAATGTTTTGTTTATTTAAGTTTATTGGCAAAACCGTCAGCCGTATTTGCACAGACACAATCAAGTGGTCAAGATAATCCATCAGCAAGTAGCCCCTAAATATACTTACAATCTCATTGGTTCAGAGGTACCGTACTAATACATAATAATATGTGCTCGACCCAGTTCTCGAAAAAATGGTCTTGCATTGTTGTCCTAGGATAGGTCTATCATTAATTCAAGGTTTATTGCAGCCAATAAGCGTGATATTGTAATGATCGACCGAGCAGAGCGACTCGCATTGATAGTCGTTATGACCATATCGCATGACGGTAATCTCGTGAGAGCAGAAAAGGGAGATCAAATATTTGGACCCAGCTTATGAGATTGTCGATAGTTGTGTCAATAAATGGACTAATCGTCAAGCGTCTCTACCAACATCTAGCTATCAATGATTGAGGATTGAGTTCTTGATTCAGAAGGCACTTTAAAACAGTATATTTGTAGTATATATATACACTTATGGAACGCGCTCCCTCTGGAAGTCAGGACGGCAGACAGTCGCTGGACATTTAAAAACAAGGCTCTTCAATGGATTCAACGTGGGTTATTGGTTGAATCATCGTTATCATCACAGGATTATGTAAGTATATAGAATATTTTATTGAATATAATATGTATATATATAAATATATATGTTATAATATATTAATATATATTATATTATGTATAGTATATTATACTAAGTATTACATGTATATTATGTGTATTGTATTAGTGTGTTATGTATAATTGTTTATTAAAGTATCTAGTTATACCTAAATTCAATTATAAAGTACTTCCACCTAATACCTGCCTTAACTATCTCTGCATCACCCTAAGGTAGACTGTTAGACAATGCCTAAGGCATTAAGTCCGCCTATGTACTGTATTGTGCAGGAAGTTTAATAAATACAAAATAAAACAGTGATTTGAAAGACAAAACTAATATAAAATTTTCAACAACAACACTTTTTGGGTTCGGTGCCAGTTAGAAGTACGCACACAATCTTATTTTCTTTCTTGCTCACCATGCGGGTTCCTGGTTTAATTCTTTAAAATTATTTTGATTTCTTACTTATTTTAGACCAGGGCTTCAGTTCTATAAGGGCGTAATTAATTTGACCTGTATAGATATAATGACACTGTCAGTGACTTTTTCTATTTTACCCTAAATAAATGTGATTAATTATGTGTGAAATGTTTTATTTAAAAACTTGAGGATGCCCGCGGTTACAACCGCGGTATTCAAGGCTACTGCTATGCTCCCATCGCTCTTAGCGTGATGTTATATAGCCTATAGCCTTCCTAGATAAATTGGCTATCTAACACTGAAATAATTTTTCAAATCGGACCAGCAGTTCCTGAGATTAGCGCGTTCAACGAAACAAACAAACCAAATCTTCAGCTTTATATATTAGTATAAGTTTGTTGAAGTTAAATTTTATTTCTAATATGTTAGTAAACTCACTTATTACTGCAGCCTGCTGTCGATTGGTGATTTAATATAATTATGTAACCGAGCATGCCGGGCTCGGGCCTCCCTTAAATTTGAGAAGGCCTAATTTGGTTTGGAAGATTTTAGAAGAACACTTGACGATCGTGCAAGTGATAATAATTATCTAAATAATAAGCATATAACTACCAAAAGTCAGAAATACGTAACGTGGTTTTGTATTCGAAAACCATTACGTGGTAATGATCTCGTCATTGACCTTACATATGTACATATATACATACACACATACATACATACATACATACATACCGTCACGCCTTTTATCCCCGAAGGGGTGGGTAGAGGTATACACCTCTGCCCACCCCTTCGGGGATAAACATGTAGAAATACTTCTACACCCACTTTTCGCCAGATTCGCTAGATATACTTTAGTCCCACGTAATAAGGGGCGAGCCTATTGCCGTACCGGGCACATTTCCAGACTCCGTGCTGTTACTGAGAATTTCGTGACAGAAAAACCCAATAACACTACCCGGCCCAGGAATCGAACCCGGGACCTCCCGATCCTACGCGCACATTTATGCCGCGAGACCAACGAGGCATATATAGTTGGTGCCACGAGAAGATAGACTTTTTGTAAACAAACATTCAGGGCTTCACAACCTTTTTTGAAACAGTTGTGTTTTAGATTTTATACTTTTTGAACAGTTTTTTTTTCAATGCCTAAGTATGCCACTATGTTTTTAAATTAAATATTGTTAAATTTTACTGAAATAAAAATATTTGATTTCGTGTTTGAAAGGTCGAATGTTCATAAATTTGCCGATTTTTTGTCGTTTTACACGTAATTAATTCTGTATATTAAGGAAAAACCATGTATGTTAATGATAGAGTAGGTACATACATGTTACTCTATTATTGACACGATTTTTTGTAAATCATATACAATAAATCATTTGCTCAAAGTAGCATACCTATCCTAAAATATTAAATTATTGACCAACAATTAATAATATTACAGATAACTAGCTAGTACATTGCATAAAAAAATCTAGGTATGGAGTTTTTTACGTTGTCTGTGAATGAAATCGTCAGAATGCACTTAAATAAAATCCATTAAAAATTACGGTAGTCTAAAAACGCATTATCTTTTTAGGTATAAATAATTTTCTGCCATCTGCTATTCTGCACCCGCTTTTTCGACATGCCGGCAGCGGGAAGAGCGTTGCGATCCTATAAACTTGTATTTAACTTTACATTTACCCCTTCTTGATAACTAAAAATAAATTTTATCATCTGATAATTATGCATGTTAAGCCCAATAATGTAACATTTCAATGAACTAACGCCAAATGTTGACATTCTAGGCGTCAGTACCTCAAAACATTAAAAGATCCTGTTGACAGCGCATAATATCGATAAAAACACGATCCATTGACATATTAGTTTCCAATGACACGTATCCATGTACCGTTACGCTCATTGGATTTGACATTATTTGTTTTTGACAGAACTATCGCTACGTCATTTAGTAGAAATTCTTTGTTTACAAAAAGTCTATCTTCTCGTGGCACGGACTATAGTTATATAGGGTTTGATGTCGAGTTTTCCGTCTCTACGCAAAGATGGTATTTGCATCGTGTTATCCCTTAGTCGCCTCTTACGACACCCACGGGAAGATAGGGGGTGGTGACACTTGTATTCTATGCCGTCAACCGCACGGCAAAGAATACAAGTGTTGACCTTATCATTGCATATTGTGATTATTATTGATATAATAAAAATAAATTGCTTTATTCACCTTAAAAAGGTACCTTATTTAAAAATAATTCGAATCGAATCGTCATTTGTATATTTATCCTTCTCTTACATGAGAAAAAAATCATAAGTCAAAGTGAAGTACATATATCGGGTAAGGTTGCTATTTGTATGCGGTCTCTATTAGTATCCTTACTTTATGCCACTACTATCATTAATCACTATTTTACAATTTAAAGTTGTCTGTTATTATTGTTTTTCTGTTAAAGTTACTTGTTGTTGGTGGTAGTTCCAAAATATTGATGAATGAAATATTATGTAAAATTGTAAACGGTTCCTGTATTATACGGACGCTTGCAACAATAGAGCTATCGACTATGCTTTGTTGGCAGTATAGAACTGCATTGCGTTGCCTAAAAATCTATGGCAACGGTTTATTGGCGGAATGTTGAATGTGGGTGCGAATTTCGCCAGTTAGATCGCTTTTTATTTTGTTGGTTTATAGTGGCCAGGATAGAATTGTCGGTTATTATAAAACTACTATTGCAATTGGAATGAGTTCAGTATTGTGGGCGACCTTACAAAAATTCAGCCAATAAATACTTAAAAAACATTATAGTAAATAACACGAAGTGAATCGACATAAAGTAACAGTACTTAAACTGTTGCGTTGTTCAAAGTCTCATCTTTTCACGGCCTACCAGTCTATCGTTTAGTTACCTAGACTGCTACTTTTGAGGTCATGGGCTTGTTGGTTAGCACCTGTAACCATTATGTATTATTTCATGTCTCAGGTTACTTAAAAAAAGACAATTTCTGCGTTCACTATATTATAGTTTGTATCTATTTCTACCAAATACTTAATCACCTGTAACAGTGACTACCAAATTTAGCATAAAATAATTTCATACATAGACTCACGCCTGTTTCCCCGAAGGAGTAGGCAGAGGCATATTAAACGCCCACTTTTCGCCAGTGTTTTGATCCCACGTAATAGGTGGCGAGCCTATTGCCGCTTATCGGGATATTTTGTTATTTTGTTTGCCAGAGCCTCGTCCGTTGATCGGCAGGTGCACCACTTGCAGGTGAGGTTGGCTTGGGACCCTAAGTTCTTGGTGGGAACCCTTTACACCATAAATAATTTATGAATATATATTGCACATTATTGCACACAATTTGTAGCTCCATAGGTTAGAATTCGTAGTAGCGAACTAGCTAAACAGCTGCCTGTAATTTATGCTAAATAGTGATTCAAATGTTAGATTAACATCCTCCATCAGCTATGTGTCCAAAATCACCTTTTGGAGAATGTTTTACTAATTACTATAGCTAGGCTTATAATATTATATTTAATTAGTAGTTCCGACGACTAATAAACCATAATCAACTGGTTATGGCAATAATAAATTCAATGTTGTATGGCAATATGTAAACATTTTAAATACACAAACATTTTGTGATAAATTAAGAGTTTTACCACGAAATATAATTTTTTCCGGTTTCAAAAATTAGGTTATGGCAATAATAAATTCAATTTCGTAAAAATACACAAGCGTTTGTTAAAAATTAACATGTGTTTGCTGTAAAATGTAATCCTCTGAGCTGGATTTAGTTCTATATATGTAAAAAACATGTTGAAACAGACAAAACCGGAGATGCGCGAGACCTAATCTGTTGGAAATCTGGCTGTGCCTGTAAATGGTATAAGGTATTATTTATTTACAAAGTAATATATTACTTTTAATATCGTGTGATGTTCAGTCACTCTATGTTATAATTGCCTTGGTCCGCTTTCGAAGCAATCCACACCATAACTTCAAGTATAGTTAAATAATGCTAATCAAGTAATATAGGTTACATATTTTTCTGATACTGTATGAGACATAATTTTTTTGCGTGTTTACTATGTATTTTTCAGAAAACTTGTTCGTACTTGATTTTACAGAGGCTAAGCTTTATGGAATAATTGAATCACAGGACACAACTAAATCCTAAACATGAAATAACTTGTGAAGATTTCTTGTTTCTCATCACGGATTCCAAAAGATCACAGTCAATGCTATTTTCATATAAGACATTGGTTCAAAACAAACAAACTGTTTTTCATCTCTTAATTTCATTAGTGTGAGTCTGTAGCCAAATCCAGTGTCAGAGTTTATTGACCTGAAGGCGTCTGTCACGGCCTGACGAATCTTGTCTCGAGACAAGAACCGGAACCGTTGGCTTTACCTTCCGAAGGACGGCAGCGTTATGATGTAAACGCAACACGAAGCAGTCATACATATAGAGACCTGAATAAACTATGCTTAACATAGTCGATCTTTTACGAACGGCAGATCAAGTCTCGCTATGAGCTCTACAACCAGTACGAAGATAATTTACGATTAGACGTCAGTCGTGGCAGCGGAGATAGAACCTTACATTTCGCAAACATACTGGTAAGATGAACATCAATTCACTCCTCAATAAATACCATCATAAACTGTTATACATAAAATCTCCCCGCGTTTGTCGAACCCAGAAAAACAAAAATCATTATCATATTTAGGTCAGTGTTCACATTTGGTCAAACGGACGCAATTTGCCACTAATGCTGACATTATGCTGATTGTCTGTTGCTGGTTTGAGCTGTTACTCGCTGTTTCAGCATGTATAATAAAAACTTAGTGCTTCTAATATTAATATTTTAGGTAAACTATTGTTGGGTTTTTGTTGAACAGCTGTTGCGTTTGAATTCCCGGGTGTGCTGTGTGCGGGTGGAGTTGAATGGATATAGTGCGATCCAGTGAAATAATAAAAGTCAAAAAATTATATATTATTATGTGCTAGTTTTGATAGTTCTAGACTGGTTTACAACACGTAGTAAAAGACCTGTGGTGGTCTAATTAGTATTTCGCTTACATTCAACAGGGCAATATATTAATATGTAGATACTTGTAATTGTTTGTTTGCTTGCTTTCGTCTAGACGTGGGATGTTACTGAATCTTTTTAGGCGTGTCTCTAAATATAAAGAACTGAATGTGCTTATAAACTACAAGTGCGTGAAATTTAATCCAATTTCATGCAGACATTTTTACTCAAATGTGTAGCAAACATTCGACCATATCTTTTTACATCATCATCATCATTATCAGCCTGCCGTAGTCCACTGCTGGATATAGGCCTCTCCAATGGCACGCCACTGAGCCCGATTTTCGGCTCTTCGTGTCCAGCCGCTGCCAGCCACTTAGCCACCTAGCCGGAGGGCGTCCTACACTACGTTTGCCAAGGCGCGGTCTCCACTCTAGAACACGGCTACTCCAACGATTATCGGTTCTGCGACAGATGTGACCAGCCCACTGCCACTTCAACGTGCTAATTCTCTGAGCTATGTCGATTACCTTGGTTCTCTGTCGGATCACTTCATTACGAATTCGATCCTTCAGAGAAACTCCGAGCATAGCCCTCTCCATAGCTCGCTGAGCGACCTTAAATTGGTGGACTAGTCGCACCGTCAGTGTCCACGTCTCGGCACCGTAAGTCATAACGGGTAGGACGCACTCGTTGAAGACTTTCGTCTTAAGGCTTTGCGGTAGGAATGACGAAAAGACTCGACAGAGATTCCTATATGCCGCCCAGCCAAGCTGTATTCTTCTGCAAGCTTTTTACATCATAACTTCTACATTTACAAGGTGTAATGTACTTTGATACTTAATCCTACTCTGTAAGTAAGTCAATAATTACGTCTTATACCTACTTTACATTGAAATCACTTATGTAGACTAGACGCTATATATTATCCTAGAGGAACCATAAATCGTGTATAATCTATACGTCTTACCCAAACACTCCAAAGATATTCCTTGGACAGATAGATAGAACGATACCGACGTCAATGCACTTGAATGTCAGAGGGCCTATTCTCGTTAATATATTTGTTCAAATTGCAGTTTCGATCTAGTGTCGATGCCATATTTATGTCATAAAAGGTATTCTCCTAAATTAACTGATATTTGAATGATATCGCGACTAGATCGTAAACAGAACAATGTGTTTAAATATGTGTCAACGACGAACTATTTAGACGATACGATAACTTCGCAGAAAATCCAATTGTAAGTTTGTTCAAAATATAATCACATTTCGTTCAAAATACAGTTTCGATGTTAGATAAAATACGAGTATTGTTCTTCTGGACTAGCTTCAAATTCGGCTTTTCAAACATCCAGAGATCGCCTCGCCCTAGTCGAGTTTGATTTAAGATTGTTGATATGTAAACTGTAATCTCAAGTATTTCTACTACCTGAATCCGATACCTAACAAGAGAAGTTTGTAAATTCTTTGCCTGGGTTCGTACGAAAATTTTCTGTTTACTATGAGTTTGTGTTTCTTAACTAGGTACTACCGTTGTTATTAAAATATTAACAATTTGTTGAACTTTTTTATAATTTTTCATGATTTGTGATTATTTTATAGTATGGACGATTATTGTTACTAACATTATATGGGCTTGCCTGAAATTAACGTTTTTGTTATTATCTTAATATATTTATTTCTTGTGTGCGTGTGTATGTCACTGAACTCCTCCTAAACGACTGGACCTATCTTGATGAAAATTTTTGAGTGTGTTCAAGGGGACTTGAGAATGGTTTAGATTCACAATTTAGTACACTGGAAAATGTATTTTTACTTTTTTTTTTTTTATGGAATAGGGGGCAAACGAGCAGACGGATCGTCTGATGTTAAGCGATTACCGCCGCCCATGGACACCCGCAACACCAGAGGAGTCACAAGTGCGTTGCCGGCCTTTTAAAAAGGAATACGCTCTTTTTTTGAAGGTTTGAAGGTCGTATTGGTTAAAAACCGCTGGCGACAATTTTTAATTTGTAATTAGTTGTGGATTTCGGAATGTTTCACATTGGAACCGACGAACTGCACTGCTATCGCAGTGTCAAATCTTATATAAATAATTTCGTCAAAGAGTACATCGAAACCTTACCTGAATAATAAAACATAAAAAAAAATAAAGATTTCGAGTCGACAACATATATCCGAAAAATTCGGACTGTCGAGTATTTTGTTAAATTCTAATAGTTCTGACAGACAAATCGCAGTCACCATATTGGCCACTCTAGCGGAATGTCACACACCGGATAACATTTTGAGTTCTACCAAAGAGGTCCTACTAAGTCTTAGTACTAAGTAGTTTGTATGTGTAAATACTTTTTGCAGTTATATTACAATTAAAACGTCAATAGAAGTATCCGCCCCATAAAGGAGATTTGTGTTACCCCGAACATAGATGATATACTTGAGAACCCCGAATTTACGCGAGCGAAGCTGCGGGCAAAAGCTAGTTAATATATAAATACCTCTCTATTCCCTAAAGTTGCCAACAGCCTCACATCAATCTTGGTTTACGTCGTAGAACACTTTTGATATAAAAAGCTTGGACATTCATTGGGCGAGGTAAAAGGCGTAGTCTTATACTATGACTAATAAATATCGGCATTGCAGAAAATTACTTCTCACACCAAGATGACATTGCTGCACCAGTCTGCTTGCGCCTCAGCTAACTATAACCTGCCGTAAACTTTAAACCAATGAAGCTATGATGTAAATACTAGAAAGCATGATCATCTTAATTTCTACGTCAACAATATTATGAACTTTAGTCGTTTCATTTAGTCGTGCTCGTGAGGGTGGCTGGTCTGGATTTGTTACAATAATAACCATACATTATGGTTATAAGCTTCGTTTTAAAATTAATCACTTGTATATTAACTAAGGGGATTGAATTTTATTTTAAAGTATGATTGTCCAATAGCATATTTATCTGTAAACCACTATACAGTATTCTTAAACTACAATAGACTCGTAATAAGGACCAGATTTTTTCATGTTTGCAATTTGTCATTACATAAGTAGATCCACAAAATAGGTTTTTCTTCAGTGCTTGTGTGTAGACACAGTAATCTTTATCAAAAAGACACACGGTGGTGCCCTTCAATGTTGTTCATAATATAAACGGAAAAGTGTCAGTGAAGATTTATATGTGAACAACAGTAAAAACGAATTGATTTTGGATAAAAATAGTCTCTAGTAAAGTACACAGTATAAGTTATGTATGTATGTGACGCGTAGTATTGGTGAAACTTATTGTAGACTAAGTCAAGTCAAGACTCAAGCGACTTTGAAGACTCTGGTTTTATACTCCGATATTACTCTTTTTATTGCTTCCATCATCCACATCAGCCTTCTGTGCTTCACTTCTGCATAGAGCTTTCTCCAACGGCAAAACACTGAGCTTAATTTTCAGTTCTTCGTGTTGAGCCGCAGTTAGCGTAGGCATAGCGTGATTCCACGTTGCCGATAGGTTATACGCCACGTTTGCTAAGACTCAGTCGCTATGCTAGAACTACCCCAACGATCGTATGTTCTGAAACAAATGTGACCAGTCCATTGCCACTTGTAAGCAAGTGCAATGTGGTAAGTTATTACTACCATCATAACTTCAAAAAAATATTCACATTTGACCTATCAAATATCAAATATCCTAATATTAGCGGATTTCTTACTCAATTCATATGTTTTAAAAGCCAATAGCTGTTTAATCTACTTTTACTGTAGACATAAACCCAGTGGCACGTTTCCCGCAAATATAAAAAAGAAATAACCAAAGAGCGAATTCAGCACAACTATCTATTAACTCGCCGTTCGTCTGCAAAATTTACGAAGGACACGCAGACACGTAGTTATAAATCATAGCTCTCAAAATCTATTACAACTTCCTATCTAAATCAAGCCATACACCATTCATTATTATCCACATAAATACCATCTAAACCGTTGTTAAGTCCATGGAGTCGTGTCGCGTTACCAATTACGTACAAGGAAAAGTGTTTGAAAATAATAACAACTCAAGTAGAAGACGAACCGACACTTTGGGGCAATATTAAAGCAGAACATTTGCCCTTTAAGCCTCATTTACACGTGAAAATTTGTTTTCCGTCGGAAAATACCTCAGCGACTATTGGAAAAGTCTAGCGTTAATAATCGTTTTTGACTTTCTATTGATACAGAAAATGTTTATTTAAAGATTTTTGTTTGTCTGTCAATATGACAGCGATTTATTGGTTGCTTTAATTTTCTGAAGCAAAATATTGAAAAAGTAGATATTTCGACATAAAATATCACAGTTTCATTCATCACGCAAAAGTTATGTTTTTACGTTCTAAGCAAAAAATTTTGCTAAAAATAATCAATTAATTGATGGCCTGTTTCTACGTGATCTAATGGAAAATATTCTGAATATATTGTGGTCGGGTCGAACTTGAGTGCTAGGTAAGGACTAAAATATCCTGCACACAAAAGGTTAACTATTGTGAATTATTTAAATTATTATATTTCCAGCTTAGACAATCAATGTTAATATCATGCCTGTTACACACGACATTTTCCTGATGTTTCGATCAGATTGTCATGTTTCACTTAGGACTCATAACAAAGATTCAATTGGAAACTAACCTAGAAAACACGTCAGCTGTCAACTTCAATTTAGTATAGTTGATTGAATCAGGCGTTACTTAGCGGAACTCCATTGTAACCTAATGGAAGGAAAGAGGAATCCACCACGCACCCTCGGATTGACCACCCCAACTATTGCAATAGAAAAAGGTTGACAATACCGAACTCCTCTAAAAGGATAAGGGATATAGGAATAGTATGGGTTCCAGGAAGATACCTGACTTGCAGTATCCCACAGTATGCGCCGACTATTCTTCGACACGTGTTTCGCCTCTGCACGAGGCATCCTCAGGAGCGATGGGCAACGACTGAGCGCTATCCTACCGTGAGCATGTCTTATAAACGATTGTACTTTCTAATTCCCTCCGCCGCTCGACTGATGTGCGTCATTATGACGGTATGCGAATATATTCAGCAATGGGGACCCGTTAAAGTTGGTTTGATCGTTCATGCTATACGGACAAGAGCGGACATTCATTTGACGTCATACACACTTGTGAAAAGGGTATCAGAATGTTCGTATTGGAACAATTAGAAATTTTAAAGCGAGACAAGCATTTTCAGTTGTCAAGTTGTCAAGATCAGCTTGGCAGATGCCAAGCTGATCGCGCGTGGTAGATTCTAAATTATGGATGTGGTCTAAACGAATTTTATTTTAAACTTAATAAGAATTAACATTTCCATCAGCCATCAGCATTCTCCATCAGCCTAATAATAATCGCACAAGAGTGCGAGAACAGTTCATAAATATTTTATCTTAAAAGCCATTCGAAAGCCATTAGAAGCAATTCGAATAACGATAAATGAAGATGAAGGTGAAGATGAAGATGAAGACGAAGATGAAGATGAAGATGAAGATGAAGATGAAGGTGAAGGTGAAGATGAAGGTGAAGGTGAAGGTGAAGGTAAAGATGAAGATGAAGGTGAAGGTGAAGGTGAAGGTGAAGATGAAGATGAAGATGAAGATGAAGATGAAGATGAAGATGAAGATGAAGATGAAGATGAAGATGAAGATGAAGATGAATATTTTGAAATTCATCAATAGCATTATAACATTTGGCAGTCAGGAGTGTCTTTAACGTAACGTGTCGTTAACGTTTAAATTGGTCTTGCATGAATAAGGTAATCTGTTATAGATTTTTGGAGCCAGACAGAAAATACTTTTGCTTAAGAGTATTTGCAGTGTGCATACATAATTTATGGCCATCACGGCGACTGCAAACAGTTACGTCTGACATTTTTGGGAAAAGGTGTGGGTTAGTTTTTACGAACACTGCAGTTTCATAAATATATAGGCTCCGTAACGTTAAGATGTAGTGTTGAACAAAGTGTAATTTGCAAGTGTCTGTGACTTGTAGCCCAAACGTGGTTCTTATGCACCTCTTTTGCAGTTTGAACACATTTAATTTGTGGACAGAATTTCCCCAGAATATGATGCCATGTTGTAGTATGAGTTCAATGAGGTCATGGTACGCAGTCAGCAAAGCTGGTAAATTTACTAGCAAGTTTATAAAGCGCATATGATCGCGTGCCAATTTTTTTGGATAACTCCTCAATATGAGCTTTCCAGTTTAACTGTTTATCTATGACTAATCCGAGAAACTTTGCTTTATCTACATCACTATGGTGTCATTTTTGTACTGTACTTTAAGCTGATTATTTTTCGGTCTTTGGCTAAAGTGCATGACATGAGTGTTTAAATTTATTTTTAAGTTTATTTTTATATTATTGTGCATCCACTCTATTATTGCCGAAAATGCGTAGTTAATATCACGTTCGTAGTAATCTAGTGACTTACAAGCTACTGTTAGTATGCTGTCTTCAGCTAAGAGAGTCATAGGTTGCTCAGTTGATCTGGGAAGATCGTTATTATAGATAATAAATAGAAATGGACCTAGCTCCCTCGTGGGACTCCATCCGTTACAGTCCGTTCATGTGATGTAATTGTAAATTGCTTTTTGTCATTAAAATTAATTCCCCCGACAACCGTGTACGGTTTTCTATTAGTCATATATGACATAAGCAAAGAACAATGACAGAATTCGGTCTGGGTTTGTTGTGGCGACCTTAAACTTCATATAAACAAAACCAATAGTTTTTTTTTCTACAATTTTTAATATTTGCACTTTGTCTCGTTAAAGCTGGAGTATTTTATGATGATAAAAAGCATTCCAATTGATTACGAACTAGGTACCTACTTTATTATTTGATTGTTGCCATAGACAATGGTGTGATAGGAATAGACGTGAGTGCTTTTGATCCGTATCGATTATTAAAATATAATTATTAAAATGCAGTTATTTAATCTTTAATTAGCATTATATCAATAAGCTAATAATTTTTGAAGCAAAACAACTTTTAAATAAAATAAAAACGTCACAGCATTATTTTAACGTTGTATCGATTTCACATAAAATTGATTTAAAATGTGCAGCTCTGCTTTTGTCTTTGGCTGTGACAGTTAGATGCTGCACAATACTTCTGTGTTTTGATGTCAATCTGACATAATTTCATTTGATAATTCAAACGTACCTACGTTGTTCATTCATAACTAAAAACGAAAACACCGATATCTTGATTTTCCGGGTTTCCCGAGTGAAAATAGAATTATTTATAGACTCTGTTACTTACGCCAAATTTTTTGAAATATTTTTTATTACTGTGCGCTTCAATTTAATTTCAGACATTTCGATGTATGGAGATCTGCCATTGTCCTTTAGGATGTTACCTCTGATACCATAACGATCAAGCTTAGTTTTTAAGATTGTATGGTCCATGGTTCGGCGATACACCGAAACCGTAGGTAGGTTCTAGGTGATTTGGAAAAAATGGACTGTATTTAAAGGAAGAGGATGTAGGATTGGATACGGGAAGAGGTGATTGTGAGTGGGTATAGGATATTCCAAGGATGGAGGGCACTTACCTTATACGGCAATCTTCTTCGTTTCCGAAGGGCAGTCTCCTGGTGGTTTCGTGATGCAGCTGCTTGTTTTCACTTCACTACACAGTCACTTCCATTTGCGAGCGGTTTTTAGAAGCGGTAATAACTTATAGGGAGCGGCGCGGTGATGCGGTCTAGCGGACGCGTATCGCAAATCGAATGTTCTTGAAAGTTCTGGACTGTCACTCGCGTCGACGATCGCAGCGACCAATCGAAAGGCAGTGCCCCTTCCAGGGAGTGGGATAGAGAGGGACGGAAATATGGTATCGCTCGCACTAGACCAGCATGGAACGATTAACGTTGATGCGATTAGTTATAGATAGGAAGGTAGATGGCGCTACCAGTCCACATGATCAAATCGTCGGTCGAATCACGAAAAGGCGTAACTGTGTTTTAGTAAATTTTACAGCAGAGCCATTTTTATGAAATCATCACGTTATGTACTGTTATAACTTTATGTCTTAAGATTTAATGTGCTTGGTATGATATTTATGTAAATATGTGGCTAAGATTGATCATATTATTAACTGTAGTTTCAGTGTACTGTAGGTAATTATAAGGATATTTATATTTGTTTGAAAAACGTTTCACTTACGCCTTTTGTGATGTACCCCTAATATCAGTCATTTCACTTACGTCCACGTAGGTAATGCTTTAAGTGAAATTGAAATCATCGGTATGCGTTAAAAAAAAATTCTTTCATCAAATCGAGTGATGTAATTCTCTGTGTAAAGTAAGATCACCTAACGAATCAATCAATCAGCCTATCGCAGTCCACTGCCGAACATAGGCCTCTCCCAACACGCGCCACAATACACGGTCCTTAGCTTTCCGCATCCAGTTTGTCCCACCTTTATCAGGTAGTTGGTCCATCTAGCTGGGGGCCGCCCTACCTTACGCTTGCCGAGGCGTGGTCTCCACTCTAGGACACGCTAGCTCCATCGGTCATCAGTCCTTCTACAGATATGGCCAGCCCACTGCCACTTGAGCTTACTGATTCTGTGAGCTATGTCGGTAACTTTGGTTCTTTGCCGGATAACTTCGTTTCGGATTTTATCCTTCAAAGAGACGCCAAGTATAGCCCGTTCCATAACTCGCTGCGTGACTTTTAGTTTGTGGACTAGTGAGTGCCCACGTCTCGGCACTGTACGTCATAACAGGTAGGACGCATTGGTTGAAGACTTTGGTCTTCAGGCATTGCGGTAGGGGCGAAGAGAAAACTCGACGTAGCTTGCCAGACGCTGCCCAACCCAACTAGATCCTGTGGTCGATTTCTTTCTTGAAGTTGTTTTTACCAAGCTGGACTACTTGCCCCAGGTAGACATACTCTTGAACAGCTTCGAGCATCGATCCGTCGACATAAACCGGTCCCGGCACAATATGTTCGTTGAACATAATCTTGGTTTTATCCAAGTTCATGCCGAGACCAACCCGTCGAGAGGCTCTATTTAGGCTTTGCAGCATCTCGCTCAGCTCTTCCAGTCTCTCTGTCACGATGACAATATCGTCGGCAAACCAAAAGTGGGATATGTACTTGCCATTAATGTTTATGCCCAGTCTAGTCCAGCGTCTTAACGACGTCTTCGAGTGCGTTGGTGAAGAGCTTAGGGGATATAACATCCCCCTGCCTCACTCCTCTTCGCAACTCAACGGGGCTAGTTTTACTGTCCTGGAGCTGGACGGTCATAGTGGCCGTGTCGTACAAACATCTCAACACCTAGATGTAGCTTTGATCTTCTGTACAATCTGCCGAACAGTTTGGATGTGGTCTACGGTGCTGTAGCCTTTTCAAAACCCGTCTTGTTCCGGTGGCTGGAAATCGTCGAGTTTTCTGGCGCGGCGGTTTGTTGGGACTCTCGAGAACCACTTGTAGACGTGGCTCAGGAGTGAAATAAGTCTATAATTACCGAGGAATTGTTTGGATTAATCCCTGCCGCCTCTTTCAGCCATCGTTCTACGCGACAGCATTTCCATCCCCATCATTTAGATGGTTGGCAATCCACAACGGTGCGTTTCTCTAGAAACTTTCTGCCTCGCACCTCTAAACTGTGGAATGATCTGTCACTTGCGGTTTTTCCGAACCAATACGACCTTCAAACCTTCAAAAAAAGAGCGTATTCCTTTTTAAAAGGCCGGCAACGCACTTGTGACTCCTCTGGTGTTGCGGGTGTCCATGGGCGGCGGTAATCGCTTAACATCAGGCGATCCGTCTGCTCGTTTGCCCCCTATTCCATAAAAAAAAAAAAAAAAGGTTTTCAGCAGGGTTTTATCACCTTTTCTGAAAAATAGGACCACAGCACTCCCACTCCACGCCTGAGGTGTTAGGCCTTGGTGGGTAACGGAATTAAACAGGCTCGCCAAATCTTTCAGAACTGCTGTTCCACCTGCTTTTAAGAGCTCTATGGTGATTCCGTCATCCCCTGGAGACTTGTTGTTCTTAAGCTGCTCGAGAGCCACTCTAACCTCGCCCTGGTTGATATCAGGGATGTCCTTCGTGTAATGGCGCGTGAGTTGGGCCCTGTGGTCATCATCGCTGAGTCTCGTAGGCTTAGGCATCCGTGATGCGTACAAATCCTTGTAGAAACTCTCAATTTTAGCGAGAATCTCGAACTTGGAGGTTACGGTTTTGCCATCCGCTGTAATGAGTTTCGACAGATGAATTTTCCCAAGCTGGCGAGCGAAGACTTTGATGCCTCGATTCTGTTCAATCGTAGCCGTAATGGCGCGGGTATTGAAACATCGGCGGTCACGTCGCACCAGCTTCCGGATCTTCCCATTAAGGTTTCTTCCATCCGTCGAAGACGTCTGCGCATATGACATTCCTCTTCTTTGCCTCATAAGTTCGAGAGTCTGGAGCGAGAGTTTACTTTGATTGTTAACGCTTTTCCGAGATACACCCTTTCAGACACGTCCTGTAGCGTTTTGAACACAGCGACGGTTTTCTCGGCAACAGTGTCATGGGTTTCCAGCAGTTACAACAGAAACGAGTTTCGACAGGTCTTGGTTTCACTCGCGCAAAATTATGTTACGCCTCTTCGTGAAAAAACATTATTATGCATGAACAGGCGTAACTAGCGATATGTCCCTTCGTGATTTTTTGAATTAGAAGGAAAAGTAGATAGGGCTTTTCGCAACGGTCTATAAGTGCGGTTTCATTGCAATTTTGGCTACGCCTCTTCGTGACATACTGAAACTTGACCTATAAATGTCGATGGTGCTAACATCTCAAAATCAAAAATTTTGTTGGATACGCCCTTTCGTTATTTGACCGATTATTCGCCTGCGTCATATCGCAGTACACCGCACACACGGGGTTTCGATGATATAAAAAATCATAGATGGCCATATTGATAGACATATTTTTTCTAAAACCCTTCTGCTCTTTAGAGATAATATTGAAATTTTCCAAGTAACCATATACTGCCCCATGAATGTATTTTTCAAAGATTTTAGAAAATGTAGGTAAAAGTGCTATTGGCCGGTAGTTTAACATAAGGTCTTTATTTTCTTTTATATAAATAGGTTTGACAATGGCCACTTTCAATCGTTCTGGAAATACTCCTTGACTTATGCATAAATTTAGTATGTGACTAAGATGGTTACAGATAAGGCTACCAACTAATTTAATAATTTTAGTGGAGATGCCATAATAGCCTACGCTATTGGTATTTTTTAGATTTTTAATAATGATTAAAATATTCTGAGGTGTACTAGGGGCCATGAACATAGAATGATTTTTACTGGGTATAGCAGAAGCAGGTTGTGTGCATGACATGGGAACCGGTTGGATTTAATATATAAAAATGTCATTAAAGCTGTTTCCTATCAGAGCAGGGTCCGTTATGGTTTTATTGTTTACTGTTATTTTTGGTATTGTTTGTTTTGGTACATTTAATTTATTATTATTAATTATTTGCCATGAAGATTTCATTTCATTATTGGATACATTAATTTTATATATATATTTTGTGACTTTTTAGTAAGATTAATTATTTTTTTAAACAACTTTGAATAATTATTATAACCTAATTTAGTAGAATGAGATGGTTTTATTCTACTCGTCCACAGGAGTCGTCTTTTCTTTTTGCTGCAAATTCGAATACCCTTCGAGATCCATTTGAGTGTTTTAGCTGCTCGAACTGTTACAAATTTTAAGGCAAAGCAAAGTTTATACATTAGTTGGAACAGATCAAAAAACAAATTGAATGCTGTATTGGCAACATCAGTACAATACATCTCAGAAAATGTCAAACTACTTATATGCTTTTTAAACCTTTTTACATTTTCAGACGAGTAATCAGTTTGCTCTTTACGCCATTTGTTTAGAATGCATGTATGATTCACTGGACATCTTAGAAATGTAATCTTTAATGTTTTAAATAAATAGATTGACTCGGCCATCGCATGAAAACACAATATATCTCATAAGTAATATATATATAAATCACATTGTTCAATGCGATTGACTTGGCAATATATTTATTTAAAACATTAAAGATGTTTAATTAACAGACTTGGTATTACATGGATCTCACAACTTTTTACGGTCGCGAGACTTGTTATTTTTCACAAGTATTGTTTTGATGGGATCGTATTTCTTTTTGTAGATAGTCCTACTTTTGTACTTTCCGGTACATTCTACTTCTTGTACACCAATAACGAATTTTCTTAATTAAAGCTCTTACTGCAAATGTAATTTTGTAATCCTTTATATTTTTATGGGATTACAAAGTTATTTATGCAGTTGATGTATCTCGAAAACTGGACAGAAATTGAAAAATATTTTAATTTTTACTTGATTCATTTACTAAACACTAATAATCGTATTCAAAATTTGAAGCTTCTATGTCTGCTAGAAGTGCCTTAGACTTTTGACGATCAGTCAGTGAGTGACAAAATCAAGAAATTTGAATCGTTATAATTCTTAAACTACTAGTTCAAATTAAATGAAATTTGAAATACACCATGTTTTTTTTACAATGTCTGCATGGTTACTAAAAAAATAGGCTTCTAGTTTTATCCACAACGAAGTCATAGGGGGTTGATAATGCCCTGAATTGCTTCGAAAAAAGGATGGTACGGCCGCCCGTGCCGCTTTTTTGCTCGACTTGGCCACCAACTTGGCGACCCACTAAGTCCAGATTTTTGTGTTATAAGACGACGCCCTCTCTTACATTAAATAATGTATTGGAGTTTGTTTACTTTACAAATTTTAGAATAATGTTTACACCATAAATAAATCGAATCTCTTCCCAGAGTAAACTTTTATTTAATTGTTTCACAAATATGTTTTAAGGATTCCAGCAGCGATATTCTTATAGAAATATGGAGAAGATACCACGACAGAATCAATCCTTAATATGGGAAACCAAATTTCAAGTGAATAATAAAAGTAATCTAAAGCTAGATGTTGAACACTTCTGTATACCTTTCCAAATATAAAAAGCCGTGAAGCTACATATAATATGACCAAAATATGACGTGCTTACTCATAATCTCATTCGATTTAAAGACGTAGCAGTTTTCACATGAACCGGAATTAAGTAGGACAAGTTTTTCGTTTTATCTCCATAAAACGAAAAACTTGTCCAACTTAATTCCGGTTCATTCAAGGGGGATGTGAGGGAACGTGTGTAATGTCCTGAAAGTGACGTTAGCAGCGCCACTTGGGATGTAATATGTGAACTAGTCACATTGATATCAATCTTTGAAATTATGTTCATGTATGATGGAGATTGTGAGTTAAAATTAAAGGGTGCCTTTTGTATGTTGTGTAAAGTATATGATTGTCGTACTGTTTGGTCGAATAGCATTTGCATAACAATTGAGGTTTCAGTAAAGGCTGAAAGAAGGAAGCGCAGCCTTTGGCAGTACACTTCTATATTACTTTGATATTTTGTTAAAGAACGCACTAGTTGGAACAACTTATCTATACTGAAGATGATCTGGCACTAGCACTCAAAGTGTTTATAACATATTATTCAATATCTCTTATTCACACAGTCTTGAAGAGCCGTTTAGCACCTTATTGCTTCTATTTGAGCACTTGTTTATCCGCTCGTCTATCTGATAAGCATCCTTATGTTTTCTTGTTTTTCAAGACATATTAAGCCTGTACGGGTCCTCTACAAGTACTCATCGTCTGTCATTCGCCCAATGATTTCACACTTCGTAAAACAATCCCTTTTATGGCTACCATCACTTCGTTAAAACTAGAAAATGCTTCGACCCAGAAATAATGAATGTCGAATTTGCTTTCTAGCTGCTAGATAGCTATCTTTTGTTTCATCTGAAAACAGAGCATGACACTTTTATACTGATTTTTGCGTACATCCTCTTGACACGCTACTCGTGTATCATATTTCTCGATAGAATTACAGACTTCACAGTCTTTTGTCCCAGCCTACCAATATTTACTTTTTCACTTGACTTGCCGTCACTGGTAGATTTTTGACCATTGAGTAAGGACTCAGCAATACACTTATTCTAGTTTAATACAATATATCTGGTTGAAAAGATACCAATTCCGTGCTTAATTTTGTCATGAGTCTAAACGAGGAAGCGGCAAATTACGGAATTGAAACAGTTTCCAGAAATAATTTTCTCGCTTTAATTTCTCCTCTTAAAGTCCGATGTGGAATACACCTTAAGCTTCAGGGCGACGGAAAACTATTAAGGTTTGTGACCGAATGAAGTTTTTGAAAGTTTTCAACAGCCCAACTACGTGTGAAGTGGGCCATTAGCTGAAACACCATCTTAAAGACTAGTTTATCAGCAGAGGCAAAAAGAAGGAATTAAGTAGAATTTTCTTAAGACCGACTTTTACCGAGAAAATTTCCGAGAGAACATTTCATATTTCACCGTATCTTGGTCGTAGGTTCTGAAGATAAAATGAGTTGTGCCAATAGTGCGGTAGTAAACTTGCTTTTCGGTTTTCCGTGACGTCAGAAACCTAAGTAGTGTACCTATAGCAAGATATTTAACCCCACACGTGATTACAGCACGCACGATCGTGCTCTAATTTTGGTGGTCCGAAGTGTTTGAGGCACAGTAAAAATCGTTCTATTGGTCGCGGTTTTTTCACGTTTTGTTTTACTTAAACCAATAAACGAAAGAAGTAACTATTAGAATAGTTAATATTCTATGCAACTAAATCGTTTTAGAAGGGTGAGGAAAACGAAACGTGCCAAAAAATATTGAAATATAATTACCTGTGTCTCAGTTGCGAAAGGGTCCGCCATTGTTGTGTTTTGTTCCGCGATCTTTATAATAAAAGTTGTCTTGTGGAAGAAATCGGTGAATATTTTATAAAGATACTTATATAGATTTACTTAGAAATAAATAAATATTAATTGTGAAGTGACATTATTCGTGACAAAGACAAGAAATACAGTGATAAAAGGCAAAAACTTTTTAGAAGGGCTATTTCTACTCGTAAAACTCGCTATTTTCGTAAGTTTTATGATAAATATTCTTTTAATAGTTATGAAAGACATAAAAGTACCCAGATTATTTATCTGAAAACATATTTTAGCATCTAAATACTAGCATTGTTGTACATTTTCACTGTTATCGTGTTTCAAATGGTAAATAATTCACAGCCACAGTGTTCGTTACAGTAACAAGGCGGCCTGGCACGGCGAAGTTTTTGTTACGCGTTCGGATTATAATTTTTTTTGTGGCGTTAGATTCGTTTGTTACAAACAAATAATGTATTGTGTGAAAACCTAAAGGTATATGTGATAATGTTTTTGTGTTTATGAACCAAACAAGTAATGAAATTCATTAATATGTGATGAAATGTTTGTGTGAACGAGTGAAAAAAAACAAACCTCTAAGTTTGTAAGCTTGTTTTGCCGGAAAGGTGAGTATTTAGTAGTAATTCATGTTATTATTATGATAGCTGATTTTGTATGCAGCACAATGATATGCAATTTATGTGATATAATTATATTAAGGTGTCATAAATATTTTTTTTTCCGGTAACCTATGCCAATGAAAATTTGCAGCAACGTGACCTTTCGCACTTGTAGCACTTTGCCTTTTGTTTGATCGCACCTCAAGGGTTAAGTGGGAAAGATATCGCTTATCATTATTTTGTAATTATTTTGGCTTAGAGAGTGTTAATTAACAATGGCCAATAAAGTGTTTAACAATAGTCTACAAAATTTCAGATAAATCTAGGAAGCTAGAACTCTTTAGTTCTTAATAGATCCGTATCAGAACCATAATCTTAATTTCGATTTTAGTCCAGAACTCACAATTAAGTGCCAGCAGAGCATGTCACTAGGTCAAAAAAATCTAAAAAAATACATATTCGTCAACTTAAAATTTCATACAAATCTCAGGGGCTAGAACTCTTTGGTTCTTAACAGATTCCTATTAGAACTGTAATCTGAATTTTGTTTCTAGTCGAGAACTGTGCAGCAGTGCATGCAAACTTCCGTGATTTGTGTGAAATTTTTAATTTACGAAATCTTTTTTTTTTTATTTTTTTTCGTATGTTATGCTTATGCTCGAACATAGGTACAGAACTTTTGCTGAAAAGTATCAGGAACTGTAGAACTTATTCGCATGTAGGAAAAACTCACTTTTGTTTTTGATTTGCTACTAATGCTCTGCTACGTGAAGTTAGCAGATCATTTAGTAATTCTTTTTAAGGTAAAAACGGCAGAACTATTTCTGAAAAGTATCAGGAATTATAAAACTCGGCTGCATGCGATAAAAACTCGGATTTATTATTGATCTGCTGGACAATGATCTGCTAAGTTCACTTACATGTCCAAATTTGGGCTCTAATTGATTGATTTCGAGTTTTTCGATGATATTTACATTTTTCCATATATTTTCTGCTCAAACTCGGATAAGAGCTTCGAGACATGTTGTAATTTTGTCTTGTTTTCCAAGAAAACATGCTGAACATGTTTCTGTTTTATTTTCCGAGGTAAATTACGGAGCCAGTGACGCCTGCATTCTCAGGTAAGCATAATTAACCTATTTTAATCCTTTAATCATCTTTCACCACATTCGGAAAGCTGATTTTCTTTAAGAAATTAATACAATGGATATGATTCTGTACATTCATATAAAATCGTCTTACTACCAATTTGTCAAACTACAAAAAATCTTTCCTCTTTCTATGCTCTCCGCATAGCAGTCTGTTGGTATCTCCACTGAGCTATCACTTCATATTATAGCGAATAGTTAGTAGTTAAGACTGAAACTGTCACATATTACGATTCATAAACGCGTCTGTCCCTACCTTATAAGCCCTCATTATTATACAACACTCATGTTCGTATACCGCTGTAGTTATATAATTAAGCTGTTCTCTGTTTAAACGTCAACAGAACCGCTATGAATCAATCGTTGTTATGTACAGGATTTAGCGACATGATGTATCACATGGCTTAATAATTGCCATACAACCGCCTATGGGTGTTTACTAATATGATATGCATCAGGAATGTACATAAATGAAGACAGTGGACCTACTTCGTATACATCTTGTAACATTGGTTTATTGGGGCGAGTATTTGGAATATTTGACCGAATAGTTTGTACAAAATATATATATTCTTATTTACCTCAATAAATTAAAGTATATTAATATACTAGCATGTTGTATAAGTCTGAACAGCTCATTAGAGAGAACTATAAATGTAATACAATCTATATATTAAAAGAATTTGTGTTTTATAATACGAGTCGGCCAGCCCGTTCTACCGAACCAATTCCCATGATTTTTTTTAAATGAAAGCTCTCGCTGCGTAGATTTGTCATCAAGCATTAGAAATTACCTAACTTGCACATTCATCAAGTTATATGCAAAAACAGTTTTCTCCCATACATTTTTTACGTTTTCGTACCCGTAGTCAATGACTTTCTGCTTCTATATATCTGGTTCTCATTGAGGTAGGCGTTTTGTTATAGGCCTTAAACACGCGCTGAAAAGAGCTCTTTCATTTGATGGTATGCTCATTTAAATTGGGTAAGTTTGAAGGAAGATAGGTGTGGACATTGAAATTATTTTTAATATTTTCCTATAAATTTCTTAAGATTCCATTGCTTTCTCTTTCTCTACATGGACGGTTCTAAATTCAAAAATATTTTTATGGCATCTAATAAGTTCTTTGCGGTGACTGCCAGGAAAAAACGTTATGCCTTCTTAAGGTGACCTTGCCAAACTTTCATACGGGTGAGTGTGGTGGTGTGTAAAATTATATCCGATGTTGCTCAAATTATCACTTTAGTGAATTATCGCTGATGGCAGGTAATATTCCCCGAATGTTACCAGTTAACCCTTAATGTTGGGTGAACTGATTTTTCGTATTTTAAATAACGGACTTTCTTCGGGCATCTTATATTTTTTTTATGTGGAAGATATTACAGCGGTTCATAGTACTATTGTCATATAATTATATTATTACAAGTGGTAGTTATGAAAGAAATTGTAGTTTTGGTAAGAATAGTAGTTTTGAGAGAAAAGGTAGGTACTTTTGACAGCACCGGCGGTTTTGGTAGAAATGGTAGTTTTGAAAAAATGGTAGATATGATAGTGTTAGTACGAATAGTAGTTTTCGTAGAATTGTTTTTTGGCATATATTGTAGTTTTGGTAGCAATGTTACTTACGATTGCTACCAAAGCTACCATTCCTACCAAAACTACTAATTTCGACCAGAACTATAAACGTGATTATTACATTTCTAAATTATGATGGATTAATCACACCCATACACAAAACAAAATAAATCGTGCTTCTCGCAGACATATTAAGCTGGATAACAGAAATAAGACCTATTTTCTTACTTATAAAATTTTTTTTTTCTATATTTTTAATTTTGATAGTAAAATATTGACAGATACTTAAAGAAAAAAGTGAAGTTAGCGTAAGTTAGTTACTTAAGTTTCTGATTTAATAGCGTATTTTTTGTGAGTAGTTGTGTTTTCAATTATAATGATGGTTCTTGATAGGAAATTGAAAAATGCTCAGAGAAAGTTTGAACAAAGAATTTTGGTTAGTGACAAATCGCTGTTGGAGATTTGGTACCAGATGGTCCTCCTACTGCTAAAATAACACGGGTGGTAACGGGTTCAGATTTGAATAATTCTACCATCAACAATTTTATTTTCAAGTGATTTCCATTCTTGGTGACGGTAATTGCTTATTCCACACAATTTCTTATTGTTTATATAAAAGTGAGAATAAACATTATGAAATTCGTTTGGCTACTGTTGATAACATACTCAATAAGTAGGTATATAGTAACTTCATTGTTGGGGACGAAGCATATGGCCAGACCATTACAAATGCAACAGATTACAAACGTGTGATGGGTGCCAATGGACAGTACGCAGGCACGGTAAAATAATCTAACAGTATTGTAACTCGGCCGCCTTCGTGAGTTATATACCTACCAGACGCGCCGCATGCGAGCTGCGGCACGATCGCGGCTGTGGGTACTCTTGGCACAGTCCGCACAGTCTAGTTAGTACTCTGCTCGGGGCGCGTAGGTATAACTCGAGTTTCGTGCGTTTGTATGGAGTTACAATACTGTTAGTTATTATTACCGTGACGCAGGGCATGCTGAACTTCAAAGTGTAAGTGAGCTATATCCCGAATGTCAATTCAGAGTTCACCTGGAAAACAGTAATACGATTACTGACTATGGTATTGGCGAAATTGTTCATAACTTGCTATTTTCTGGGCACCTGGACGAAGGACACTACAGTGTCATAATGGAAAGAATGGTAGGGCAGCACAGTCATATTGAAGAACTTTCTTTCGTCAATGTTCACTTATACATATTATATATATCCCTATTGCGCGGCAAACTATTCAGTAATGCCAAGGTGGAAATTTCACGATACCTAAGGTGCAACGCAAAGCCAATGTTGTGAGAAAAGAAGTTTTGTGATATATATATTTTTGGTTAGAATATCATCTTTTTACTTATTTGATAAGGCTACAATGTAGGTACTCATCATACCTATATGTAAGAGCTTTTTTATAATATTAAAATATGCTGTGGAGCAGCACGGGTCCTCTAGTATACTTATTAATATGGTTGTAAAATAGTAAATTCAATACCTGTTACTCGTCATGTATCTTTACATATTATAAAATGAAGTCCCTTCGGCGTTCTATCTGTCTGCATGAGCGCGATAAACTCAATAATTACCGAAAGGATTTTTATTGTTGTCACCTATAGATAGTGTAAGTCCCAAGCAAGGTTTATATGTATAATTTGCAGGTGAAGAGGCGATGTCTAGTGATAATAAGAATATGATTTATTAAGTCGCTAAAAAGAAACATGAATATTAACTTTATATTAAACGTGTCTTAACTGTTTCACACTTTACCGTCATTACATACATTTGATATGATCGTTCAGTATAAGCAGGCATGTTTAATATCTATAATCTGGTGAAGCATTTGTCATAATTGATGACGTGCTGATTACGTCGTCATTACTAATGCAGCTGAATGCCACTTCACGCGTCTATTTGTGTTTTACATCGATTAAAATTGTGTTGTAGACTTTATTTTCAGGAATTGAGTAAATAAATGACAATAAGAATATTTAGCATATAGGCTCTATACAAAAATAAAACTTACAAGATTACACTCTAGTTTTCTTGCAGCGATTTATCGAAATATGTATTTGACAGCTTTAAGGTTTATTTAGTGACACTATAAGCATTTTAATGTAAAATATAGCCCTTAAAAGCTTGTTCTTGTACTTAAAAATAGGTATTGCGTCTTGATAAAAATTACCTGATGACCCAAAGGTCATCAGGTAATTTTATTAATAATATTAATATTTGAATTCTAGCAGTTATCACAGCAAACTATTTTAATATAGAAGGCACAATGTGCCTAGCATATCATAATATATTTCTGCGGTGCGGGTTTTAAATTACTTTGTATACTTCTTGAACTTAAATACAATAATTTATGAAAACAATGTTGAAAAACAGCAAATTATTTTCGTGCACAGCACCCGAGAGATACCTATATAAAGTGATTATTTGACCTGACCAACATTACAAAACAAAAGTGGTATTCAAAAAACAAAAACAAAAACGCAAACGCAATAATACATCACGTCCTCATATTAAAGTATAACGCATTACCCATAACTTACGAAACTGAAAATACGGAATACGAAATCCCTTCCCCGTGGACCTATCAATTTTACGACAGGAACGTTAACGCGGGAGAACGCAGTTTACGAGCCGTGATACGGTTCGTATAGTATCGTGTATAGGACGTATCCAGTACAATCGTAAACACAAGAGGATCGATTTCACCTGGTACCGGTTAGTTAGCATAGGCGGGGATGCTGCGAAGAAGGTGTGGTGCGTATGGTCACAAGGCTAAATGAGTTTAAAGGCTAATAAACGGCGATCAAATAGACAGATGTATCGATAGTTGTTCTTGTTCGGTAACTATGCGTAATTAATCGTACTTTTGGGAAGGCTGCGACTGTAAATTTTATGATATTGCCGGTGGTAGCTTAATTGATAAATCTCGGTTAATTGATCAAGTAAGAGTTTTTGGGTTGCTTTAGTTGCTGTTGAGTTGGTACTGAGAGTCTTATAAAAGTGATAGTGAGCATAATAATTTGCCTTTTGAAAAAATATGAATGCATTGTTACGGGTTTTACTATCCAGCTTACAATGTAAATGAATAAATTAAGATAATGCAAAGTAAAAAAAATCATTTCTGAGTTTTCTTAATTTTGATAATACACCATTAAAAATTTTGGCATTGAGAAAAACTGTAAACATCGATTCTTCAATCAAATATCGATTCGTTGAATTCATTTTATTTGGATCTTAATATGATTTGAGTTTATTTGTGTAATCTACCTAGATTACACACACAAACTTTTGGAAAGTTTGGAAATAAAGTCTAAAGTGGAGACCGCGCCATAGTGTAGCAAACGTAGTGTAGGGAGCCCTCCGAAGATACATGCAAAATAGCTGGCACCGGCTGTACGCGAAAAGCCAAAAATTGGGCTCAGTGGCGTGGCATTGGAGAAGCCTATATCCGGTAGTGGAATAGGGCGGGCGAGCTAATGATGACGATGATGATTTTTTTTCTCATCAACAAGATCAGAATATTATTGACTAGTCTACTAGCTTCTAAAATAAACCTACATATATCCAAAAAAATATACATCATAAGTATGTAGTGGTCTAGCTTAAGCTCTTCGGAACGGATGGGTATTGTTAATTTATGACACTGTCCTGGAACAATGCCCAGCGCGTATTAGAAATGTTTGCAGAAATATATGTAATGTTGCCATAAGGAAATACGAATATTTACTATATTTATATTCATTTTTGTTTAATTGTTGGTACAAAGTCACTCTGCTTCCTAAATGTGAGTAGGCATTATGCAGGATTAGTACTCGTGTTATGCCTTTCCTCCACTTAATCTGCTACTGAAATCGTAAAACAGAAATGGAGGAAAATAAAAAATATTGTACCGCCATTCCTTTCGACAAATCCTTTCATTTCAACTATTTGCTTGCTGAGTATTAAGGAATAATTTGAGTAAAAAGAGGTACAATATTTTAACTTTATCTTTATTTGCGTTATATGATTTCGGTGACATAGTCGTGCTAGAAAGAGTGCAAAATGGGGGTCCAGTTAACAAGATGTGAAATCATGCAGTTATGCAAATAATTTTATTAAAGGGTGAAGGTACTCGATTTTGTTTTATTTGTATAGCGGTCGTACTGAATTTCATTTAATTACTTATAATTATAATGGAAATACAAAATCTGAGCACATACTTACTCTCTGCGTATTTCGATTCATGAGCTACAAGCCCGAGAGTTTATTGTTCTTGATACCCTCATGTCATGCTCCCTTAATGCGGTCATGTGTACTAGCTTGGCTTATCGCTGGTTGATAGACGAGAATCACTAGTTAAAAATAATAAATGTACGTAGTTATTTTTTAATTTTGTTAATTCTACCCTCTACTTCATACTTCATTCGGGCTCAGGACCGGTAAAATTTATCGTTTAACAAGTAATTAAATACGGAGGTATGTAATTAGAAAGCAAACAAATATCAAAATAAAAGAAGGTGTTCTGGACTCAAAGAAAAGAGGAATTTTGGCGTATTAATGAAGTTAGAATCATCTGCTATTTACAAATATTATTTTATCATCATCATGTCAGCCTAGAGACGTCCACTGCTCGACATAGGCCTTCCTCAGGGTGTGTGGAGAACACAGACCGATTTTGAGCCGCCCGCATTAAATTATTATTTACTTAAGTATGTTTTATTTACTAAACTTACAAGTATTTCCATTGTCCTTCGAAATGTCCACCACCGTTGTCAAAAGATCCAATATGCACTGTTTTAATTATTGTTTGACACTGACCGGTTCACTTTTGTACACTCACAATAAGATGTCCATGGGTACACAGCTGCACTCGCGATTTTTTCACTCAAAAAGTACGCACGAAGCATAACTACATACTCCCGTGATTTGAACTGATATGATAGGCCATCGCGTCGGGCAAACGTAGACAAACAATTAACTTTTGCAACGAAATTAGATACGTTCACTTTCGCTAGCAATTTAGCACTGTTTGTCGCATCGTCGGGGCGTGGCGTAGGCGCAGGGGGGGGGGGTGTTGGTAGGAAAATTTATCAATGGTTCATTTTACTATGATAGTATGCTGGTCGGTCATAGTATTAGTATTGCATTTACCAATTATCACGTATTTTTGAGGACAGTTTTGAGACAATTTTGGGACTTAGTGTTTTTATTTTTTAACTACATAAATATGATCAGTTAAATATACTTAGTGCTCTGTTAAATTTTTTGTACTAATTAAAAAATAGCGGTGTATATGGAAATAAACAGAAACTTTGTATGTTTTTGCTTTTTTAACACTGTTAATATTATTTAAGTATTCAAATTAAAAGGCGATGTAGACAAAATTAAGTATGAATCAATTTTCCACAAAAACAACATCATCATACCGATTACTCAGTAGCAGCCCGGAGTCTGGTGATGTGCGCGGTAACGGCAATATAAAATAGCAAATCGCCCCCTATTACGTGGGACCTAAAAATTAATGGCGAAATGTGGGTGAAATATCTACACCTCTGCCAACCCCTTCGGGGATACAGGCGTGAGACTATAAATAAAAAAATAAATAAATAACTTTATCATACTGCAAGAAAGGAATACAATAAAACATATTTTTCTTTATAGCGTCTTATTGAAAATGGAATATATTTGTAGGCGAACCTCATTGGTAACCTCATATACTACAATCTTCTTTTAGATTGCTACTGGCCGTATAGAAGAATGACATTCCCATAGCGAACACCGGGTGCTGGCGTGGTGGACACTTTTTGAATGTGATTGAAGCTTGTAACTGCTGACGGGGCGCTCGCAGCCACGTGATCGGTGGATGTTAGTTTTTGATAGAAATTGTAATTGTTTTCTATGATTATTTATTGTACTGGAATCGAAAGCCTCTGACCCTAAGTCGAAAGACTGAATCAGAAGGGGGATGCGATGGGCATGAACAGGAGATGGCATTCAATCTTGGAAATACAGAGCCCAGTGTGAGTACCCATGATTTTCTAACCAATATCGAGGCAGAAAAAAATTAAGTATGAATAAATTTTTGTAAGCAGCGGGTAGCGGATGGATGCGGTTGGCTCGGGATCGGTCCTTTTAGAGAGCCTTAGGGGAGGCCTATGTCTAGCAGTGGACGTCTTTCGGCTGATACGATGATACCGTAAGTACAAGTATTAAAAGAAATAAAATTTCAAATTATTTGGGTGTATAGCGCAGCTTTGCAAATGGACTATAGTTGTAATGGACTAATTTGTGTTTGCACAAAACCGCTTATGTAAAGAATCATCAATATAAATTATAGAATAAAACTCACTAACACGGTGGTTGTGAACGCTATGTTACACAGTCCCTTCTTTTTTTTTCTCTACTAACTAAACCACAATAAACCTTCACACTTCTAAACCAGCAGCAAACATTCCCAAGTAAAAGTCGTAACTATAAATAGTCCAATTGCTTCAATAAACTTGAATCTGATGGTAAACACAGTCCGGGTCACCGAGCAAACATGTCGTCGCAATGAAATAATTATAACTGACTAGGCGGTTAAGAAACTTATAACGAGAGTCCAAGTATGAAGCACAACTTCTAGAGTTCACAACACCAATTAAAGTTAGCTTTTCAAGAGTTTTGCTCTATAATATATTTTCTGGAGCGTGAAAACTCGCTTACAAGATTGTTTAGAAATTTTTTGGGACTGAATTTCTAATACAGAGCTTCTTCAGACTTCAGAGTTGTGACAATGGGACACAGAAATCTTCCTTTAGGTTTTATATGTAGGTAAGGCAATACACATTGTCTGACATAGATTTTGGTTTTTAATGGTACTGAGAAAGAAAACCCAATTTTTACTTTTAATCGATGTAATTACCTTCATCTAGATTAGCTACAGTACAGGGGAAGATCATCAATTCGTGACAGTCCAAATACTGATATTCTTGCCTTAACTAACTAGCTTATAACTGTGATTCTTGTTGAGCCTTGCATAATTGCTAGGTTGGTATAGAGTTTAGTATCAAGATTTCCGTCTGTTCGCAAATATATTATTTGCTTAAAGTATTTTCCTTAGTCGCCTCTTACGACACCCACGGAATGTACACGGAATATAACTGCACTAGTAAAATTATCTCATAAAGCAAGGTTATCCTAAATTTTATGGAGAGAGTTCGCAAGACTATAACTTATACGAAGTTCAATTGGAGAAACTACCTGCCCCTATACAGCACGTAGTAAAGATATATTCGGGACCTAGAACTGCATAACTATATATTTATTAGTAATGTTGAAATGCTGGAAGCAGGATATTGAACTCCTTGAGTGCGAAATCATAACCTGCTGTGTAAAGTTATTGCTAAATATAACCATACGCTATCAACTGGTCTACGAAAACAGCCATTTAATTGTAAAAGATTATTATCTTGATTTGTTAAGACATAACAACATAAACCAGGTGAAAAAAAATTAGGTACAATAATTACGACTCTTAGTTTAATTTCTTCTAAAACATTTTGTAAAGCAAACGAAATAGGAAAAACTTACGCCATTGGTGTCGTTAAAAACTTTGAGAACGCAGCCCAACCCTAGAGAAATAAATGTGATAGTCCTAACGCTCCTAACTTTCAACTCTTCGGTTCCACTGAAGTTTGTTTTAATACATTTTTCTAAGCGCGAAACCGTGAAAACTGTTTTAGGTGTTAGTCTTACATTTTTGTGGATATTTCTTTTGAATTTGACGGTTTGTAAATATTGTAAATATTTATGCGTAGATAACTAACATATATCTTTAGTTAAAATACACTTTCGCCAAATTGAACATAACATTATATTCCTTCCATGGCGGTCTGGGAAATGTGTCTAGACCGTCCATAGAATACTTAGTGAGTTTTTTGCAATATCTTTGTTTATTAGCCAGAAAGCCTATCATTTGTTATCTTTTACCAGCTGATTTTTTTAAGTAAAGCATTTTAAAACACAAAACTTCAAATGTTTTTATCCTTGAATTAATATACCTTAGTTACAAAAAGTTATATTCATTTAGATAAAGATAAGATAAAGATAAAGGTATTTTATTTTGCAAATATGGGTTACATTTTTGGTGACACTTAAAGTAAACATATACAAGTTCAGCCATATCTTACCAGCTGGCATGCAAAAATAACATAAGGAAAAAAAAAAATAAATCAGTAAATAATTTACAGTGCCATTTAAATTGAGTCTATAAAAAGTAATTTACATTTTATGTATCGGAATGAAAAAAGGATAAGATACAACAAAATAAGTTAAATACCAAGATGGATGTCAACTAGAACTTACTTCTGATAAAAAATCTGTAATATTGTAATATGCTAAGAATTTTCGTAAAGCTTTTTTAAATAACATAGTATTCAGTAATCTCCAAGATTGAGGTATTTTATTATATATGATCGGTGCCATACAGAAGACACTTTTGCGCATAAGTGCTGTCCTAGAAGTATGGAGACACATCCTACTATTGTCGCGTCTATTACGTGGTACAACATCCGTCAGTCGTTCAAAGCGGTTGGGATTTGTCTTTACAAACATTGCAACTTCCAGCACATATAGGCATGGCAAAGTTAAAATATTGTGTTTTTTAAACAACGGTTCACAGCTGTCTGTAGTTTTAAGATGGAACATAGATCTTATACATCTTTTTTTGTGCTTTAAAAGCAGTTTATTTTTCACTTGAGTTTGCCCAAAATATGATTCCATATCGCAAGTGAGACTCGACAATGCCATAGTAGGCAGTGAGAAGTGCATCAGTGCTTATAATGGAAGACAAGGAGTATAACGCATAAGCTGATTTACTTAACTTTTTGCAGAGTATGTCAATATGCACTTTCCAATTTAACTTATTATCTATTTCTAAACCTAAGAATCTTGTATTTTCTGTCTCATTTATAATTATATTGTTGTGGTGTATATATAAATTATTTCTATTATTATAACGTTGACTGAAATGCATTACTTTGGTTTTGCTTAAATTATTGATCAGATTACTGCTGTCTAGCCACTGCACCATCGTTTTTATTGTGTTGTTTATATCACTTTCAAATGTATCTATACTTTTACAAGGTATGGTTATAGTGCTGTCATCTGTAAAAAGTGTCAATGGTTGTTCTATATATCTTGGCATGTCATTGATATACAATATAAATAGCAGAGGGCTGAGAACGCTCCCTTGTGGTACTCCAAAATTTACAGATCTTTGTGATGACCTAAATATGTCTTCGCGTTTATTGAATAACTTTATTCTTCTTATTTCAGTTAATTGTTTTCTGTTACTTAGATAAGATTTAATTAAATTTAGGACATTACCTCTAACACCGTAATTTTCTAACTTATTTAAGAGGATAGAATAGTGCACGTAATCGAACGCTTGCGTCATATCGCAAAACACCGAACATACAGGCGTGCGTTCGTCTACGCTTTTGTATACTTTGTGTAGGAAATCATATATCGCCACATTAATTGTTCTTTGCTTTCTAAATCCTTTTTGTTCCTCACAAAAAATATTATATTTTTCTATATAGTTATTCAGTTGTATGTAAATATACTTCTCATATACTTTTGATAGTATAGGAATCAGTGAAATTGGCCTGTAGTTATTCCATTTGCTCTCTATTAACTTTCTTAAACAATGGTTTTACTATAGATGTTTTTAGCGCATCTGGATATATACTAGTATAAATGCTCAGATTTATTAAGTAGCTCAGATGCCTGCATATATCGATGGCTACAAATTTAAGCACCTTTGTGCAGATGTCATCATATCCAACACTATTGGTGTTTTTCAAACCTATTATAGTTTTAAATATGTCATATGGTTCACTGGGTGCTATAAACATTGAGTTCATTTGTTTATTGATATGATGATGATTATGTGTGTTTTGTTTAAGTTGGAGTTCAGGTTTGGGTTTAATTTTATCAATGAAATAGTTATTAAAGGCCTCGCTAATACTCTGAGGTTCAGTTAATGTTTGGTTATCCAACTTGATTTTATTAATGTGATATCTGGGCATATTATACTTTGATCTATTAATTATCTGCCAGGTAGTTTTAGATTTATTAACTGAACTTTTTATTCTGTAATTATTTTGTGCTAATTGTGTAAGATTTATAATCCTTTTAAATAATTTAGAGTAATTATTGAGCTTTATTTTATTAGTCTGGCTCGGTTTCAATCTCGACTCCCATAATAGTTTTCTTTTATTTCTGCTGCATATTTTAATTCCCCGTGATATCCATTTGGTTTTATTCATTGCATTTATTTTAACAGTTTTAAATGGAAAGCATAGGTTATAAAATAATTTAAAAGTGTCTAGGAAATAATTATATCCTATATTCGGATCATTTACGTCATATATATCCGAAAAAGAAAGATTCTCAATACAGTTTTTAAACTTTATCATGTTTTCTAGACTGTAGTCCCTTTTTGTTACTTACCAAAATTTAATAGTACATACCTTTTGTACCGGACATTGAAGCAATTGGGCTGTGTGGTCAGATAGTGCAAACTCTAGTACCTCTGTCTTACACTTCTTGTGAAAATTATGCGCAAAATTGTCTATACATGTTTGGCTGGCCATACGTGTTGGTTGTTTGAAAGCTAATTTTAAATTGAAACTCAGCAGCAGATATTCAAATTCTCTGGAAAAATAATTTGATTTAAGCATATCAATATTAAAGTCTCCACCAATAACAATATGTCTATAACGTAGCTTTGCAATTTCCTTCATAAGAACCTCAAGCTTATTCATACACTCACTTAAATTATTTACATTCGGTATTCTATAAACACAAATAATTACAATCTTACAATCAGTCAGCTCTACAGCACAACATTCAAAAATACCTGAGCATGATAATTTCGCTATATTTGGCAGCTCCTGCCATTGATATCCATGTTTAACAAGGATGCATGCACCACCACTTTTTTTTTTTTTCTACAGTAGTTTGCAGCTAAACAATAGTTTGGCACATATAATTGACTTTCGTGGCCTTCCATAATAAAATGCTCAGTAATACATAAAATATCTACGTTTTTTTGTTTATTTGCTAATTCATCTAAGCACACGATAAGTTCGTTTGTCTTATTTATCAAACCTGCTATGTTTTGATGTAGTATATTGAGATATTTAGTGGCGAAAAAACTCTTCTGCTGTATCGATCTCGGGGTACGCATGAGTGTTCGACGTCTCACGCTGTGTTTTCGCATCGTGAGTATAGTTAGTAACGAGCAGTTTTAAATTTTTAAATATGTTAATCATACAAATCTTACTAAGAGATCCAGTTCTTCTTGAAAACTTTGTATAATCATTTTTTAAATCTAAATTAGAATCGAAAAGAAATGCATAGTTATGAGTGAAAACATCTAAATATAACATGTTATTAAATGTTTCTATTCGGCAATTATACATCACAGAGTAATTATTTAGTTTATATGTTGGCACACATAAAATAATATTCGTATGTTTAATATTAGATAAAGTATTACGTATATATATTATTAAGTCCAAATAATTGCTTGTCCGTCTGAAATCTTCCTCACCGATGAGTATTATGCAGTAATCTCTCATTGTTAAGTTAGCTAGTTTCCGGTCTATGTTGTTAAGTAGCGTTTTTATTCCACAGTTAGGTGTCAAATAATGGCAAATTTGGTAATCTGGAAATGAATTTTCTGCAGTTTCTAGTATGGCGTTTCGGTTATTGCTGCTTACTATGCAAATTTTAGGCAACGAAGATGATACTTTTATTTGCATGGAATGTATTTGTTGTTGCGTCTCTTGTGACTCCGTAGTTTTTCTAGACATAAGCTCGTGCTTGTTATTTGGTGTTGATGAGGAACGCACGGTGGTTTTGACAGGCGTATTTATACATGTACAATTTTTCTCCTTCATACCCTGTATTTGTATTTTAAGTTCGGTATTTTCAGTGGATAGCATATTAATTTGCGTTTGAGCTCTGTCTAATTTTTGCTGCAACATTTCAAGTTGTTGTTTTAAATACTCTTCTGTACTGTCTTCGCAACCTGACATGTTGGGCATAGAATCACTGGTAGTACCATCTAGTATCTGTTCAGATTCATCTTCCGAAGTTTTTTGTGAACGTGTCTGTGTTCTGCGAAATGTTATATTCTCAAAGAAATTCATGTTGCAAATTTTTTTACTCTTTGAAATGCAGTTGATGTGCGAGTTTTAATGGTTTAATGTTCACAAAATAATGCTTATATTGATAAATCACTGTATTAGTTCGTGTGTTAGTTTTGCACTAAAATTTATTGTTTCACTGTTCGTACTCTTCCACCAACGATAGATGACGATTATTGGATGGATAATAACTGATATATAAACGTAATTGACTATAAAGTAAGGAAATTATATTTTAAAAGCTATTTATATACGGAGCAGATGTTTACATGGCACTAGCGGTAACCATGGCAACCCTATTATATAAATGAATACCCTATATCCTATTGAAGATATTAAATAATAGAATATTGAAAGGCGTAATTTCAGTATTCTTCCTTTTTATATCTCTTCTAGTTTATTTGTTCCACTATTGCATAATAGCGATATTTAGGCTATAATATTCCCGTGTGGCTTCGCCTGCCTCCGTTGACAGGTGGTGAAGTGCTGAAACTAATTCCTGCATTATAATATTAGATTTGTAATCCCGTGAGACGAACTCGCTGACCGAGTAACAGGCATTCAAGCTGGCTATATCTATTTGTTGTGGTTTGTTGTAACGCTCTGGAATAGCCCTAAATTATACAATAATTGAGTAGATTCGTGGTATTGAAGTGACTTTGTTTAAGAAATAACTGGATGTTAATTAATAAATGTAACGAAATATACCTAAAAACATGAAAACAAACAATCAATATTTTTTATGTGGCTTTGTTGCCATCTCTGGTGTCTAAGCTTTTTGTTATAAATTCTATTGCCTATAAATATTGTAATGTTTATTTCTCATTATGAAATTTTCGTACGGGGTAATCTCCGTGCAATGTTTGTATCGATTTATTACCGAAACACGGCTGGTGCCATCTAGAACAAATATTTTATAATTATGTCTCAAGATAGTGGAGTAGATCTCAGTAGAATATTTGGCTCAGATAGTTGATTTTAGAAGCCTAAATAAAGAATTATGTACGTAAACCACGGCTTATATTTAACTGAAGTGAACGGAAATGTTTTAAAAATACGAACCACATTTACTCTTTAAAACAAAAAAAGAGTCTCGATATCCCCAAGGCACGAAAATTTCTTGGCAAAATTTTCTTTGCTTATTAATGCATGAATGTCTTTGATCTCAGAATCACAGTCGGGCTATGCTATCCGCGATTCGCGTGACCCCGCCACAACACGGGACCGTAGTGGACACCAAGATGGATTTAGTGAGTACGCCTTTAGGGGAGAGCCTCACACACCTCCTCCGCCAGCCCACAACTCGATCGTACGATTCGGAGCTCATATGAGTGGCGGAGTCGAGACAGCTCGTAAGGAGTTTCCACCGCGCAACAAAAATAAAAAAAGGGATCACAGTCGGGCATTGAAAACCTCAAATCATCATTGCCTTGCCCTGGTCCCAATTTATTCGGGGTCGGCACAGTATGACCTTCGTTTCCATACTTCTCTGTCACCAGTCATCCGATCGTTTATCCCTTTCTCTTTCATATCCATCCTTACACAGTTCATCCATCTTTTCCTTGGCCGCCCTCTCCCTTTTCGTCCTTCTACGTGCATATTCATCACTTTCTTGCCTACGTACATCTCATCTCTTCGCATAACATGTCCATACCAGGCCAATCGACTCCCTTTTACCTTTTCATCAATGGGCGCCACTTTCATACTACCTTTAATGTAATCATTCCTAATTTTGTCCATTCTTGTCACTCCACACATCCATCGTAACATTCTCATTTTAGCAACATGCAATCATTTCTCATCCATCTTCTTTGTAGCCCAACACTCAGCTCCAAACAGTACGACAGGCCTTATAACCGCCTTATACATGAGGTCTTTTAACTTCACAGGCATTTTGTGATCGCATATTGTGCTTGAGACCTGTCACCATTTCATCCATCCTGCGTTAATTCGTTGCCTAACATCCCGATCAATTTCGCCGTCATCTTGCAGGAGTGAACCTAGGTAGCAAAAATCGGAGCATACTGGTAGAGGTGTATCGCCGAGTGTAACCGGTATAGGACTGGAGAGACCGCCAAAGTCACAGAACATATACTCTGTCTTGGTTCTGCTTATTCTCAGGCCTACATTCTCCAATCTCTGCCGCCACTCCTCCAGCTTGCTCTGCACCTTTTGTCCACTCTTTGTGCTACCAGAACGATGTCATCGGCAAACAGCATGCACCAGGGTGCCTCTTCCTGTATGTCCGATAATATAGCATCCATAATTAACAGCATGAGGTAGGGGCTAAGGGCCCACCCCTGGTGCAAGCCTACGGCCACATCGGATCTGGCTGTGATACCAGCCGCGGATCGGACTTGCGTTCTGCGTTCAGCGTACATGGCTTGAATTATCGTCAGGTATTTTCCAGGCACTCCTTTCTTCTTAAGAGCCCACCACAAGACTTCACGAAACACTCGGTCATATGCCTTTTCAAGGTCGATGATTACCATGTGCAAGTTTTTATGTGCCTCCCTGTATTTTTCGCATTTGTCGAAGTGCAAAAATGGCATCCACCGTACCTCGACCAGGCATAAAACCGAATTGGTTTCGTGAAATTTCACCCTCGTCTCGCAGGCGTCGCTCAATTACTCTCTCCCATACTTTCATACTATGAGCCATTAACTTTATTCCCCGATAATTGTTGCACTCTTGATTATCACCCTTAGTTTTAAAAATGGGCATCAGGTAACTGTTGCACCATTCCTCGGGTATAGTCTCCTCGTGCAACAGCTTATTGAAGAATAAAGTCAGCTACGCCCATCCATCATCTCCTAACGCTTTCCATCTCCCACTGGTATTCCATCTGGTCCTAACGCTTTCCTATTCTTCATTCCACTAACAGCCTTTTTGCCTTTTGTTTAGTGAAGGAAATAAGTAAAGATGAAGTAAACATCTTTACTTATTTCCTTCACTAAACCAATATTCATCACCTCACTTTCAAGTTTTCCGCTCCAATCGTTCTCTTCATTCATTAACTTTTCAAAGTATGTCCTCTATCTTTCTTTTATTCTATCGTCGTCCATAAGAATCGCTCCTGTTTCGTCTTTCATGCACTTAATATAGGATACATCCTTTGCCTTTCTCTCTCTAGCTTTAGCCATGCTGTATAAATATTTATGACCCTCGGGATTTTCCAGTAACCCGTACAAGTGGTCAAGGGCTTTGGATCTAGCAACGGCTACAGCATTTTTGGCTCTTTTTTTACATTCATCGTATTCTTTCTTCTTACTTTCTTCCAAAGATTCATTTTCTCCTCTCACCAGCTGCGATTCCTTAAACCGTGCTTTGTTTTCCTTAAGCGCATTCTGTACCTTTTTTGTCCACCACCATGTGTCTTTATCTTTGATACACACTTTATAAATTTACACATCTCTTTCCAACTCTCTTTGACCCGCACAATTACCAAACCGAATACCGAAACAATATGTGTTCGACAAGAAATACAAAATCCAACTGTACGAGGATCTACATGGAGGAGTTGTTAACCACAACGAGCTGACGATCTTCACAGATGGGTCTAAGACGGATACAGGTACGGATTTAGGAGTATTCTCCGAGGACCTAAACATCAACATCGCAGCACCGCTGGGAGCCTATAACACGGTCTACCAGGCCGAATATTTTGGCTTAATCCTAGCTGCCACAGCAATCATGGCACAGGTAAGAGAACGATCCATTAGGATCCTCTCAGATAGTATGGCTGTCCTTTCAGCCCTCAAAAGCCATACTATCACCTCGGCACTCACGCTTGAATGCCACCAGAAACTAACAGAGGTAGGTAAACTAAACAAATTAACACTGCAATGGATCAAGGGCCACAGTGGCTCAAGAGGGAATGACGCAGCCGACGTACTTACCAGAAGAGGGACCACTTTAGAGGTGGTGGGACCCGAGCCCATTATTCCCCTCCTTTCTAGTTTTTATCGCAACCTGGTAAGAAATAGGACCAGGACCCAACACAACCAGTCCTGGATTGGTATTGAAACATGTAGGCAGGCCAAGGAGGCTCTTCCCGCAGCAGACGGTAAGATAGCCAAACAAGTCCTCCGGCTGTTCAAACAACAACTGCGGACAGTCACGGCCATCTACACAGGACACGGATTCTTTATTAAACACCTATTTACTAAAGGTATCACCGACAGCCCACTGTACAGTGCCTGTATGGCAGTAGACGAGACGGTAGCCCACCTGCTCCTCGACTGCCCTGAGGTCGCACAGTACAGGCAGCAGTACTTGACCAGATACAGCACCCTGAGGGATGCAGTGGGCCACATCAAGAGTCTGCTGGCTTTCCTCGAAGAGCTGGCGTGGCTGGAATGACGATTCCATTCCCACCCGCACGCACAATACACGCCAAAACGTGGAGTTGTGGAAACAGACACTGCTATCGTTCATATCGCCCATTTCTAACATTTTATCTACCACTCTATCTCTGAATTTTTCTACACATTCATTATTCTCTAACATATGACATCTTATTTTTGGAAGCAGTTGCTGCTTGGTTCTTTGAGAGCTTAGTCGAATCTGAAGTTCAACCGTCAGGAGCCTGTGCTGCGAGACTAAACCTTCTCCTGGTACCAGTTTGCAGTCTTTGACACAGTTGAGTCAATTATGCCTTAGTCGGAAATAATCAATCTGTGTCATGTGGTGGCTGCTATTATACTTATGTAACTAAATGTTGCACTCTTTTCTGAAACCAAGTATTTGCAACTGCTAGGTCAAAAGCGGCAGCAGCTTGGAGAATTGCTTCTCCTTCACAATTTCGGCTGCCGAATCCCCAACCTCCATGTACTCTTTCATACTCTCCACTTGTTTGTCCCACATGTCCATTAAAATCACCTCCAACAATAATCTCTTCATTCTCCGGTTTACCCGTCATCATGCTATCGAAATCCATCCAAAACTTCTCTTTCTCACAATCATCACATCCTACCTGAGGGGCATACACACTTATCACATTTAAAAATAATACCTTGCTACATCACTTTCACAGCAATCAGTCTATCATTAATAAAATTCTGTTTACACTTGTCACACTTTCTGTCAGATTTTCGTCTAACACAATTTCCACGCTATTTCTTTTTCCATCACTTCCACAATAATAAAACTTGTATCCTTTTCCAATCTCTCTAACTTTCGTACCTTTCCATCTAGTTTCCTGCAGGCATGCCAGATTTATTCTTCTTCTTTTCAAAACACCAGCTAACTCTCTAGCTCTTCCAGTCATCGTACCTACGTTCCAACTTGCATACCTCACCTTTACATCACAGGCTCGCTTCTTATGTTGCACTCGCCCGGAGTAGTGCAACAACCCTTGCATACTTCTCGCAGGTGCCGAGTGCTGTCCCTGCGCGTCGCCTGCCGGGAACGCCCTAATCTTTTCGCACTCATTGCCATACGTGGCCATGCTACAAAAAGTTTTGGCATGTATTTTACCAGCCGGCCGCCTGTCTGACGCCAACCCTCCTTGGGAATATTATCGTTATAAAGGAAGAGGGGTAGGAGATACGGGGTAAATGGATAGGAATATATCCTACAAGGACAAGGAAGAAGGGTTTGTAGGTGTAATCACTGGAAAGGATATTGAGTAGTGACTACAGCAGCTCGGAGAGCCGGGATCGCGAACCCGAAGCCCTGTGTAATGGTCGGACAGACCAATACACAGAAGCAGCCCCTGACTTGAAAACCTCAAATATTACCGAGAAATTATTACCAATAGATATGTAATTATGGAACAAAGAGGACGAGGAGAGGCAACGATAAATATATTAATTACAATTATAGTACACCGTTTTATAAACTAGCATTATACTAGTTATACTCAATATAAGTAAAATTATTTCTAATTTTTTTTTATGTAGATTGTGTATCTTCATATACCTTTCGGGTACATTTCGGAGAACTCTCATAAATGCTGGTTTCATCATTATGCTTTCTATCATCATTTAGCAAACGGTAAATATAACAATTTAATTTGGAAATGTTTCCGTTTGTTTGGACCGTCGGCTTTACGTGCAGAGGTTGATAAGTTAAATTTTGACCTCTATTATAGAAATAAAAGCAATAACTTTATTCATCATTGATACTACGTCCTTACCTTATTATCTTAATATAAGCGTAGATGTTTCAAAAAATTCAGTATTAGCCACCGAATAATACAGTTTACACAAATAAAGCCAAGACTGAAATTACACACAATACTCTCTATTTTATAATACAGCTACTGCAGCAGTAGTAAGCTATTCTCCTAGCAATTGAATTCTTAAAGCTCTAAGCCGGTATACATTCGCAACTCTAAGCAACATAGAACAACGTCCGGTAATCCGTAGGTTATGAGAGCTGTATCCGTGTGTGTAGACACAGAGAATCCGCAATTTGCAAACCGATGCATCGCATCCCTATTCAGTGACCAGCCATTTACATAGTGCTGTGCTGCTTTGTATTGTGGGTTAGGTGTTTTCGGTTCAAGGAATATTTAGTTTGGGATATTTATTTTATCGTTGCTCTGCAGGCGTTTGCTTGGCCAAATAACACATAAAGATTTTGCTGTCTTGCACGTTTTCTATTCCCAATGTTGGCTTTATTTAATGAAGACTGGCTCTATTATTAATGCTCACAAAACACAAATGAAAGCATAATACAAATCGGTCTATCCAATTCGAAAGAGTTTAGTGGTACATAAAAATAAACGCAAGTAAAAGGCTACACAGCTGTGTTTTTCAGCTGTAATCTCATGAAAGAGTAATATTATTTTGACATGACTGTGTGCTAGTGTATCTATCTGTGGCACCGTAGCTCCCAAACGAATATACCAATTATGATCCTATTTTTTTTTTGTTTGAAAGCGAACAATCATAGTTCATACTAAAAATACACAACAACACGCACACAAAACTAAAGCTAAATTACATTTTATCGCAACTGAGTACTGGAATGATTGTGGTACTTGTGTGTATATGTCACGTTTCTTCTGTTTGTCTTTCTTGTATCTGGTATGCTATGTCTATGTATGTCTTTATTGTCGATCGATAATTTTTGGTTTGAAGCCTGTTTAATTTTGAATATTTATTTATTGGCGGCGAAGTAAGATGGGTTTTGTATGGTAAAGTATTAGGAAGTCGAATTCGAGTAGAAAGTTTAGAAAAGCTTCGTTTTGTGAAGGAAGTAAGAATGTTAGTCAATCGCACGTGTTTTTTGAGAATGATGCACGTTTTTTGCTAGGCGCTAAAATATGTATATGTTGCGGTACTAAGACCATGTTGTGAATTCCTTATATTTAATGCTAATGTTCAAAAAAGGCTTTTTCTCGCAAAAGGATAATGTATTAAATTACTAATCTGTATGTATAAAACCATGACTTTACTGACTGACCGACAGACAACTTACAGCCGAATCTACAGGGTGTGAGAAGCTAAAATTTGGCATGAATGTTCCTTGGAGAGGGAGTCCACTTATAATGCGATTGCCCAAAACTCCCATGAATGTGGGAATAACTGGCAAAATAAAAATAATGTTTACTTTTAACTATCGCAGTTGCAGCCCGGGGTCCGCATACAAGTCTAACCTGATTTATCAGAATATTAGCTTTTCCTTAGAGCGACTGCTCGTCTCATCTACGCAACCCAAAAGGATAGCAATATTCCGTGATTTAGACTTAAATCAGTTTTACTCAGAGGTACATAAAGCTCGGCTTTCAGAAAGATCTTTGACAGTCGTAAGAGGAATCTTACGACTGTCAAAAATCTTTATGCTAGCCGGGACCCACGGCTTAACGCGCTCTTCGAGGGGGAAGCGATGGTTTTCAATTCAATACGCATAGTCAGTCAGACATGCCATAGGTATCACTGGGCTATCGTTACGTTTTTGAGATTTTTATCAACTGTTTGACATTTAGTTTATAAATACGAATCACATACTGACACTTATTTACAATTAGAGCAAATTAGTAGTACTGCTGCCTTTACACAAAACTGAAGACACTATATTACTGACATTATATTTTGAACGAAATGAGATTTATATTTAATTTAATTTAATAAATTATCGGTATTCTGCTACCCTAATGTCACTATCGTATAATTCGAAATATACAGTTTGTCGTTGACGCAAAGGTTGACACTTACAATTCAATTTATAATCTAGTTACTAAATAAATTCAGTTTCGATATAATATCAGTGTGATACTTACGTCACAAAAAGCGTATTCTTCTAAATTATCTGAGGGCCAATTCTCCTAAATAAATTTGTTCAAAATGCAGTTTCGATCTAATGTCAGTGTCATACTAACGTCATAAATGGTATTCTCTTAAAATAACTGATATTTGAATGAAATTGTAACGAGATCGTAATTGAAACAAGTGTCAAAATATGTGTCAACGACGATCTATTTATTTCAAATTATACGATAATGACATTAGGTTATCAGAATACCGCCTTTGAGTAGATTCAAAATATAATTTCAATGTCATATAAAAATACGAGAATTAGGCAACAGTTAATAAAGGAAAATACCATGAGAATACCATTTGTGACATAAGTATGACACTGACATTATATCGAAACTGAATTTTGAACCAATATTATTAGGAGACCAATTCTCCTAATAATATTGGTTCAAAATTCAGTTCCTCTATATAAAGATACTAACAGCTATGTTTAACACATATCTTCTTTATTTAGAAAGAACCAGCGCCTGCATTAAGAATATATACAGTAATGCTACTTCATAACATCCGATCAACAGACACCCAAGCACCAAGCCATGATACAAGAATTTAGCTATCATACAAATTGTTGGCTTGTGTACGAATTGAACATGACTAAGTAAGTAAATTACTAATCTGTGTATAAGAGACTTTTGTACTTTTGCTTTTACTTACTGACTGACAGACAACTTACAGCTGAAACTACAGGATGCAAGAAGCCACAACACTCGGCGCAGAGTTTAGCATGGAAGTGGCTGCTGTGACCATTACGCCATCCGTACAGTCAACAAAAATTTGAAAACAATATAAATAACTAATACAAAATGCAATTTCCTACCAAAATTACTCCACAACTTCATCGTAGCATACTTCAAAAGCAAGTTCTATTATGGGATTCTGAATATTGCCATAAACAAAAACAGATAGGGGCCATAGAATGTTCACCGTCACGAGAACATGTTTAATGAGGGTTCATAGTGTACCCTATGTCGGGACGACCCCTTTACATCCACTGTGAAGGCTACTTATACTCTTTGTGCTAACGAAGTAGGGTGGCATAAACGAAGCTGTTGCTGTTGCTCCATAGCAATGTTGCGAAATGTATAATTTTTGCTGAGCTTATGGCGTGAAGAAACCATTGTTGATTGAATGTGCACCTTTTGTTATAGTAGCTTCAATATTGTGTTATGAAAATTCTTAAAAATCTTGTAAAATACTAATAAAATTGAAAATTAAGTAGAGAATAAGGATCAATTATGATCTTTTATTTAAAGTTTATTGATTTTGTTACACAAGAAATCGACACTTTTTTAAGATACCTTCTACACTAGTTCTTACTAATGTATCACGGGAAGTTTACTTAGCACGGAACACGGAGAACCCAAACTCGGAAAAACATTTATATTACACAGCACTGTCAAGACCAAAACACTCTACGCATTGTGGAACTAAGAGACGGCGGTACTTGTTAAGCTATATTATATACTATCGGTGCAGCCTTACATTATGAATACATCAAAGGGTTAGTTACTTGTGAAATTTGTCGTCCGGTCTTCAAAAACTAAGTAATATAGAAAGTAAACTAAGTAACATAGAAAGGATCGGTAAGACAGGAGTGTCACTTATAGCGACAAAATGTCGTAGTAGTGATTGGGGATTAGCACTGTCATAGTTGTTATTAACATCCATTTTAGAAAAGATTGTTATTGTTACGAGCTGGGGTTCGGCGATTGGGGACCGCCCCCGCCGCCCACTCTTCCTTCCTACGCCGCTGTTTAAAATAATGGTAAACAATAGATGCGCTTGCGCCCGTGTGATTTACAACACTCTCCTTCCTTCTCACACCTCTCGGACGCCTGCCCGGGCACCCGTCTGCCCTCAGTCAGTCGACTCGTAATTCTCACGGTGTCATCTGTGTGTCCTAAAAACAGGTCAGGTTAGAAGTACCCTGAACCGAAGAGCATGCATGAGGCATCTGATGGGAGTGAATGAAGCAAGAGAGATATGTCAGGATCGTTGCAAATGGCGTACCGTATTCTCTGCCTACCCCTCCGGGAAACAGGCGTGAGTCTATGTATGTATGTAAGTATGTTATCTGTGTGTTTTCGTGTATCCTCTCGGCACATACAATTTAATCCAACGGCAGGTCACCTAAACGATATTATTATTTATATTGATTGAAATGTTAATAAAAATATTTTTAACTGTTAGCAGCTGTATTATTTTTTATGTATTCTTTGCACATGGAATTAAAACTAGTTAAAGATATGAAACAACAAAAACTACAATGCCATAACAGCATTACTTTGCAGGATTATAGTTTATTTATGGTAGGAGAAAAATATTTATAGCAAAATAACCCCATTGATTCTTCGCAAAAATGAGTTTATCTTAATATGTATATTTCTTGTGTTCGTGTGTATGTCACTGAACTCCTCCTAAACGATTGGATCGATCTTGATGAAATTTTTTGTGTGTGTTCAAGGGAACCTGAGAATGGTTTATATTCACAATTAAGTCCACTGGAAAATGTTTTTTTACTTAATTTTTAATTCGTAAGTAGTTGTGGATTTCGGAATGTTTCACATTGGAACCGACGGACTGCGCTGCTATCGCAGTGTCATATCTTATATTAATAATTTCGTCAATGAGTACATCGAAACCTTACCTGAATAATAAAACATTAAAAATTAAAGATTTCGAGTCGACAACATAATTATATCCGCAAAATTCGTATTGTCGAGTATTTTGATAAATTCTACTGGTTCTGACAGACAAATCACAGTCGCCATATTGGCCACTCTCGCGAAACGTCACACAGATACAGGATAACATTTTGAGTACTACTAAATCTTAGTACTACGTAGTTTGTCCCGCTCCGGGACAAATGCCACACACACATATTCACTGCTACAATATTATGGATACGACTTTCATGAATTCCCTAGGAAAAAAAGAAAAAAAGTTCTATTCATAATTTAAAGCAATATAGATAATTTTTAGTTAATTTTTATGTTATCTTATGTTAATTTTCAGTAAAAATGGCAATATAATATGCTCCGAAATAATCCACACTAATGTAGCAGTAAACAAAGTGTCTGTGTGGCATTTGTCCCGCTCCGGGAGGACACAATGCCGGCAGTAATTTTATCACAAATTTCGCTAAATATTGATTTACTTGGATGAATCTAAAGTAAGAAATATGTTAATAGTTATACAATAATTAGTTTTTCACAATCTTTTACACAAAAGTATCGTAAATAGCCAACAAGAAATAGTTTTTTTGGCGGGACTAACACGATTGCAAAGTCGGAGTGGTTGACGAAATAAGCATTTTTTTGTTAAAAAGTCTTGAATCCACACAAAAAATGACTTATATGAAGTATATTACTTACCCACCCATCCTTTCCTAATGATGTTTAGGCCGAAACACAACAAAATATACTTAAAATTCACAAAATACGCGGACGTTCGTTGTAAACAAACACTAGCACACAACCGCACACGGAACACTGCAGGAACAATGAACATTCATGGAATTATATGCCTTGTTGAGTTTTTGTTGGACTGTATTTCTATCTTTTTTGTCAGTATATGTTAAAGCAGTGAGAAATGCATATTAGGCGCCTAAATCCACGTTTTTAAAATCACTTAGCTAATCTCCCGGAGCGGGACGGCGCCAGATGCGCCAAATAATTTTCTCTCCCGGAGCGGGAATTTGCCAGATGTGGGCTAATTTAAAAAATGGCGGATGCCAGATATTCTAATTGTCTTTTTTTCCCGAAGCGGGAATTCGCCAGACGAAGGGAGCATTGCTTGAGTGTATTTGCAATTTTTGGTTAGGAGCGTAGAGTTTATGCGCTTTGCGGCTAGGTCTAGTTACCACATCATTCCATTTTTCAAACTCATTCATATTATTGAATACAAAAACACAAATTTCAAAATATGTATAATGCAGGAAGTGGTAAAATTTTATATTTCTTGAACAGTGGGACGCAGCTATCGAGTGGATGGGCTCCACTGATTGCTCTAAGACATTTCTTTTGTGCGCAAAATACTTTAGTAGAATCCACAGAACTACCCCTCATTATCACGCAGTATCGTAGTATTGGAGATAAATAGCCATGGTATGCACATAGAGCCGCATCAAGACCGGCTACTCGCGTAATCCTGTGTAATACGAAGACAAACCTATCAATTTTAGTGCAAAGTTCCTCAATGTGTGATTTCCAATTACAGAATTTATCTATATTAACTCCTAATAATTTTATAGAGTCTACTTAATCAATACTGTTACTTTCATGTTGTATTTTTAGTTGTGGTCGTTTGCTATTGTAAGTTTGGATCTGTATCATTTTTGTTTTGCTAGTGTTTATGTGTAGATTGTTTACTTTGAGCCATGTTATTACTCTGTTTAATGTTTCGTTAATTTCCTTCTTGTACTCAGTAGGGTTGTTATTGCTATTTTGAATGGTGATAGTGGTATCGTCTGCATAAAGGATACATTTGTGAGGAGTTATATTTGGTAAGTCATTGATATAGATCAAGAACAGTAAGGGACCTAATATACTGCCTTGGGGCACTCCACAGTTATCCTAGCGATACGCTGATCTATACTTTGTTTTGCCTTGTTTTGAATAACCCGATATCTCAACGAATTACTGACGATTCGAGAGGTAACTTTCAAGCCATTTTAACGCGTTTCCTCTGATGCCATATAGGTCTAGCTTATTAATAAGTAACTTATGTTTTACGAAGTGAAAGGCCTTAGACATATCTAAGAATATTGACGCTATAGGCTTTTTATCGTTAAGACTAGCAGTGATTTGTTTTAGTAGAGTAAAGCAGGCCAAAATGGTCGATTTATTTTTTCTGAATCCGTATTGTTCTTGTTTTAAAATGTCGAATTTTGTTAAAAATGAATATAATTTTTCAAATTCAAATAGTTAATTGTTATCACAGGTACATAAAGTATTACAAGAAAGGTCTTAATTCTAAAGTACAGATCTCTGTGATATACCGTACTAGACGGTGTACAATATATTACATGTCAAATTCAAAAATCAAACGATCGATAATTTTAAACATATCATAATAATTATTTTAAATCTTTGTCATTAAGATAGTCAGCAACACTGTAATAAATCTTGTCTAATAGTAATAATTTTACATGTTTTTTAAATAAATTGATATCATCTTCACTTCGCAATTTTTGTGGCAATTTGTTAAATAGTTTAGGACCCATACAGAATATGCTTTTATTTAGCATGGTCGTCTGAGAAGCTACCAAACACAGCATATCTCGCCGTCTTGCTCTAGTAACCTTTTCAAAAAGATTTTGATTACTTTTGACAAAAAGCACGGCATTATATATATATAAAGACATGGTAGTGTCAGCAATTTTAAAGACCGAAAAAAGGGTTGACAACTATCAGTAGATTTTATGTGACATATGGCTCTAATACATTTCTTTTGGGCTTTAAAAGCCAGTTCTTTGTGTGTGGAATTACCCCAAAAGATTATTCCGTACCTTATTATAGATTCTACATATCCATGATATGCAGTGAGCACGGTTTTGCGATCTGCTACACTACCGAGTTTGAATAATGCATAACAACTTTGACTTAATTTATTGCATACTTTTTCTATATGAGGTTTCCATGTCAACTTACTGTCTAATATTAATCCTAAAAACTTTGTCATGTCAGTTTGAGATATTGTTTGTAATGAATATTTAAATTGAGTTCATTGTTTTGTCTTTGATTAAAATTAATAAAATTGGTTTTATCAATATTTATATCTAAATTATTATATGTCATCTATTCTATAATACATTGAATTGTCAGGTTGATGTCATTTTCTAATTTATTTATATTTTCTCCGGTGAATAGCACCGTACTGTCGTCTGCAAACAGTGTCATGTGATGATTACAGACTTGGGGGAGGTCGTTTATATACACCAAAAAGAGTAATGGACCTAGCACACTACCTTGTGGTACGCCGCAGCATGGCGTTTCAGGCTCAGATATGTATGCGGATTCAATTTTAGATAATCGACATATTCTATTGATTTGAGTCATTTGTCTTCGGTTTTTTAAATATGTTTATATTAGACTATGGACATTGCCTCTCACTCCATATGTTTCCAATTTATTTAATAATATACAGTGATTAACGCAGTCAAAAGCTTTGGAAATATCCATGAATGTTGCTATTACTGGTGTCCTTTTGTCCATAGATGTCATAACTTTATTCATAAAATCAAAAATTGCCATGTCGATTGATTTACCCTTTCTGAAACCCATTTGTTGCTTTGCAAATAAATCATGAGACTCGAAAAAATCATACAGATTTGATGTACATGGCTTTCAAAAATTTTAGAAAATACTGGTAGTAGCGCAATTGGTCTATAGTTCTTTACGTTTTCTTTGTCATCTTTTTTGAATAGAGGCTTTATAATGGATGTTTTTAGGACATCTGGGAAGATGCCTTGCTCTATGCTTTCATTTATTAAATAAGATAAAATTGGCGCTATGATATGTGATACTTCTTTGACTATTTTTGTAGCTATACTGTCATATCCGACACTGTTCCTGTTCTTTAACGATGCTATTAACTTAGTTACACCTGTCGTGGTAATAGGTTTCATAAACATTGAGTTGGAACTTCTTTTTGTATGTGTACTTGCATTTGGGTAATTTATTGTAGTGCGTTGTTTCGTGAAAGATTTGTTAAATTCACAGGCAATATCTATGGGCTCTCTTATTATTCTACCTAAGACTTTAATTTTTGATATATCATCTTTTGGATAGTTCTCTTTAATGCTGTTAATGATCCTCCATGTAGCTGCAGATTTGTTTTCTGCAGACCTAATTGAATAGCTATTTTGCGCTTTTTGAGTAAGTTTTATTATTTTAGCTAGTCTACGGGAATATGTTTTAAACATGTGCTTATTTTTTGGAGAAGGATCTTTTCTAAAATGCCAAAGAAGATCTCTTTTGCGTTTACAACATTTCTTTATTCCTTTGGATATCCATGTTTGACGTTTCCTTGTATTTATTCTCATTCTCTTTATAGGAAAGCATAAATTATAAAATAGACAAAACATTTTGTGGAACTCGTTAAATGCTACATCGGCGTCTGAAATATCAAATACATTTGAAAAGCTTAGTTGCTGGAGTATTAGTTTAAATTTACATACATTCTCTTTCGAATAATCCCGTTTGTGTACAAATCAATAATCAATAGTACAAAACTTTTTTACTGGGCACCTAACTATTTGTGCCGTATGGTCAGAGAGAGCAAGTTCGACAATCATACCTTTGCAGCCTCTCAAGTTATACAATATATTGTCTATGCAGGTTCCACTACATAAGCGAGTTGGTGCATTGATTAAGGGTTTAAAATTAAACGTGAGAGCCGTATTTATAAATTCGGTAGATAAACTATTCGTTTTTAAAATATTGATATTAAAATCTCCAGTAATAATCGCTTTTTTATTACACAACTTATTAAATATAGTTATAAGTCGACTGAAAAATATTTCTAAACTAGACGCTTTATTGTCAGGAACTCTATATATATTAACAATAAAAATATTCAGATCAGGGAGCTCAATAGCCGAACACTCTATAATATTCGTCACAGAGAGTTTTTCGATTTCTGGAATCGGTTTATATTTGTGACGCTTGTTAACAAAAATACAAGAGCCTCCTCGGCGGTTGTTCCGGGTAAAAATCGAGCCCAGTTTGTAGTTACAAACAGATACACAATTGATATCGTTTAAAGACATGTGGTGCTCAGTTATACATAAAACATCAATAAGCTGTCCTTTGCTTTCCAAATCTTCTAAACATACTGATAATAGGTCTAGTTTATTTATCAATCCATTAATATTTTGGTGAAGTACATTGACATGCTTATTGACGAAATAAATTATTATTGAATTCGTTGTTAACAGAAGTGGATTCAACATTTTCAGTCTGACAACCCGTTGATATATTTGTATAGTTGTTACAAGTTTGAGTACCTCTGTTTACATATTTTTCTAACTTATATTTATTAAGATGGGCATTGAATGATGTCTATGATGCATGGTAATTGATGCGTAATAATTCTTTTAATAGACAACGGCATAAATTAATTGTAAAATAGTATTTGTTTAAGATAATATTTGAGCTATAATTCATATTTAGAAATGTAACATGATTATATTTACTACATAGAAATTTCAGTTCATAGTTTAACTTATACTCATTCAAATAAGGATTGTAAGGTACCTCACTAACAATTTAATTTGTATTACATGTAGTTTTTAACCAGTTATATAAGCTTGATTGAAATTCAAATGGGTTCTTGTCGTTAATACCACCTAATAGAATTAAATAATCATTCTTAGTCAATCCTGATATGTCATTATTCGTTTCGTCAATTATATTTGATATTTTTGCATCATACTTCCACATACACCTTACTTGATACCGATCTCCTAGTAGTGTTTGTAGTAATTTACATACGCCTCGTCCCTGCTGGTCCGCTAGTATAAACACCTGACTAATTTGTGTGGGTGTTATATCTGTATGTTTACTTATGCGGGAGTGTGTATCTTCCGTGCTCTTTCTAGTTGTAGGCATATTCATAACTGTAGGTGTGATTGGATGGTGTTGTACATTTGAGGTAGTTTCGATGTTGTTGTAGCGACTTATGCGAGAGTGTGTATCTGCCGTGTTCTCTCTAGTAGTAGGCATATTCTTAACTGTAGGTGTGATTGCATGGTGTTGTACATTTGAGGTAGTGTCGATGTTGGTATGGATCGGTAAATTGCTGGCGATGTCAGATGATTTCATCAAGTCAATTTGGCGTACTACTTTACTATGTCTCTTACTGTTTACTTTATTAACTGAACGTGGGGTTTGGCAATTCGAATTTGAGTCATATACGCCAATTTTCTTCTATAGCTCAATAATTTTACTTTCTTTTTCGAGGTCGCACTTTAATTGTTTGTTTTCACACGATAAATTATCAATCTCGTTGTTAGCAATATTTAAATCAGTGGTCAATTTGTTAATTTTTTCCTGCATTTCGCTTAACATTTCATTGTCTTGTGATGATGTACCAGGAAGACTCGTCATTGTACAGTCAAACAAGGAGGTACTTGATTCATTGAATGATAAAGCCCTACGTCTATTTCTAAACGTAATATTAGTATTTTCATCCATATCCTTTTGTAACTTGAGGTTAGTAATGTATGTGCAATGTGTTGTATTTTGATGTCTTGTACAGTGAAATCAAATTATTGTTATCATATTATAAACCTCAAAAAGTGGCAAGTGTATGTGAGGATCGATCTCAAGCCTCTTAAACCACAGGCGCTGTGTAACATGCACGCGCTATCGAAGCAATCATTAATGTGGTTAAAATAGTCAATCTGTTTCTTGCGTAATATAAAAACGATTTTTATGATGATTCTTGCTGCAAATAATATGTCCTTGAGTTTGTGTCACTTTGTTCACTAAAGTTTAGTTGTGTGTTTTGTTCATGAAGTGTTTATTATGATGATGGATGTGATTATTAGACGTCACAAATGCATTTTTGTATGTTGAAAGTACTTACATACTCTTTTAAAGTGGTATTTGATATTTTAATCACAAGCACTTAACCACTTAAAATTGTTTGTTTGTTGTCACTTTAAACAACAGGATAACGATATCACGTGTTTTCCGTTAATAGTACTTTGCATTTTTCACAAATTTAGATGGATTTAACACTTTAGTATATTTTTTTCGCAATTAATAACATGGAGCGCAGTGTTCACTTCAACATAGCCTTTTCATACATAGCCTTCATACATAGCCTTTTCAAATGAAAAGGCTTATATATAAATCTTTTCTTTTGAAATTACAGGTATAAGTGTAATGGGACGATAATTGTTCATGTTAGTTTTGTCACCTTTCCTGTAAATGGGTTTGACTATTGAGAATTTCAATCGTGAAGGAAATTGACCTTGACTAAATGGCAAATTGATTTTGTGGCTGATAGGGGGTGCTAGCATCATAGCACAATGTTTAAAGAACTTGGTATGTAGGTCATCGTATCCAATCGAATTGGTAGATTTTAGATTATTAATAATTTTGAAAATTTCATTAGCACTGGTGGGGGTCAAATAAATAGTATTAGGGAGGTTGGTCATAGGATATGGATATATAGCATCTATTAATGGATTATTTGTAGTGTTATTAGTCATGTCAATAAAGAAATTATTAAAAATATTGGCTATTTGGTCAGGACGCGAATATGTGTGTTCATTTAATATTATTTTGTATATGTCAGCTAGGTCTACCCTATCTTTGGTGTTACTCTTAATAATATCCCAAGCGGCCTTGCATCTATTTTGGGATCTAAATAAATATCTTGAATTTTCAGATTTTTGTGCCTGTAGAATGCATTTTTTAAGAATCATTGTATATGTGCTGTAAGCTTTTTTATGTTGGTGCTTATTTGCATGAGTTAACCTATATTTGAGGTACAGACGTCTCTTATTAATGCAACTTTTTTAATACCTTTAGATATCCACCTGTTTTTTAAAGGTTTGTTTGTAATTTTCACTCTGATAATGGGAAAGCACAAATTATAAAATAATGTTAAAAGGTCATGGAAATAATTGAATGATTGATTGGTATTGCTTAGCTGATTAACTTCAGAGAATGTCAGAGAAGATATATAAGAAACAAATTTTGTTATGTTCTCTTTACTTAGATCACGGCGGCATTCAAACCAAAATTTTTTTACATTTGATCTGCTGTCGGTATTGCTAACCTCAAAGGATATGGACTGGCCTGTCTCATGATCTGATAGTGCAAGGTTGTGTATGCAGAATTGAATATTGACTAAATTACTGGCAATAAGGTCAATGCAAGAGCTCTTTCTAGTAGGTTTGGATATGTGATTGGTAATACTATAGTTATTAAAAATAGACTCTAATTTTCGAAGATTTTTGCCTGCTTTTAAGACTTCCAAATTCCAGTCTCCACAGATAATGATTCGTTTATTGTTACTTTTTATAAGTTTTCCCAAAAGAATGTCTAATTTTTGTAGAAATATTTTAATATCGGAATTAGGTGTTCGATATATGCAGACAACATAGAGTTTGAGAGCAATAATTTCAGTAGCACAATATTCAAAATGGTACAGTACAGGTTCTGCGATATTTTGCAAAGGTTTACAAGCCGTGTGGTTGACGGTATAGAATACAAGTGTCACCACCCCCTATCTTCCCGTGGGTGTCGTAAGAGGTGACTAAGGGATAACACGATGCAAATACCATCTTTGCGTAGAGACGGAAAACTCGACATTAAACCCTATACGACTGCCTCGTTGGTCTTGCGGCATAAATGTGCGCGTGGGACGGGAGGTCCCGGGTTCGATCCCTGGGTCGGGCAGTGTTATTGGGTTTTTCTGTCACGAAATTCTCAGTAGCAGCACGGAGTCTGGAAATGTGCCCGGTACGGCAATAGGCTCGCCCCTTATTACGTGGGACTAAAGTATATCTGGCGAAAAGTGGGTGTAGAAATACGCCACTGCCTACCCCTTCGGGGATAAAAGGCGTGACGATATGTATGATATGTACACTCTAAGTTTTTATTGACCAATATGCATGTCCCTTCCCTTCGCTGATGGCGCCTTGAAAATGCTGAAACCAACTTGTATTTTTTAAGTATTAAGTTATTTTCAGATCCTCTTTGGATAAAGGTTTCAGATAAACAGATAATATCTATATTCAAATTCATATCCTCTAGTTCTAACAATGTTATTTCTAGGAGGTCCTTTTTATTTAATATACCAGCAATATTCTGATGAAGCAGAGAGTATCTAATCTTAGTTTCGAAAAAACTGTGACTGATTTGAAGTATCACACATAGGCTCACCTGGCTGAGGTTTGAGTTGTTTACTGAAATAATATGGGATAGTTCCCCTAGTATAAGTCGGTTTCTGAGTAGTTGGAATTTTAGTTTCTGAGGTTTGTGTTATTTTGACACTTCTTACCTTTAATTGGGATGAAATTAGTTTTTGGTAATTAATATTATCAACTTCTATGTTTAGCTTCTGACACATAAAACTCTTCGACACATAGTTACCCTGGAAAACCTTAGGAAATGCATTTGCAGATGTATCTATGAATGTACAATTTGGAAAATTTTTGACAAACAATTGTATGCTTTTGTTTAGTAGTGATACATTTAGATACTTATTATCATAACATTCAATATAAACACTTTATTATTTTTTAATTTATGCAATCCATAACAAAGATCTGAAGAAAACAAATAGGGATTTTTATCATTACTGCCAACGCTAAGTATGACAATGTCATTTTTGTTCAGTGACATTTTAGTGGGTGCGTTCCAGCAACCCAAAATCTGTGAGCAAGTTGCATAGGGTTTTGACATTGCTGAGATTGAATAGATGTCATTCCATTTGTTTCTGTTCCTTTGTTTGATCATTTTTGAGCAAATCCTCGTATTTGTTGGTCACCAAAGATTAATATCTGAGGCTTGTAATTGTCTTTGCTGGCAATTTTAGGGTCTGATATAGACTGTGGTTTTGATGGCTGTACCGATGGCAATGATTTATGCCCGTTTGTAGCCTGCAAAACTGGTGATATATTATTGTTTGTACTGCTATTTTCGTAATCGTAGTTAATTTGCTTTTTGCAAACAATGTTACCAGCGTTTATGGGTGTAACTCTGGGTGTTGCCATTTGTAAAGATAGCAGTCTTCCGTTTAGGGGTGAACATTGAGTTTTTACTACTGGGGAACAAGCTTTTCTCTCCTCGCAGGTAACTTTTTTCAGTAACTTTATTGTATTATCTTTGTGTTTTAGCTGTTTTTATAATTCTTGGATGTGTAAATTTAAGTGTGCAATTTCGTTCTGTGCTATCTCAAGTTCTTGTTTCGCCTCGGCTAGTTGTTCATTTTGATAAATTAACATTGAACTGTTTGTTGCTTCGACAAATAGTTCACTTAAGGCCGTTTCATCAAGACATGTAGAAATAAGTAAGTTTTGATCTGTTTTAAAGTTAGCAGCATTATCAGAACATGTCCTTATGCGCCGGCGTATTGTAACGTTATCCATTTTTTATGAATATGACCTCAGTCGTCCTCTATATTCATTTGCTGGGAGACAATCGTGGTTTCTCGTGATCGTAGTTCCGCTCTTGTTCTTGTTTCCTTAAATGTCCGTGTAACAGGGTCTTATCAACAAAGTGCTTGAGAAGTAGTTCACGCTTGGTATGGAACGTGCCCAATGAATTTGAGTTTTGTGGGGCGGTCTGTTTGAAACATAGAAAATTAACGGTATCGTCGACTTGAAATTTCTTAACAAAGTATTTAGCACAGTTAAATTAATGTATTTTGAAGCGTTTCATTTATCGTGTTATATTTTATCACTGTTTCTGGGTCTATCATATCAAATCTTGCCGTAATCAGTACACACTTAAATTCTGTAGTCATATATGTTATTACTCACTTAATAGGTCACTGTGTTGTTATATTAGGTTGCGAAAAATAGCACACGATAGTCACATATTTATAAGTATTCTCACACGATTTCACTGCTCAAAAATGTTTATTTACTATTAATATTTATAATTAATTACAGAGTGATGTTTACGTTTTCACTGTGTTGCCAGTTATTGAAATTGATGTAGTGATCCAAGATGGTGGACGGGAAATCAAAGAGGGCGGATGAGAAAATTTAAAAAATCAATATGGATATCGCCTTCGATATTTTAAGGGATGGGGAAACGAAATACAACATCTATTTCGTGATCAAAGATGGCGGATGGGAAAGATGGCGGATGGGAAAGATGGCGGATGGGAAAATTTTTAAAAAACAATATTGGTATCGTCTGCGATGTTAAAAGGGATGGGGAATCCAAATACAACACCTGTTTCGTGATTCAAGATGGTGGATGGGAAATCAAAGATGGCGGATGGGAAAAGTTAAAAAATCAATATGGGTATCGTCTCTGATGATTTAAGGGATGGAGAATCCAAATAAAACATCTATTTCGTGATCAAAGATGGCGGATAGGAAATCAAAGATGGCGGACGGAATTTTTTTAAAGTCGATATGGGTATCGTCTCTGATATTTTAAGGAATGGCGAATTCAAAATTACTTAAATATATAAAAATCTATGTTTGTTTGTTCATCATTTAAAGACTGAAATGATAAGATATTAACCTTCGGCCGGCGGGAAGACAGCCGGCTGGGCGCCCAAAATTTTTGCGCTTAAAACCCAAGAGACAGCCGGCTGTCACTCACTTACATTCAAGAAAATACCTTAAATCCGCACGTTTAGAGACGACTTTTGTATGAACAATGTTAGTGCGTTCCGTTCTTTGATAAATTTTCTACATTCTGAGCATAAAATATTGTATAATCTGTGCATCCACAGTTTAGCTTTGACAGTCGAAAAATATGCATCGCGCAAGCTTCACGCGCAGTTCCGTGATTTGTTTGTGTTAGTGTTTTTTTTGTGTATTTTACGTAAGTAAGTAGTGTTTCTTATTAGAAAACTGTTTTTTAGCTTATTAGAAGTGTTTTTATGTAACTGGTTGAATGAAATACATCGTAATATGGCACGAAAAAGTTTGCGAAAAAGTTTGTTATTATGTGACTGATTGCGAAGTGATTTGTCATTGTTGTGAAGTTTGAATCTGTGAAAACAATATAAATATTTGACAAAACACTTTATTTTGATGCCTGGCAGAAAGAAAATTTAATAATGATTACAATATAGTTTATTGAATTAAAAAATATGGTTTCGTTGTAGAGTTATTACATAATATATTTTGTACAACGCAATTTTTTCGACGCCATCACATCTAAGGCGCAGGGGCGCCGGGGCTGTCAAAATCGTGTCAAAAAATTTTAACTGGGCCAAAAAGAGGGCTGAAACGTTAAGCGCTAAGTCAATGGTAACTTTGGAAAATGGGCTTGGAAAAAGAAAATTAAATAAAAACTCTTAAAAAGGCGATACGGAGTTCGCTGAGTCAGCTAGTATCTTTATATTTAGTGCTTTACAAGTATATTCCAAGTGGTCTCATCTCTGTTGGTGGGTGAGACCAGGATTTTTTTTTTTGCTTTGGCATCACCCGCCTTGTTTACATTACCTCTGTGATTAATATTGTATTTATTTGTGAATAATGTTATTTAAGTTATCAAAAGTGAATAGAATTACTGTAAAAACTGTGAACTCCATGTGATATTGTTAGTACCTGACAATAACAAGTGTAAACAAACTTATAACAATCACCTTAGGATTGAGTGATAATTGTGCAATAAACGCCATAAATAGTGTGAACAAACAATATAATACAATAATTGTTCAGTGAGTAACTTAATATTAAACCAACAAACGTTTGAGACACATTAACTAATACAATTAATACAGGAATGAATATTGGAAGACGTTAAGAAAATATTACAATTTGAAAACATACTACTAGTAACACTATTACTCCTAATGGTCGATAGCTACATTACTACATACGACAACTACTGCCATTCTCGCATCCTGCAGCTGATAGCCGAACTAAAATAAATGTCACTCACGTCATGATCTGTCATTCCTGTTACTTACGTCATTTACATACATATTGAACTATTTCAAGATGTTGACTCGCAAAGCAGCTATTAAGAACATAGATGACAAGCTTAGGGCAACGCTGAAAGAACTGGAGTCCACAAAAACTCTTTGTAACCAACTGATACAGGAAAGGGAAGACAACGAGGTGGAAGTGAAGAAAGTTGTAGACAGGAACACCGCTCTCAAGAATCAATTGACTGAGCTGCATAACCAGCACATGGACCTATTGGATCGACACAACCTCCTTCAACAAGTAGTTGTCTCATTTCAAGAATGCAGTAACATACATGAGTCGGCATTACAGCGAATAGTAAATCTTGAAATTGAATAAGGCGAGGCTCATAAGACTATCTGCACATATGAGTCCTCTAAAGCTAGGGAGCAGGCTAATGACACCCAGTGCTTGTATGATGAGTTGGTAGGCAGTTCCTCCAAGTCTATGTGTGAACCAGGGCAAACAATTGACTTGACTGGTGATGATACCATTAACCAATGTCCATTGTTTTTAAGTAGGAGAAAACTGAAGAAGTATATTAAAATTAAAAAAATGACTAAAAGGTACCAATCTGCCTTGAAACTATATAACTCAATCAAAAGTAATGTTAACCTTCGTAGAGACCGCTATAGATTAATTAAACAAATGAGCTTATATGCTGACGAAATGGAGAAAAACAAGAATATCTATGAATTAAATATACAACGCTTGGAAAATAGTATGCTAGAAAAGGAAAATTTAATTACAGAGCTGGTGGAATTAGTGGAATGCAATGCTGAAAGATATGAGTCCCTTACCAATAATTTTCCATGTAATTAAGCTCACTTAGATCGTTGCACTGACCTTCAGCCTGTTGTACCGTTACCTGAGGTAGTTCAGATTAATGAAAGCTCTGATATGATGCCTACTCAGACATAAGTATTTAGCGATAGATTAGGTGTAGGATTAGCTCCTTTCCTGAGTAATAATTTAAGAACTAGTTTCTAGCACATAAAAGTCAGTAATACACTGACTTTTATGAGCTCGTATAAGTTAACCAAGGTTAAAATAATCAAATTTTAGTACATATTCCTAATCTACAATTTCTGTTAATTAATGTTTGAAATAGAAATATTGTTTATTCGATAATATCAGTTTAGTAGCGTGTTACTTTGTCTATTGAAAATTTCTGACTATGGTTACACCAGGAACTGTCAAATCATTTATTCATTTACTCTGATTCTTTGTCGGATCCGCAAAAAGCTCTCTCTCACGTCGTGCTGAAAAAATCCCGTTTTGTGAACGCCTTTTGGAATTAATTATATTGTTAACAACCTCGCAACCGTCGCTATTTGAATTAGTCCGACGAGGTTGTGAGCGATTGACAAAAAGTAAAATTAACACGGTTTGTCCTTCGTGGAATATCGCGCTTTGGAAAGCACATGGTTGCTTCGCGAATCGTATTGGAATCGAAGTGAATTCGTGTCGTAAACCCTCGTTAATGTCGCTTGATCTAGTGCTGGCATCGGTAAATTGTGATAGAATTGTGAACTATTGAACCCTTGTAAAATTTGTGTGTCGTCATCTTATTGCAACGTGTCCAGAAGAAGGACGGCGAGCTGGACCTTCTAGTAGTAACTATTACGATTTCCTTATCATTTTAGCCAAAATTATGAGTGTAATCTTATAGGTCTACACAAGAACATTACCACGAGATCCCAGGTAAATTTGTACATGTACATATTATTTTAACCGCTGTGAAAACACAGCATATACTTATATCAGAGGTTTGTTGTGGCTACAAGGACTGATGAATGTAATCACGCTTCCACTATCGTCTGCAAACAATTCCAGCCCTCCTAGCCAGATTCTGAACATAATTTTTTGGTAAGCAGAGCTTGGTTGAGTATCAAGCCGCTGTCGCTGTTGAGAGTACTAACCTCAGATTGATATTGTAATCTTTTATCTTATCACATTGTAGACAGTATTGTAGTGTTTGTCAGATCAGTATTGCCTAAAATACATAATATTTATTTGTATTAGTTGACCTACTTAATTTGAAACACATGTATGCATAACCTCAAATGAGTAATTGTTTGACTTGAATTGTTGAAATCTAGCTTAAATTTGTTGCTGTTAACATTAATAAGTCAGTTTGATTGGATACATAACAGTTGTATATGTCAATTGTATAGTTAATTGCATATATTGAGTTTGAAATATTATTACAATCAAACTTGACCTTGCATCTTGGGCGGGTCACATTGATAAACCTTTGTTTGTTATAATATATTGATAATATTGTTAGGTAACACATACTCTACTATTGTATATCATAAAATATAACCCAGTGAGCCTGTCTGTTGCAAATAATTAATTAATTAATTTAAAGTTCAACCTTTAATTTGCTGTAAGTTATAACCTTTAATAACTTTTGTTTTTGTGTCAATATAATTTTGTTGGGCAGTAAATACCTGTCACTTGCTTGCACCAGCAGTAAACAGGCTAATACTTTGTTGGTTTCAAAGAATTAACAAATATTAAGTTTTAATTGATAGCATTATTTAACACTTGTCCGAGCTCCTTTGTAAACTAAATTATGTCAGCTATTAAGGACTTGCGTGCGGCTGCTGGTGCCATTGCATCAGATTTGCGCTTGTTTGCCTCAGCCAGTGCTTTGGTGAACCGGCCTGATCGCCAGCAGGCCTTACTACAAAGATATGAGCGGATCGATGATCGCCTGGCAAGTGTGGAACAGCAATTTCGTACTTTCAGCGCTTGCTGTCTCGAAGTGTCAGTTGTTGACTTCACCGCTGACCAGCGAAATAGAGTCAGCGACGATTATGCCCAGATTTTAGACCTGTATGATGCTGTCTCCAACTGTGCAAGACAGTTAATTGCCGAGAGGGACGGGCAACCCTCCTTGAAGCAGGAGCTTCCTAGGACAGCACGGGGACTGGTGAGTAGGCTTCCCACTTTAGACCTCCCGCATTTTGATGGCTGCCTAGGAAGCTACCTGAGCTTCGTTAACTTATTTGACAGCCTGGTCGATGACAGGGCTGACTTCCGGCCGGCACAAAAATTGGCCTATTTGATGTCGGTTCTGGATGGGGAGGCCAAAGGCCTCATCCAGCATCTGCCCGTGTCTGACGAGGCGTACCAGACGGCTCGGGACTTAATTACCCGTAGGTACCACAACAAGCGTGGCCTCGCAGACACCCACATCGAGCAAATTTTGAGTTTGCCCACGCTCACCCGGGTCTTTGGGTTGCGCACCCAACTTTTGAACCCGCTCTTGGCGGCAATAAACGCACTTAAGTGCCTGGATCTGCCCGTGGACCAATGGTCCTACCTATTGGTGCACATTGTGCTCAAAAAGCTGCCTGTCGACCTGAGGTCGCGATTTGAACAGCGCTTTGGTGGGCATAGTGCGACCCATCTGCCCCCCTTTGCAGACTTGGAGAGGTTTCTCGAGGATGAGTGCCGGGTCTTGGATAACTCCGGTGGTGACACGTCGGCTAAGTCGCAGCCGCCCAAGGTCAAGGAGCACGCTCGCGTTCATACCCGAGCCAATGTTGATCGGCGCCCTCCTCGCTTTGCAGTCACGCAGAGCCCAGTGGAGTGCTCTTACTGCAAGGTCACGGGGCACAGAACAGTTAGTTGTAGGGCATTCTTGGACCTTCATGTCACCTCTCAGAGGCGCATCGCGAATGCCCGCTGCCTTTGCTTATCTTGTTTGGTGTTCCACTACCAGCGAGACTGCCCAAGCTCTCGCCCCTGTCCTCACTGTGGAGGACAGCATTTGGACATTCTTTGCATGAATGCCGGAGAGGTAGGCCGCTTGTCCAACCAGCCGACGCTGCGCACGGGCGGGTGTTTTGAAGGTGGCAGCCGAGGCTCACCGGCGCGCAGCCGAGAGTCGCCTCGCTCATTGGATTGCCGCTCACCCCGTTTGAAGAACCGTAGCGTACGCACGCCTCCTCTCTCTCGCGCACCTGAATGTGCGACTGCTCATCGTCACCAGCACCATGACTGCTGCCCCAGGTATTCCCTTCCTTTGGCGGAGCGTCCCCGCCTTGACTCGCGCCCACCATGACGCATCATTATGACCCCCCACAGAGTCACCGCGCCTTTGAGGACTTCAAGCCGCACCCTCGTTTTGATTTGCCTGGTCTTGGCCTACGGTCGCACCCAGGCAACACTAGGTGTATTGAAAGGTATTTTGGCCTCCGCTGGTTATGAGTTGCGCAAATGGATTTCCGACTCACCAGTGCTTTTGAAAGGCTTGCCAGAGGATCATCAGCAGGATCCACATTTGTTAGAGATTGTTGACAACCCCACCATGATGCCTGTTCTCGGCGTTCAGTACAGACCAGTCCAAGACATCTTTACGTATAACGTAGACTTGAAATTACCTTGTTCTTGGACTAAACGTCTCGTGTTGTCTACTGTCGCCAGAACCTTTGATCCAAACGGTTGGATTTGGCCTGTCATATTTTGGGCAAAATGCTTCTTGCAGAAGCTTTGGACAGCAGGATTGACTTGGGAGGAACCTCTACACGGTACTCTTGTCGAGCAATGGACCTCTTTTGTATCCTCATTTCCTGCCGTCAACGAGTTCTCCTAGCCTCGTCCCATCCTTCCTCCCGGGAAGTACAAAGCAACCCTTCACGGGTTTTGTGATGCTTCGGAGCGTGGTCACGCGGCCGTGGTGTACTTGCGCACAGTCAGTGCCTCAGGTCAGGTGAGGGTTTCCCTGATCATGGCAAAGAGCAAGGTTGCACCCATTCGGACATCACTGACCATTCCAAAATTGGAGCTCTCGGGAGCAGCACTACTCGTACGATTATTGAATCACGTGTCTAACATTTCGGGTAGAACAATTTGTATTAATGGGACCTACGCCTGGACAGACAGCCAAATTATTCTTTGTTGGTTAAAGGCGTCTGTCCACATTTTGGAAGTACTGACGACCGGTTGGTGTAGCGGGAGTGTAAGTGACTGCTACGCCGAAGGTCGCGGGTTCGATTCCCGCTCAAGTCAAACATTTGTGTGCATGAACATGAATGTTTGTCTTGGTATAGGTGTTTCTATGTATAATATGTATGTATTTACAAAAAAAAAGTATATATGTATGTTTATCCATTATCTAGTACCCATAGTACAAGCTCTGCTTAGTTTGGGACTAGATGGTGTTGTGTGAATGTGGTAGAATATTATATATTATTATATTATATTATATATATTTGTCGCTAATTGCGTTCCCCAAATACAAAAATCTTAAGTCAAGCTTGTTTTGAGACACGTGCCAGGTGATCTCAACCCCGCTGATTGTGCCTCGCGCGGATGCTTGACGCCGGAATGGTTGAGTTGACCAGAAATTGATTGGCCTCGAACGCCAGTTTTGAATACTTCCAATTTGCCGGGTCTGCGAACACTCGCTCTTGAGAAGGTAGAATGCGCCTTCGACCCCGATTTTTGTTAAATCGCTACAGCTCCCTCGACAAGTTGTTAGGTGTTACTGCTTGGATAAAGCGTTTTGTTTTTAATTTTAGGCACCCACAACAGAAATGACTGACACCGTTTCTCTCACCGCAGGAAAAATAGGAGTCTCTCACCTTTTGGATTCGTTCTGTGCAATTGGTGCACTTTGAGAAGGAGATTGCTATCGTTAAGTCAAGGAAATTGAAATTATCGGGCGCTGTATCTAAATTGATCTCCTTTTTGGACGCTACGGGTCTCTTGCGCGTTGGAGGGCGTCTCAAGAACGCCAACCTCGCCTACGAGGCACGTCACCCCCTGTTGTTACCCAAGGACGGTGATTTGGTACGTTTATTGGTAACTGACCGTCACCTTAAAAATTCGCGTGCTGGTTGTAATGCTTTGTTGGCCATTTTGCAACGCGAGTTTTGGATTTTGTCTGCCCGAAGAATAATTCTTTCGACCTTCAGGTCTGCGGGATGTCATCGGTATATCTAAAATTCTTCCGTCTCTCGCGTTTTGAATTGGTACGCCAGATTACTCAGAGCTTTTGGAAACTCTGGAATTTGGAATATTTGCACATACTCCAGCAACGGGTTCAGTGGACCGACAAGACCGATCCACCCAAGCTTTGAGACCTCGTTTTGATTAAGGATGCTAACCTTCCGCCACTCAGATGGCGCAGGGGGCGCATTCTTTGTTTGGTTACTGGGACTGATGGAGTTCCCCGATTTGCTGAGGTCTTGGTGGACGGTTCGATTCTGAGAAGGGCGGTTGCAACATTGTCACGTCTACCAACTGATTAGCGGACCGGTAGGCCGGTCCGGGGCGGGTGAATGTTTGAAATAGAAATATTGTTTATTCGATAATATCAGTTTAGTAGCGTGGTACTTTGTCTATTGAAAATTTCTGACTATGGTCACACCAGGAACTGTCAAATCATTCATTCATTCACTCTGATTCTTTGTCGGATCCGCAAAAAGCTCTCTCTTACGTCGTGCTGGAAAAAATCCCGTTTTGTGAACGCGTTTTGGAATTAATTATATTGTTAACAACCTCCCAACCGTCACTATTTGAATTAGTCCGACGGGGTTGTGAGCGATTGACAAAAGGTATAATTAACACGGTTTATCCTTCGTGGAATATCGCGCTTTGGAAAGCACATGGTTGCTTCACGAATCGTATTGGAATCGAAGTGAATTCGTGTCGTAAACCGTCGTGAATGCCGCTTGATCTAGTGCTAGCATCGGTAAATTGTGATCGAATTGTGAACTATTGAACCCTTGTAAAACTTGTGTGTCGTCATCTACTTGCAACGTGTCCAGAAGAAAGACGGCGAGCTGGACCTTCTAGTAGTAACTATTACGATTTCCTTATCATTTTGGCCAAAATTATGAGTGTAATCTTATAGGTCTACACAAGAACAACACCAGGAGATCCCAGGTAAATTTGCACATGTACATATTATTTTAACCGCTGTGAAAACACAGCATATACTTATGTCGGAGGTTTGTTGTGGCTACAAGGACTGATGAATGTAATCACGCGTCCACTATCGTCTGCAAACAATTCCAGCCCTCCTAGCCAGATTCTGAACAATTAAACTTCATCGATTTGGATGAATTTTACTATCTGACTAGCTGACCCGGCGAACTCCGTATCGCCTTTTTAAGGTCTTTTTTCTCATTCCTTTTTTTTCATCCATCCATCTATCAGGGCATAAGAAATTGACCAAAAAAATAAAAAAGTAAGTATATATTTAGGTTGGACCACCCTTATGACTTAGGGGTTTTAAAAATAGATTACGACCGATTTTCAGATCTACCAAAAATATATATAAAATTTCATACAACGCGTTACAACGGTTTCGGAGGAGTATTGTACCACTAACACTGTGAAATTGCTGAATTGTTTCACTTACGCTGTGAAACGATTTATTGACTCCCGTATGCGTCAGGCGCGTATGACTGATCTAGTGATATGATTAACTTACTAAGATGGCTATTAAAAATAGGGGTTGGTGTTAAAAGTTTTTCACCTCTAGGCCCATCCCAAGAAGAAGACCTATCCCCGCTTGTCCGAAACTACGTGTAAACACTACGTTTGCACAACGACACTATAATTTTTTGAGCTCTCTGCTATATAACAAACTGCACGCAAAACTTAACATTCACTTGCTAAACGCTTACCAATGTAAACAAAAAATAAAAGATTACCTCAAAACATTGGATTACGATGACACAGAGGAACTCCTGAAGCCATTAAACATATAATACATAATACATCACACAGAATACTACACTACACTACACTTAACTAAACTACACCACACCACACTACACTACACTACACTACACTACACTACACTAAAATACATAACACTATACTACACTACAGTAAACTACGTTACACTACCCAATTTCACGTTATAATTTCGGATTGTTTGTTGTTTTTAGCTTAAGTACTCTTCGATTTTTATATTTTTTATTATTATTGTTTTCTTATTAATCACTTGTTTGTCGTTACTACAGTCCATAATGTCGCTAGCATGTGCCTATTTATAAAATAAAACATTAATGTACATAACGTTGGACGGTTGGATGCCCCTCATAACACAGGATTTTCCTAGCATGGGGGTCATTGATCGATCTACTTGAATTCTGTTTTTTATAAATACTGTGATTGTGTCCGTTAATTCGTGTACCTTATGACAAATAAAGTTATTATTATTATTATTATAAAGGGTGAAAATTAAGAGTTGTTTGTATTTTAAATGCCATATCATAACGAAAGAAAAATAAATAAAATGTCGAAAAAATATATAAATTAAAATGCATGTACTTAATTTTGTGTCACACATGCGCGCGCATCGTAAAATTTCACTCTCATATATTTTTTCATAACGCGCCTGAGAAAGTAGTATAACTTCAAAAAAGTTGGCACAGTAAAACGATGCCAAATGATAATTGGACCAATTATATTATGATATTAAAGATATATTACTAAAAATGTCCCGTCCGCCATCTTGGATCCCCAAATAAATGTAATTTTTGCGATCAGAAACCATGAAAACCCCAAACCGACGAATGACACACTTAGCTAAGTGTGTCAGGTTCAAAATTTACAGCGCGCACTTCTGGCATTTCGATGTTATTAAATAGTAAATTATCACCGTCTGTGCTTCGGAGATAAAGCCGTTAGTCCCAGCTGTCATCAAGATCTTTAACAGACATAATGGGAAAACACTGGTCTAATAGAGGTCAGACGGCAGTCGTTCCGTGTATATTACTAAAAATGTCCCGTCCGCCATCTTGGATCCCCAAATAAATGTAATTTTTGCGATCAGAAACCATGAAAACCCCAAACCGACGAATGACACACTTAGCTAAGTGTGTCAGGTTCAAAATTTACAGCGCGCACTTCTGGCATTTCGATGTTATTAAATAGTAAATTATCACCGTCTGTGCTTCGGAGATAAAGCCGTTAGTCCCAGCTGTCATCAAGATCTTTAACAGACATAATGGGAAAACACTGGTCTAATAGAGGTCAGACGGCAGTCGTTCCGTGAAAGAGCTAATATTCTGTCAAATCTTATTAGACCAGAAAGCGGTTTCCCGGATCCAAAGTGAGTCTTGAATGCGATCGAGATATCACTAGGACGATAATGATGATGTCTAGCGTGTTATGGGCATGTGATGAGGAGGGATGAAAAGCATCTGACTAGAAAGGTGATAAATATAGGAGTTGAAGGATACGAGTATAAGGCTAGAAGAAGACCAAAGAAAAGCATGATAGATTGCGTGAAAGATGACATGAATGAAAAGGGAGTGAATAATCAGATTACTTCTGATAGGAGAGAATGGAAGCGAAAGACATTCTGCGCCGACCCCAAGTAATAAGGGAACAGGGCAGGTAAAAGAAGAAGAAGAAGATAATGATGATGATGGATGATATACTAGAAGGTGAACCATGGGCTCCAAGGTGTAAGTCTAGCATGCAGCCGGGATAACGTTAAAATGATGATGATGACTTAATTGTCATTTTCACCTAGTTTTAGAATTTATGTATCGATAAAATATATTTAGATAGTATGAATATATAATTCTTTGTCCATTTATGATCACATCAGGTCACGAACCTTGTTTTTAATTGTAATTATACAACACGTGTATTCTAATTAATGTTCAGTCAATTCGTTTAATCTATATCTAATATATAAAATTCTCGTGTCACAGTTTTCGTTCCCATACTCCTCTGAAACGGCTTGACCGATTTTGATGAATTTTTTTGTGCTTATCCGGTATCTATGAGAATCGGCCAACATCTATTTTTCAAAAAAAAAAAAAAAAATTTGCAACACAACGTTTGCCGGGTCAGCTAATATTACATAAAATTCTCGTGTCACAGTGTTAGTTAAAATACTCCTCCGAAAAGGCTGCACCGATTTGTATGAAATTTTGTATGTATATTTGATAGGCTTGAGAATCGGTTGTTATCTATTTTTCAAACCCCCTAGTCATAAGGGTGGCCAACCCAAAAAAAATACTTTTTATTTTTTGGACATTATTTTTTTTTTTTTTTTATTATGTGGCATTAAAAATACATATAACTATTAATTTTCAACTTTTTACCATCAACCCCTATTTTTGAATAGGCATATTAGTTATTTATTCATATCACTAGATCAATTCTGTAAGTTGTCCACGCCAGGCGCTTACCAGGCGCATACCGGAGTCAAAACATGGTTTCTTAGTATTAGAGCGTTACAACACTCCCCGAAACGGTGGCTGGACCGAGCTGTATAAAATTTTAAACGTACGTAACGTACCGTTCTGAGAATCGGACGCAATGTAGTTTTTAAACCCCTAAGTAAAAAGAACGGGCCAACCCAAGCATATATTTTTGAAGTTATACTTCTTTATGAAAAAATGATGAAAGTCACATTTTAAGATGCGCGCGCATGTGTTACACAAAATTCTCACGGGAGAAGTTTCTACATTCACAAGATGGCGGACGGGACATTTTTAATAAAATTAATATGGGTCTCATTTTTGGAGTTTTGATGTACTCTGATCACGAAAATGACATCTATTTTGGAATCCAAGATGGCGGACGGGACATTTTTAATAAAATTAATATGGGTAGGTATAATTTTTGGGGTTTTCATGGTTCTGATCGCGAAAATTACATTTATTTGGGGATCCAAGATGGTGGACGGGACATTTTTAGTAATATATCTTTAATATCATAATATAATTGGTCCAATTATCATTTGGCATCGTTTTACTGTGCCAACATTTTTGAAGTTATACTGCTTTCTCAGGCGCGTTATGAAAAAATATATGAGAGTGAAATTTTACGATGCGCGCGCATGTGTGACACAAAATTAAGTACATGCATTTTAATTTATATATTTTTCGACATTTTATTTTTTTTCCTTTGTTATGATATGGCATTTAAAATACAAACAACTCTTAATTTTCACCCTTTTAACACCAACCCCTATTTTTAATAGCCATCTTAGTAAGTTAATCATATCACTAGATCAGTCATACGCGCATGACGCATACGGGAGTCAATAAATCGTTTCACAGCGTAAGTGAAACAATTCAGCAATTTCACAGTGTTAGTGGTACAATACTCCTCCGAAACCGTTGTAACGCGTTGTATGAAATGAGGCCATGAGAACCATAGTGGCCTAACTAATTTTTTAACAATATTGAGTTTATGACTTATTCCAGTTCAAATTGATCATTTTGATAGAACCAGAGTGGCCTAAAAGTGATAAAACGAATATTCACTAGATAGCAACTTAATCACTGTTACAGTTTTTAATCGGTGATCTAAATTTTAAGTGCCATACTGGCCTAAATAAGATAGGATAATATTGTAAAAAAATTAGTTAGGCCACTATGGTTCTCATGGCCTCAAATTTTATATATATTTTTGGTAGATCTGAAAATCGGTTTAATCTATTTTTAAAACCCCTAAGTCATAAGGGTGGTCCAACCTAAATATATACTTACTTTTTTATTTTTTTGGTCAATTTCTTATGCCCTGATAGATGGATGGATGAAAAAAAAAGGAATGAGAAAAAAGACCTTAAAAAGGCGATACGGAGTTCGCCGGGTCAGCTAGTCAGATAGTAAAATTCATCCAAATCGATGAAGTTTAATTGTTCAAAATCTGGCTAGGAGGGCTGGAATTGTTTGCAGACGATAGTGGACGCGTGATTACATTCATCAGTCCTTGTAGCCACAACAAAACTCTGACATAAGTATATGCTGTGTTTTCACAGCGGTTAAAATAATATGTACATTTGCAAATTTACCTGGGATCTCCTGGTGATGTTCTTGTGTACACCTATAAGATTACACTCATAATTTTGGCCAAAATGATAAGGAAATCGTAATAGTTACTATTAGAAGGTCCAGCTTGCCGTCCTTCTTCTGGACACGTTGCAAGTAGATGACGACACACAAGTTTTACAAGGGTTCACAATTCTATCACAATTTACCGATGCTAGCACTAGATCAAGCGACATTCACGACGGTTTACGACACGAATTCACTTCGATTCCAATACGATTCGCGAAGCAACCATGTGCTTTCCAAAGCGCGATATTCCACGAAGGATAAACCGTGTTAATTATACCTTTTGTCAATCGCTCACAACCCCGTCGGACTAATTCAAATAGTGACGGTTGGGAGGTTGTTAACAATATAATTAATTCCAAAACGCGTTCACAAAACGGGATTTTTTCCAGCACGACGTAAGAGAGAGCTTTTTGAGGATCCGACAAAGAATCACAGTGAATGATTGAATGATTTGACTGGGCTGGGACTAATGGCTTTATCTCCGAAGCACGGACGGTGATAATTTACTATTTAATATCATCGAAATGCCAGAAGTGCGCGCTGTAAATTTTGAACCTGACACACTTAGCTAAGTGTGTCAGGTTCAGCATATTGAAGAGACTAAAAGAGTGCTACGTAGCACTCTTTTAGTCTCTTCAATATGAAGTAATTTTAATCGTGGTTTGAAAATATAGGTGTCATCCCTACTATCCCTACTATCGCTACTAATATAATAAATTCGAAAGTGTGTATGTATGTATGTATGTTCCCTTTTTACACCATAACGGCTGAACCAATTTTGTTGAAATTTAATATAGACATACCTATATATTGGACCATGGCGACGGACATATGCTACCATTAATAGCAAAAATTAACCTGGGAGGTATTGTAGGGAGGGTCAAAGTTTATAAGGTCGAAATCTAACTGTTAGAAGTAAGAACGCATGCGCTGTAATAATTGAGTGCTGCGTATGTGCTATCGTATCTGTCAGTACTGTCGCGTCATAAATATTGTCAAAATAAAGGAAATATTAAAGTATTCGTACAATAAAAGAGATTTGTTTTACCCCGAATATAACGCGCGCTAAGCCGCGGGCAAAAGCTAGTAGTATATTAAAGACGGTTCAATTCGAAAATAGCTTAGTTATTCTCAAATGGATTGGGCACAAATAAATTAATAAAACCGGCTATAGGCTTTGGGTGGTTTGAAAACTCTGACCCTAGAGTACATACTCACACAAAAAACAAACAAGCAGTACGATGAATACTTTTAGAATATTGTTTGCAAGAAACATACCTAATACTCCGATTTCAATACGATTTCATTTGTATTGAAAAATATAACGAGAATGAAGATTTATATGCAGCTTAACTTCTTCAAAACTTGTTAGTCAATATAGAAATTCTATTGAAGCTTAAAACCTCGCCTTTAAAGGGATCTATAAGGATCTCGCCTATAAGGATTTATATCAATAAAACTGGATCCGAGACAATTAAAACAGGATACATCGAACTAAGCAACACTAATCCTAATGCCGCGTTTCCACGCTTGCCAAGGCTCGACAAGCATCCACAAGCACAAGCGTGTAATGCCGCGTTTCCACGCTTGCCAAGCCTCGATAAGCTTCCACAAGCACAAGCGTGTAAACAGGCCGTTTGGCTTGGCTTGCGTGAGCTTGTGGACGCTTGTACAGGATCCGGTCTAGTGTCGGTTTTTGGACACAGATTAAAGGGCGCTTGCGGCAAGCGCTTGCCACGCGTTCACATGTTGGCGCGTGCTTAGTAGTCGCTGTGATCTCGAAACGAACGCACGTCTAGTTCTGTCTCCAAATAAGTGGCTGTCGAACTTCTTTTGCTTGTTTGTATGATTATGCATGAAGCGATGTTGATGGATTTGAAATAATTAACACCGTTTCGGAGATGTATATAATTGAAGTTTATTGCAAGAAGCACAGATGATAGGCACAGGAAACAGTCAGTAAGAAGGAGAACAGAGCGAAAGTAGTGAAGAGTTAAAGCACAGTAGATAATAGCACGAGATATTGTATAGGACAGAATACGATAGGGTTTTAATTGATAGCGATCGGCTGGCGGGAGCTCGAACGACATACGCTTCGCGTTAGGATCAAGTATCGACTGATGGCCTGCGCCGCGGCCGGCTCACGGCGCGCGGCGCGGGCGCAGGTAATAAAACAGGCGGCCGGTCCTATTGTTCGAACCGGCCCGCATTCCAATGGATATCTAATACGAAACCCTGTATGTCTGTACCGTACAATATTAAAGAAATTTAAACACTCTCACAAATAATATTAAATATAATATGTAAGTTTACACATCTGGATATTACATGCTACATATAGGTTATACATGTATTTATTTATATATTACAATTTAGTTTTAACAAATGTATATTATTTTATTTATAAAAATAAGAACATAAACAATATGGCCCTGCTACATGCACTATATCGCTCCCAGAGGAATGTCACGAGGGAACATATTGTTACGGACGGGGTAACGGGATTGGAAGGAAACACCGAGTAGCACTGATGACACTTTATTCGACTTGACACACGACACGAAGTTTAATTCCGACGCAGACAGCACCAACACTAGCGTCTTTTGCACTGCACTTTTCACTGCACTTCACTGCACTTTACTGCACCATACTTTCATTTCACTTTTTTACTACTTCTTCTTTCTTCCTTTTACTTCTTCCTTTTCTTCTTCACTTTACCACTTTTCAACTTAAACTGGCGCTTAGCGCGTCTACACCGCCTTATATACCGTAATTTCGATTGTCTTTTCGTTATTCAATTGTTTTTTTATCTCCTGTCTCTTTTTAACCTTTCCATTCCTTCTTGAAGTTTCTAGAACTTTCTAATCTTTATTCGAAATATTTAAATTTGTGTTTCCTTCTCCTGTCTCTTTTTAACCTTTCTTTTTTTATTCTTCACAAAACGTCTGTAATAAGAGCAAAGCCCCATAAATGAGCGCACCTGCTTCTTGTCCTTAGGCATGGGCATTGGCCCATTGGCGGTTAAAGATTGCTTTAACCGCCGAAATTTTGGCAGGGTCCTTCTCGATGCCATTTTCAGAGACGACATGACCCAAGTAGTTAACTTGTCGCTTGAAAAATGAACATTTTTTAAGACTGAGTTTCAGATTTGCATTTTTCAATCTATTGAGTACACTTTCTAGCTTCGTGAGATGATCATCGAAGTCTCGGCCCATTACAATTATGTCATCGAGATACATCAGACAAGCTTCCCCTAAAAGCCCGGCAAGGATGTGTTCCATTAACCTTTCGAAAGTAGCTGGTGCGTTGCACAATCCGAAAGGCATAACATTAAAATGCCAAAGCCCTCTGCCCATTGAAAAAGCTGTCTTCTCTTTGTCTTTTGGGTCCATTTCCACTTGCCAGTAACCACTTTTTAAGTCTATTGTTGTAAACCATTTCATTCCGCATAACGTCTCCAACGTGTCGTCTATTCTAGGCAAAGGATAACTGTCTTTCTTGGTTATATAATTCAATCTTCGGTAGTCAATGCAGAATCTAGTCGATCCATCCTTTTTCTTTACCAATACCACCGGCGAACACCACGGGCTAATCGATGGCTCGATAACCCCGTTTTTCCTCATATCTTCGATCATATCCTCTACCTCTTTCTCCCTGGCAAAAGGTACACGTCGTGGGCGTTGACGGATCGGTTGTTCATTCCCCGTTCCATTATTGATAGTGTGTTTTACTACTCCTGTTTTTCCGATGTCACCGTAGTTCTTTGAGAAAATGTCGACGTACTGTGTCAGCAATTTCTTTGCTTTTTCTGTTTCGATTTCCGTTAGATCGTCTTTGCAACCTTTTAATACACTATCCACGTTAATGTTAGTCTCAGCCAGACTCTTGGTTTTCTGGCAGTTTCGTAACCAAGCGACTTCCTCGGACTCTCCTATTTCAGAACCCTTTTTCAACACTTTTTCTTCATCACTTAAATTTAGGACAGGTATAACTGCCCTTTGTGAAGAAGCAACAACTACATACGCCGGCAACCATGGATCGTCATCTCTATTGTCTTCTATCATTATGCAACGTCGCTGAGTCGAAGTGGCAGGTAATGTGACAGGAACAAAGGTCTGTGACCTAGGTGCCAGCTTGCTCTCCTTGAGGCACAAAACCTTTCCCGTGCCTCCACTTTTCATTGCAATCTCCACGTCTCCACACTTTAGGATACCACACTTAATATCTAATCTACATTGGTGATCTCTGAAGAAGTCTAGCCCAACAATGCAGTCGTCGACGATGTCTGCAATCAGTGCTTTTTGCCAATATAATTTGTCACCTACTTTGAAAGCCACTATTTGCTCTCCCCTGACTGGGATGTGCTGGCCGGTAGCCGTTGTCAGTCGAGGTCAAATTGACTGTTTAAGAATCTTCCCATTCTTCCTTATCAGGTGAGTCCCTATAACAGTTCGTGACGTACCGGTGTCCAAGGTCAGCAAACAGGTAACGCCATTGACCGCTCCATCAATGGTTAAGCTGTTCCCATCTGTGCTTTGTCGGATACAAACTTTAGGGGCTTTTCGTCTACCGGCCAGCGCTTGCCCCGCAGCCCTGGCTGGAATTAGTTTTCCTGGTCGTGTTCTGACGTTTGAACAATAGCGTCAGTCTTACGTTTACGTTTCGGACAGCTATTGCTTAAATGTCCTGGTTTCCTGCAGTTATAACATTTTGAAACAAATCTTCGGTCTGTTCGCTGCATTTCTGCGGCCACAACTCGGACTCGTCCACCCTTAATTTCTCGACGGACAGCCTCCACTTCTAGAGCATGCGCTAAAGCGTCCTTAACATTGTCATGGTGCTTCAGACGAACGGCTGTCCTGACCTCATCGTCATAAATGCCATCAATGAACGCCTGGAGACGCATGCTTTGGACTTGTGCCGGGGGTGCAGACTGGTAAGCTTTTCCTACCATCTTCTCTACTTCTATAGACCACTGCTGCAATGACTCGTTAGGGCGCTGACAGCGGTTACGCAACTGAGCACGGAATACAAATTCCAAATGCGCCTCTCCATACCTGGACTCAAGAGCCTCGATGAGCTGTTCATATGTGGCGTCTTTCCCCACAGACTGTAGCACTGATAACGCACCATCGCGTAACGCCAGAGCGAGTGCATTCTTGGCCTGTTCTCTGTTCCAGCTGTTACTAGAAGAAGCGGCTTCAAACTGCATCCTGTACGCCTCCCAAGATGAGGTACAATCGAAAGAAGGTACTTTAAAATTACCAGCACCTGATGAAGCTACTGTAACCGACGGGACGTTAGTCTTTATCCTCCTGAACTCCTCCTCTACAGTAGCTACTATGCGGGTGTGCATCTCTTCCGATACTGACGCCATGCGGGACTGCACCTCTTCCGATACTACTGACGCCATGTGGGTCTGCATTTCTTCCTCAATGGTAGTCACGCGAGATTGCACTTCACCGATACACATCTCTATCTCGGCAATCTTACGAGCGTTCTCAGATATATAACGGCGATTCTCATCCTGGCTCTCCTTTATCTCGCTGAGTTGCTGCGAGTTTTGCTGCAGTTCGGATTTGAGCTGCTGCGAGTTTTGCTGGAGTTCGGATTTGAGCTGCTGCGAGTTTTGCTCGAGTCGAGATTGTAGCTGCTGCGAGTTTTGCTGGAGTTCGGACTTGAGCTGCTGCGAGTTTTGCTCGAGTCGAGATTCAAGTCGCTGCGAGGTTTGCTGGAATATTGCCGCGAAGTCTGCGAGAGATAGCGGGTTAGCTGCGCATGCGGACGTAGATACCCCTCCTTTGGATCCGCCTCCTTGCGAATGAGCTTCCCTGCCTACAACTTCCGGGTTAGAGTCGCCTTGTTCTTGAGCGGCAGCCCTCGCACGTGTCGTAGGTGTCGTAGGTCCCTCTGCATGACTGGCATCTTTAGTCCTTCCAATCCCACTTCTGACACCAATTGTTACGGACGGGGTAACGGGATTGGAAGGAAACACCGAGTAGCACTGATGACACTTTATTCGACTTGACACACGACACGCCGTTTAATTTTGACGCAGACAGCACCAACACTAGCGTCTTTTGCGCTGCACTTTTCACTGCACTTCACTGCACTTTACTGCACTATACTTTCACTTCACTTTTTTACTACTTCTTCTTTCTTCCTTTACTTCTTCCTTTTCTTCTTCACTTTACCACTTTTCAACTTAAACTGGCGCTTAGCGCGTCTACACCGCCGTATATACCCCTAAGAATGTTCTAGATCTACTAATTTCGATTGTCTTTTCGTTATTCAATTGTTTTTCCATCTCCTGTCTCTTTTTAACCTTTCCATTCCTTCTTGAAGTTTCTAGAATTTTCTAATCTTTATTCGAAATATTTAAATTTGTGTTTCCATCTCCTGTCTCTTTTTAACCTTACCATTCCTTCCTGAAGTTTCTAGAATTTTCTAATTTTTACTCGAAATATTTAAATAATCTTTTAAATATTTGCCAAATATTCATAAACATTTTCCAAATTTCATAAAAACCATAACCCACATAACAGTTATGACTGGGATTTGAACCCACGCCTTCAGAACGTGAACGGAATGTGTTATCCACACGGCCATCGCCTTGTTGTCAATGACTGGTGAATTTGGCGAACACTTGACAGAGTGTATACGTCATCGAACTAAAAACTCATTTCCATATAATAAAATAGTCTTCAAACCTTTTTGCTAATAAATTATTGTGTTTGATGACCGGATAGTTTGTCGTGTAGACGTCAGAAAACCTTGGCAACGGTAGTGATGACAGCTTGGCATGACACCGGCCGTCACAATATTAATAATATGCAGGTGTATTGACATACCTAATGCAGTAACATATATGGCACCAGTAATATTTCGAGGCTATGTAGGTAAGGTTTTCCGTAGAGGGTAAGGAAGAGGCCCTGGCAATCTACATCATACAAAATAATTGGTTTTGCTTCTCTTTAAGTGTATTTCAAATAAAAGTAGGTTAAACCAAAGGTTATAGTCGATACAAGTTCGATGTCCGCCATGCTTGGATGTTCGTAGCATACTGACGCATTCACAAGCGTGTAAACGCCAAGCGAGATTTGTGGACGCTTGGAGCTTGTGGAAGCTTGTCGAGGCTTGGCAAGCGTGGAAACGCGGCATAAAGAGGGCGTTTGGCTTGGCTTGCGTGAGCTTGTGGACGCTTGTACAGGATCCGGTCTAGTGTCGGTTTTTGGACACAGATCAAATGGCGCTTGCGGCAAGCGCTTGCAACGCGTTCACACGTTGGCACGCGCTTAGTAGCCGCTGTGATCTCGCAACGAACGCACGTCTTGTTATGTCTCAAAATGAGTGGCTGGTTGAACTTCTTTTGCTTGTTTGTTCCTTGCTTATGCATTACTTTACTTTTATTTCAAATAAAAGTAGGTTAAACTAAACGTAACTGCCTCCGTGGTCCAGTGGATAGCGTATGCGACTGCTATTCTATTATGTGGGGTATGTGGGACCTAAAAATTCAGTGCGCAATGTGGGTGTAGTATTACACGTCTGCCTACCCCTTCGGCGATACAGGCGTGAGTCTATAAAAAAAACATACGTAATAGCCGATACAAGTTCGGTGTCCGCCTAGCTTGGATGTACGTAGCACACTGACGCATTCACAAGCGTGTAAAAGACTTACAAATTCCAAGCGAGATTTGTGGGCACTTGGGGCTTGTAGATGCTTGTCGAGCCTTGCCAAGCGTGGAAACGCGGCATAACAAATTGCATAAAATCTACTAATCACGTCTTACGAAAACGTATTTATAATATTCAGAAACACAGAAGAAGCCGAGACAACGTTTATATTAAATAATTTTAAGACTAAAACAGACATACTCACCTTCCATATCACAAATGTAACGAGCCGAGCCAATTAGAGTTTTGAGACCACTTCAGAGAAACGCTTTGGAAATTTTAAAAGAATAATTTTGACGCTAGACTGGTTTCAAATTATTATTTCAAGTTTTAAGTCTTGACATTCGCCTTATTTGAAGTTTAAATCTACAGTCCGTTCACAGTTATTTTACCTCTGACAAATGTCGGTGTTTATAAGATAGATACTTGCTCCTTGGTGTTTATTTTCTTTATGTTGGAATTGTACTCTGTGATGACAGGAATGTAAAATAGGGTTACCCGTGCATAACATTTTACCCAATATTAGTGGAAATGCTTCAAAAATTCAAATGCTTGAACCTCATGGCCGTAAAGTGGTTAGATTACCGCCATACCACTGCGAGCTAAACGCAATTGAATTATGTGAAGTCTCATTAAAAGGCGAGTCACAAGCAAAAATTTAGGACAAGAGGCAGCCAACATTGTGAATTTAGTTGAAGAAGCTTTTTAATCTATCACTGCAGAAGATTGACAAAAACAATGCAAACATGTGCGCCACATTGAAGACAAGCTTCGTGAAACAGATGGGTCTACGAATGCTGAAATGGACAGGTTCATAGTAGAATTAAATTCTGAGTCTGATACAGAATCTGACAGCAGTTACGAATCATCATTGGCAGTCCGAGAATCTGACAGCAGTTACGAATCATCATAACATTGGCAGTCCACATGGATCATTCTTATAGACTCACGCCTGTTTCCAAAAAGGGGTAGGCAGAGGTGTAATATTACACCCACATCATTCTTATTCAAAATAAATATGAAAATTAAAGGACCATGGGCGGAATCGTCCCCATCCACCAACAGAAATGAAATGTAGTTCAATCGACACATCTTGGCAAGATGATATTTTTTTAGTGTGACGACGTTGCCCAAATGCATAGGGTTGTCATAGTAATCAACGTTTAAACTAATATTTTGTTGATGCGTTATTGACGATTAATTGTAAAATACCTACTCATTTATCTATTATAGGAAGTTATGGTACATTCTACCACATTCACACAACACCATTTAGTCCCAAACTAAGCAGAAGCTTGTAATATGGGTACTAGATAATGGATAAACATACATATATATTTCATTTCTTGTAAATACATACATATTATATATAGAAACACCCAGACCAAGACATACATGCACATGTTCATGACCACAAATGTTTGACTTGAGCAGAAATCGAACCCGCGACCTTCGGCGTAGCAGTCGCTTACACTCCCGCGGCGCCAATCGGTCGTCAATATAGTATATAAAAATAGACCACTAATATTAACACTCTATTACTATTGTTATTTGCCTACTATGAGCATTGTAAGAATGAATATTAGAAAACAGTGAATTTAAACGATTCTTTTATATTTTATATTATGTTCTAATTTTTCTTTAGTCTGTACTGTCCCACTGCTGGGCAAAGGCCTACCCCAGATCTTTCCACGCTCTCTTGTCGCCTGCAATCTCAAGCCAACTCTTGTGGTAGGCGCCTAAGTCATCTCGCCACCGTTTTCGGGGCCAACCCCGGCGACGACGACCCTTTTCTGGCACCCACAGTGTCGAGATGTTCACCCAACGATCCTCATGTATACGGCTGACATGGCCCGTCCAGTTCTATTTAAGGTTAGCAGCCATTTTCCCACATCTTCAAATTTAGTTTTTTTATTTTCGTATTATTCATCATCATCATCATATCAGCCAAACGACGTCCACTGCTGGACATAGGCCTCCCCCAAGGTTCTCCACACAGACCGGTCTTGAGCCGCCCGCATCCAACCGCCTCCCGCGATCTTGACGAGGTCGTTGGTCCACCTTGCGGGGGGCCTACCTCTGCTGCCTCGTCAAACAACTTTTAAACTATTGATAACTTATAAACTGATATAAATAACTAGAGGACGCCAGCAGCTACGCCTGCATTTTTTTAAATTTACCCGTTTTGGCCGATCCCGTGGGAATTTCGGGAAATCCCTTCTTAGTGCACCCCTACGGTCCCCAAGGAACATACATGCCAAATTTCAGCTTCCTGCGCTCAATAGTTTCGGCTGTAGTGTGTCTGTCAGTCAGTCAGTAACGCAAGGATTTTATATATTAAGATAGTTACAGGTAGCACGCCATTGCGCAATGTTGATGTTGTGCATGTACTGTTAGAGAGAGATGCAGGGGGCCTTTAACCTGTTGCGTTCTCTCTCCCACCGGCGCGGCGGACACGACACAGTATTGAGTTAGGTACTATTCTGCCAATCTATCCTTTATATCTCTATGGGACGGACCCATACATTTTTACCCATAGTCCTTTGCAGTTTTTGTATTAGATAATTAGAACCTCACGTTGACGTTATCATGATGCGTTTACCTTTGCATATTAAATAGACAACATTTTTATTATAGCTACTTATCTTCATAGGAAATTAGTTATTTTGTAAGAAAATAAATGTACATGTATATAGCCATGCCAATATCAAGAGGTTTTATTACAAACATTACTTCCAAATATTTAATACGATCGCGTAGGCAATAAAAAAATAAGTAAATTTTTAGCAATAATGTATGTTTAAAATGGGAGTATTATATACCAAATATAGCAACACAACGCCCAGGTTGGCCAATCTAACAGCTAGAGGTAAAATAACTGTGAACGGACTATAAGTATGTTTTTTCTTTGAATGTTACTTCTTTTTTGTACCGTGTATTTTATATAAATCAACAAATGGAAATTAAATAAATCAACTCGATATTGTTTCGTATTGAAATATGTCTGCAAGTATTCAAAATAAAGCGTAGAAGCTTTTGTCATTGATATAAAAAAATGTGATAACTGTCTCCAAGAAATAATGATCATATTCAATATTTTAGCTTTTTAACATATTGACATGAATTTTTACTTTATCACAACCATACTTCATTGGAGAAAAAAAGCTTTATTCGGTAAATTAAATCTGCTAGCTTATAGACAAAAATAAGGTCAGACAGTAATAGGGTCAAATACTATGCACAATGAACATATGAATCCTTTAAAGCATTTGTTCAACATAGTCTTGGTCATTGTTGGAGATAATAATAAACTATATGGAAGAATGCGAGCCGATCATTTCTTTGGGCATTGTTCAAAGCTTCAAATATATTTGGGAGATTTTCCAAAAAGGTCGAGTGATATCTAAGTATAAACGAACTGTATCCAACGCCCTTTAAAGCGTTATATATTCAAGTTTCAGATCGTATTATGATAAAGTTATTTGGAGGATTTAGTATTAAAACCTGTTTGGCTTCGTTTCAAAACGAAAGATGTAAGCATCTTTTAGCTCCGCGTACCAGTAGAAGGCTGTTGACACTGAACTTGGGTCTACCAGCCTTTGTTGAAGGTAGGTATTCATTATTGTTGACAACGTTACATCCAGTTTTATTCAAATTTTAATTTTAGAGATTTAGTTTAGATTGTTTTCTAGGATAAAAAGGGTTCATTTATGAAATTCAAGATTCTTTCTAATATCTTTATTTTCATGTTTTACTTAAATCTGCACATAAAAAAATGTCGTGATGAATTGCTGACATAATTTCATCTTATTTCGCTTAGTTGGCAGTCAGATACATAAAGGTAGAGGAGTAATTTGAGGAATAAATTTTCAGACACATCAACCAACAAGTTCTTTAATCTGGTGCGAACAACTTACAGTCAATCAGTACAATATTGTATGTATACGGCACAAATAAAAGACCCGTTTGTAACATTTGCATAATAATACATATAACATGTAACACGTACCACGTAAGAGAAACAAACACTGATCAAATAAATCACAGTTCTCGCCTTTAACACTAAATATTTTCCCTAAATCAGACTAAACCGAGTGGCATTTAGTACGATACCCACGTACCAAGATATCGGGCGTAAAATACTTTGATACGCAGTCGCAAACGGGCCTCAGTATTTACATTTGAAACGTTACTGAGACTTACAATGAATAAATGATAGTACAGGTACTTCGACTAATGTATATAGTTAGCAATAATATCGTGGTAACAGTATTGAATAAAGATTATGAGGTTCAAAATGAGAGGGAGACAAAGAACATGGTAATTTGGTGGGTTAATTAAGAATGTAAAGGAACCCTTCTACTATTTATAAGATTTGAAGATGACGTAACCCTGACCGAGATTTGAAATTCATGTAACAGGCGTAGTAAATACAGTGTTGTGGTATTATTTAGATGTCATCACATGCAAGGTTATACTTATATAAAAAAAAATATATATATATTTAATAATTAAATTCATATTGGTAAAAAATATTTATTGAGGGAATAAATAGGGACTCATGGAAGAAGAGTGGGGAGGGCTTTGCCCTGCAGTGAGACGTAAAATGCTCTTGAAAAGAAAAGGTAAAATTCACGTATCATCTGACAGAAAAAGGCTCTTAGTTTATCCGGAAACTGAAACATAATTCATGTACTTCGCGATTAATAGTTTAAGCCAGTAGCACAAACTTACGCCATTGAACTTTTCCGATCAGTGTCAATCGACTAACATCGATTTTGGTTCCGAGTAGATAAGTATAAGGCCAGCGCCATCTGTGTGATGTGTGAATTTCAGCACCTACTTATTTAGCCGAAAGAATCGAAATGTATAAAATGTAGCATAGAGATAACCGGGGTCAAACATACTCTCTTTTTAGCCGACTACGGTGAAACCAAAAGGATGGGTAATTAAAAATGTGCCTCTATATGGTTGGTCAGGAGGCCTTAGCTGATGAAAGTTTATACTCGTAGGTATCCTATAGTTATCTGATGTTACCAACTATAATCTTTTTATTATCGACGTAGCTTACCACGTGCAAAACCTACACAAATCTTTGTCTTCTGCCCAGAGATCAAAAACAATATTCCATTTAGCCTGCTAACAGTTGCGACGTTTCAAGTGACATTATTCAGATCACATTCGGGAACTGATTCCATCGTGAGTGTTACATGCATGATTTGTACCGTAGATGCAGCTGATACTCATTTACATACGGAATGTAGGATCGACGATTTCATCGGTTTAAAATTTCAATGGAGCTGGATTTTGACTGTAGGCTCAACTTTACGAGGAATGAAGTTTATTCTACTTCAAAATGTGTTTTAGTGATGTGCGGCTTACTAAAGTTTTCTGTTACCTTTATTAACTCTGTCAACTGGAGGTCAGTGGAGGCAAATAGTTTTAAGCCATCCATGAAAAGAAGGTGAGATATTACTTGACCTCTGCTGTGCAACCGATAGCCTAGCCCCGAATTCTCGAACAAAGTGCTAAGAGGATTCAGTGCTAGACAAAACCATAAGGGACTCAAACTGTCACCTTGGAAGATTCCTCGTTGGATCTTTATAGGATCGCCGCATCCGAGAGTCCGTCGACATCCTGGATAGCGAAGAACCGTACTCCACTGCCCCATACACGTCTTCAGGAAAGTGCATAGAGTTGGATCCACTTTGTACAACTCTAGCACTCTCAAGAGCCATGTATGGGGCACAGAGTCGTAGGCCTTCTTATAATCTATCCAGCATGTCGCTAGATCCTTTCGGCTACGGCGAACCTGTTGGCTAATGGTCATGTCTATAAGGAGTAGCTCTTTAGTACCACGTGACCCACTTTTACATCCATTTTGAGAACTGGACATGATTTTGTTAGTATATATATGTTTGGCCAGTTTGGTTCTCAAAATGGATGTAAAAAGTTTATAGACCGTCGGTAGGCAGGTTATAGGTCTATAATTTTTTGGATCCGTGGTACTTCCTGTTTTGAAGAGCAGGTGGGTAATGCCAGTTGTTAAGAAAATTGGCAGCGTCCCTGATTCTAGAGATGATTGGAATTGGAACGCAAAACGAGCATGTGCACTACGCAGCCACTTCAACCAAAAGTTGTGCAATCCGTCCGGACCTGCCGCTTTCCAGTTTGGTAACGGACGGACTGCACAACTTACATCTGTAGCTGTAATAGCTACGGCATCCATATAAGGAATTGCTGCACATGATCGCTCGACATCCCTAAACCAACCACCCTCCGTGTGGCTAACGGGGGTCGACCAGATGCTACTCCAGAACGTGTTTGTAGTTAATCATCTGGTAGACCTCCATCATCCACACCTAGACCAGGACGCTCCCAATTTCTATACACCCACCTTTCATCCTTTTGGAATGTGCGATTCTGGGAATATCTGCCTATACGTTTTTTATAACGTTTGATACGATTTGCCCACGCATAAATCTTCTGCTTCAGGAAGTCGATGCGTTCTGTGACCCGCGACGTGTATTCTTGTGACCTAATACCCGTTCCTGCAAAAGCGCGGGTCACAAAACGCATCACTCTCGGGCGAGTATTGCCCGACCTGAAGCAGATCAGCTTGCCAATGAGTGCTCTAGACTCAGCGATACGACGCTCAATCCTGCACTGCCAAGCCGGCACAGCATTATTTCGGGTAGCCATATCAATGTTCTTTTCTATCTTGACATTGGCTATCCGACATGCCGCTACAGCCGCACAGTACAGAATTGAGTGTGTATCACTGAGATTTTCACTATTGTCTAGGTATGTAGGCAATAAAGAATCCAGGGCACACACCAGCGCCAAATTTTTCTTATGCGTGGGCAAACGCGGCACACGAGGCCTATTTACTAAGGCCTCGTAACGATATTCCCTGATGGCACATTCCAAAGTACTCCTTACATTATCCATGTACTGGGCACTTATTTGTATATCCCCACTATCCACTTCTTCAACACTTTGCGGCCTTAGTGTGTCAACTATCACTGCCGTTACACGTTCACGCGTGGAAGGAGGAATGGGAGGGTTACCTTGCAAGTCCGAGCGTAGCCTCTCAAGTGCATCGTCATCCAGCAAACGACAGCGCTGGATTGCGCGCACTTGATCCGACAGTCGCTGCGCCGAAACGTTGACGGCCGGTTCCAAGTCCTGAAACAGAGGCAGCATGCGATCACGGTACGCCGTAAGGTTGGTACCACCCTCTGTAGCCACATAATATGCCCGCATGACATTCTCATTCATGGATCTAGTCCACCTTATGCGGTGCACATTACCACCGGTAGCGGGGGCCCTGTTCGAGACCGATGAGCCTCGGGGTCCTAAGCCATTCGGTGGCCGGCCTCTCCCTCGCCGGCGGACAGGTGGTGGCGACTACGGCGGGGAGAAAAACTCGTCGCTAGATGCGCTCGACGCCTCAAAACTCACCGGCGATGCTGTAGCTGGTGCCGGCGGCTGTGAGGCGGAGCTGAGCGACGAGTCCTGAGGTGTTAATCGTGCTGCAGCTGCTTTCCTGGCTCTGGTCAACATTTATATTACATTTCCTTGCCTTTATTATTGTTATTGTTTGTGTTTTTCATTTTGACATATGGTGTCATCTTCAGTATATTTATTTATAATATTATTTCTTAAATTTTATGGCTTTTATAAGTAAATCCGTATATTTTAGGTATTATAACTTCTTGTTGTGGTATAAATATATAAATTGTATCGTAAAACTGTAATATAAATTAAAATAAAAATATGCAAGAAAATTTGGTTGTTGACTTTACGGTTTTGCCAGGTATTATTATTATTTTCAGAAATGTTTCTTTTAATTCAACTCAAGGTTGGCAATTGAGAACCAGGTACGGGTTTATACCAAGTATTCTGGTTCAGTCATGTAGTTATGACTAGAGATTTTGTGCATTTGGTATAGATTGGCCTGTTAGTGTCTCGTTTGTAGTCTGTATTATGCTATGCATATTTGTGCATAAAGGATTGCTTGCGATATTTGAGGTATTCTGAAGTGCGAGTGAGGTCGGGTTTAAGAAGCGTCGAACTATAGAGCAAGTGTCTAGTACAATTGATTTTTGTGGTGGTATGTAAGTTTTTGAGTGCAGTTCTAACATTTTTAATGCATTGTGAAATGATTTTGGTATAATACCAGTTGAAAATATAATTATAGGGACTATTTTGACTGTTTCTTGGTGCCACATCTGCTTTATTTCGTCTGCTAGAGGGATGTATTTTTGTATTTTTTCAGTGTGTTTTTGCTTTAGATTGTTCGTGTTGGGAACGGCGATATCTATTAGGTAGGTGGTCTTAGTAGATTTAACAGTTAATGTGATGTCTGGTCTGTTGCTGAGGATAGTGCGGTCAGTGATGATGTCTCGGTCCCAGTAGAGCTTTACGTTATTATTTTCTAGCACATTTTTAGGTTTGTATTTGTAGTAGGGTGTGTGTGTTTCTGTTAGGTTATGTTTAAGTGCGAGTTGTTGGTGAATGTATTTGGCGACGTTGTCATGGCGATGTGTGTAGTCTTTGTTGGCGAGTGCGCTGCAACCTCCTGTGATGTGATCTATGGATTCGATGTATTGGTGGCACAATCGGCATTTATCAGTCTCTATTGTCTCTTTTAAAATATATTTTGAGTAATTGCGTGTTTTAATTATTTGATCCTGTATTGCTACAAAAAATCCTTCTGTCTCACTGAATATGTTTCCTTTAGTAAGCCAGGTAGTTGAGGCGGTTCGGTCTATATGATCTTGTTCTAGTTGATGTGGATATTTACCATGTAATGCCTTGCTTTTCCAGTTTTCTAACTTTAAGTCTTCTTTTAAGATCTTAGCTTTTGGGTCAAACTGAGTGTTATTTAATTGTAGAGGTGTTCCAGAGTGTGATAGGTTAACTATTGCTTTGTGTAGTGTACTGTCGTTAGCTTTTCTGGTAAAATAAGATCGTAAATTATCTATTTGAGTGTAGTGTAGGTTTTTAATGTCTATAAATCCGCGACCTCCTTGTTTTCTACTTAGCGTGAAACGTTGTACAGCGGAGTGTATGTGGTGAATGTTGTGTTTATTGCATGTTGTTCTAGTTGTGGTGTTAAGAGAATTGAGTTCAGTATCAGACCATTTAATAATTCCGAAGGAGTATGTTAATATAGGGATAGCATAAGTGTTGATTGCTTTAACTGTATTTCTGGCAGATAGCTGGGTGTGAAGTATTTTGCTAAGTCTATTTTTGTATTTTGTTTTTAAAGTATTTTGTATTTCAGTGTGGTTTATAGATATGCTTTGTTGATTTCCTAAATATTTATAAGTTTCTCTTGATTCCATACTTTCTATTGTGCCGTCTTGCAGCCCGAGTTCAAATGGATTTGTAGTGCTATGTTGACCTTTAACGATACCATTTATTTTACACTTATCTGTGCCAAACGTCATTTTTATATCCGTGCTAAATTTTTCTGTTAGGCTTAAAAGGTGGTCTAGTTCTTGTCTGCTACTTGCATATAATTTTATGTCATCCATGTACAGTAGGTGTGTGAGTTTGATTTTATTATCTCTGTCAGTTGTGTATCCGCATGAGGTGTTATTTAGTATTCTGGAAAGGGGGTTTATAGCCAGGCAAAACCATAGAGGACTAAGAGAGTCGCCTTGAAAAATACCGCGTGAGATTTTGATAGGTGATGTGATAAGTGTAGAAGTCCTTGTTTTTAAGCTAAGTTTTGTAGTCCATTTGGTCATTGCATGTTGTAGGAATTGTATAAGGCTGTTGTCGATTTTGTATATTTTTAAAATATGTAGTAACCATGAATGTGGTACGCTGTCAAACGCTTTTTGATAATCAATATAATATATGAGTAATATAGATTTCGACATTTCTGTTTGACTTGGTTGTGGATTTCGGCATCAATAATTAATTCTTCTTTACAACCCATTGAACCTTTACTGCAACCTTTCTGTTCTTCTGGTTTGATTTTGTTTGCTGAGATGTGTGAGTTGATTTTATGTGTAATTATGGATGTTAGTAATTTGTAGATGGTGGGGAGGCAAGTTATGGGTCTGTATTCGGCTGGATTTGTAGTGTCTTGATCTTTAGGTTTTAAATAGGTTACTCCTTGAGTAAGAAAAGCGGGCATGTCGTGTGGATTTTTAATGAGTTCATTTAGAGAGTTTGCTATATGTGAGTGTGTTGAAGTTAGGTATTTAATCCAGTAGTTTTGTATTTTATCGGGCCCCGGTGCCTTCCAGTTTAAAGTGTTTTTAACTGCGATAGTTACGTCATCTTTGTCTATTACGATGAATGGCATAGGCTCGACTTTCTCCATCTCTTGCTCTTCTATTTTAGCCCATGAAGTGTGTGAGTTATGTTGTATGGGTTTTGACCATATATTTTCCCAATAGTGTTTAATGTCTGTTATGTCTGGGTGTTGTGTTACTGTTATGATATTATTATTATTATTATTAAATAAAGATAAAAATACAAGAATTAGTTTACCAGAAAAATAATAAAAAACATAGCATTATGATGTTAGATAATATTATTATTGTATATGCAAAAATTAAATTACTAAATTTATATTTAAGTGTAAAACAATACAAATAGTATGGCAACATTTGACAGTTATATTTTTTTATAAATAGGGTATCATTATTATAATGATTGCTCACTCTGTTAAACGCTCTCAAAGTGAACGGACATTTATATACTTCCTAGTGATATTCAAAGTGAATAAATATCAAGTGAATATTTATAAAAGTGTTTCTCTTTTTAGTCCATAACCTCTAACAGGTTATGGGCCCAGTGCCGCGTTTCTAAATTCAGTAAAAAAAATAGTTACAACTACCGACTGTCTATAGTGTTTAAATCGTTATTCTATCGTGTGGAATAAAAAGTGCTGTAAACGTGAGTAATGGAACATTTAAAACAAAAAGGAATATTAAACCGTTTGCCGGCGATAAATATAGTATATGGAAGTTTAGAATACGATCGTTACTAATTGAAATGGAGATTATAGACGTTGTCGACAGTGACATTCCTCAAATACGGTCCGAGACATGGGAAAAGAATAATATAATGTTTTACATGTTGAAATAAAAACGGAACGACTTATAAGCGGAAGTTTGAGAACTACCCGCATCAGTATAATAAAAAAATTTAAAGTGCAGAATAATACGAAATCTATAAAATGTCATTTTTGTGGACGCAAGGGACACATTAAAAAGGATTGCTTTTATTTTAAACGGACGAATAAACAGAAAAATATGGCGGACAGAACGAGAACGATTCAAACTGTCGGATTATCGCAAGAGTCGAAATCTGATGACTTTTCAGGTTATGCATTCATGACTGGACAGTGTCGGCAAGAAAATAGTCCAAACAAAATTACATTCTTGTTGGATTCGGGAGCTTTGGATCATATTATAAACAGGGATGATATTTTTATTACATATGAATATTTACGTAAACCAATAAATATTTATGTTGCTAAAAATAATACATTTATTTCAGCCACGAAGAGAGGTTCAATCAATGTTATAAGCAACAACAGTGTTCCAGGTGTACTGGAGAATGTTTTGTACTGCCCTGAGGTACCGTACAATTTATTGTCAGTGGGTCATGTCATTTAGTGGACATAATTTTTGATCGGAATGGGACACTCATTTTGAAGGATGGTAAAATAATCAAGACAGGTCATGTTTTAAATAACTTAATTACTTTAGATTTTGTGATACCTTTTAATAATGTGAGGGAGGGTCATTCTGTTTGCAGATCACGCCAGGATAATATAAATAATTATGATTTATGGCATCAACGCCTGGGTCATATTAGTAACACTAAATTTATAGAATTAAAACGTTATAATTTGATTGAAGATGTACGTCAAATTGAATCCATATTACCTACCAATAGTTTATGTGAAGCTTGCATAAATGGCAAACAGGCTAGACTACCTTTAAATAAAATGAAGAATAAGGAATACATAAAGCGACCTCTATATGTTGTACATTCAGATGTATGTGGACCTATCACTCCTTCAACGTTTGATAATAAAAATTATTTTGTTTTGTTTGTCGATCAGTTCACCCATTATTGTGTGGTTTACCCTTTGACTTATAAGTCAGATGTGTTTTCGGCATTCAAAGATTTCGTTGCGAAAAGTGAGTCAAAGTTTAATTCTAAATTAGTTACTTTGTATAGTGATAACGGTGGCGAATATTTATCAACCGAAATGAAAGATTACTGTAGATCAAAGGGTATTAGTTAACACTTAACGGTTCCTAGAACGCCACAATTAAATGGTGTAGCTGAACGTATGGTGCGAACCATAACCGAAAAGGCTCGTTCAATGTTAACTGGTGCAAAGCTGGATAAGCGATTTTGGGCGGAAGCAGTGTTAACTGCTGTTTACTTAATAAATATTTTGCCAACAAAAGCCTTAAATGTTTATAAAACACCATATGAGATGTGGCATGATAGGAAACCGAATATTAAAACCCTTAGGATTTTTGGTTCAACTGTGTATGTCCATAATAAAACCAGTAAATGTAAATTTGACGACAAGTCATGGAAAGGCATACTGGTGGGCTATTGTCCAAATGGTTATAAGGTATGGAACACAGAATGCGAAAGGTATATGACTGTTAGAGATGTTATAGTCGATGAGGTAAATTTTCTGGTATCCAGGCCTACAATAAAGCCTGAAGGGAAGAATGTGAAATATTCTCATCACAAAAGTGATATCTGTATTGAGTCTCAAGACTCTCAAGATACCAGTATACCTAAATCAGATAATTCGAAATCTGATGAACTAGCAAGTCATAACGAAATTCGATACGTGCTAAATGAGGTTTCATGTGAACCTGTGATCGAAAACGATTCTTTACCTGTAAGCGAAAAATCTGATTTACCTAGAAGGAGTGATAGGCTCAAAGGTCGACCCCCTATTTGTTATAAGGAAAGTGATGGTGACGATGATTGCTTATTTGGTGCACAATCATTTGCATGTATTATACCTAAATCATTTCATGATATAAAGTCACTTGATAGTGGGTCTTATTGGAAGAAAGCTATCGAAGATGAGCTAGACTCCCATAGAATAAATAATTCATGGACTCTGGTGCCAAGACCAGAGAATAAAAATATAATAGATTGTAAATGGCGTCTTAAAGGAAGAAATATATATGAAAATTCCTGAAGGCGTTGTATGTAAGTTTAATTATTATGTATGTAAATTAAATAAAGCATTATATGGATTGAAACAGGCTGCACGGTGTTGGTTTGAGATATTCGAACGTTCTCTTAAAGATAAAGGTTTTCGAAATTCATCAGTTGATAGGTGTATATATATGTTAGATAAAGGAAATATCAAGAAAAACATATATGTTGTATTGTATGTCGATGATTTGGTTATCACATGTGCTGACATTCATACAATGAATGAATTCAAAGGTTATTTAATGACTAAATTTAAAATGACTGATTTGCATAATATAAAATTGTTTCTTGGTATCAAAGTAACAAGGTAGTCTGATAAAATTACATTAGATCAAAGTGCTTACATTCAAACAATTTTGAATAAGTTTAATATGATCGATTGCAACCCTGTTAGTACCCCTACTGAAGCTAAGTTGAATTATGACTCATTAAATATGAAAGATAAATATGATGCACCATGTCGTAACCTTATAGGGTGTTTAATGTATGTTATGTTGTGTACTCGCCCTGATTTAAGTACATCGGTCAATATATTAAGCCGTTATACACAAAATAATAAAACGGAACTATGGCATTGCTTAAAACGTGTATTAAGATATCTTAAAGGTACTATGAATTTAAAGTTAACCTATAAAAGGAAAAACTATGACAATATATTATGTGGATATGTTGATTCTGATTGGGGTGGTCATGACTATTCTGATAGAAAAAGTACTACCGGTTATTTATTCAAATTGTTTGAACAATGTACTATAACTTGGTGTACAAAGAGACAAACTTCAGTGGCAGCTTCGTCTACTGAAGCTGAATATATGGCCCTGTACGAGGCTGTGAAAGAAGCCTTATGGCTCAAGTCTCTAGCAGAAAGTATTAATATACAAATGAATAAACCTATTATTATATTTGAAGATAATAACGGTTGCATTAGCATTGCTAATAATCCATCTAACCATAAGAGGTCAAAACATATTGATATTAAATATCATTTCTCAAGGGAACAAGTTGAGAGAAATATAATTAAATTAAATTATATTCCAACAGGTAACCAACTAGCTGATATTTTGACTAAGCCGTTACTAGCGAGTTCTTTTCATGACCTCAGATATAAAATGGGTTTAGAATAAGTATTATTATTATTGTATAGTTTGATTTTGTTTAGATTAACCATAGTGTATTGCACAATAAATATATTGTCGATTATTTTGCCGCATAGATTCGGCCATTAAGTTTATGTCATAATCATTACCAAATGATTGAAATGGTCTGATTAGGTTTTTCTGGGTTTTCCCTAATCCTAGCAACAAATGTTGGATCATGTTTACGCATATGTAAGACTTACTCCCAGCAAACACTTGGAAGTGATATATATGATCTGTTGTTTGAATTGTATAATTTCAATTTTTGAGGGGGCGTGTTAGATTATATTATTATTGTATATGCAAAAATTAAATTACTAAATTTATATTTAAGTGTAAAACAATACAAATAGTATGGCAACATTTGACAGTTAGATTTTTTATAAATAGGGTATCATTATCATAATGATTGCTCACTCTGTTAAGCGCTCTCAAAGTGAACGGACATTTATATACTTCCTAGTGATATTCAAAGTGAATAAATATCAAGTGAATATTTATAAAAGTGTTTCTCTTTTTAGTCCATAACCTCTAACATATGATAGTAAAAAGTGATTTTGGGTGTGTTAAAGCGCCTACGCATTATTTCACAGCAGCGTCAATCGTACGTTATAGTTCGCTACGCGGTAGCATTAGATTAAGTTCGGCCTAACATAGTTATAGATTTGTATAGACTCCTTTTTATAAAATGTACCTGCTGTATACGATTTGGATAATCCTTCACTCTGCTTTTGTAAGCTGCAAAGATTACACGTCATCCAAAGTTTCCAAGATCGTTTTATTTCTCGAAGTCCAGTGAATCCCGCACATATGGTCCATTACGAGCGGATGAGGAATCAGCTGATCGCATTAAAATTATCTACGAGTTTTGAGAGGATTCGTCACCAAATTATTGGACTTTGAACCGGCTTGGATATTCGTATATTTGGATCAAGTACGCCGTTAATTGGTTTAAATCGGTACCCAACACTCGATAAGGTAATATTTATCCATAATCAAGGGAATAATTATAAGGTTAGTGGATTATTGTTAATTTATTGTGTTCATTTAGGCAAACGTTGCATAGTGCTAGTTGTCCGTAATAAAGTAAATACTTTATATTAGACTGTAAATTAGTTAGTATCATTTGATAAGTAGTATTAGTGCTACATTTTAACTATTTCGTCAATTTAACGGCAACTATTCACATTAATTTTCATGCAGCGGTAGGTACCTAACTACCTAGTTAGCTCATGTATCACAATTTTGAGTGTTAGGTTTATTACGATATATTATTTATTGCTCATTATCGTTAATTATAACCAGATTAGCGTACTTATTGTGTAATTTTGTTAAAATATTGTATTATTGTGTTTTTTGCAACCATTAATTTGTTAAGTAGGTAGGTTGTCACTTATTAGAAAACTTTTCTGTGCAAAGTTATTTGGCTATTATTAATTGTATTTACATAATTAAAAAAAGGATTTAGCAGCTTTTCTAATATTTGTGTAATTATTTGTAGATTTATACATCTAGAAATTATATTTCGTAGTTATTTTCTTGTATGCGTGGGTAGGTACCTAGTAAGAAACTAAATTCAAACCACACCCTGTACCGGCGCAATTTGAGCTTTTGTTACCTAAAATTAACTTTATTTTGTATAAATTCCAGGTCGACAGCACTCGTTACCCATAATGTCCGAGGAAAAGGAGTTAGTGAAGAGGCGAGGCAGTTATAAAGGCAGATTAACTGCATTTATTAATTATTTGGACTCGCTTGATGAAAGCTCCTTGACGAACTGTGATGTCACTGAATTGCAGCTGCGCATAGGCAAGATTGAGTGTTTGTACGACCAATATGATGAGGTTCAACTGCGTCTCGAATGTATTGTTGAAGATATTAAATTGCAGTATACTAAGCGTTCAGATTTTGAATCGTTATATTACAAATCCTTATCTAGGGCACAACATCTATTAGGTAAATATAATCAAGTAAGTCCATCAATTAATAGCGATAATAGTAAGCGTGCCAGTAAATACAAGCCAGTTAAGTTACCTACTATACAGTTACCTAAATTTAACGGTTCTTACAGTGATTGGTTAGAGTTTCGCGATTCTTTTGCGAGCCTCGTTCATTCTAATGATGAACTAGACAACATTAATAAGTTCCACTATTTGCGTTTGTCACTGGAGGGGTCCGCGGCTGTGGTACTCCAGTCAACTGAGTTTTCTGCTGACAACTACGCAGTAGCTTGGAAGATATTATGCGAACGATTTGATAACAAAAGATTGCTCATTCAGAATCACGTATCAGCTTTATTTAATTTAGACGTACTGACAAAGGAATCTTCAGTATCCCTCAAAGGTTTGATAGATTCATTAAATAAGAATTTGCGAGCTTTAGAAACTTTAGGCGAACCAATTAAGCATTGGGATACACTATTAATTTACATGGTCACTCGTAAATTAGATAACAAAACATATCGTGAATGGGAGGAATATAAAAGCCGGGTAGATAAAGATAACGCGATTACTTTTGATGCCTTCATTCAATTTATGCGTAACCGTGCCGACTTTGTCGAAACTTTAGAATTGTCACGCAATAATAATCCGTCTCACACGTTATCTAATTTGCGTCCAAAGATAAAATCTATGGTCACGATGCAAGGTTCTAACAATTTAAACACAACATTGACTTTAAAGGTTTGTCCTAAGTGCAAAGAGGATCATACACTGAATAATTGTCCTCAATTTCTCGCTATGAGTATTGATGAGCGTCTTAAAATATTGCCTAATTATAAAGTTTGCTACAACTGTTTACATACGGGTCATTTTGCCAATCATTGTAGAAAATCAGGTTGCAAAACATGTAAGCGTAAACATCACGCATTAATTCATTCATCGGAGCCTAGGAGTGTTAATGTCAATGCGCGTAATAAACATACGTATAACAACGCATCATCTGATAGCCCCTCTCCGCCGATATGTTTACCGTCCGCTTCTAGTGAGACAGGTAATGTTGCTCTGGCCGCAAGCGTCGCTCGTTCTTGTAAGACTTTTAGCGACGTATTATTATCAACTGCATTAGTTAAGTTATACGATTATTCGGGTCGTGAGCATGTTGTTCGTGCTATTTTGGATAGCGGCAGCACATCTTCGTTTATAACCGAGCGTTTGTGTACGCAGTTAAATTTATTAACAAGTAATGTTGACGGTTCGATATTAGGCATAAATAACGTGATTTCTCGCGTAGGCAAAACTTGTCAGGTAAAAGTGACGTCACTCAATAATAGCTATGAAGTTAAGCTTTATTGTTTTGTTTTGCCATTTATAACCAGTGATGTGCCATGTCGAAAAATAGATATTTCTGCTCTTAAGATGCCTTCTCACATCTGTTTAGCTGATCCTACGTTTTATGAGCCCGCAGATATTAATATTTTAATCGGTGCTGACCTGTTTTGGGATCTGTTAGGATCACAACAAATAAAGTTAGGCGTTGATATGCCAGTTTTATGTGAGACTAAGTTAGGGTGGATAGTTTCCGGGCCCATTACCTCTCATTGTACCAAAATGTCAAAGGACATTAGATGCAATTTTACTCAGGTTAGTGGCGATATTGAGAAACTACGAGCCGACTTAAAGACTTTTTGGGATTTAGAGGAAATAAACTCTGAAGCGTCTAATTATATGCCAGAGGAAAAGTTGTGTGAGGAACATTTTATTAAAAATACCACTCGCCTACGCGATGGTAGGTTCTGTGTTCGTATACCGCTTAAACAAAGTCCTGATGTTTTGGGAAATTCGTACAATAGGGCTAAGCATTGTTTACATTCATTAGAACGTAGGCTGAAGTACAAACGAGAATTTAGCGAATTATATCTTGATTTTATGTCAGAATACGAAAAGTTAGACCACATGAGTGAAAATAAAGTAGCAAATTTAAAGGATAATCGTAATGACTATTTTATACCTCACCACGGCATATTACGCGAGAGTAGTACGACTACTAAACTACGTGTCGTATTTAATGCAAGCAGCCCTTCGTCATCAGGTGTTTCCTTGAATGACATACAGATGGTGGGTCCTACCGTTCAGGATGACTTGTTGTCAATACTTCTTCGATTTCGACATCACAAATATGTCCTGTCGGCCGACGTTGAGAAGATGTATAGAATGATAGCCATCCATCCATCTGACAGGCACTTGCAACAAATAGTTTGGCGTAGCAATATAGACGACCCTATTAAGACCTATACATTAAACACGGTAACCTATGGCACGGCAAGCGCGCCATTTCTTGCTACTCGGTGTCTCAAACAAATAGGTCTTGATTGTAAGCATGAAAGGGTAGCTGAAATCATCCAACATGATTTTTACGTCGATGATTTGTTGACTGGTGGGGATGTTTTGAGTGAGGTTGAGTTTATACGCACTCAAGTCACAAATGCCCTGGCATCTGCTGGTATGACGTTAAGAAAATGGAGATCTAATGAACCACTACTATTAACTGAGTCCAATCAGCCATTATTAGACCTAAGTATGGGCACTAGCGTGTCAAATAAGTTATTTGGTTTAAACTGGTTCGCAAATACTGATGAGTTAGGTTTTATAGTAAACTCGGTACCTTCTCTTAATAATACGAAACGGGATCTACTTTCAACGATTGCACGCATTTTTGATCCTTTAGGGCTTCTTTCTCCTTTCATCATCACCATGAAAATGTTGTTACAAAGCATGTGGTTAGACAAGCTTTCATGGGATGAGCCGCTAAACCCAGAACTTAAAAATACTTGGCATAATATTGTAAAATCTTTACCTCTCGTAAATGATTTAAGTATTCCACGCATTGTAGTTTGTAATGCGTATAGGTCACTTGAATTACATGTGTTTACAGATGCGTCTGAGCGCGCCTATGGTGCGTGTGTATATGTTCGTAGCATCAGCGATACTAATAAATGTATGGTCAGGTTACTGATGGCTAAAAGTCGCGTGGCCCCAATTAAGCCTACTACAATACCTCGGTTAGAGTTATGTGGTGCCTTGGTAGGTGCGCGTATTTATGAAAAAGTTTCACAAGCCTTTCGAATAAACATAAATCATGTTTATTGTTGGACTGACTCAACCATCGTATTGGGTTGGTTTCAAATGTTGCCCTCAAAACTACAACCGTTTGTGCGTAATCGTGTAGCTAAGATATTAGATAAGACGAGTAACTGCACATGGCAACACGTACCAACCGATCTGAACCCAGCAGATCTGATATCTCGTGGCGTGGATATCAGAACCCTGCAAGGGTTGGATTTGTGGTGGTCTGGACCCAAGTTCTTACACAATGAGCAGTCCAGTTGGCCGTCTCAATTGAAACTGAAAGGTTTAGCATTAGAATCTTTGCCCGAAACACGACCACACATTTCATTGAGCGCCGTTACAAATGATAATAGCAAAGATAAATTAATAGATTTTAAAAGGTTTTCAAATTATCTTAGGCTCGTGCGCTCAGTAGCATATGTTTTGCGTTTTATTAAAGCTTGTCGAAAGAAACCTTGTAATAGTAAATTTCTTACAAAGGATGAGTTACAATGCGCATTAACTTTAATAATTATTAATAGTCAACGGGACTCGTTTCCAGAGTATAAGTTACTCGTCAATAAACAGAAATTACCGAAGAAGAGCTCCCTCGTTAAGTTCAATGTTTATTTAGATCATGTTAATATAATGCGTGTTGGGGGACGCCTCGATAATTCGGACTTTTCGTTCAGTAAGAAACATCCCATTATTTTACAGTCCACTCATGATTTTACGAAGTTATTGTTTCATTATGAACATAAAAGGTTAATGCATGCAGGTCCACAATTATTGTTGGCTACGATTAGAGAATCATATTGGCCTATCGGTGGTCGTCGCTTAGCTAAAGCGTGCTACCATCAGTGTGTACGTTGTCATCGTATGAAGGGCAAAACTATTACGCCGTTGATGGGGAATCTACCCCACCAGCGACTTGTTCCAGGTGGCTACCCTTTCGACAGCACAGGCGTGGATTATGCCGGCCCTATACTTCGTGCTAGTCGTCAAGGACGTGGATGTAGGCTCGTAAAAGTTTATATCGCGATTTTTATATGCTTCACCACCAAAGCTGTCCATCTAGAGCTGGTAGGTGACTTGACTAGCAACAAATATTTACTGGCACTCTATAGATTTATTTCACGCAGAGGTAAACCTGTCAACATATATTCGGACAACGGTACCTCATTTGTTGGTGCGTACAACGACCTGTCAAAGTTTTTAAAATCACAGAGCAATTCAATAAGCGAGGATATTGCTAATCATGGAGTTAATTTTCATTTTATTCCCGCGTATACTCCTCATTTCGGCGGACTATGGGAAGCGGGTGTGAAGTCGACAAAATTCCATCTTCAACGAGTGTTGGGACATTGTAACCTTACATTTGAGGAATTGAATACCGTACTGATCCAAATTGAGGCGGTTTTGAATTCACGTCCGTTAACACCGCTGTCTTCGGACCCCGACGATTATACTCCGCTAACGCCGGGACACTTTTTGGTTGGACGACCTCTTACTGCCCTTCCACAACCAAGTTACCAGGACTGCTCCACAACTCATGTATCACGTTTTCAACGGATTGAGCAACTCCGTCAACATTTTTGGGCACGTTGGAGTAAGGAGTTTGTTGCTGAGTTGCAACAACGAACTAAGTGGCACACATCCCAAGATGGGTTGAAGCTGAATTCCTTAGTGGTCATCAAGGAGGACCACCTGCCACCCCTCAAATGGAAATTGGGGAGAATTGTAGCTGTGCACCCAGGGTCGGATGGAATCGTTAGAGTTGCCGACATTCGCACTTCAACTGGCATCATACGGAGGGCCTTCAATAGAATATGTCCGCTGCCAGTAACCACGGATTTGGTTTGAAAGCTTGGAGCTTCCAAAGCCCGGGGGCATGTTAAAGCGCCTACGCATTATTTCACAGCAGCGTCAATCGTACGTTATAGTTCGCTACGCGGTAGCATTAGATTAAGTTCGGCCTAACATAGTTATAGATTTGTATAGACTCCTTTTTATAAAATGTACCTGCTGTATACGATTTGGATAATCCTTCACTCTGCTTTTGTAAGCTGCAAAGATTACACGTCATACAAAGTTTCCAAGATCGTTTTATTTCTCGAAGTCCAGTGAATCCCGCACAGGGTGGATCTTGAGACACGGCTATATGCATCTCGGGTCCAGATATAACGGATTGTAATCGTTCATGTTTTTTTAGGAGATGACAATAGAAACACAAAATTGAAACATGAATTTATGAATCACAAAGGCCATATACCTAATGTTTATCGTTAAGAAGTTGTGACCAACTCATGCACGTAATCATATTGTATATATTGATAAATAATTGATACAAAGTTTGTTTAGCAATAAACCACTCACTATTAGGATTTTTTTTTATAGGTTTCGTTTCACGTTTAGTATTTTGTTTCACGCCTGTATCCCCGAAGGGGTAGGCAGAGGTGTAATATTACACCCACATTTCGCCAGGAATTTTTAGGTTCCACGTAATAGGGGTGAGCCTATTGTCGTACCGGGCACATTACCAGACTCCGTGCTGCTACTGAGAATTTCCTTACGGAAAAATCCAATAACACTTTACCCGACCCGAGAATCGAACCCGAGACCTCCCAATCCCACGCGCACATTTATGCCGCGAGACCAACGAGGCAGTCAGTAATATTATTTTGACATTGCGATATAGTATTATAATGGGTGATTCATTAGGAGGTACTTTTTACAAAACAAAAAAAAAACTAATGTATTGGATTATTTTTAGTTATAATATTATAGAACTATTTTGTACATTTATGTTTTGAAGATTATTTCTTTCAAATGTTGGCAGGAACTGCGGTTAACATAGTCCATTCTGCCGTTGCAATGTTCGATGGCGCGATCAAGCATTTCGGTTGGTATTTGGCGAATAACGCGAGTAATGTTGGCTTCCAGTTGTTCAATCGTACCCGGCTTATCCATATAAACTTTGGTCTTAACATAGCCCCAAAGGAAAAAGTCTAGGGTTGTGATGTCGTAGGATCTAGGCGGCCAACTCAACGGTCCGAAGCGCGAAATGAACTTTTCACCAAATTGTTCACGCAATAAAGCCATGATTTCACGTGGCGCCCGCGCCGTCTTGTTGGTACCAAATGTCCTGGAGATCACGGGCTTCTATTTCAGGAAATAAATAGTCTGTTAGTATGGAACGATAACGGTCGTCTTTGACAGTTACGTTTTGGCCGGCCTCGTTTTTGAAGAAATATGGACCGAGAAATTAATATCGACCGCTGCACGGGTCTATCCATGACGAAATGTCAAACTGTACTGAACAAATTTTCATAAAATATTAACACGATACACCCTTCATCTGTCAAAAAATCCATATACAAAAAAGTATCTCTAAATGAATCACCTGTTATAACAGTTAAAGATGAGCAGATATAAAAGGCATTTTCTATTCTCTCTGTTTGATGCAAGTAATACTTACAAGACATGGATTTTATGCATATATTACCAAAAATCGAACATAAGCAATAACCAACATAAATCTCTCTATAATCCTAGTACAAGCAAATCTAGCATTATTTCATAATCGAAAACGACCTACGCTTAGCCAATCACACAAATATGACGATCTAAAAATACTGGACACACCCCAACTGGACGAACAATCGAAGGAAATACCGAGAAATGCGTCAGACGGTTGACATAGATTAATTGATGGATGAGACAGGTCTCTGTGATTAGAATCGCTTTTCACTTTCCCTGTCAGATAGTAGTGTAAGGCGAGAGGATTATTGAATGACGCCAAAATTGTATACGGTAAGTGATAAGTATAGAGGTGACGTTAAGCTTTTTGTAGAAATAGTTGTGATTTTTAGGTTTCATTCCTTTTGCAAGCGTCTCACCCTACTGGAAATACAACATTAATTTCTATTATTTCTCTTCGTCTTTGTGCTGCAGCGGATTAAGAATACAAAGTGTCACTACCACATTGTGTGTGAGTAAGAAAAATACACAAAGCAAATAATTTCCTTATAGTCCAAGATTCCAAGGCCACCAGACCTTAATTATTTTCTCAGAAACTAAATGTATTGAATAATGTAGTGTTAATATGTGTCATGAGTGTATACATACTGTCTTGTTAGCTTGGATCGTGGGCCAATTTTTAGGTACGAGGTGTTAAAGTTAGGTTAGGTTAGGTTAGGTTACCGAGAATTTTAAAAAAATGTGAGCTATTTTTAGTACTAATTTTTCTTAAATTCTCGGCGCTGATTTTTATGTATGCTTTAGAATATATTATTCAAAATTTATAAATTATACTGTCGCACTCATTTCGGCTTCGGTAATTTTTACCATTCGCTTTAAAGTTTCCAAAATATCTAGCTAGCCGTAGAGACCACTAGGGGCGCACTTAGAAAATGTATTGAAATTGTTCCCGTGGACTTTTAGCACCTCATAAATAAAAATTGGCCCACGATCCAAGCTAGCAAGTATGCGTACACTCATAGCAGATACTAACTACATTATTCAATACATTTCGTTTGTGAGACAATAAGTAAGGTCTGGCGGCCCTGGGCTCTTACTCTATTAATAAGGGACAGAAAACTCGACATAAAACTTATGGCCAGCTAGGTGAGATTTCAGAATTTTATTTTTAAGGTAATATTGGTACATAGTTTCATATCACCAATTCTACATATTTCTTACTCCATACAACATTTTATTTATTTATTTAAATGTATTTGCTTTACACATAGTGATAGATAGATAGATAGATAGAAAATTCTTTATTGTACACCAGATGCAATACAAATGCTACAAAACATGATACAATTCAACATAGGTATGTACAATAGGCAGCCTTACCGCTGAAAGCAATTTCTTCCAGGCAACCTTGGGATGGACTGGAAAAGATCAGAGAAACAAAAACAGTGGTGTACTCATAAAATGAAGTAAGGATAGATGTATAGATACACAAGTACATAAATACATCAATACATAAATACGTAAATACATAAAGACATAAATGCATCAATACATCAATACATAAATACGTAAATACATAAATACATAAATACATAAATAAATATATGTAATATACATATAGCCATACAAAATACGTAGTTACATTGAATAAAATCTGTATATATAAAATCCTTGCGTTACTGACTGACTGACAGACAAGCTACAGCCGAAACTACTGGGCGCAAGAAGCTGAAATTTGGCATGTATGTTCCTTGGGGACCGTAGGGGTGCACTAAGACGGGATTTCGCGAAATTCCAAAATATGTGCGTGCAAAGCCGCTGGCGTCGACTAGCAGAATATAAAAATTCAGTCACATAGCCAAGTAATGCCGTTTTAATGCGTTTTTTAATATGCCAAGCGAGTTTGGTTGCCTAATTTCTATCGGCAACGCATTCCACAAGCGTACTGCTTGCACAGTAAAGGACTTGTCATAGAAATTTGTGGAATGTGTTGGCATCTGCAGCCTCAGATCCTAAGACGACCTCGATACACGATAGTGTGTAGTATATACATGATAATATATATAGTTTTCCTTTTATCACCATGCCAAGAAAATTATGTTATCTTGTTGGTATAATCAGATTTAGATATAATATGAAAAATACCTACGAAATGACACAACCGATAAAGAGTTTAGCAATATGCTTCGCTGACTTTAGCCACTATTCACGTAAATCTGTTATTTCATCATGCATGCCACCGATAATTGAATAGGTAACTTGAATAGTCAAGGGTTTGATACCGATATGAAAGCGATACCCTAGCAGTCTGCTGGTATCTCCACTAAGCTATAACAGCCTTCGAACCTGTCCATAAGCTACTACGCCTACCTAATGTGCAGTCAATACCTAATAGTATGACTCTACTTTATCTTTTCCTTTTTTTATATGTACAATATGACTGCACGGTTGGCGTAGTGGCTTAAGCGGCCGCCTCACCGCTTGACACTGCGCCGAGTGTTGTGGGTTCGATCCCCACACGAGACAACACTTTGTGTGATTCATAAATTGTTGTTTCGAGTCTGGGTGTTCATTGTGTCCGTTAGTTGTATGTTTGTAAAGTCCCCCGCGACACAGGATTTAGTCCTAGTGCGGGAGTTGTCTTTTTTACAATAAAAACAATAAACAATAAAATGTCAAATAAGAATAAGTGCAACTGATGTCCAATGGCTGATTTTCACTGTCAGTCAATTTAGTAATTAAATCCGTGTTTCCCGTAAACGTCTTTCGAAGAGGTCCCTGACGAAGGAGTGATTGATTTCTATTGCAATACTATTGGCAACTATTTTGTCAATGCTGTCTAATTTTTTTCTAATGTCACCGTGTATACTTCTTATAAAGGCAGCGTCAATATTTTCAGTTTTTTTAAAACGTCTTTCAATGATAAACGAAGAGCACTGCCAAATATTACAAAACTGCAAACGAAAATATTTCGTTAATAAAAATTTGTGAATGCATATTTTAAAGATTCAAAACAAAATTTAATTATTAATAATACATGTTTATATATTATTCTTCAGTATAATTTTGTGTGGGATTTTGTGTGGTTTTTAAATGTTCCGTATATCTCGGCAATAAACGATTTATTTATTTTTTAAGTATAGAATCAATAATCAGAGCAATCAGTATTTAATCTATGGTACACATTGGAGTGTTAAGCATTTGCTCCGTTTGATATTTGCTTAAGAATCCCTTTATCGTGCAAGCATCGAAATTATTGTAGGAGTATGCGATGCAGTATCGACATTACTGAACATTGCTCTTGATCGTTTAGGGATGCTCGCAGTTCTTTTGTATGATACCATATACCTAATTATATACATATATACTTACTAAATTACAGTACAATAATTTATAGATGGTGTTGTCAAAATTGTATATAAATTTAGTTGATTGAATCAGGCGTTACTTGGCGCAACTCTATTTATCAATGGAAGGAAAGATGAACCCACCACACACCGTCGGATTTACTACCCCAGCTATTGCGATATAGAAAGGTTGACAAAACCTAAGTCCTCTGATGTGAGGAGAGAAGAGACATATGTATGGGATTGACGTGGATTCCAGGAAGATAGCTGATTTGCAGTATCTCGCTGACTATGCTTCGACACATGTTTCACCTCGATGTTTCTGAGGGTGCCTCGTGCAGAGGCTTAACCAATCTGGTCAAGAAGGCGAGTGTTGAAAAATTAATTACTTACCTTTTTTTATATATATTTTTTTAATAAGACAACTCCCGCACTAGGAATAAATCCTGTGTCGCGGGGGACTTTACAAACCTACAACTAACGGACACAATGCACACCCAGACTCGAAACAACAATTTATGGATCATACAAAGTCGATTCCCACACGAGACAAACGTGTGGGAATCGAACCCACGACACGGCGCAGTGTCAAGCGGCGAGGCGGCCGCTTAAACCATTACGCCAACCATGCAGTCAAACCAAAACCTGTATAAATAATAAACTTCTCTTACTAACTGATTAACAAACAAGGCACAGCCCAAACTACTGGTCGTAAGAAGCTGAAATTTGGCACGTATGTTCCTTGGGGAGATGGGGGAGGTATGAACAACTCCGTCCTAAGGGGGTAAAATGTCCCACGGGGCAGAGCCAAGGGCGCGTAGTGTTTTATAAACAAGACCATGACGACTATCGTTATGGGTGTTCATTGTGTCCGTTGGTTGTATGTTTGTAAAGTCCCCCGTGACACAGGATTTATTCCTAGTGCAGGAGTTGTCTTTTAAATTTGGAAAATGACCAAAACTGGGCTATTTTGTGGCACGTTTGCTTCTAAACCATTCATACGTGGAAAATCTTCTTTTATTTTATAATTTTAAATATATTAATTTGATGTTAAGGCAATTTTTTTAGTTCTAAAATATAAGTATTTGCATTATTCGGAAATAAGTAACATCGCCATTTGCCATGTATTTAAACCTCATTTTGCATATTTCGGCAAATGTTTACAGTTTCTTGCAAACTTCTTTAAATAGGGAAAAATGACAAGTATAGTGCAAACAGTGTAGCTGAATGAAAGTTCTAATAACCAAAATAACACCAAAACCTTTTAATATTTTGAAACAGGTGGTGAAATATTTTCTATAAATAATATTTATATCATTTATGCAACATATTACCTACGAAGTAATATTTTGTATTTATCTAAAATATGGGAACATATTTTTATGACACTGGTGTAAGTGAAATTCGGATTCGTGGCAAAACAAGTGAATATTTATTTTCGAAAAATAAATAAATTACAAGCAGAGTGGCCATAGAGTAACTTATAAACTTTTTAAAATATAACAAACATAAGACTTTGTTAAAATTATCCACTTACACTCACACTTAACCAAGTCATTATCAAAACAATAAATAAATTTTCTAAAAGTCCTAACATTCTTATGAACTTAAAATGTTTATTTTGACACAAACCTTTTGTAAATATATCTGCGGACATTTCTGCAGTTGACACATATTTTACATTAACAAAATTATTAACTCAACATTCTCTAGAAAAATGGTAGCGCACATCTTGTGCTTGTCCACATCTTGTGTCTTTTATGGTACACAGGGTTCACAGACAGTTTAAGTGCCGATTGATTGTCATTGTAAATACATATTGTATAATTTATATTAGTAATTTCAAACTGTAAATTCCTAAGATAAACAGCTTCCTTGCAACAATCAGCCAAACCCATGTACCCTGCTTCTGTACTAGATAAAGCGACTGTATATTGTTTCTTAGTTACCCAGGAAACTGCACAACCAGATAGCTGGAAAAAATAGCCAGTATAAGACCTTCTATCAATTTGAAGACTGGCCCAGTCAGCATCAACATAGGCCTCCAACTGTCGATTACCACATTTTGTAAACTTTAAACACAAATCTTTAGTAGTATTTAAGCACCCTTTTTGCATAAATCCAATACTCATCTGTGTAACAGTTATTAAATTGACTTAAATAATTGACAGAAAACACAATATCTGGTTTTGTAAGAACCGCTTAGTACGTCATACTGCCTATCAATTGTTGATAAAGCAACTTTTTATCACAAACTGAACTTTTAAATTTAACTTAAATTGAATTTTTGTTCAATAGTTGTGTACCCTGTTTTACAATCATTGACATTAAATTTCTGAACTAACTCACTTATATAGTCCTTTTGATCCATGCAAATAATATCATTTTCCTTATTATAGTTTACATTCATACCTAGACACCTTTACATCCAAGATCTTTAATCTTAAAATTTTCTGACAATTTACTCTTCAATCTGCTTACCTCTTCAGGGTTATTAGAAAATAAGAAAAAATCATCGACATATAACAAAACAATAGTTCTTAAATTGCCACAACTTTTAGTAAATAAACATGGTTCTAATTGGGACTTTTTATAACCTATATTTATAAACAAATTTTCAACCCGCTGATACCAAATCCTAGAGGATTGCCTTAATCCATAAATGGCACGTTTAAGTTTAAGCACATTATCATTACTATTTACTTGTAAACAAACTGGTATTTTCATATAAATATCTTCTGACAAGATTCCATTTAGAAAAGCTGTATTTACATCTAAGTTACACAGATCTAAATTTAATTGTACAGCCAGTGCAAACATCAATCTCAAAGTTGAATGACGCAAAACTGGCGAAAAGGTCTCATAAAAACCTACACCTAGTGAGTAAACCCTCTGGCAACCAACCTGGCTCTATACCGCACAGAGTTATCAGAATTCAACTTCTTTTGAAAAACCCATTTAAAAGAAACAACTATTACCTTGTTGTGGTGGTTGCACTACCCCACGCATCATTGTCTGCAAAAGATTTCAGCTCCTCTGCCATAGCCTGCTTCCACTGGAAACTCTCAGGTCCATTTAGTGCATCTTCAACGGTAAGGCCACTATCACTTGACCTGACTTTAGACATAGCCGCACCTACTACAAGCCTGTCTGGCTTCTTCCGCACACGTTTGGGTCTGTCTGACACACTGGCTTCCTGTGAAACTTCTGCCTTGTCTCCCACTACTTCTGTAGTTATTTCTGGTACTTCAGTCTTTATTGAATCCGTAGCTCTCTCTATTTCTGGACTTTCTGAAACTTGTAACTTAATGTCCTTCTTCTCTAAATCTTGTATACTGTCACAAATTTTTATCTCAATATAATCATTTGAGGTAACTTCATCTATCACAATAATATCTCTGCTGGTTGATATCTGATTATTCTTAGGATTGTAATATCTGTGACCTTTAACATGATTGGGATAGCCAACAAGGATGCATTGCTTTGCCTTTTTATCAAACATAATCCTTTTTTCTTTTGGCATATGAACCATGTCCGTGTGGTGACGGATTAAGAATACGGAATGTCACCACCCCATATCATCCCATGGGTGTCGTAAGAGTCGACAGAGGGAGCATATTATGCAGAGAACAGCACTGTAAGAGAAGGAAAACTTGATACAAACCCTGTACCAACCCGTTTAGCCAGCGTGGTTGTAACGTATGTCCGGTACTTACCGCGTTGCGTCACAGTACCGCCCATACGCTCGGCCAATCAGAGAAAGCCATCGTCCGCACTCGCAAAGCCTGACCAAATATGGTCATAAACGGACTCTCAGCCTGATGGAGGGCCCGGTATATAAAGGGGCCGACAGAGAGGCCGGCACCGCTACTCTAACGTCGCTTCTACTATAACTAAGCGTACCTACTGACCCTACGTCGTATTTACGTGTATCCTGCTCCCAGCTACGGGTAAGCACTACATTTACTGCGTTAGCGTACTGCCCATCTCTCTACCTGCTAGCTGAGGCCGGCTGACGCCGCCTGCCTGACTCTATTGGTTGTGGCTCTCCTAATGCTGCTTTCCTTCAGGTTCCAGGTTCACGTTAAGACTCCGGCTACGCTCCTAGACCGCTACACTTTCCTGCATCGCCTTCGGCTTCACCTCTGGCGAAGAGTCTGGCCTGCCCTGCTCATCGTACTCACACCGCCGGCGTCTGCCAGCTGAGCCAACGTCAGCGAGGGCCTGTACCGCTACGCACAGCCTTCGAGCAGCCTGCCTACACACTACCGGAGGGAACAGCGTGGGAGACTACAGCCCTTAGTGTTCAGGCCAGTGTCGTGTTGTTGGTCGGTCATAATCGTGGCAAGGGAAGTGAGACGATACTCTGCAATAAACGCATCTAAAACCTCTACTGCGTTTTTACTACCAGAACCCGTTACAGTGGCGCCTTCGTGGGTTATTGTCTCGCTTTCCGTGCTCGAGTTCTCTTCTAGCAGGTCTCCATTATTGTAAGCGAGGAGGTGCGGCTACAGTGAACCGGTACGTATTGTTGTACTAATTGTCTACCTTTTAGTGTAACTACCTACTACGTACTAGTTCGCAAATTTGAATCTAACGTTTTTCTAATTAGTCCTAACGGTCGAACTTTTACGCCTAATCGTAAAGTAGGCCATTTGTAAGGGCGGAACGCTTGCGCACTAAGTGTAGTGTGTAGTGTTATACTTACGCGGTACTCCTTCATACACAATGGGCTCACACCCCATAAAATACTTCCTGCTAAACAAGAACGAGTTAGCTTACGAGGTCGCGATTAGAGGTAAGGAGCCGGCTACCTCTGTCCTAGGTCTGTGGAAGCAGCTCCCTAAATTACTGGAAGCCATTCCAAATGATGACATTTTGGAGTCGGGTCTAGCCATAGCGGTGGACTTCGAGGGCGCTAGCGAGGCCGTCTCTGAGCTGGCCAAGCGACTAAATTCGTTATCTGCCTCTTACGACGCGAACCTAGCTAAGAGGTCTACCGCACTGCACAACCACTTATACCATAGACTCCGTAGGATGGAACGTCCTACGGCGTTTTCAAAACGGATTACCGAATTGTGCAGCCGGTTCGACAAGCTCTCGGCGGAGCTGTCCGCCATTGAGCAATCAGCTGTTCGCTCAGCTGATGCTGTGGCAGAGGTCCAACCTGCGCCGTCTACCTCGACGCAGGCAGGGTTAGCCCCAGTATTGCATTGCGAGCATTTGAGAGTTAGCGAACTGTCTAAGCTAAAATACGACGGTACGGGATGCGTCCGAGCGTTCCTACAACGCGTAACTGAATTCCAAACCGCGCGTAATCTACCTTCCACTAAAATTTTATCATATGCCTCCGAAATTTTCACCGGTAACGCACTTCACTGGTACCGCGGCCTAAAAGAATATTTCACTACATGGGAAGAACTCACCACTAAATTAATAGACGATTTCACACCGTACGATTATGACTACCGGTTATTAAATGAAATCCGCCGACGTACTCAAGGTGCTACCGAAACTATAATTATTTATCTCTCGATAATGAATCAGCTGTTCGCTAGGCTGTCTCCGTCAAAGCGATTGTCCGAACGCGAAAAGTTAGACATCCTATTGCATAACATACGTCCATGCTACTCACTAGTGCTAGCTCCGTCAATATCTTCAATAGACAGTATAGCAACACTGCAGACGTTATGTTTAAACTACGAACGGATGAAATGTTTGAACTCTCAATTCCGCGAACCGTATTATAATAACGACACGTTGGCACCAGACCTAGCTTACAGTCACAAACCTAATAACCGAGCGCGTAATAATTCCTACAATAATTATCCCGTTGCTACTATAGAGGGTACGTCCGAATACACTGTGAACAACGAACCTAGCAAACCTAAGTCTAAACCTAGCTCTGTCGCTCTAGTCACGTCCAAGTACTGCCCGCGCTGCCGAATCAATGATCACAGTTTGAATGAATGCAAACGCGATCGCTTCGCAATTTGCTTCAAGTGCGGCTGTAGGGATGTGACATTCCCTAACTGCCCGAACTGTAAATCGACGAAACCAAAAAACTAGTTGGTCAGGGTCGGGGCGTGTCAAAATCTAAATTAGGTTCTACAACCTATTCAACCAATTTTGACAAAGATGATTGGAGAAATTGGCTAAACACTCTAAAAGTGTATTTCTTTAGTTATTCCGTCGCCTCGATCCTGGTAATAAACCTAAAAATGACCTACGGCCCTATGTTAACGTAACGATTAACAGTTTACCTATTTGTGGATTGCTCGATTCCGGTTTAGCCATTACAATTCTAGGTAACAACTCCCATCTGGAGGTAATTACTAAAACCGGGTTAGAAATACAGCAGTGTCACAACACTAATTCCATTCGGTCCGCGGGTGGAAATATATTGTTGCCGCGCGGTTTTATCAACTTACCCACTACTTTTAATAATCAAACCCACTTATTGAAAGCTTATATTATTCCAGAAGTTACAAGTAATTTAATTTTAGACATCGATTTCTGGAAACTATTTAAATTACTGCCTAACCATATCGCATCCGTATGCATGTCTAAAACATTGCCGTGTAGTGTGTTAGGTGAAAATAAGCTAAGTAACACGAACGTATTGCAATCTTTTAGTGAGTTGAGTGAGTCACAACAGACAACGGCTAAATTAATTATAAAGCAATACGAGTCGATTTCTACTGAAAAAACCGGTTTAGGACGAACTCACTTAATAGAACATGCAATAGACACTGGCGATTCTGCGCCGATACGCCAAAGATATTATAGGTTACCGCCGGCGAAATTGAAAATAATTATTGACGAATTAGACGAAATGCTTGCATTGGGAGTGGTAGAAAAATGCGAAAGTCCGTGGTCGTCACCGATTTTACTAACGCCTAAGAAAGACGGTAAACTAAGGTTTTGTTTAGATAGTCGGAAACTTAATTCTATTACTAAAAAAGACGCGTACAAACTACCTTACGTATCCGAAATTTTAGACAACCTTAGGAACGCTAGATATCTAAGTAGTATAGACTTATCTAAGTCCTTTTGGCAGACGCCTCTTCGCGAATGTGATCGTGATAAGACTGCGTTCTATGTGCCTACTAGAGGAACATTTAGATTTGTGACTATGCCGTTTGGTTTAACGAATGCGCCTGCGACACAACAGCGTTTGGTGGATCACTTGTTTACGAACAGTCCTGAGTTCGAAAACTCTGTATTCGTTTTTTTAGATGATATCGTGCTTATATCGCCATCTTTTAATGCTCATGTGTCACTATTAAATAAAGTATACGAAAAATTAAAATCGGCCAACCTTACCATCAACTTGGAAAAATCTAAATTCTTCCGTGATGAATTGAAGTACTTGGGCTACGTAGTAAACTCTAAAGGATTACAAGTAGACCCATGTAAGGTGGAAGCCATTCTTCAATATGCTACGCCTAAGAATAAAAAAGAAGTCAAAAGGTTCTTAGGCATTGCATCATGGTATCGGCGATTTATACCTAATTTTAGTACTATTGCCGGTCCTCTGAACAAACTTACCTCTACCGGTAAGAAAGCCGCACCATTTCAGTGGTCGGTGGAAGCTGATGACTCGTTTTGTAAACTAAAACAATTGTTAAGCTCCGCACCAATATTATCGTGTCCCGATTACGAGAAACCTTTTCAAGTTCACACAGATGCGAGTGCGAGCGGCATCGGTGGGTTACTTACACAAAAAATAGATGGCGTGGAACTACCTATCGCTTACATGAGTAGGTCACTAAATGCACAGGAACAAAACTACAGTATAACAGAACGGGAGACATTAGCAGTTCTAACAGCCCTCGAATATTGGCGCTGTTATTTAGATAACGGGTTAAAGTTTGTTGTGTATACTGACCATTCCGCACTGAAATGGTTCCTAAACTTGAGCAACCCGACTGGTAGATTAGCTCGGTGGTCGGTTCGTCTGTCAGCCTTCAACTTCGAAATAAAGCATCGGCGCGGTGCGGATAATATTATAGCCGATGCGTTATCACGATCCCTACCTGTAAATATAATTAACGCGAATAATAATAACGTGAATGACCCTAATGTTAACACTGATCAATGGTATTCAGCCACCTACAATGGTTGTTTATCTTCGCCTAATGACTATCCAGACTATTCTATTAAAAATAATAAATTATATCGTTTGATTAAATCTAGGTGTATGCTACGTAAGGAGTTCGAATGGAAAGAAGTACTACCTTCTTCTAATCGAAATAATGCCATATTAGAGAACCATGCCGAACCCACTTCGGGGCATTTCGGTATATTTAAAACTTACAAGCGCTTAGCACTGCGTTACTATTGGCCCAAAATGCGCGATGACGTAGTTAAGTTCATAAATTCTTGCGACACTTGTATCGCGCACAAACATCAGAACCACGCACCATTGGGAACCATGGGACGACCCAAAGTGTGTTCACGACCCTTCCAAACCATTAGTGTAGATTTGGTGGGGCCACTACTCGTCACAAGAAAACAAAACGCCTACATCTTCGTAGTAACTTGTTGTTTTAGTAAATACTGTCTACTTTTTCCTATCAGGCGCGCAACTGCTGAAATAATAACTAATATTTTGGAAGAAAAAATATTTTTAGTTCATGGTATACCATTTACAATTATATTGGACAATGGTAAACAGTTTGTCAGTGCTACTTTAAAAGCTATGTTGCGCAAGTACAAAATCCCTAATCTTCATTATACTCCTAAATATTCCCCACATGTCAATACGGTCGAACGCTATAATAAAACCATTGGTTCTACCTTAGCGGCGTTTGTAGGAAATGACCAGAGATTATGGGACACTCTCGTACCTAAGGTGCAGTTTGCATTAAATACTGCAGTTAATGAAGTCACGGGCTATACACCTAGTTTTTTAGTCTATGGACGTGAACTAGTTCCATGCGGCTCACACTATGTCGACACAGACGCTGATGATATAGTATACATACCTAGGGACGATTACGCAGAAAACATAGGTCACTTATCAGGCATATTTGACAAAGTTCAGGCACTCCTCATTCAAGCTCATGCTAGGAATTCCCAAACGTATAATTTACGCCGTAAACCAGCTGAGTTTAATGTGGGAGACACTGTGTGGAAACGGACTTTTTATCAGAGCGACAAGGATAAGTCCTTCTGTAAGAAACTAGCCCCTAAATTCGTGAAGTGCACAGTGATTAATAAAAAGTCGCCTCTCGTTTACGAGTTGTCGGACGCGTCTGGAAATTCTATTGGGTTTTGGCACATTAAGGACCTAAAACTTATACACTATGGTGCCTAACTATTTGTTACAAACCGTAGAAGACTTTCCCTTCCTTCTCTCTATATGCCGTCTTAGCTTGGACAGTAGCGGACTCATAGACCTAACGCAGCTAGTCGGATTTTCCTTGTTAGCCACGTAAAATCCTCTCCTAAGGCGGGCGGTATTGTAACGTATGTCCGGTACTTACCGCGTTGCGTCACAGTACCGCCCATACGCTCGGCCAATCAGAGAAAGCCATCGTCCGCACTCGCAAAGCCTGACCAAATATGGTCATAAACGGACTCTCAGCCTGATGGAGGGCCCGGTATATAAAGGGGCCGACAGAGAGGCCGGCACCGCTACTCTAACGTCGCTTCTACTATAACTAAGCGTACCTACTGACCCTACGTCGTATTTACGTGTATCCTGCTCCCAGCTACGGGTAAGCACTACATTTACTGCGTTAGCGTACTGCCCATCTCTCTACCTGCTAGCTGAGGCCGGCTGACGCCGCCTGCCTGACTCTATTGGTTGTGGCTCTCCTAATGCTGCTTTCCTTCAGGTTCCAGGTTCACGTTAAGACTCCGGCTACGCTCCTAGACCGCTACACTTTCCTGCATCGCCTTCGGCTTCACCTCTGGCGAAGAGTCTGGCCTGCCCTGCTCATCGTACTCACACCGCCGGCGTCTGCCAGCTGAGCCAACGTCAGCGAGGGCCTGTACCGCTACGCACAGCCTTCGAGCAGCCTGCCTACACACTACCGGAGGGAACAGCGTGGGAGACTACAGCCCTTAGTGTTCAGGCCAGTGTCGTGTTGTTGGTCGGTCATACTCGTGGCAAGGGAAGTGAGACGATACTCTGCAATAAACGCATCTAAAACCTCTACTGCGTTTTTACTACCAGAACCCGTTACACCAATAGTAGGCCAATTCCTCCTTCCAAAGGAGAGGCCTAGTCCAACAGTGGACTGTTAAAGGCTGATGATGATGATGAACCATGACTTTGCTGCCAAATATCCGCAAGTGACTAACATCTGTTTGTCAGATGAGCATCATACAACAAACACTTCACTTTTACCACAGTGGTTCTGTTAAGCCTTTCACATCGACTATTTTGTTCCGGGATGTATGCATTTGTTTCCTGGTGAATTATTCCTGCATCCTGTAAGTATTTTTCAAACTCCTTACTGCAAAATTCCAATCCATTATATGTCGGCATTGCTTTTATTTTCTTTCCTGTTAGATTATCTACTAATGACTTGTATGATTTAAAACAACCAAATGTTTCATCCTTTGTTTAAAAAAAATAAACATATGCCATTCTGCTGTAGTCATTAACAAACAATAGAAAATACTTAGAACCACCCAAGGATCTGGTTTCCATTGGTCCACAAATATCTGCGTGCACAATATCAAGCAATTCTGTACATCTGTTACCACTATTTGGGAATGGTAACCTTGTCTGCTTGCCTTCGCAGCATACTTTGCAATTTTATTTCATAATCTGAGACTAATCTGTGAATGACATTCCTGTAACAGCTCCGTCTTTCATTTTTGCTAGTTCTCTGTTGTTCAAATGTCCAAAGCGTCGATGCCACACAGTCCCTGACACTGAGGATAATAAACATTGTACTTTCTCAATGTTTAATTTGTAAACACCTCCTATTTGACTTGCTGTTGCCACAAGCTGATCCATTCTGTTTTAAATATAACAACAATTATCAACTAAAGACACTTTATTTCCTTGTTTCATTATCTGACTCACAGATAATAGATTTGTAGCCAGACTCGGAACACACAAAGATTTTCAACTGGAATCTCAAAGCTGGTGTTCTTTACCACTGTTGTGATTTGTGTATCCCCACAACATGTCACTGGTAATGTCAACCGATCTGCGATGACGATTTCCCTCACCTCATGGTTAGCTTTATTGGTTAAGCAATCTTCATTTGGTGTCATGTGGTTACTGGCTCCTGAGTCAATGTACCAAACTGAACGGCTAAAAATTCCACTCGAGAAAACTGCACTAAATGCATACGAAGAATGTTTGTTCATTGATTTTTATAATGACCCGGCTGTCTACATTTGTAACAAATAATAGAAGACTTCATATTATTTGTTTTTGGCACATCTGACATTTGTATGTTTGCAGCAGCATTGTTTTTTCTGTGTTGCAAATTCCTCGACATAAATGCAGTTTGCTGACTGTTGCTATCATTGCCGTCTTCCATGTCTATTAATTTTGATTTAATGGCGTCCACCGTTATGTGTCAATGCCAGCATGCTCGATCGACTCGGATTCGTGGCAAAACAAGTGAACATTTATTTTTGGAAAAAACAAATTACAAGCAGAGTGGCCACTTATAAACTTTTTGTCAAAGACAAAATATAACAAACAATTTGCTTTTTCTCATATGAACGTTGGGTTTGTGTTTCGATGCTATTGTGGAAAATAAGTAATTTACCTACTGTGATTTACATTGAGTTGAGCAATCCTTTGTAGGCTAAACACGTTTACTGCGTGAATAGTGTTTTTTTTTCTTTTTTTCAGCCTATACTGTCCCACTGCAGGGCAAAGGCCTCCCCTAAGTCTTTCCACATTTAATGGTCATGCGCAACCTCTAGCCAGCTCTCGTGGTAGGCATCCAGCTCGTCTCGCCACCTTTTTCTGGGCCGGCCTCTGCGGCGTTGTCCATCATATTATTGCTATGTGAATAGTGTGTTTACTAGATTTTGACACAGGACTCTATTGGTAACATAAGTGCCTATGTCGTCTACACGTAGAACAACTAACCTAAGATCGCGGTCAAGTCAGATTATTAACGGTTCCTTTGCGGTACCTCGGCAGCACGGTACGTCCATTATTTGGACGAGCTATCTCATTCGGCGCTCAATATTTTGATATCATGGATAGCGCCAGTCTATGTAAGTGTTGTTTACCTCTCTTCACAATTCTTACAATTATCTCTCTTAACTGAATACTCAGACGGACTTTAACTTCTTTGTTTCAGGAATTGAATGGAGTCTTATGTTTAGAATGCTACACATTTATTTAAACTGTTGCAACTTCTGAGGCCAAACCTGCACCACATTATGGTATACAATATACAAGCTCCTGCTTCATTGGTATATCGCTCATTTGCTACAAGAACGTGTTAACGAAAATATGTATCGTTATGGAATAATGATACAGTAGAATCCGGCGCATCGCGCTCTACTTGCTGCTAAAACGCGATATTTCTAGCGCCGAAAATGACCAAGTAATGAGGAAAAAGGTCGGTGACTATCGGTTTAGCGCCATCTCCTTCCGCCCTTAAGTTTAATGCAAGATCGGTTCACGTCAGTTGTCGCCGCTGGCTTGAGGAGGAAAGTGCTGCCCGATTGCGGCAAAAACGTAACAGCTCATGGTGTCACAGTTTTGATGAAAGGTAAATACGGCTTTTTGTTTTTTCGTGATTTATTTTTGCAGCTATAACGGGACATTTTGTATGTGGGTCTTTATTGTAGTAAAAATAGTAATCGCATGCTATGGTTCACATAGGATTGTACCGTTGTTGCTGAAATAAACAATGTTTTTTGTTGGTTAATTTAAGATGTTCCGTTACAGTTGATAATAAAAGTACAAAATGTTTGGTCTTAATGTTGGTTATCTCAAGTTAATACATTCTAGATAAAAAATAATAAATTTTTACAACGAATAGCTTACAATGTTGCATTATAAATGATAAAAACACTGTCTAATAACAATTTATTTTTCAGATGGAATCACGGTCACGGTAATATAATCTAACAGTATTGTAACTCGGCCGCCTTCGTGAGTTATATACCTGCCAGACGCACGAGGCACGATTGCGGCTGTGGGTACTCTTGGCACAGTCCACACAGTCCAATGGGTACTCTGCTCGAGGCGCGTAGGTATAACTCGAGTTTCGTGCGTTTGTATGGAGTTACAATACTGTTAGATATTATTACCATGTCACGGTCTAGGAAGATTGTAAAGCTTGTCCGAGGAATTAATGAACATTCACGTAAGCTATAAAAATGAAAAGATAATACCGATTCTCGAAATACAAATGAATTAACACTAAAAGCGCCGAAGATTAGGATCCCTCGTGAACCGCCGTCGTGACAAATTTGTCCCATTCTATTTATTATAATGTAAGGCATGAAAGTTATTATTAAATCAATTCGTTTAATATTCAGAACATGTTTAATAATCAACTTAAAACAAATTCTTATCTTAACAAACATAAAAGTAACAAAACAAATCATGAAAAAATCAAAAGTTTTTTTTTGGTCATATAATCGTGACAACTTACGGAATAATTCTTATAAAATTTTAATTTATCTATAAACTAGTTAATATTATTATTAGAATAAGTACCAACTACATAAATAATATTCTTTATCAGTGCATATTGCAGACAGTTTTTTACACTTATTATTAAATTTGACCATTTCGACTTTACCTGGCACCTTGTCCGTTTTTCTTGTCTCTCCGGTATGTTTGCCGGAATTTCCACAAGAGTAGTTGTTCCACTAGTCAAATCCTTCTTTCCCGATTGTAATAAAAAGTCACTGCGGTATATTTTAGTTGATAGTTTTATACAATACCCATGCATTTATACTTGCTAAATCCAACAAATTATAAAATGTATGAATCGGCCAACGTCTGCAAGCTGCCTTTACTGTATATATACGACCCATTTGATTTACGACATCTACTTCATATTTTGAGCTATTGTAGAATAACACTACTTCAGGTTTTTATTTGAACTTAGGTCTACTGTTACAGCGGGATGCATGGTACTGAGGATTAGGACATTTTTATTTGATTTAGCCTTATAAACGTTTAACGATGTATCGCCTGTATTTAGCACAAACGTACTATGTAATTCTTTTTTTGCGTTCTTCACGGAAAGGGGTATTTCTCTTCGAGCTCTATTGATAGTGCCCACGATACTAGTATTTTTAGATTTCAAATATTCCGCTAGTAAAAGTGATGTAAAAAAATTGTCACAAGTATCATTTCTTCCCTCATTGATGTAAGGCTCCATCAATTTCTTCACGACCCAGACACCTAAACGTTCGTTATTTGGCTTATTATCATTTTTGCCAAGGTAATGGGAAGCATTCATTACGTAATGTTCATCTTTCTCTACAGCCATCCAAAACCACATTCCAAGGTACTACATACCTACCTTTTTACGAATCTTTGTTGTAGGTTTAAGTGTTAAGTTTTTTATTTCATTTACTCAGATTTTATTATTGTTAAGTGACCTGTGAATTCAGAAACGCCTTAAAACTTTGTTCCATTAAAAAGCAATAATAATAATGTTATGTTCCTAATATTTTAAGATTAGAGGATATTCTTTGTACTGAGAAATACCCCTTGTATTTCTCTTCGAGCTCTATTGATAGTGCCCACGATACTAGTATTTTTAGATTTCAAATATTCCGCTAGTAAAAGTGATGTAAAAAAATTGTCACAAGTATCATTTCTTCCCTCATTGATGTAAGGCTCCATCAATTTCTTCACGACCCAGACACCTAAACGTTCGTTATTTGGCTTATTATCATTTTTGCCAAGATAATGGGAAGCATTCATTACGTAATGTTCATCTTTCTCTACAGCCATCCAAAACCACATTCCAAGGTACTACATACCTACCTTTTTACGAATCTTTGTTGTAGATTTAAGTGTTAAGTTTTTTATTTCATTTACTCAGATTTTATTATTGTTAAGTGACCTGTGAATTCAGAAACGCCTTAAAACTTTGTTCCATTAAAAAGCAATAATAATAATGTTATGTTCCTAATATTTTAAGATTAGAGGATATTCTTTGTACTGAATGATTACCTATATGTGATTTGTTTTGCTAAGATGTTTATTTGATTTATGTAAGACTTAATTAAGATTAGTTTCCTAATATTACTGAGATAAGCAGAGGGTTTTGATGTTTATGTTAATATGGCATTACTAAATATTTAAAAACGTTATAATTGCTAATGGTTGTGAGTAAAAGTAAAACTACGGATATTAGTGTGTGGTTATGATTATAATATTTTTTGAAATGTGATTATTACTTGTATTTTAGCGAAAGTTACACAATAACTTAGCTAAAATATCTTTCATTTTGTAAAACAAAATACAAAAATAAAGAGATTTCTACGACAGTAACGTGTCTTAATTAAAATGTTCCATACATTTAGATTACAGATTATCAATAAAAACGTAACAATACGACATAACTTGTAAATGGTGAGATTTTTATTCGATTTTTTTTTCAAGAAAAACGGTACATGTCCGTTTGTTTTGCAATACTCCAATGTTTTTACAAGAATAACGCAACAAGGAAGACCCCTTTTTAAATAATTAATTATAATAAATTTAATAACTGGCTTTAAAGTTCTGAATGCAATTTTATCCAAAAAAAAGAAAACCTTGAAGTTATTTTGTAGTGAGCTGAATAGTCTAAACCTAATAATTAAAAAGTCACATGTATTTTAAACTTTCAAATGCGTTTTATCACAAATTGAGATTTTTACTTTGTCACGTTCTTGTCGCAAATGAGCGATATGATTCATTTGAAGAAGATTTATAATAACAAAATAAAAATAACATAATTGTGTTTCATTTGCCTATCAAGCATGAAACAGTTTAGTTTTAATGCCAACTTTATAATATAAAGTCCAAAGGAATGAGATTATCTTTTGCCAACTATCGTCATTGAATTCTCATTAATTGTACCACATGGTATTGAGAATTCTCGGTAAGAAATATAATACATCAGACTGAAAATACCCCAAACTTATATAATGTCATCGTCATCAGCCTTTAACAGTCCACTGCTGGACTAGGCCTCTCCTTTGAAAGGAGGAATTGGCCTACTATACTATGCTGGCCAAACGGGTTGGTAGAGGGTTGGTATCAAGTTTTCCTTCTCTTACAGTGCTGTTTTCTACATAATGTACAGGCGTTCAAATGTATGTAGCTTTGCTTCGTAGCTCCACTTCTTGTTACAACTATATTCTATACTTATATAATTATATCAAATATATATTAGAGACTTAAAATAACATACATACATACATATACCCACGCCTTTTCCCGTCGGGGAATACTTAAAATAAATGCCAATAATATGATTAAATCATATTGTCATAGTCCTAGCATTATCTCAGTTGCATCCAATACTTAAACGCATAAGAGCCCGCTTACAAGACTAACCAGATATGACAGAATATCAGCTTTTCGACAAAGCCACTGCCGTCTGACCTCCGTTACTCAAAGGGATAGCGATTTGTCATGGTTTAGAACAGTTTCAGTTTATTTGAGGGTACTGACTCCACGTAACGACTGTCAAAGATCTTCATGACAGCCGGAACGGCTTTACGTACCTACTCTCCAAAGCACGGGCGTTAATTAACTAATTTACTACTAATAATATGATTAAATCATATGACTATTACACAACTTAACCTCAAAATATTTGGAATCTTAAATATCCGATATCTAAAAACTGCCGCCGAATTTCGTATTTATTTTTTCCTGATTTAATTACGACTATATTTTCTACATATTACTGGTCAAACCATCAAGAAGCAAACTTAGCCCAACTTTATTTTTTTTATAATAATAGGCGGCAAACGTGCAGACGGATCGCCTGATGGTAAGCAATTACCGCCACCCATGGACACAAGCAACACCACAGGAGTCAAGTGCGTTGCCGCCCCTTGGGGCTGGGAAAAGGGATAGGATAAGGAGTGGGATGAGGGAGAAGGAATAGGGGATAGGGCCCCCGGCACTCTCACTCACCGAACGAAACGCAACAGTTTAGGTACTGTTACTTTACGTCGATTTTCTGTGAGAGGGTAGTACTTCCCCGGTCGAGCCGGCCCTTTCATGCTGAAATCAGCAAGGCTCTACTACCGTTAATACAACTCTTTCATACAAAAATGGTCCTTTTTATTTTTATTTATGGACTCACGCCTGTATCCCCGAAGGAGAAGGCAGAGGTGTAATATTACACCCACATTTCGCCAGGATTTTTTAGGTCCCACGTAATAGGGGGCGAGCCTATTGCCGTAGCGGGCACATTATCAGACTCCGTGCTGCTATTGAGAATTTCCTAACGGAAAAACCCAATAACACTTTCCCCGACCCGGGAATCGAACCCGAGAGACCTCCCAATCCCATGCGCACATTTTTGCCGCGAGACCAACGATTTTAGAATCCAATAACTGATACGACCGTTTACTTCAAAATAGAAATAACGAATCTAAAACCAGTATCACGGGTTTTCGTACTCGTGTTTGACAGCTGAACCCCATCTTGTCAGTTTTTGTACTTTTTAATTTCGATAGCGGATTTGAGTAGCGGAAGCGTATAGATACAGTTCATTTTAATTGCGTGCTGTCCAAGCTTCTCACATTTCTTACCATTGAAAAGTAATAGTATACCTAATTTAAGCTAACGGAATAGATTTTGGCAAGGAACATTATCGAACGAAACTGGTCGGCTAGTATTGTATAATTTATGATTATTTTATGCGGTATCGCTTTGATCTTTATTGGTCATAATCCTATACTCTAGTCAGTTGTAAAAGTTACATGTTGGAGGTTACTATCGAAATAAGTATTGCGGTACAGAATTTTAGCTAGTATTATAATAGACCTGGCCTATTTAGTTAGAGGGTTATAATAATTACACGAAAATACGTCTTTATACGGATTTATACTGCAATAATGTTGTATCGAGCTGTAAGCACGACATCAAAAAGTTTTTTTTTTTAAATCCACAACTTTTTCTTGAATTCGATTTGTCTTCAGAAGTGGTCATTTGTTTTTTCTTTATTTCTAAATTATAAGTGAGGTTTTAAATAATTCGACAATATAAAATCCTGGTTATTATCACTATCAACATGGAGTCCACGTCAACTATGCCAACCCTGGCGCACGATTGAACAATAGGGATATTAAGTAAGACAGTAAAACACCTGAAACACCTCTTACTAACAAATTAGCTTCGTAGCTAATTCGTCAAATGATAATAGTATTTAGTGATAAGTAGAAGCGGGTTTGTTTTCACGTTGCCTATAATATACGATTTGATTTTGGCTGAGTTAAAAATAAGTTTACCACAAAACATAAAAATCTGCTCAAAAGTTATTTATTTCATCTGATTTCATTTAATGCTTAGTTTCCATACGCAGTTTACGTACGTGTATGTCATACAAAATTTGACGATATTAATAAAATATCCTACAGGTATAAAATAAAAGCTGCTAGAGAATATTTTGTCTGCCCGTTTGCGTTTATAATTTTATTCATACACGTTTTCATGGATGTTGATAAAACATTTACGGTTAAATCGATTCGTTTGAAGCATGAAAAGCGTTTCTTAGAATTTTATTTTTTTGAAATGTTCGTTTTTCGCTATTTCTTTAAGCTTGTGATGACATACCCTTTCAGTTTTAAGGGTAAAAAGTGGCATTATTTTTAAATTACTGGCAACAATTAGTAAACTGTTATGTTCATACATATTATTATGGGTCTGTGATGAAACATTTCTTATTCAATTTTTTATCAAAGAGTAATTACCAGTAAAAAATACCGACTGCAAAGCTGGCGGGTGTTTATTATTTGTTTTAAATTCAACATCCATTAAATTTAACCATGCAGAAAGGCCAAAACTGATTTTAAAGAGGTTTCTAAACAAAACTTCTTATGTTCCAGCAATGGATGATTGGCTCACTTCATTTGCAATGCTGTGTTATGAATTCAGGACACACTGTGCAAAGAAACTCCTTGATACATAATAGGTATGTTTTTGATTAAGAAACTGATGGGTGTACTCTTTATTATGATTATCATCCTACCAGCGTTCCAGTCGCACTCCAAGACCTCCGTCTTGAATGCTGAAGTCTGTTTCTGATAATTATTACCAATAATATAGTTTTCTTTTCTTATAATAATGGGTCACACGTGTGCCTGTCTAAAAGAATAAACTTAACGAAGTCAGTGGCAATGAACAGACTTTTGATTCACAATAATAATTGAGGTTCGCCTTGTCTAAAGCCTACACAACCTAACATCAAACAAAATCCCTATTTCGACATCAACCTGATCTTGTAACCTTATTTATTAACTATTTACAGAACAACAAGTCTTATCTAAAGCTCCCGAAACTTGTTAATAAGCTCTCCAATGTTAAGAAGTATACAAATAAAAAGTTGAGTGAGTTGATTTTAGAACAATAGTGCTCATTTCTTCAAATATTCTGACAAAGGTCGCCACTTCTATAGAGCGATCCTGATTTAATATTGCTTTATTACGTTGTTTAAGTAGAGTTGAAGTGGTCGTCTTAACTCTATTGCGTTAAGGATTAAGATCCATTTTCTTACTTGACGTAAATGTTATACAATTTTCGACATGCACTGTAAGCTTTGCTTATAATCTGGTTTACTGGCCGGACAGTGGCCTCTTTAGACTATATATACAATTAGCCAAAGTATTTTGTAGTACATTTTCATATGCAAAATTTAAATCCTCTAAAATAGAACTAGTAGACGACCTTCAAAATAATATACAAGTGCGTAGTGTACTACACTACTGAGCTGTATCTTCATAATTATTCGACGGAGCGCTGCCACAGTCATCATCATCAGCCTTTAACAGTCCCCTGCTGGACTAGGCCTCTCCTTTGAAAGGAGGAATTGGCCTACTATACCACGCTGGCCAAACAGGTTGGTATAGGGTTTGTATCAAGTTTTCCTTCTCTTACAGTGCTGTGCCATGCATAATATGTTCCCTCTGTCGGCTACAACAACATTAAAACGTTAAGTTAATCTACAAGAAGCCAGCATACAACTCGAATTCATGCCAACGCGTCCGATATAAAGCTACACAACAAACTGAGACCGAGGCTCATTCAAAACTCAGCCACGTGTATTCACCAAACACCCTGTACTCGTGGTCGTTGAAGTACTCGTCCAACAATATGATAATGAACAACTTTTAGAAGGATTCGCGCTTTTAGTTCTACGGAATAAGTTCGCTTTGTCCCCTTCTGACTCCTCCAGTTGTACCCCTTTTGCTTCAAGTTCTCAATTGTGGATCGGAACAACTTTCACAAGAGTATTGCTTGTGTAATGTGAGTAAATAGTCGCCTTCAGCTTGAAATTTTGGGAAAGTGGAATGAGTGACGGTCGTGATGAATTAAGACCTACTGTGGCATATTTTTTTAAATAAAGGATATTGTTCACCTTGATGCTCTCATAAAAACAAGTAGGTACATACACTTTGCACTGCATGAATGCACTTGTAACTATTATGACCTGGTCTCAAGATAAATACTTTTATCATCATCAGCCTTTTGTAGTCCACTACAGACTAGACATAGGCCTCTCCTACATTGCGTCACAACAAAATTGCGAGACCGTATGAGAATTTCCAAACTTATAAGCAGGAAAACGAAGGTCAGAATATACAAAATAGTCATTAGACTTAGATTAAAGGAAGATCTTGCGGCGGATTTTGGGACCAACTAGAGAAGAGAATGGGAGCTGGAGGATCCGAAAGAACCAGGAGATAGAAAACCTTGTGGCCGAACCAAATATTATCGGCGAAATAAAAGCGTCACGACTTCGCTGGTTTGGTCACGTGATGAGGATGGAAGAGGATCGTGCTGCAAAAAGGGCATATCTGGGACAACCTAGCGGTCGAAACCCGGTGGGTCGTCCGAGATATCGCTGGAATGACGAAGTCCTAAAAGACTTAGCAGGACTTCGTAAAATAGACTGGAAGGAGTGCATCGATGACAGGAAAAGAGGAAAAGATGGATGTCAGGGGTCAACACTCACTTTGGGTCACTGAATGAATGAATAAGGATTTAGCCGACTATACCACACTGCCCAGACAGGTTGGCATATTTGACTTCGCGTTTTACGTCTCTTCGCAAAGATACTATTAGCTTTGTGTATTATCCTTAGTCGCCTCTTACGACACCCACAACATGAAATTGGGTAGCGACAGTTTTTATTCTTGTTCTTACCAAAAGCGTATAACTACTGGATAATTTTAGTTACATAACTATACATTTTGTGAAGCGTCTTTAGCTTTAAAGAGATTATACATATTTGCTAGAATTGTCACGTAATAAAATGTATTGCTTTCTTTGTCTCATTATCAGAATTATGGGTCTCCCTTGTTTGACCGAAAGGAATTTGACAAATTTTCACTTCCCAAAAAATGTTTCGCATAATTTCATTTGCCAAATTATTACTTAGCACAAAATCTATTCACAAAAAAATGTAACGCAAACCTAAGGTTTGGGAAATAAACGTTTAAACTATAACTTGTTTACCAACTTATCCTTTTGACTTTTCAAAATCAATAATTATCCTAATCTAAATACCTAGTTTAGTTCCGGGTAACATACTAAAAACAATTTCTTTTTTCTATTAATGCAAGTCATTTCTGAGGAGGAGGTCACAGTTCTAACCTAACCTAACCTGACCATGTTTTTAATAATTAACCTACTCTAACTACTTCCATAAATAAACTAATATCACCAAACGTTTATTGTCTGAAGATTGTTTGCTGTAATAAATCATTTGATTAAAGACCAAATGCCATAATGACATTATACTTAGTAATATTTTGCTAAGTAAAAATTTGACCAAATGAAAATATGCGTACTAAAATCATTCGAAATGTTGCAATGGTATAAAAAAAGATTGCTATAATTTGTTTGGGTAATGAAATTTTGGCAAAATCTTTTCGGCAAAACGGCAGGATCCCCAGAATTATACTGACTTGGACTTGTTCAAGAAGCTAAGCGTTAAGTATCTTTTTCCTGTTTCAAATTTTCGGTGCATTTATTTCTAACGTTTTCCTTGACAAGCTCATAAAGATAATAAAAATGTTTCGGTTGGCAAACTTTTTGAGGAAAACGCGGTACAAAAGAGCGAATCAGCAACATTGCGATTTAATGACACTCAGATTTGGATGGAGACTCAGAGGGACTTCATCCCATCAAACTTCTAATTCATAAAAATCTCCTCTCATCCGGGATCCGAAAGTCAAGATTTCAACTCCAACAGACGTTAACTTATCTAAACATCAACCAATCAAGATTCCGATCCACCTAGATTGCAGAATATTAAGGCATATCGGAATGTATACAGTGAGTGGCTCATTGTGGTACTAACTTTGTATCAATACACACAATTTAATTACTTGCATGAGTTTGTCACAACTCGTACAATGACCTTTGTTATGCATAAATTCTTGCTTCGATTTTGAGTGTTTGAGTTTTGTCATTGCAATCGGGGGGCGTTTTGTGGAACACCATTTTAAGAAGTCCCCCGACTGCAATGACAATTTTATTAAAATTTAAAACTTGTTATTAACTTTTCAGTTCGTTTTTTTTGCAGGGCAGTCGTGTTTTTTAATATTTTTATTATTAATTTTATTTGATACATTTTAGTGTCAAGTTTTATTTTGAATATTGAATGGCAACTTGGTCTAAATCCCGATAATACTCTAATAATTAAAATGAATTTGATTGAACTAGATGGCGTTTTTTTATAAATTACTTAACGGCGCTAATCAAAATATAATATTATATTATCTACTCACTTTCTTAACACACACACTCACACTTATTTAGAAATAAGAAACATAAATTAATAACAACACTTATTTGTGTACCACAAATAAATAATAGATGGTTTTATTATTACATTTGTCTTCCCCGTTGAACGTTAGATGGCACTATGATTATTATTTGAAAATGGCTTCATACCCCTACCATCTTGACTTTTTCAAAAACATATATCCAGTGTTACTGGGGGTGATATAAGGATTCTAATGATACCCCATACATCCTAATCAGTCCAGTAATTTAGAAGTTATAGTGGAAAAAAACAAACTCACATATATACATAAATCCTGAAAACATTACACTTCTTTTTGGACAGTCGTGTAAAAATAATGATGTATGATTATGATCCCCTATACAATAAACATAAATGAGTTTGCATAGTTTATATAATTATGTACTTATCTTTGATTATTAGCTCATTCTGCTTTGACGCCTTGCAGATTATAGCGTAGATATATCTTACGCTACAAACCTACAAATACCTTAATCTCCAGGAAAAGTTCCATAAAAATAAGTAAAGCCGTTCCAAAGATTAACTCAGATAAGTACCTAGCCTTGTACAGACACATTTTACAGTGTGTCAGTCTGCCTGCGTTACAGGCACAATATTTTTTTATTAATATGTACACGTATATATATAGACTAGATGAGCGCCCCGCGTTATTTAAGGCTACTACTGCACAGCTCCGCTCCCGTGGCGTGATGTTACATAGCTTTCCTCGATAAATGGGCTATCTAACATTTTTTCAAATCGGGCCAGTAGTTCCTGAGATTAGCGCGTTCAAGCAAACAAAAAACAAACAAACTCTTCAGTTTTATAGGTAAGTATAATATGAATAGAAGAATAAGAATAGAATAGAATTCGTTTATTATCACATCATAACAGCGCACAATTATTAGGTACATAATAAGTAAATAGATACATATAAATATAGTAGGTAGGAACACAATGATATCAATACGGGCATACATTTCCGACGATAATTATAGCCATACCCACATTCAAAAAATTATAACTGTACACCGCCGATGTGACAATGAGGCAGACATTCAGCGTTGCGTCGCTCGTGGCGTGAACGACTTGCTGATTTTCAATGCCTGCCCCAAGTGACGCCAGTGACGCAACAAACGTAAAGTTACATAAAATTTATTTTTATACCTACTCGCTACTAGTTTAACAAATAACAAAAAATAAAAATAGCCTATATTATGCGTACACAACAAAAATACAAATCATTTGTAGGTCTAGGTACGCCTGGTGTAAAATAAAAAGTGCCAGTGATTTGTTTACAATTCTACACTACATAACCGACCACTTGGTTACTCGTGTTGGCTGGTGGTGGCGCTGCGATAGCGGCGAGCGTCACATAAACAAGTATTTAGCTCAGCGTGGTCACGTGATGTAAACATAACATAGTTTAATAACAATCAAACTCCCACAGTTCGCCAATAGTATTGGTTAATAATAATAAACAAAGGTTATAATAATATGTGGTGGTTATCATTACAGGTAAATATATTATAATAACATAATATTTTATTCTTTGTAGAATAATATTAGGTGCAATTGTATACAAATCATCAATTAAACCATAAACCCTGCTTAAATCTGTGATCAGACATTACAAATAGGTTAATGTAATACCTATATTATAAAACCGAAACATCGCAAATATCACAATTTAGTTATTTTAATTTTTTTCTATACCCACAGTTCGTGTGCCTTCCCTTCAGTTATTGTGGATTGTAATAAAAGGCATATTCAGAACGACACCTAGAACCAACCAACTGAGGATTCGGTATACAGGTATACCTATTTTGCCTAAACATCATGGCCATTGCGTAAGTAAAGTTCTTGAATATTAGTTTATATTATTTTTGTTCCTCCAAAAGATATCTTTTGAAGGCGAATTTAAAAGATATTTTTTTGTTTTTAGAGATCTTATGGGAGGTGGTATATCGTTCCAGCAATGAGTGGCAGCATACCTGAAACACCCCCGGAAGGCTGTGGTTCTATATTTGGGTATTGAGAGTGGCTTCGACGACGAACGCGCGGGGTACTGGTAATGGTACTGCCTCCAACTCAGTTTCTGGAATAAGTATGTTGGCTTTGCTGTATTTATTACACCAAACAATAAATTTCCCAGGTGGAGTCTTCTCCTTGCTGCCATTTTAAGTATATTGTTTTGCACCAAAAATGGTGTTATGCGACTCCTTCGGGCTATGTTAAAGCAGTATCGTGCGCATGCATTTTGGACACGTTGCACTAAGCGAGCCGTGCGAGACAACAAGCACGGACCGTATACCGTGTCACAATAATTTAATTTTGATAAAACTAGACTTTCAACTAATCGTTTTCTTATATCTACGCTGAGGAAATGTCGATGTATGATATGATGATGTCAATAGAAACTCTAGCTCAAAATGGTTTCTATAAAACGTAACATGTCGGACTAAGCTTAGTTTTTTATTAATTAATTTATTTTATTTATGCAAAAACAATGTACAAAGGTGGACATAATGCCATAAGGCATTCTCTACCTGTCAACCTTAAGGTGCTGCAAAGATAAAAGTGGTAGGTGCAATTAGACTGTGAACTTGAGAAGTAGTTATAACTTAATACTAAGTAATAATTATAGTGTAACTTAATAATTATTTTATACATAATAGGGATATGATACATACACAATAAATAGTTATATATAAACTTACTTATACATAAATATATACAATATATATTCATATATATAAACCTCGGACTGCCTCGTTGGTCTCGCGACATAAATGTGCGCGTGGGATTGGGAGGTCTCGGGTTCGATTCCCGGGTCGGGCAAAGTGTTATTGGGTTTTTCCGTTAGGAAATTCTCAGTAGCGGCTCGGAGTCTGGTAATGTGCTCGGTACGGTAATAGGCTCGCCCCCTATTACGTGGGACCTAAAAATTCATGGCGAAGTGTGGGTGTTATATCACACCACTGCCTACCCCTTCGGGAATACAGGCGTGAGTCTATAAAAAAATAATATATATAAACCTAAATATACATACATACTACATAAACATAAATACTTATAATAATGGATGAGAGTGATGTGCTGATTCCTTTAATCTCTTGAAAAGAAGCTCTTGAAAAACGGTTGATGGACAATCTGATTTCAGGAGGGAGTGTATTCCATAAGTAGGAGTGTGATAAACGGCTTAATTTCAACAACGCTTACAATGTTGTACTTATATTGAAAAGCGCGCTTTTGAAAAAACTTTTCACTTAAAACGCTTTTTGCAATTGGCTGTGAAAGCGGACATGCTGCCGCTTCCCGCTTGTGAGATCGTTTCATTATTGCTTTGGTTGAACGTTAGTGACAACGTTGGCTTACACATCTACGACAACGCAACAAAATTGTGTACCATACAATACATATAGTTTATAATGCTATCAATGAGTTTATAGGCTTAGGACTGTCTGAAATGAATTTTGAAGACAATATATTATTAGGTTATTAGTGTTATTACTCATAAAAAGCAACACAAGTCTATTAACACAACAGGTAGGTACTAAACAAATTAACAATTAACCTTAACTAAAACTTATTTAAACTATTTACACATTGAACTAAATTAATTTAATATATACAAAATTTAAACTATTGACAGTCACAAGTTTATTTTCGCACGTAAAAGTTCCAATTTATAGGTATTATTTACGTACGTATGCACTTACGTAATGGCCGCGAAAAGCATACTAACAATACATTGAGATTGAAGAAAAAACAAATCGTTTAAACGAAAGTTTATGCAACTAAAAACAAAAAAAAAATTACTTTAAATATTATTACGTAAACAAACAACTCGTAATTTAGTAGCTTAATCCTAATGTTGACGTGTTTGTTCGTATATTAGTCTCTATGTTCACACACGTTGAGCTCATTTTCAATATTACTTTAAAAAAGCAGTGAGCAGTGCGACCAACCTAACGTTCGCGAATCGTTGTCGTTCAACGCGCCAGCCGCCTGCGTCCAGCGCAGCGGCAGCGTTACAGTTTGTGATGTTGCTTTCCGTTTAAACGAAATCGGCCTGTACTTATAAACGAACGCTTATGCTTATGTTGATAAGCAGATTGTGTTCACAGCTTTTCGTTTAAACGCCCACTACTATCCATAAGAGAAAAGACTGCACAACAAAGGACGAGTTGACGAACCCACTAGTGTCACTGGGGCAAGAAAGAAGAAGAGTTTTTTATGCTTCGGCTTAATGCTGATTCGCTGATCGTGAGCTTTTGAAACAAATATAAGCGGATTAGAGCTTAAAACCGATCGAGTGTGGTTTTATCGGTGCTTAGAATATATCTACGTGATTTGTGTAGGTAATATGTAGTTAGAAAATAGGGAGACAAACGCATACATACATATATATGTATGTATGCGTTTGTCTCCCTGGATGTATATACATACATAGACTCACGCCTGTTTCCCGGAGGGGTAGGCAGAGACTACGGAACGCCATTTGCAACGATCCTGACATATTTCCCTTGCTTCATTCACTTCCATCAGATTCCTCATGCATGCTCTTCTGTTCAGGGTACTTCTCACCTGTCCTGTTTTTAGGATGTCTCCAATCTGGTCAGAGAACTAGGTCTTCCCCTTCGTCCAGTCCCTTCCACACTTGCCTTATATATCTGCTTGGTTATTCTTTCGTCATCCATCCTCTCCACGTACCCAAACCATGTTAGCATACTTTTCTCGATGCTTGTCACTACATCTTATTTTACCCCACAACACTCTCTTATCACACAATTCTTTACTCTGTCAGTCAGAGAGACACCACACATTCTTCTCAGTGTTCTCATTTCTACAGCATTTATTCTACTTTCATGACTCTTCTGCCATACCCAAATATCACTACCATACATAAGAGTAGGTACTAGCACCCCTCTATGCACAGCCAAACGTGCCTTTTTGGACACGTTTTGGCTATTCATAAACGCTTTCAGAGCTCCATTCACTCTATTACCGGCATTAACTCTTCTTTCAATATCTTTTACATTCTTACCATCTCTTGTAAACAGCGTACCTAAATATACAAACTCATTCACTTGCTCCACTCGCACTCGCACTCGCAAAATTATGAGATAAATTGTATGACTTAAATAAATTAAAAAATTTGATAGTCGAAGAGCATTTTTCTAATATGTTAACGTTAAAATCTCCACAAATAGCAACAGTTTTACGGCAATTACAAACTTTGCTAAGGGCATCCTCCATAATAACTAAAAAACTTTCAAATGGTGGTTTTACTTACATTTACTTTCATTCCTTTCCTCTCTAACGCACCATGCATGATTGTTACCATCTCCTGCAACTCCTCCGCTGAAGACGCAAGTATAACCTGATTATCAGCATAAAGGAGGCATTTGACAAGTAACTCACTCATCCTTAATCCACAATCACTATGTTTCAAGTCTTGCAAACAACTGTCCATGAAGAGGTTGAACAGCCATGGCGACGCTACACATCCCTGTCTAACACCTGTGTTGATAGTAAACTAGTCTGTGTATGCAGCGTTTATCCTCACACAAGCTCTAGAATCCTCATAAAGGGATTTCAGAGCTCGAATGAGGCTGCTGTTCACCCCATACATCGACAGTACCGACCACATTTCATTCCTCACCACTTTATTGTAAGCCTTTTCTAAATCCACGATTGCGCAGTAGACCTTTTGACCTTTGGCCAAAAATTTCTCGGCTATGCTTCGCAAGGAAAATACTTGATCCGTACACCCCATACCCTTTCGGTATCCCGCTTGTACATCCCATATTTTCTTGTCGGTTACTTTCATAACTCTTTCAATCAGTACCTTCGCATACAATTTGCCAACAATGCTGAGAAGGCTAATGCCTCTATAGTTTTTGCAGTCTTGTTGTGAGCCTTTTCCTTTATAAAGAGGCACAACTACTGCTGTGGCCCAGTCATCAGGTACTCGGCCGGTGCTCCAGCACAAGTTGAATAAACGCTGCAGCTGACTAACTATGATGCCCTGTCCAGCCTTCAGCATTTCGACTGTAATCCTGTCATACCCTGCAGCCTTACCTAATTTCATACTGGCCAGTGCCTTCGATATCTCATCCACGCCAATATCGCTTTCATCATTGCTATCATTACCATTCATTTCACCTGTTGAAGTCTCTGTCGTCGTTCTTTCAAATAATCCTTCAAAATACTCTTTCCATCTCTTCAGCACACACGATTCACCATTCAGTATCTTTCCATTCTTGTCTCTGGTTGCTGTGTATTCTGAGGATTGAGTTTTTCCTCGAACTGCACGAACGGACTTCCAGAAAAACTTAATGTTTCTCCGAAAGTCGTCAGATAATCTACTATCAAACTCATCTTTCTTTTCCTCTTTTTTCCTTTTAACCATTTCTTTCACTATTTTTTTAGACCAAACAAACTACTTTCTTGCTTCATCTATGTCATCACTCGTTGCCTTTCCCATTCTTTCATTTGCTCTGGCAGCCAACCAATCTAACCACGCTTTCTTCTTCTCTGATACTGCTGATTGTACATCCTTGTCCCACCATGTATTCTTAACCTTTCGTAGTTTCCTTCTCTTGATCACACCACATACTTCAGCCGCTACACATACTACCTCTTGTTTAAAGGAATGCCATAATTCTTCCATATCATTTATGTCATCGAACCTCTCAAATCTTGCTATAAATCTTCGTTTATACTCATCTTTCACATCTTTCTCTTGCAGATTTTCTACTTTTATTCTTTCCAAGACCCTCTCTTAATTATTTTCTCGGTGTCGCCATCCTCTAAAGAGCCCACTTATCCAGCTTAATACCAAAAAGTGGTCTGTATGGATGACGTTCCCTCGAAAAACTCTCGTATCCAACACATTCTTTCTCAGTCGTTCATCTACTATTACAAAATCAATCATACTTCTTCTAACATTTTTCGCCTCACGTGTTTACAAATGTATCCTTTTATGATCAAACATGGTGTTTGTCACACAAAGGCTCCACTCCAAACAAACCTCAGGCAGTGCTTTTCCATTTTCGTTTACACTCTTATCACCGAATACACCTAAAACCCTTTCAAATCCATCTCGTTTTACTCCCACCCATCCATTGAAATCACCTAACAAAATCAATCTTTCGTTATCCTTACAGGTCCTCAGAATTTCTCTTAAACTCTTCCAAAACGCCTGCCTTTCGTCTTTTTATTGTTGTGACATACCCGTTACTATATTGACCGGGGCGTAAACCCCTACAATAAGAAGACGAGTAAGTCCTACTTTCATTCTCATCCATAGTAACCTTGCATTTACACATTCAAACTCTTTTACGCACTCATTCATTCGCGCAGACAGTATTAAACCAACTCCCTTGCAGGTTCTGGTGGTACTATCTACTCCGGACCAATACGCCGTGTAGCTGCCATGCTTGGTAGTGTCACATCCTTTCTTTTTCGTTTCATTCACACACAGAACATCAATCTTTCTATCATCCATCATCTGGCATACTTCATCCAATTTTCCGTCCATTCCACCGCCAACATTCAATGTTGCGAATCGGCTTCCCGTAGGCCGCTTTTCACCCTCGCGGGAAACGAGACGTGACGGGTTGCGAACCGCGTCGCCGCCATTTGAAGTATAATTAATGACTGTCCTCATAGCGTTCCCACGAGTAATTGGGATTTAAAATGTCTATCCCCGCAGAGCCCTGTACGGGGGTAAGATGGAATCCTAGCTGTGCCCTGTGACCACCAACACAGGCACCCTCCGTTTGAGACCAGCATGCCCTCTGGCCACGAATCCCTCGGCACGGGTTGGTTTACACCTTAGATCGGGGTTTTGTGTCGGGTATGCTCCCTGAAAGTTGGTTTAATTTCGAAGTTTTCCTTCTCCTAGACAGGTTGCCAACCAAGGCTAACGAGGCCCATCTCCCCGAACGTTTGGTTTATTTTTGGAGTTTTCCTTCTCCTAGACAGGTTGCCAACCAAGGCTAACGAGGCCCATCTCCCCGAACAACGCAACTTGCACTTATTGTACCATTCCAAGACAAGTACTTAAATGAATACCAGTCATAGCCTAAGTTTATCAGTAAAGGAGTACCTTTGAAGAATTTAGTAATTTATCTTTGAATTTTAGGAACAAAATGCTTTACGATGAAGAATGTTAATATTAGTAGATATTATAAATTAACACAGTTAAGGCTAGTTTAAAAGTATATAAAGCAATATTTTTAAAGGGCTCGCCAGGTTGCCTTTATTTATCCGAAGATTGTTTAATTTTGTTCCTAACGAATATTGCCTTAGCTGTATTGCACACTCTTTTAAATATCTTGGAATAATTCCTAATATACTCTGTAAAGTTCTGATCAGAACTGTATTTCTTCATACAGTACAACGCGTACATTTTTGTTCTGCTTTTGTATATACCTGCAGTAGCCCACTCACTAAAAGCTCAAGATTCCTTAACGTCGTTCTCCTTAGTCTTAAAAGTATTCTGAAATTCGTTGTTAACTACATTAAATAAATAGATTTTTTTAATTTGGTGAATCAATTTCCATTAAATCACGATTCATAGCATTAATTCCAATCAAAATTTTATTCCGGAATTCATTGAACTTACGCCTAGATAATGGCCTGACTAACACTTTCTGTACAATTTCATCACTATAATATGAAAACCTTGCTAATTGACCACAGTGATCCGAAGTTAATTCAGAAGCAACAAATTTATTCGACACTGTACAATTACTAAATATATTGTCAAGACAGGTTGATGATGTTGCTGTAATTCTAGTTGGTTCAAGAAACAAAGGACAATGGCAGATCTCCATACATCAAAATGTCTGAAATTAAATTGAAGCGCTCAGTAATAAAAAATATATCAAAAAATTCGGCGTAAGTAATCTGTTACTTACGCCGAATTTTTTGATATATTTTCGGGAAAGCTCACTCGGGAAAGCCGGAAAAAGATGATATCGGTGTTTAATGTTTAGTTAAGAATGAACAATGTGGGTACGTTTGAATTATCAAAGGCATTATGTCAGATTGACATCTAAACGCAGAACTATTCTGTAGCATCTACCTGTCACAGCCAAAGACAAAAGCAGAGCTGCACATTTTAAATCGATTTTATGTGAAATCGATATAACGTTAAAACGATGCTGTGACGTTTTTATTTGATTTAAAAGTTGTTTTGCTACAAAAGAATTAGCTTATTGATATAATGTTGATTAACAATTAATTAACTGCATTTTAATTATTATATTTTAAACCAAACCAACCCTCTAAAGGTCGATCATATCGATTACTTATTTAATAATCGATACGCATCAATGTCAAACGTCTATTCCTGTCACACCATTGTCTATGGCAACAATCAAATAATAAAGTAAGCACCTAGTTCGTAATCAATTGGAATGCTTTTTATCATCATAAAATAATCCGGCTTTATCGAGACAAAGTGAAAATATAAAAAAATATTAGAAAAAATAAACAATTTGTTTTTTTCATATGAAGTTTAAGCTCGCCACAACAAACCCAGACCTAATTCTGCCATTGTTTAAATTATTTAAAAAGATTTCAAAATCTACTAGTCATTATTTAATGATCAAGAATATTAACATGAAAATCACCACAAACTATTATACCTTTCTTTTTGCTCCTAATTTTTGGAATTGCATCTTTGATTACCGATTCAAACAAGCTAAAGTTACTCAATGGTAGACGATATACACATATAACAATATGTTGCTCAAGTTCTACACATGACAGTTCCACGGTGCGTTCTATAGACAAACTTGGTAAGTCTGGCTGTTCTTTACATGTTAAGCTATTTGAAACAATAATCAAGGATCCACCATGAAAAGCGTGTTTCCTAGAGAAGGCACCGTGTACCGTGAATTGCGAGTTATTTAAGAATTTAATTTGGTATTCTTTTAAATGTGGGTGTAATATTACACCTCTGCCTACCCCCTCTGGGATACAGGCGTGCGTTTATAAATAAAATAAAATTAGCCAGTGCTCTGTAATACACATAACTTGTATACCATGATTTTCTAAATATAAACTTAATTCTAAATTCTTGCCAGATAGACCTTGTATATTTTGATGTGCTACATTCAGTTCAATTTGTCTACCCTTTGTCCTAGTAAGTTTAAAGAACTTGTGTCAGCATTTTCAATAGAAGAATTATACAGATAGGAACTATTTACAAAAACTCAATTCTTGGATACCCTACATGTACCTGTGTCATTTTGTATATTATATGCTCATAATTTAGCAACTTGTCGTTTATAAAATAATGGCAGATACATAGTATCTTTGGTCAATATATAATTAATGGCCGAGGCCCGAATGTCCTTCTCCTAGGATATAATTGCTATAGTCTTAACCGCCCAAGGTCTTAAGTTGATTTTTTTTTGTGTTAGAGTTAAGGGTTTGAATTGAAACTTTTAGGGTATAATAATGATTATATTAGCATGTTTTTTTAATTTCAATAAGTTTTCTGCTTTTTGTCCTTTTCAAAAGATACTGGGTCGCAATGACTATACTAATAGGTATTATTAGGCTATTTAAAATTAAACAAAAGTAGTAGAAATAATATGTTTATTTAAATTCTTTTGCAATAAAATTATGTTCCTGTATCAATGAATGTCTAAACGAACCGCAGTTCGAGATGTCTCCCACGTGTACGTACACGACCAAGGTCACTGGATATCCCTCCACGAGCACGTGGTTGGTCCCTTCTTAAATCAAATAAAGGAATTAAATTTTCTGAACCGTTTTCATCAGTTCATTTCACGATGACCTATTTTCTGCGTTATCACCATAATCTACTATAAAATCGTCATCTTCTTTTCCAGCGTCTTCAAACTTGGAGTTGTCTGGAGTACCATCGTTTACAACATAGTTGATTTCATCATCCCGTAAACCTATAAACAAAATATATGCACAGGATCGTAAAGCAATCCTGAAACAGGCTTACAATATTAAGTTGTAATTTAAATATAAGCTACGTTTTATATGCTTATTAAAATTTACTAAATTTTAGCAGGACCTATTATGTAGCAACATTTTAAATAAATCATACGTAACGGATGTGGATTATAGTAAAAAAATACGATGTACTTACCATATTTTCTTGACGCAGCCATACCGCCATTCGTTTTCTCAAAAATGACTTCTGTCAATTGTCGCAGTCAATGGTAGCATACCAGAAATAGTTTTATAATATTGCCTTCAGAAATTAAATAAGCCGCGAAATTTCAAAAATCTATTCAGTGTTTAGTCGAGTTTTTTAATATGGACTTCTGAAAGGCGCGTGAGCGGTAATTGAAAGTTCTTCGAAAAAAGTTCTGGGCCGGAATTGCCATGTTTATTTTGGGTTATCAAAAGGCGTGTGGGCGGTCACGAGGATATATTTTTTTGTAAATACATACATATTATACATATGTAGAAACACACAGACCAAGACAAAAATCCATGTTCACGCACACAAATGTTTGACTTGAACAAGAATCGAACCCGCGACCTTCGGCGTAGCAGTCACTTACTCTCCCGCTGCGCCAACCAGTCGTCAATTTTAAGGCGAGGTTGCAGTACTTTTTAAGATTTTTGAACGTCTGAATGTCCCATGAACTATGATGTTTTTAATGAATAAAAATTAAAGTATAAAAGTTGAACATATCTTCTAGTAAATCGTAAAGATAGAAACACGATTTGGAATGATTGGCTCGATAAAAAAAAAGTCAAACAAAGCACTAAATCACAATTTTAAACGTGTACTGCTTAGAGATTCCATAATGAATTTATATGAAAGTATTATCAATCGAAACAGCTCTTTATTTTAAAATAAATGGTAAAAACAGATTTCGTAATTTCGTTATCATTTTTCTCCAAGAAAAAAAATAGTCAAAATGTTGGCATTATATCGCTCGCCGGCCGTTCATCAGTGCCTGTCTAGGCGTGATTTAGGGCGGACGTACGTCGTTGCTCCGCAAAATCCCCCTCCACCCCGCATGTACGTTTTCGCAAAAGTACAAAGTAATTCGTATTCCAAACTCAATCGTTCAAAGTGTTCAAACCATAGACATACTAGTAAGAAACCGTAGACAGGTTACTGACAAGGTAACATGACGGAGCTTACGAGTGGCACGCATCGCGAAAAGCGTACGCACACTAATATAAATATGTCAAAACGACACACAAAGAATTAGATAAGAAGTGTAAGTGAGATAGCACATCTAATCGCAAGCACGAAACCGAGATAAACATATACTCTCTGTACCGACGCGCATTGTGACATCATGCTGACCGTTTCACAAACAATAATTTGACTCAGATGCGACATGATCACTTTGTCTGTCTTGAGTAAATTCAATTCGCCTCAAAGTAAATTTGATTAATTCATTTAAGGTAGGGAAATAAAAAGTCGATGTGATTTATTTATAACATTTATTAAAAAAGTACATTTTATTCTTCTCATTTCATTCAATGGGAACCTAAAACAGTACGTTAATATAAAAACTGTGCGCTGCGGACCCATCGTAGCCCTGACAATACCCCTGGAGGTATGGTGGGTCTTTTAGAGCTTAACCGTGCTCCTGGCTGAAATGCTCGTAGTGTTATACCAATGTGCTACGTGGACATTAAACTGAACAGTGTTATCTCTCGTATGATACTCGTAATAATAATAATAATAATAATAAAAACTGGCAACACTGAACGTCAACAAACATTATTTTCTTTGATAAATTTTGTATTAATTTATTTTATTATTTCGGAGGTTGTTTACTTTCTTAAGTAATAACCATATTGTGTATACCTATAAATAATAGCAGAGCAAACTTTTTATAAAACCAAAAAGGAAAACAGAATATATAAAATATAAAGAAAGCAAGATGACATCAGACGTCAAAAACATAAACATTGTAAATGTAAATAATACAATTAAACCAAAGAAAAAATGTTGACCAGAGCCAGAGCAGCGGCACAATTAAGACCCCCGGACTCGTCACTCAGCTCCGCCTCGCAGCCGCCGGCGCCAGCAGCGCCGGCCATTACTGAGGCGTCGAGCTCATCGAGTGATGAGTATTTTTCCCCGCCGACGACACCAACACCAGCGCGCCGCCAGTGAAGAGGCCGGCCGCCGTCACGCTTGGGACCCCGAGACCCACCGGTTTCGAACAGGGCCCCCGCTGCCGGTGGTGATGTGCGCCGCATGAGATGGACTCAATCGATGAATGAGAACGTCATGCGGGCATATTTTGTGGCTACAGAGGGAGGAACCAACCTTACGGCGTACCGTGACCGCTTACTGCCTCTGTTTCAGGCCTTGGAACCAGCTGTTAACGTTTCGGCACAGCGACTGTCGGATCAAGTGCGAGCCATTCAACGCTGCCGCCTGTTGGATGACGACGCACTTAAGAGGCTACGCTCAGACTTGCGAGGTATCCCTGAAAACCCACCTCTTACACACAATGAGGCTCCAATATCGCACGCCTCACTCAGGGCACATGAAGAAGGCGAGGAAGGGATAGACAGGGATACACAAGTAAGTACCCAATGCATAGATAAGATAAGGAGTACTTTGGAGTGCGCTATTGGGGAATATCGGTATGCTACATTAGAAAACAAACCCCGGCTGCCGCGTTTACCCACGCATAGAAAAAATATGGCGCTTGTGGGTGCTCTGGATTCACTATTGCCTACTTACATAGACACTAGTGAAAATCTTAGTGATACACACTCAATTCTATACTGCGCGGCTGTAGCGGCGTGTCGAGTGGCTAATATTAAAATACAAAACAGTATTACTATTAGCCCTCGAGATGCCGTCCCTGCTTGGCAGCGTAGAATTGAGCGTCGTATTGCTGAGACCAGGGCACTCATAGGCAAGCTTATCTGCTTCAGGTCGGGCAATACCCGCCCGAGAGTGATGCGTTTTGTGAGTCGAGCGTTTAAGGGGACAGGACTTTGTCCTCAAGAATATACGTCTCGGGTCACAGAACGCATCGACTTCCTGAAGCAGAAAATCTATGCGTGGGCGAATCGCATCAGGCGGTACAAAAAAAGGATTGACCGATATTCCCAAAATCGCGCATTTCAAAGAGATGAGAAGTTGTTTTATAGGAATTGGGAGCGACCTGAACCAGGTGTGGATGATGGGTGTCGACCAGATGATGCGAACACGATTGCGTTCTGGCGCAGCATATGGTCGACTCCCGTCAGCCATACAGAAGGTGGCTGGATTAGGGATGTTAAAAGATCATGTGAGGTAATATCTCCCATGGAGCCCGTAGCCATTGATGCCATGGATGTATATTGTGCAGTCCGTCCGTTAGCCAATTGGAAATCGGCGGGACCGGACGGGTTGCACAATTTCTGGTTAAAATGGCTACGAAGTGCACATGCTCGCTTGGCATCCCAATTCCAGTCAGCTCTGAATTCAGGATCGCTGCCAAGTTTTATGACAACTGGCGTTACTCACCTGCTCCACAAATCTGGTAGTACCACGGAGCCTACGAACTATAGGCCGATTACTTGCCTACCGACGGTGTATAAAGTTTTTACATCCATTTTGAGAACAAAATTGGAATCACATATATTCAATAATAAAATTTTATCTGAGACTCAAAATGGATGTAGAAGCCGGGCACGTGGTACTAAGGAGCTACTCCTTATCGACATGGCCATTAGCCAACAGGTTCGCCGTAGTCGAAAGAATCTGGTGACATGCTGGATAGACTATAAGAAGGCCTATGACTCTGTGCCACATACCTGGCTCTTGAGGGTGCTGGAGTTGTACAAAGTAGATGCAACTCTATGCGCCCTCTTGAGGGCATGTATGGAGCAGTGGAGTACGGTGCTTCGCTATCCAGGATGCCGACAGCCTTGTGGGTATGGCGTACCTGTAAAGATCAAGTGGGGTATCTTCCAAGGCGACAGTTTGAGTCCACTATGGTTTTGCCTAGCACTGAACCCGCTAAGCACTTTGCTCGAAAGTTCAGGGCTAGGCTATCGGTTGCAGAGTAGAGGTCAGGTTATTTCCCACCTCCTTTTTATGGATGACCTAAAACTATTTGCCCCCACTGACCTCCAATTAACTGAGTTACTGAAGCTAACTGAAAACTTTAGTAATTCAATTAGGATGGAGTTCGGTGTGGATAAATGTGCGGTCATGCATGTAAAGCGAGGCAGGAGTGTGGAATCTGATGCTATTGAGCTTTCAAATTTCACACAACTTAGATCACTCTCTGCAACCGAAACCTACAAATATCTGGGTATGTCGCAGGCATTAGGCATTGATGACGCGGGCATGAAACAGGAATTGCAGGTACGGTTCTTTGGCCGCCTGAAGAAAATCTTAAAAAGCTTTTTATCAGGCGGAAATAAGGTGCGTGCCTGTAACGATTGGGCCATGCTGGTCTTAATGTATTCCTTCGGCATACTTAGATGGACTCAAACAGAATTGGACGCCTTGGATCGGAAAGTCCGGTGTCTGCTCACGACATACCGGATGCATCACCCGCGTTCGTCGGTGATGAGATTGTACATCCCGCGTAAGTGTGGGGATCGTGGCTTCCTAAGTGCCAAGACCCTCCACAATCGCGAGGTGTGCAATCTCAGAGAATACTTTCTCCACACTGACGCGGGTGTGCACCGAGATGTGGTCGCTGTAGACAGCGGGCTTACCCCGCTGGGTCTGGCCAGAGAGAACTGGCGCAAACCTGTCGTACTTGGTGTAGAGGAGCGCAGGGAGGTATGGAAAGGTAAAGAGCTGCATGGACGATTTACCGGGCCTTGCATGGGCCCGACGTAGATTTTCGAGCATCGGTGTCCTGGCTGCGTTTTGGCGATCTTTTCGCCGAAACAGAAGGTTTTGTGTTTGCAATTATGGACGAAGTTATCATGACGAACAACTACCGGAAGTATATTCTGAGGGATGGGACGGTCGACATATGTCGGGCATGTCACCAGCCTGGTGAGTCGCTCAGACATATAGTATCCGGTTGTTCTCGCCTTGCCAACGGCGAATATTTGCATAGACACAACCAAGTAGCCAGGATTGTCCACCAGCAACTTGCTTTAAAGTACCAACTTGTCGACTCTGAAATACCGTACTACAGGTATGTGCCCGACCCAGTTCTTGAAAATGGTCGTGCTACTCTGTATTGGGATCGGTCTATCATTACTGACAGAACTATCGTGGCTAACAAGCCGGACATAGTGGTGATAGACCGATTAGAGCGCCTTGCAATGATCATCGACGTCACCATACCCCATGACGAGAATCTCGTGAAAGCCGAAAAAGATAAACAAATGAAATATTTGGACCTAGCTCACGAGATTGTCGACATGTGGGATGTTGACTCGGCGATCATTGTACCGATAGTCGTGACCGTAAATGGTCTTCTTGCCAAGAGCCTCGACCACCACCTCAAGAGGCTCTTGTTAGACGGCTGGATCAAGTCCTCTATACAGAAGGCAGTATTGCTGGACACGACACGCATCGTACGGAGGTTCCTTTCTCTGGAGCCCTAACCACCGGTAGCTTGGTCCCTGTGCCCGATGCCGGTGGGCCTCCGTGGTCCCATTTTAATATTTAATTTATTTCGTTTTATAATATTTAAATAGTTAAAATGTGATCATGAGAACAGTATTTAATAAACGGCATAATAATAATAATAATATTCTACCACATTCACACAACACCATCTAGTCCCAATCTAAGCAGAGCTTGTACTATGGGTACTAGATAATGGATAAACATACACGGCCGGTGCATAACTGACTACAACAGCGTGGCGGCTAAGCGTCGCTCACGGTCGTCGTGTTTTGAAGTAAGCTACGCGGACTAATACTACAATAACACATTTCTTTGGAGATACTTTTTGTACTATTTGTTTACAATTACAATGGACGGAACTGACCCGCAACCGCAAGAAGGTGCTAGCAGATCTGAAACCGATCTATCTAAGCCGATCTGTACGGAGTCTAAAACTGTGTCCTCACAACGTACAAAACGAAGGCCGGGAAAAGTGGATCTTGACGATCAACTGAATATTTTCAAGGAAGAAATGAGATGTATGATTGCGGACATGTTTGAAAATTGGAAATTAGAACAAAATAACTCTATGACTGCACTAATTAAGGAGATCGCCGAGTTTAAAAACCAGTACTCGGACATCAATACTGAAATCCGTAAAATTAATGATGAAATCAAAAACATGTACACAGAATTTGAAAAATCCATCGAATTTGTCTCTGCTAAATCGACCGAATTAAATCTAAAATGTGAAAGCTTGGAAAAGGTCCATAAACAGTACCAGACTCAAATACAGACTCTAGAAGACAACATAGAGGAACTCCAGAAAGCCGCTCGCCTCACAAAAATTGCGATTAAAAACCTCCCTAGAAGAAATGAAGAAACCAAGGATGACATCATCAACATGGTGGTCTCCCTTTCTCGCGTTGTCAACGCCAACTTGTCATCGTCTGATATTCGTGACGTATATCGCCTGCCGGCCAAAGGATCTGCAAATACGGTGATAGCGGACATTGCTACCCCACTACTAAAATCAAAAATCATCACTAGCGTAAGAAAATACAACTCATCTAATAAAACACTAAATACCTCATGTCTTGGTGTCCAAAACGATCCTCAAACTATATATGTCTCTGACAACTTGACTCCCAAAGCCAGAAGACTGCATTTCCTGGCGAGGGACTTTGCGAAGTCTAACAACTATATGTTTTGCTGGACTACAAACGGCAATGTTTATCTTAGACAAGCAGTTGGCACTAAGCAAATTCTTATAAAGAGTGCTGACCAATTAGGAAAGTTTAAGTTGTCAGAATGACTAATACCCGCCTGGTTTGCTGATTTCTGTAATAAATGTAACTATAATGCACGTTATAATACTTGTCATAATAACTATGTTATATTTGTGTGCATGCAACTCTTTACTTTACCTTCCAATACAAACCGTATCACAAATTCCCGGTACGTAGCGACAGCATACACTATACAGACTGACACACCTACACTCACTCCCACCCTTTTCTATTCAGTTGAACTGACGCGCTTAAATATACATTGCACACACATAAAAATATGCGGCCCGATATACAATGCTCCGGACTCCTACTACATCTTTACAGTAATATATACACATAAACATCTTTGTAACCTCAACTTTGTGAATCTTTTTGCTATAATCAAAATTTATAATATTTTAATTCATATATTAGTATTCAGAGAAACGCTCAAATCAAATAATTGGCTTGTGTTTATATTATCAACCATTAATGATCGTACACTGCTAGTACTTCCAAATAACTTACAAACTGGTAACTTAGACGCAATCTTTCATTATGAATATTAACTATGGACACTGAGCAACTTATAAATGATATTGACAACTCTCTTACAGTTGCATGTCACAGGAAAGAGTCTGCTAAGCATTGTAGCACTATCTTGGGTAAATATAAAATCAAAATTCTGACGTTTAATATAAGAAGTCTTAACTGTAATTTTAACAGCTTTCTAATTACTTTAAAACGACTAAATATCCCATTTGATATCATTGTGCTAACCGAGTGCTGGTTAGGTAGTAACCCTACAATCGGACAAATCGAAGGCTACACTTCTTTTTCGACTACCAGACACATAAACCAGTCGGGTGGAGTTGTTTTATATGTAAAAAAGTCCTATAGTCCAACGATAACTGAGCCAGACCTATGCGATGCTGATTGCTTACAAATACATATACGTGGCTTAATTACGCTTCTCGGTATATATCGATCCCCATCCATCAGAAATACAGAAAATTTTCTAAACTCTTTATCTGCTACTGTCACTAACATGCCGAAAGCTCCGTGCTGCGTAACGGCGGGTGATATGAACATCAACCTCTTACAGAACGAACTGTCCTCGGAATATTTGTGCTTGATGGCAGAGCTTGGTTATCTACCTCTAATAAATATTCCCACTCGCAACGATGCATGCCTCGATCATATATTTGCCTCCACTAAGGCTCCAACCGAAGCTGTAGTATGTGGAACCTCGATAACCGATCATGATTTAACCATGGCAGGCATTGGTACTATCACACGTAATCGTAAAATACCTAGAAAATGCATCACAAAACTTAACTTTAAAGCTATAAACTCAGACCTGGAAAATGAGGATTAGGCTGAGATATCTTCTGAGACTTGTCCTTCACTAGCTGCCTCTATTTTAAACTCAAAAATCACTGCTCTATCTGAAAAGCACTCGTATACCGTCTCTTTAAATCGTAAGAAGAATATCATGGAACCGTGGATGACTCCGGGCCTACTTAGATGCTCGAGCCAAAGAGACAAGTTACATCTGGATGCACGGAAAAACCCAGATGATAGAATGAAACAACATATTTATAAACGGTACAGAAACTTTTTTCGTAATCTACTACGCAAATTAAAGTCTCAGTACGACACAAACTTGTTGGAGAGCGCTAAGAACGACCCAAAAAAAGCTATGGACGGCTCTAAAACAGATATCGTACACAGTTACAAATAAATGTTACCCGTAAGCCTTAAATAATATTAAAGATAACGTATTGGACTCCTTAAATTACTGCAATCATTACTTTGCAACTGTAGGGAAAAACCTTGCCGATAAAATATTATCAGCTAATGTTAGGGAGACTGAGTCATCTCTTGCTTCAAAAGTAAAAACCAACTCATCACCACTTGATTCCCTTTTCTTACACCCAACCAATACATCAGAAGTAGAAATATTTATTAAGCAGCTTAAAGCAAGTAGCGCGCCAGGTTTAGATGGAATCTCAAATCACCTTGTAAAAGCAATCTGTAAACACATTGTTGGCCCTTTAACTTATATATTCAACTTAAGTCTGTCGGCGGGCAGCTTTCCAGAGTCTTGGAAAACTGCTGTAGTCACCCCCATCCACAAGGGAGGACCAATAGACTCCCCTAGTAATTATAGGCCGATTTCCCTACTTGGTACCTTTTCCAAGATCCTGGAAAGAATAGTCAACTGACAATTAGTCTCCTACTTAGAAAGCAACAACATCCTTTGCAATCAACAGTTTGGTTTCAGAAAGGGGAAATCAACTGAGCATGCAGTTACCCTCCTCACTGAAACCGTCGCCTCCCACTTAGACAAAGGATGAAAGTGCGATGGGATTTTCCTGGACCTGGCAAAGGCATTCGACACTGTTTCCTTGGAAATCCTGTTCAGGAAGCTGGAAGGTGTCGGGATCAGAGGCATTGCCCTGGACTGGTTCCGCAGCTGCCTGGGCGGCAGGAAGCAGTGTACAAGAGTGAATTCCTTCGTCAGTGATACTGAGGACGTAGTATTTGGTGTTCCTCAGGGAAGCGTTCTAGGACCTACGCTGTTCCTCGTTTATATGAACGACCTCTCCTCCATGAAACTCCAACGCGCAGATATCATCAATTACGCTGATGATACTGTCCTTGTTTTTTACGAAACCACGTGGTCAAGGTTAAGCCTAGTAGCGGAGATCGGTCTAGAACGTGTAATTCGATGGCTGTACGATATCTTGTTAACACTGAACACTACCAAGACCAATTACGTGTGCTTTCATAAAACTACAGCTCTCAGCTCCGCCTAACAACTTTGAAATTAAGGCCCACACATGCAATGCACCATCACTTTCTAACTGTGACGCGTGTACGCTGATCAGCAGATCACAAACGGTTAAATACCTTGGTGTCTTAGTCGACCAAAAATTAAACTTTTCTGATCACATCATTGCAACATCAGCCAGAGTTAGGAAAATTATCTATGTGATGAAAAATCTACGGGACGTTGCATCATTCCGCTTGCTGAGAACGGTCTATGTATCCCTGTGTCAATCAGTGTTAGCCTATTGCATTCTGGCCTGGGGAGGCACGGCTTCCATACATCTACTCCCATTGGAACGAGCCCAACGAGCCGTTCTAAAGACGATGCTTAAACGTTCTTCCCGCTTCCCAACATTTCTTGTTTTTGAAGAAACGGAAGTATTGAGTGTTAGAAGACTCTTTATACTGAATCTTGTGTTGTTGGTCCATAAAGAAGCCTTGAATAGTCCGAACTATAATAATATAGCAGAAAAACGGGTCTTTAGACTCCCAAATTCTAGGGTACAAACAACGTTTGCCACGCGATTCTTAGGGTATCTCAAGGGCTTTGTGTATAATAAAATGAATAAGTTTTTGAATTTACGAGAGTCAAGTATGGGAATTGAGATGTAAGCTAAAATCTGTACTACTTCAGTGGAATTACGAAGAAACCGAAAAATTCTTGCACATGAATATATGAGCAAGGCCAGCACACACTCACCCACTCACCAAATCACACCACACACACATACACACAACACAGACACAATCACACACACACACACGCACGCACATACATACATACACACACACACACCAAGTAGCATATTTCCTCATGCATGAATGAAATGAAAATATTTAAAACATAAAAAATAAAACAAAATGATGTAAAACTTAATGTAATTTATTAAACATTATTTAATTACAATTTTGGTAATGAAACTATCCTATAAGTTACACATTGATAAATAAATTACACTAAATACTGTTAAGCAGGATCGACCACGGATCCCCCCCGTGGGATCTCCACCTTGTCGTGGTGGGGGGGCTTAGTAACCGTGGATTGGTCACCCGCGGTGAAGCTAAGAGGGATCCAGGAGGGGACACTCCGCGTGGGCTTGACGGAGGCCCGCGCAGGATGCGTCCAAAGGGGCGGGTGCGAGGGACAGTTCTTCTGTCCCTCGCAGTCGGGTGTGGTCGCGGGAGGAGAGACGTGTCGGTGTTGCGTTGCCGCGCGCCCTATCTCCCGCGATCAAATGGGGGCGCACCATCGTTGCGTTGCGGTAGGACCGCAGAGGAAGAGGAGATGCGGTGTTGCGTTGCCGTCCTCCCTATCCTCTGCGGCCGCTGAGTGTTTTGGCGGCGGAGCCCAACACCTCCATCTGCCGCCAAGAGGGTTTTGTTCGGGGCCCGCCTGGCCATCTGGCGGGCCAATACCCGTCGGGGGGTAGCGAGGCATGCTTAAGCGATACCCGACCCTCCGACACACGGGTACGTGAGGAATACGGGTTGGTTTTTAGTCAGTAAGAGTCTGACAGTCTTCGTCTTTCCCCCCAGGGCGAAGGGACAAAAAGGATCGACCATGGATGATGGAAGTAACTGAGCTTATACGTTTAGTACTTAGCCATATACAAAATTGTTAAAATATGTTGATTTACGTAAAATTGTAACTAGGTTAAGTTTCTTGAAATAAACTATTATTACATATATACTTTTTTTTCGTAAATACATACATATTATACATAGAAACACCCAGACCAAGACAAACATCCATGTTCATGCACACAAATGTTTGACTTGAGCGGGAATCGAACCCGCGACCTTAAGGTGGTAACAGACATTGCGAGGCATGCGCTGTGCGCCGTTCGTAGCGCATGCCTCGCAAAGTCTGTATACGGCTTTAGGCGTAGCAGTCGCTTACACTCCCGCTACACCAACCGGTCATAATGACTTACTACTTACGTTTTTGTATTTTTAGACAAGCGAAGACAAGCGCTAGTACGATGATATAGTGCAACAAGGAGATAAATTAGAGAATAAAACGTTTAGGTATTACTGCTAATGGTTATAATGCTTTGTATATTATAGGTATAATCTGTGGTACTGTTGAAGACCCGTCATCATCATCATCCTTGCGCTGTCGGATCATTCCCACTAGTTCTATTGAACAGTTCTATGATTGAACTAGTGATACTTTTTTTCCCACTAGTTCTAGTAGCACAACTTGATGAGAAGAATAGAAATAATGGGAAACAGTTATAGGAAATTTACCACTAGTTCTATGTATGTTTTACAAGGGTAGTGTCACAACATCGCGCTCACATATCCGAATAAATAAGTATGTATAAAAATGTGTTAAACGAATGAACGTCTACAAAACAATTGAACGTCTACAAAACAAATGAACGTCTACGAAACAAATGACTACCAGAAAGTGATCAACTATCGATAGTAATTGCAAAAAACAGGTGCAAGGGATTTTCGACCTTATTGACAATTCATGACAAACTTTTTTTTTTCTCGCTTTCTGGCATTATTACGTTAGTAAAATTATAAATTCTGACTAATGTCAATAAGGTTGAAAATCGCATGCACCTGTTTTTTGCAATCACTAACGATAGCTGATCACTTTCTGTAAGTCAATTGTTTTGTAGACGTTCATTTGTTTTTTAGGCGTTCATTTGTTTCACACATTAAACAAATGAACGTCTACAAAACATATTCATTCGGATATATGAGCGCGATGTCGTGACACTACGGATCATTCCCAGTAGTTCTATTGAATACCCTTGTAAAAACATACCTAGAACTAGACTGGGACATTTCCTATTACTTATCCCATTAGTTCTGTTCTCCTCATCAAGTTGTGCTAACAGAATTGGGACAGTTCTATCATAGAATTGTTCAATACTACTACTATACTGGGAATTATCCCACAAAATAGTAGAACTTGAAATTAACGAACTGAAATTAATAAACTAATTACACAACAATATTATCTGGGAGTACGGTTAAGCTTTAAAAGACCCACTATACCCCCAGGAGTACAGCCAGGGGTACGGTGGGTCGGCAGCGAAAACTGTGCAGTACAATCTACTTAGTTGTTTAATACTAAAAAGAGAAAAACAAGAACAAGTGAATAGACTTTGATCATCCGTCAATGTTTGTAACTTACGTATGATTTTGTATTTCTATAATAAAAATATATTGTGTTGATTCAATACATGACAAAAACACACATCAGTATTTTATTATTACGAATGTCCCATCTGGATACTTTGTTTTTTAGTCTTTGAACACGCACAATACTGCTTCTCTTTTACACTCGCTAAATGCCAATTTTTTTACTCACTCTATTATTTGTGATACTGAATTTATTATTAATTGTAAATAAAACGTTGTAATATTGTAATACTCATGAATGAGAAGTGATTCCATAACTTTTAGTCATTTTCCTACTATAGTTTGTGCAAAATCTCACTACACACGACGGCATTTTCAAATGTAACGTACACACACGCGAGTAAAAGAACGAGCGCTTCCGACCGCAGCGACTAAAGCTAAATGAGACATTTAGCCTGTTTTTAATGTGCCACTTTTGAAGTTCGCATAACTCATCTACGGTTTATTTTACGCTGCGCTGTGGCACACGCACACACGAAACCCCCCCTCTCCTCCCTCCGCTCACTCGCTGACGCCACCGCCGTGGTTTTGTTTTTGCGGGGGGTGAGATCGAGCTACGCACTGTACTGCAACCTCGCCTTAACGTTTAATTTAAAAGTTTAATTTTTATTACTAGAAAACTAGTTTTAAAATGTAATTCTGTTTTAACGTCTATTGACACTTTATTACAAACGAAGAGTATAACACCAGATAACCAGAATTCAAGATTTATACCGTAAACACTTAAAGGGTCCTTATTTCAACGATTTTTTTAAGACAACAACCGCCCAAGGAATAAGTCATGTGTTGCGGTAGACTTTACAAATATAGATACAACTAAGGGACACAATGAGCACCCGAACTCGAAACAACAATTTATGGGTGAAAGAAGTGTTGGAATCGAACCCACAACACTCGGTGCAGTCAAATCATATTTCGTTGCAATGAATATCAGAGAAGTATGTTTCACGATATTTGTAAGTTTTACTCAGAGCAGTAGCTAAAAGTAATCGTCCGTGTGGTGACGGATTAAGAATACGGAATGTCACCACTCCATATCATCCCATGGGTGTCGTAAGAGCCGACATAGGGAGCATATTGTGCCGAGAACAGCACTGTAAGAGAAGGAAAACTTGATACAAACCCTATTCCAACCCGTTTGGCCAGCGTGATATAGAGGCCAATTCCTCCTTTCAAAGGAGAGGCCTAATCCAGCAGTGGACTGTTAAAGGCTGATGATAATAAGCTAAAAAATATTTGAAAATGTCTAACTCTTTTCAATACAATGAACAGGTATAAACAAATGCTGTATCATATAATCCACCAAAATGAAATAGATAGTTCAAGCTACAGTAAATCTGTACAAAATCCGGATAAAATAAATTAAGACTTTTATTTTTTGCCAGGCAGCCAAAAACGATGTGCTCCACTCAAGTTGAGCGTAAACCCGCTTTATTTTTTCTTCTTTCCCGGTTTTACGGTAGTCACAGAGTAATGAACATGTATATCGTTTAAAAGCTTCTCGATGAAGTAAAATATAACTAAACTACACTTATTTAGGGCTTGTAAATGGTTTTAGGCATTAAATTAAATATTTTTTTGAAAGTTTGTGAATTATTGGGCGTTGGCAAAGGGTTATTTTAATAGGATCGCAATTGAGATAGGTCTAGTAAATGCATACTTAAACCACAGTCTAATAATCCATACAATCTTTTGATGAAAGCGTCTAGACGGGTCAATCGTGCAAGAGGTAAGACGCGGAAAGAGCGGTACCAAACTGCGTATGTCGCTTTAGCTCGTAGTTTGGTACAAGTTTTTAGGGGCTGGCGCGTACTTGTTTTTAGGTCGTTACTTATTGATTTGCTTATGAATATTAATTAAGATGATGCATACGACGTATACTGTGAGACATTGCTAATCTTCATACTGCTTAAAGATTTAAAAAAATCTGCGATACCATCAATTTAGGTACTTATACCAAAAAAAATAAAATAGGTGCGACCACGGCTCTAGCTTAAGCATTTCTGTACTTATTCTTTTTTGGATTTATATCTGAACTAGAGGACGCCAGCAGCTACGTCTGCATTTTTTTTTAAATTTACCCATTTTGGCCGATCCCGTGGGAATTTCGGGAAATCCCTTCTTAGTGCACCTCACACGAAAAACAAAAACAAAACAACAGTGCACCCCCACGGTCCCCAAGGAACATACATGCCAAATTTCAGCTTCCTGCGCCCAATAGTTTCGGCTGTAGCGTGTCTGTCAGTCAGTCAGTAACGCAAGGATTTTATACATACATACATATCGACACGCCTTTTATCCCCGAAGGGGTAGGCAGAGGTATATTTCTGCACCCACTTTTCGCCAGATATACTTTAGTCCCACGTAATAAGGGTATTGCCGTACCGGGCACACTACCAGACTCCGTGCTGCTACTGAGAATTTCGTCGAAAGGATTTTATATATTAATTTGAGCTATTTTCTAGTTTCGTCCTATTTATACCCCTTTTTTACGTAGTCGGGTTATAGTTTTTAATGATGTCATGCGCCATCGATCCCATTCCGTCTTGCTATACAACAACCTTGCATTGTAAATGTGGCACTACATGTAAGTGTTTAAATCATCTGTACCTATATCATTATAATTAAAATTGAATTAGTATCTCTTCGTAATTTAATCTTTAAATAACTATGATTTCTCAAGTAGATACATATATTTACAAGTTAGTTTTCTTCGTCTGTATGTCTGTCCATCTGCTTGTCCAACAGGAGCAGCCAACTGACGCTTTATCGTTCGTCCTTATATATAAACATGTCTTTTACCCCCGCTTACGTAAGTAGTTATACAAACGCAACGACCTTAGAGATACAAATAACAAGTCTTAATTTACAACACATTAGCGCCCCCTAATCTTTCGCTCGTAGGTAATTGGTTAATATACGAGTTAGTTGCATGTTTACTGATGATAAACTGCCGGATAGAGTTAGAGACTCAATACTTTTACGAAATAATTTACTTAATGATGGATTCGTTTTACGTGAGAATAATTTTATTCACATTAGGTGTTTATTTGGAGGTGTTGGTTTTCAACTTTGATAACGGTGTGCAAGTTGGATTTAGTTAATCGCGTTGCATGCTGATATGCTAATTTGAAATACGCGTACAGAATATTATAATACATAGCATAAAGAATGTGCAGTTTTTTGTTGTTTCGGCAAAGGGTGTAGGTATTTGGTTTGTAAAAGAATGTGAGTAGTGCACAATCCACAAAACACTTATACTCAGAGAGAAGAATGACAACTTCATACAAAATTTGTGAGGAAATTTCTTCTTGGCGTCTAGCGCCATTCTATTTGCAGCCCACTAAAATAGTACAGTACAAAACTATTGTAAACGTCATATTTGTATTTAGCGCAGGTGTCAGAATCAGGAAAGCTCAATATAGTGTAGAGACAGTTTTGATAAATAAAAGAGACAACTATCAAATCATACTTTCATTTATTCAGTTTAGCACCAGGATATATCTTTAGATTATGTCGTGATTCTACATTTACATTTAGAGCCCAGTTCGCAAAGCAAATGCATAGAACCAAGAGAAAGAACGGGCAATAAAACTCTTGATGATTATTTTCAATAAATACCTAATAATTAACAAACAGTTGTACAGCCAATTTATATCAAATATCAATGTTGTGGGTAGTTATATTATATTACTAGAAAGGTCTGTCTTACAACAGAACATTATTTAGCATCAACACAATCTACTAAATGTATACCACAGGTATATAATGAATCTCATTGATACAACTTGATCTACAGTAGGTATATTATTCTATCCTATATTACTAATATCTCACAAACGATCAAACTACCCACAATATCAATAAGATTATGATTACACTATCTTACATTGTTTCCTAAATGATTAAACAAAAGAACAAGCAACACAGAATATTGAAACACAGTGGCAGTTAAGTAGTCAGAGCCATATCGTACCTGAGCAGTCGTCGAAGGAGAATAGGACGAACTAGCCGAGCCTGTCGACTTATATAGGTGCACCTTATTTACACGTTTGACAGTTTTAGTGTCAAAAGTCATGTCAGTGTCATTTAATTGCCACTATCCTCTTACATATTATGGATAAATATTTGGATATCAGTAATTTCAGCCCAAAGCCTAGATATCATTCCATATCTCTCACAGGCAATTCAAAAATGGTGGTATATATAGGTATATATACCACCAATTTTGAATTGCCTGCGCTAAATAAGCTAATAGATATACAACCTGTATAGGTTCCTATATAGGTATATAGTTACCTATACAGGTTGTGTATCTATTAGCTTGTTTACTATGGGTTTAAAATAGGAAGCACTGTATTTTTCTAAGAGTTCCTTGAAGTTAATGTGTATGCCGATTTAGGTGTGGTTTTCCATAGAAACTGATTATTAATAAAATCAGCGGTCCACATCTTCAAAGAACACTATCAAAAAAACACAGTTTAGAGTTCAATAAAATATGTAACTACATTATAAGAGATTTATTTGTTAATAGAGCAATACATACAAATCTTAAAACAATGTAAGAGTCACTTTTTCAAAACTGGAGTCCATATCTCACAAAATTACACTGGATTTCACAAAAAACACTAAAACGGAGGAACAAGGTGCTCGATTCAACGTTTTTAATGCAGGGGAAAACAAAACAGTAGTTTATATATCGAAATATTGAATTAACCGAAATTACAAGATAAACGGCGCGCAAGCGGCGGCAGACATTTTTCTTGTAGTGTTATCAGTATATGACACAAAATTATTAATAAAAAATATATTTTCAATTATCTTTTATATACTGCAGTTAACATTCTTTGCTCTATTCATTAATTACCAAAAATGTCATTCATAATTATTTCAAAGCGTTTAACATAGTATTTGTAATAAAATAAAATAAAAACTTTTTAAACTTAAGTGTATTTTTCCAGTGGTCATTCACTACATCAGTCATTATATCGCTATGTCGTTTCCCCACTATCGATGTCTCTGTCGTGACTAACAGCCCAGCTATAAAAATCTCGTAGAACTGAGTTGACCGAGCCTGGCACGATCGCTCCTAAAAAGATACTAAATGATTTGAATAATTATGTTTATAAGCAAAGTTGATATGGTAATGACATGAAAACATTATTGTATATAATTAACTATAGACTAAATAATTGTAAAGGTACCGCTTGTGCTGAGAAATATATGGCATGGCTCTATAGTCTACTGTTTATACAGCATAGATATCAAAACCTGAATAACGCAACAACTTGTATAAAACCTAAATATTTTCGCTTCTTAAAATAATATTTGCCTCATATCTAAAACAGAGAACGGATAAAATGTACAATAGTGAAAAAAAATGTTTATGCACTTAGTTTTTATAGCGAACCCTGAAAACATAAATGGTGGATATTATGAAGGTCTATGAGAGGGTTTATTACGGGTCGCTTCGGTGTTGATTTGATTGGTCGGGTGTACCGTACCTACAATATTTTAAAACAATTTGGCTTATCCGTAAGAGTGTTGCCGACTAAACGATACAATATTGGATATTGTTGTAGGAGTATGTACGTGACGGTTTTATGGATATGCGATAGATGGCGATAGTGTGGCGATAAGATTATTGCCAAATTAGTCTACTTGTCTGTAAAATATTGAAACAAAGGACTTTTAGAGATATCAGTGATGTCAGTACCCAATACTTGAATTTAAAGTACCAATCCATGTGAGTCGGGTTATTGTTCAGGCTTCCTTTACTTTAATTTCAAAAAGTTCACAGTGCTACAAAAAATAAATTAATGCTTTTCGTATAAAACTACAAAATTCAACAAATTTCATTCAGATTTGTTTTCAATAGCCACAAATAAACAACACATAGAGTCTTGTCCCGTGCGGAGAACGAACACACAATACTTAATGCCGTGTAGTGACCACGCCTTTAGTACAGTAAAAATTACGTCAGCTCTATAACTAAAGTAGCCGTATTGTCCAAGTATCATAACTACGCCAAAGTATCATAGCCAAATCATAGCAAACTTGGGCACCTCAAACAGTTGCAAGTTGAGACCGAACTTTGTATACTTACTAGCAGCGCTTTAATCTAGATTGAAATTTGGATGAGTGAGATGAGCACCACTGCAACGAATCATCACTTAAAAGGTTGTAAATCATTACTCAGCTGATCACACCAGCACGAATCCAGGCTGAATAGTCATCATCACTGTCCTAGAGTTATCCGAGTGCACCTAAGACTTACGTATTGACGCCAGAGGTCCGCTTAGTAGTATAACCAGATATGGCAGAATATCAACGTTTCCACCATACCGTGCCGTCTGACCACCATAAGCCAAAGCAATAGGATATATTCCAGAATCTAGCCTAAAAAGCAATACACCTTATTTTCACCAACCATCATTATTTTCCTTCCCACTTATAGAGACGAAGTCATTTCTTCACGATACGTCTAAACATTCATTAAGCGCACACAAACTCCACAGAACCAACGAAATATCACTCATTTTTAACGAATTTAACGAGTAATATTATCCTAGAAAGCTTAGAACATTAAAAACAGAAACATTTATGTACATTTAATGATAATTTTCGATGAAACCCTACACTTTGCACGTCAGGCGGTGTCGTAATGAGTTCATCATAAACATACATTCTAATGATTCGAATGAACGTATGAAATGTTTTAACATAATTATGACCTTTTATTTCGAATCAAATTTAGTAGACCATTTGGATCGTTATAAAATACGAGAATATACTGTACTGTGTCTGAAATTGAGACCTCCTTGGAGATGGTCTCAGATTGGGGAAGACTTAATTTGGTCCAATTTAACCCCACAAAGACACAAGTCTGCGTTTTCACCGCAAAAAAACTGCCGATGGTCGTATGTCCTCGTTTTGAGAGCACCCTCTTAACTGCCTCCTCCAGTATTGGAATACTTGGTGTCGACATATCGAGCGAAGTCCAGTTCCGCGGTCACTTAGAGGGTAAGGCTAAGTTAGCCTCGAAGAAGCTTGGCGTGCTAAATAGATCGAGACGGTATTTCACTCCGGCCCACCGCTTGCTCCTTTATAAGGCGCAGGTCCGGCAGCATATGGAATACTGTTCTTATCTTTGGGCAGGGGCACCCCAGTACCAGCTTCTCCCTCTGGACCGCATCCAACGGAGAGCCGCTCGAATTGTCGACTGCCAAGATATTTGCAATTGGTTAGACCCCTTGGCGCTGCGTAGAGATGTAGCATCGCTATGCATCTTTTATCGCTTCTACTATGGGGAGTGCTCCGAGGAATTGTTCGGATTAATCCCTGCCGCCTCTTTCCGCCATCGTTCTACGCGACAGCATTTCCATCCTCATCATTTAGATGGTTGGCAATCCACAACGTTGCGTTTCTTTAGAAACTTTCTGCCTCGCACCTCTAAACTGTGGAATGATCTGTAACCTGCGGTTTTTCCGAACCAATACGACTTTCAAACCTTCAAGAAAAGAGCGTATTCCTTTTTAAAAGGCCGCCAACGCACTTGTGACTCCTCTGGTGTTGCGGGTGTCCATGGGCGGCGGTAATCGCTTAACATCAGGCGATCCGACTGCTCGTTTGCCCCCTAATACATAAAAAAAAAAAAAAAATACGTTTTTCAGTGGATAGCGTATGCGTCTGCTGCAGAGGTCCCGGGTTCAATTCCCGGGTCGGGCAAACGTGTTACTGAGTTTTTCCGAATCTCATTAGCAGCACGGAGTCTGGTGATGTGCCCGGTAGCGGCAATAGGCTCGCCCCCTATTACGTGGGTCCTACAAATTCATGGCGAAATGTGGGTGTAATATTACACCTCTGCAATATGTATTTTACATAGACTCAAGCCTAAGGGGTAGCCTTCGAGGATACAGGCTTGAGTCTATGTAAAATAAAAAAATAAAAACGTATTTTGTTGTTTTATGCTAATATGCTAGTATTTAAACATGGTCTTGAGTATTTCTTTGGGTTTGTTAAAGTCAACAACATAAATCACTAAACATTTACGTGATTTTGATTGGTTTTATCCCAAATAATTATTATTCTCAATGTCCTGTAGGATTTCGACGCAAACATAAATTATCAGATAGTTTCCTTAAAAGGATCAGTAAAGATTATGTAGCTTTCAGATACTCAGAAACATTAGGAATACGAGTGACATCTCGTCTGCCCCCGCTGTGGCGACGCGTTGCCCAACCACTTATTATTATTACCCAACCGCACATTAGTATTGCCAATGACGTTCTCCATGTTACAGTATACTTAGAAACATAATAATAATATAATAATTTACTACCACATTCACACAACACCATCTAGTCCCAAACTAAGCAGAGCTTGTACTATGGGTACAAGATAATGGATAAACATACATATATATATATACAGGGTGTAAAAAGACCCTTAACGAAAACTGAAATCCCATGTTGTACCAGTCAGTACGAACATTTTTTACTTAGGCACCATAACTGGGAAATTACTGGTTCAGGAGATATTGAGGCTCAAAGTTAGAATGGATTTTTTCTAATTAGGTACAAAATCGATGCATTTACCCTGCCAATATGTTCTTTAGATGCCCTATGTCCCATGGGTAAGTAGGAATTACGAGTATTGCACGCGCGCGCTTTTAATTACGGTTTAAAAATGTGACAACTTAAAAAAAAATCGTTTCCCAGGTATTATTTTTGGTTAGTATGACTTGGCATGATGTCCACAACGAGTAGACTTCGGGTTGGTGATGGGTCTTGTGACACCCTATATATATATATTTGTAAATACATACATATTATAAAGAGAAACACTAGGACCAAGACAAACATCCATTAGGAATAAGGCGCTCTGTTCTGGTGCATAGCTACAGCGACATGTCGTGACGACTGGTCGTGTCCCTATGTAAGGATATGCCTTTGCCGATCCATATTAAGACAGTCGTTACGATAATACGTCACGTTTTGCTTACTAATTCTAATTATTGCTGTAATAAGTAAACCACTTTTATGTAATGTGCTTTTGAGACATTAATAAACTAGACTTCAGAATGAACACTTGTTTCCATAAATTTCCTAACGTCATGAGTATACTACATGGTGACCCTGCCATTAAAGAACATTTGAAGAAAGAAGACATTATTTGAGGAAAGAAGATATATGAAGAAATAAGATTTGAAGATTCAAGGTCACTCGGCAGATGGGCAAAACATACTCAAAAGAAGAGGTCGTGATATCGCAGAACGCAAACGGAGAAACCAATGCCACCACCAGTCAAACATTAACACCACTAATCAGTGTTAAGACAATACTTTTGTCTGTAATACTGTTCCTCTTACTCGTCGGAGCATTTTACTACATCGCCATAAAGTGTCAAAGGAATGCAGTAAGAACATTACGAAGGGAACTCAACGCCAGCACTTTAAGCGTTGTCTCCCAACCCCAAGCAACATCGTCAACTTAGAACGAGGTGTCCAGGGATTTTCCCGGCCAACGGAGTCTAAGGTATAGCCCGGCCCAGTAGCAGCGGAGTCCAGGGATTAACCCGGCCCACGGAGTCCAGGGTATAGCCCGGCCCAGCAAGTAGCAGAATATGCAGACAACTGCAGCTCTATGCCATGGTCATCGTGACGAAATGATCTTCTGGCAATCATTCAAATTCTACTTCTTACCACCACGAAACATTAGGTTCAATTGAAAATTCCCTCAAACATTTGGGATCTTATCTAAGAATTCAATGCAGTAATAATAGAGATAATTGGAGCGATTGGGTTCCCTTCTGGTGTTTCTCATTTAATACTACGGTACATACTTAAACAAAATACACTCCATACGAATTAGTTTTTGGAAAACATTGTAATTTGCGCAGCAATTTGAAATTGAATGTTGATCCATTGTATAATTTTGACAGTTACCCTAAAAAATTAAAATATAGACTGCAAAAAGCTCATGCTGGTGCAAAGGAAAATTTAATAAAAAGCAAAATAATTAGAAAAAGTATTTTTGACCAAAATGTGCACAGTATTAACTACAAACCAGGTGATTTAATATTGTTAAAAAACCATACCGGTACAAAATTAGATAGTATTTATTATGGTCCATACTAGGTATTACTGGATGTTCCACCAAATGTTAAAAAAAATTTTGTCACCTGTGTAGCCAGGTTCAGCAGCAGTGACCATTGATGACAACGAGTTTTGACACTCGTGATGTCCCGGGGAAAGTTAAACTGTCTTGGAACCCGCAACGAACTTAATCAGAAGTATATTGGAGGAGTTGGAAAATGAATAATCCACTTCCTTCCTTAACAAAGCGGGAGACCAGCAACGAAGAGATATAGTGATGAGAAAAGATAAGCACCACGGACATGAGCAGTAAGGGGGCCTAAATTGTGAACTATACCTGTTTCCAGTAATATGTATGGCAGAAACGCCTAAACGCACGGAAATTCGTCCTACTTGCCACAAGATCGAGAAAAGAAGTTACCTCTAATTCGTTAAGCATGATATTACGTTCAATTTGCCAAAGACTACACTGCCATAGAATGTGATGAGCAGATTGTTCATAATTGTTGCCAGATGTTGAACATTGGCATAACGGTGAATCAACTAGCTTAAATGAATACAACTTGCTCTTAAAGTTGCCATGACCTGTAAGAAATTGGGCTACACACTGATCCACCTCCAACCAGTTCCTCGCCAGTCGCTTTCGGACGCATGTGAAGAACTGGTAGAGGTGACGGCCCTTACTTGATGTGTTCCAGCGACATTACCATTCATCAAGAAGATCGTCATAGACTGTGGATTGATGGTTCAACAATCTAGCGATCTTATGTCTGTCGCGCGGAGCTAGAAAATTTAGATCCACGTGTCACGTAATACATTGCTGCTCGTCTTTGTGCCTCAAGATCGAAGGCAAAGCTTCAGTACTAACTGTCCTATAAGCCTTGCACAAAAATATCAACGCGAGACGTTTACTTTGTAGCATTTACGTCGTACAGCACCGATAGTAGCTCTATCAGCTCATGCAGGCGCACCACAACACATACAACCCAGATATGTTGCACCATAAATTACTTTTAAAGTTTTGAACGAAAGCCCCCATGTCGCAGTTGATATCTTTGACAAGGCGTAAAAACTTCTTTTAGATTTTTCACCTACTGTTTTAATGTGCTCGACAAATGAAAAGTTTCTCTCTAAAACTAACCCTAAATAACAAACTGATTCTTTGTTTCTAATGGTGATGTTATTGAATTTGATTCGAAGCGGTGTTTTTAAGTTCCCTTTCAAAAGTAATTGAAATGTTTTCTGTGGAGAAAAATATAAACGATTGCGTTCTCCCCAATTAATGATTAAGTCTAAACATTGATTAGCTAACCTTTCAAGTCCTACCCTAGTATTAGATTGAATAAGAAAAAGACCGTCATCTGCGTATCCGGTCAATGAGCAACCTGGTGGTAGTGGTATGCTTAGAAAGTCACAAAAACCTAGATTCCATAAATACGGGCCTAACACTGATCCCTGCGGACAACCCATGGTCAGCGCCTTCGACACAGCATGGTGGCCTAATTTTAACTTTGCTGTTCCATGTAGGAAATACGTATAAATGAGGGAATATATGTTACTAAAGCATCCACGAGACTTTAATTTAAGTAAAAGCATTGGCCACCATGCGTTGTCGAAAGCGCCAGATATATCTAAGAATATACCTGGCACATATTGTAGTGTTGATGACGAAACTATCTTCCTTACCAATATAACTGTGTCAACTGTCGATTTACCTACTGTGAAGCCAAATTGTCTATCGCTAAATCTAATACCACCCGGCAGAAGCCGGGGAACTACAAGACGTTCTAAAAGCTTTCCTCGTGATGGTAACAATGTTATTGGCCTATATGACTTAGGGTCGTCGGACTGTTTGTCTCCTCTTTTTGGTATGATCCTAATGTAACCACTGCGCCATATACGAGGAAAAATACCTTCTGCTATGCAACGTTTAAACACAAACAAAATGGACTCACCAGATGTTTTACAAGCTTCCTTTATCATATTGTTGGAGATTTTGTCTTCGCCTGAAGCTTTGTTAGGCGGCAAAGATCCGACAGCATTTATTAATTCGTCATAGGATGGTAGGTCTGACGCTGGTGAAACGGGTTGCAAAACAGCCCATTGTCGGATCTGACGGTGGTAGTCAGTGTCATTCTCCAGCCGATCGTTGGGTATCAGACAATTCAAGAGATAGTCCGTTGTCTCCTCAATACCAGTGGAATGTCTACCATTAATATCGATATTTTGGGTATAAGCGTGATATAAACTCTTTTATAATCATGATTGTTGATAGACTCGATAGGGAGGGTCCGTGGTCTCTACCACGGACCCTCCCTATCGAGTCTATCAACAATCTTACGTAACAAATTTCTTTTGCATTTTTCAACTGCAGACCTATAATGAGATCTAGCAACTCTAAGAGCAATGAAGGCAGTATCATAAACGGACACCTGTCATTTGACGTCTTTTTAATAGATTTAACTTTCTACGTGCTCTGCGAAAGGCTCGCCGAAATTCAGCTAAGTTGTTATTCCACCAATCACACCTACGAGTGTTGGTGATAGAACCACGTCCAATGGCAACATCCGCACAATATATGAAGGTGTCAGACAAAATTTCAGCACTCTCTTCTACAGAAAGACTACAGCAAGTGAAATATTTGACATGTGACGCGAATAGTGAACCAAAAAGATCCCAATTAGCTCCTTTTGTTTTATATCTAAAATTAATAGAGGAGATACATGACGAGTCCCGTGGCAGCCTTGACGTGAATTCGTACACGATTAGGCGGTGGTCACTACATGACGCGTCCGGTAGGACACGCCACCTATCTATACGAACGTCCCCACAAGAAAGTGTGACGTCAATAGAAGACTCGCCCATGGGGCTGCAAAAAGTAGGTGGTGCATCTGGTGTGTTGTGGATGGATAAATTCATTTCTGCAATGAAATCCTCGACGGCGCACCGTCTATCCCTATCAGAAGAACGATATTTGCCATACCATAACGTAGATGATGCATTCACATCGGCACTAATTATGACCTTATGGCCCACAAGGGACCTTAAAGCGAAGCGAAGATGGTGTAAGTAAGGGGCAACGGGATGTCAATACTGAAAGTAGCAGCTGACAACATAAACTCTAAAGGACGCAGAAGATATATCAGCAAATGTTACAATTATCAAAGATGGTAAAGAATATGTTATTCACAAAAACCTTACAAAATTATTTCATTGTTAATTAATTTATAATCATTATTCAAAAGTTTATAAAATTGCATTCTATGAGTTATATTTAATTTTAAAAATATATTAATGTGTTATTGTATACATTTAATTTTAATTTGAATTTTGAAAAATAAATGATTTATATCGTGACTTATTATTGTACGTATAATTTTTTTCTCCCTAGCGGGGGGATGTGGTAGTCGAAACTTTTCAGGGGAGGTGTAAGGATATGCCTTTGCCGATCCATATTAAGACAGTCGTTACGATAATACGTCACGTTTTGATTACTAATTCTAATTATTGCAGTAATGAGTAAACAACTTTTATGTAATGTGCTTTTGAGACATTAATAAAATAGACTTCAGAATAAACACTTGTTTCCATAAATTTCCTAACGTCATGAGTATACTACACCTACGACATGGCACAACAACACGTCGTCTGCTGCTGCTGTCTGCTGTCGACTACGAATACGAACTTTATACAAAAGTGACTCAGCTTCGTTCAGCAAAGCATCATACATTGTCATTACAGCATAGCATAACATATATTTACTTAACAAAAATATCATGTTATAATAGTCACCAACAAAACGAAAATTAATTTCCGTACTACGTTTTCGTTAAATTTCAACAAAAGTTTATCTGGCTTTTTAATGTAACACAGTTAATTATTCAATTACGAGTTTCTTTCGCTGTAGTAAGAAATTACAAATTATTTCATGTTTAAACTGAACGTCCATCTGTTTCAGCATTAAGTCGTTTATAATGGCGTTTTCTTTATTAATTTGATGAAGGGAAAAGTTGTTGTTGCTGTCTTTTTTCATTGATATAATTGAATAGAACCAAAAAAAGTACGGGCGAAATACTCATACAAAGCAGGCATTTCATTTAACTTAATGCTTGTCTTGATAAACAATTTTATAGAGAAGTACCTATAATGAAAGCAGTCTTATATCGGCCTATAGCCGATATAAGACTGCTTTCATTATAGGTACTTCAATCTTTTATTGCTTTTCCATAATGTGGTTACAGATGGTATACATAATATTAAGATAGTTGGTGACTTCAACATTGCTTTTCCACCTGGTTTAGCCTTAAAATTTACATAACCGATATCCGATAGCAGCTTTGCCTTGGAAATCTGATATTCTGCCTTATTCGGTTAGAAGAGAAAGGCGACCCAATTCGATGGAAATAATAAGGTCAAGACGAAATTACCGTACTTACTACTGCTGTATGGACATAAAAAGCTAGTCAGATAAAAAAGAATAATTAGTTGCATAGTTGCTGTACTTTATTGAGTAGGCTTTAGGGTAATGCTACGATAAAAGTAACACTATAAACTTATCGCAATTCGTGAAATCAAGGCCGAGGTATTACGCAGTTACTGTGTTCGTAAAAACTTTCATAGTTGTAGTTTACTCAGTTACAAAATAAACATGTGTTCTACCAGTTGTACAACGAGTTCTTTGTTTAGGATTATGTTTACGGTTTCTTTTTATCACTGCTTCTCTTGAGGCTGTTAAATGTTCCGTCACATGTTACAACCATTGTGATCTCGTAGGAAATGTAATTCATGAGCAGTTATAGTGATTTTAAAAAGTATTTTATACGACAGGTTTTTATTGCGAAATTATGTCACTATTATGGTGTTTTGCTAGACACTAACGGTCTTATTCATAAAAAACGCTTATCGAAGGCTTAAAGCACTCATTAGTTATAGTGTTCTATAAGCATTTAAAACGTTCTATAAAATTGTTTATTCATAAACGTTCCATAAACCTTCTATAACTAAAATGGCGTTATAACTCGTTTATATAACAGAATGTTGCCATTACAATGAAGTCAGCCAACAAATTGGACAACATAGGTGCCCATAGACATTATTACGGTCTAAAAAGTAATTTATTGTCTACGACACGGTGATACCCGAGCTAGATTACGTCATTGTTATTGTTATAGCGCGTACTTTGAAAGGTTCAATAAGTTTTGATAATATTTAATATTGGTTTAAAATTAAAAATGGAAAGTGAATTGAAGACAAAAAAAGAGAGAACAAGGCAAAGAAGTGAAAATTGGTTGGAACAGGATAAGGTTTGTACTGACAACTGATACATTTAAGCATTTTGTGTAATCATTCCTAATATCTCATACTTCCTTTGCTTTTGTTTTAGTTGATTTTGAGAGAATTGGTCAGGGAGAGGGTTTTGGTTTTAGAAAATAAAAACACCGATGCAAATACTAATGCCAAAAAGGTGGCGGCTTGGCATGATTTACGCATTAGGTATCTAATTAATTCAATTTATTTTAACATTAAAATGATATGAAATTAAGTGTAAGTAGTATATACAGATTTATTCATATTTCAGTTTTAACAATATGGCCAAGACTCCAAGAACATTGCAGCAAATAAAAGCTCAATGGGGGATTATAAAAATGTCTGCAAAAAAAAAAGAAATTTCTTGAGCGAAAAGCGAGGTTCCAAACAGGTGGTGGGCCACCGCCTGCTTCTGAACCACCAAGTGGTGACGACATTGCAGTTTGGCTCCCTCATGAGTTTACAGTAGACTCAAATGAATTTGATTCAGAAAACCAGGTACATAATAATATTGAAAACTACACACATGCTTGTTCATTATTTATTTCTCTTTCCTATATTAAAATGTTATTAAAAGATATATTGTTTCAGATTTTTCTAAAGAATAAAATAGGAATAAGCACAGAAACACTACAAAAACACCTTCCAAACATTGAAATAGGAATAAAAGAAACACAAATTGCCAATGACAATCCAGATTCAGAGATAGTAGAAATGGTATGTGTATTAAGTTTTATAATCAAGCAGCAGCCCTCTATTACAGAGTTTACTCTATGTTTTATTAGTAAATTACACTTACAGTGCAAATTCTGTAAGTGTTATTTACTGCAACCACAAAATCAATTAGTTAATATTATTTTGTTATATTTAAGTTTATAATTTTTATTCTTTTAGTTTTTGGAGCCAAGCACATCCACAGAAACTGAACAAAACACCACAACTAAAACAAAACCTAAGATGTCAATTAACTATAAACCAAAAAATAAAAAGGTGTGTACTTGTATAAAGTAGCCTTATTTAATCAATTACTTTTTATCTGAATGTAATCATTATATAGCATTAGAGAAAACATTGCAATAACTGTAAAAGTATGTTTATTTACCAGTAAATCAGTCCTGAATTGTCTACATGCCTAACTAACCAGAACTTATACAGCCTGTGATATATGATGTAAAGACTTTAATTTAAATACAAACTAGTTTAGAAAAACTTTACACAATTATTTTATACAACATACCTAATATTATTACCTACTAACACTAAATACTCAATATGAGCAATAAAAAACAAATATTAGAACTAATTATTACAATAATTTTGGTTTCCAGATTAATATAAGTAAGAACAGTGCTGCACAACAAATAGCAGAAACTGAAACAGCCTGCAGAAAAGATCTACATGAGGTGCAGATGGCCAACGAGAAACAAAAATAAATAAATTTACTATTAAAGCAGGTTTTAAAATACAAATTAGAATATTATAAAAATAAATTAAATTGATATATACTAGAGCTTTTTTACGTACTATTCACTAAAGTGGGTTCTAATAAAAGTTTGTAGAACTGCATTAGCATTTGCACTTGCCCTTGAAATTGGTTGGATTGTTTCATTTGACACATCACAGTCATTGCTATCCTCCAACTGCATGTCTCAATGATCGACTGCAATGTTGTGAAGGACTGCAAGAGCAACTATAGTAGTCTTCACATTTTCAAGTTTGCATGTCATGCCATGTAGAAGAAACTGAAATCTTTGTTTTCAAACTCCAAAGCAGCGTTCCACAGTATTACGGGTAGCAATATGTGCCTCATTATACTTTTCCTCACTACGGTTTTGAGGTCTTAGAAGAGGAGTGAATAAATATGGCTCTAATTTGTATCCAGAGTCACCTAATAGTCGCCCTCTAAATAACCCTCTCTCGAACCGCTCTTTGAGTGATGACTCATTAAAGATTCGAGCATCATGAGTGCTACCTCTCCATCTTGCAGCTATATCCCGGATGCGAAGATGTGCGTCACAAGTTACCTGTAAAGAATATATAAATGATTAAATATTGGAAAAGAAAATGTAATATGCATTGTTTTGTTTCACAATATTAATATGTAGGTATAAAGTACCTGAACATTTAGGGAGTAGAATCCCTTTCTATTTATATAATATTGGGCTGCATCACCCCCACATTTGCGAATTCTTATGTGAGTGCAGTCAATGCAGCCAATAACAGTAGGGAAATGCCGTCTGTCAAAGAATTCCCTCATCATCACTTGTTCTTCAGCAAAGGTGCTAGGCATCTTGATAAAAGAAGCCGAGTGTCGAGCAAGTGCACATGCAACTCGGGCACAAATCCGACTGGTAGTGGCTTGAGATAACCCATGGTGGTCTCCAGTATCTTCTTGAACCTGTAATAAAATATATTAAATAGAAATGAGTTTAATTATGTATAATAGAAAAGTATTTAAACCAATACAGAATTCAAAACAAAATACTTACCTCTCGACGACCCCAGCATCTTATAGCTGTTAAAACCTGGAGTTCGGGTGGGGTACCAGAACCTCTACGATCTAATTTGAGATCATCACGTACGAGATTGATGATAAAAGTAGCAGTCGCTTTATTGAAGCGATAACGCTTCCTAAAGTCTTCGTCATTCAAAGAAAATGGATCACTCCTACTTCTATACACCTTTCTTCGAAGCGAACTGTTTTCAATTCCTTCAATCATTTCTATAGCATCTAAGCTTTGTAGGGCTTGCATTTTTTATGAACGAAGTTAATAGTTATTATAAAGTTCAACTTCAACTTTGTATTTATGGCTAATAAAAAAGTAACCGAAAGTTCGATGTTTACAGAACTGACACTACTAAAACACAATTTTTCATTAATTCCAATCCGTACTTAGCAACCAAACAACGAACGTCAAATGTCATTCTCTAACTAATCAGCTGTAGAGAGTCGGCTATCTTGGCGCTATAGTACTGTTATAGTAGGGGTCTGGCCTCTATAACTTTATAGTAAGCTTATAGAGCATTTTAGTGCTAAAATGCCTTTATGAATAACACTTTTCGTCGATCTTACTATAGCGAGCCTTTAAACGTTCTATAACTTTTTATGAATAAGACCGTAAATATACGTTGGGCAGCAGGCTACTTACGCCCACGATATAAACATACTTATCTAATTCATCAAAGCACAAAATAAAATTACACCACGAAATCCACGAGATAGTCCCAGCACTAAGTTAGTTCTCATCTAAACAATTCGACATTAGTACATGAGTATTTGTTTGAAATAGAAATATTGTTTATGATAAGTTAAATCGATAATATTAGTTGGTATCATTATTTTGTCTATTGTAATTTTGTGTCTACAGTGTGACTGTAGGATGACACATCAGTTTTGCTTCTTGACTTGAAAAGTTAACATGTTTTGTCGTCTCGTGAAATATCGCCGTTTGAAAAGCACATCGTTGAAGCTTCGCGAATTGTATTGTGTAAGTCTTGTAAATACTTGTAACTGCCGCCTTTGGTTTGCCCGCCAAAAGTTGAATTGAACTTGACCTTACAAAAAGGAGATGTACCATTTGGCCATACATTATGGGCCTGGCACGGCCAAACACAACACCATGTGTGTTTTGAAGATAAATGACTACTCTATTAGCCTGTATAATTTCTTTTTAAATAACTTTTGGTGGAAATAAGATACGAGATATTTGAAATGGAAATTATTCCGCAACTAAATATACCTCAAAATTTAATTTTAACATAAATATAATGCCTAGATGTAAATAAAAGTATGTCTTTGCGTCTTAAAGAACAAAAACTACATAAAGAGTGGCCAATAATAATGAATAATCACCTGTGTACTAGGGAACCTCGTACTATGTATACTCGTCCAAAAAAGCTAACCACAATCACAAACACCGCTGCATATTCTTAGCATGGGTAGAAGGTACTGATCATTATTATTGAATTTATATTCAATTACATTACATTAAAACCGTACGAAAACACCAATAAATCAGAGCAAAATATTTACGATACACAGTAGCAAAACGAATGACATAACAGATAAAAAAAGTGTTGCAAATGGTTTGAAAAAATATTTCTACTATCGATTAAAAAACAAAACGATTTTTACCGATTAATAATTATGGAATGTATAATAAATGATATATTTCTTGATTCTTTTTACAAATATAATTATAAAGTAAATAAAATATATTGTTTTCTAATATAGTAATAAAAATATTATTTCCTTAAAACAATTTCTGCCTACCATACTTCATTTTATTTTTAATGCTGGCAACATAAGACATTCATCCGCTATTACCATAGCTTATTCAAAATAATTAATCTTTAAAAACTAAATTCTTTCACCCATACTCTATCAAGAAACGAAAACGATGTAAAATTTTTAAAAATTATATGTTTAATTTCAACGATTCACAACTTTCTGGCCGCTACAGGCCGTATTTGGTCTTTCTCCTTTGTGTGTCGAAGTCCACGTGCATCGTGTCCGAAGACATCAGTTTGAGGAACAGCTAAGTAGATTAGACTTCATGCAGTATAATATTGGCCAATTTTAGATCTGTGTGTGTATCTTATTTAGCTCTAAGCCTGACACCCAGAGAAGATCACCAGGTAAGTTGAATTGTGTAATTTCATCACTGTGAAACACTGTAAACATAATTATGTCAGAAATTTGTTCTCGCTTACAAGGACTGGATGAATACAATCACGCTCAATCATTACCCTCTGCAAACATTTCCCAGTCTTTCTAGGCAGATTCTGAACATATGTATTTTTTGATAGCAGAGCGCTGTTGAGTGTACCTAGCCGCTGTTGAGTGTACCTAACCAGATTAATATTGTAATCTTGTATCTCATCACATTTGTTAACAGTGTGGTAGTGTTTGTTAGGTCAGTTTTGCTTAAATACATAATATTTATTTTCATTGGTTGACCTACTTAATTTGAAACACATTGTCATATCATCATCATATCAGCCAAACGACGTCCACTGCTGGACATAGGCCTCCCCCAAGGTTCTCCACACAGACTGGTCTTGAGCCGCCCGCATCCAACCTCCTCCCGCGATCTTGACAAGATCGTCGGTCCACCTTGCGGGGGCCTACCTCTGCTGCGTCGTCCGGTACGTGGCCGCCACTCCAGAACCTTTCTGCCCCAACGGCCATCGGTTCTTCGAGCTATGTGCCCTGCCCACTGCCACTTCAGCTTGGCTATCCGGAGAGCTATGTCGGCGACTTTGGTTCTACTGCGGATCTCCTCATTTTTGATTCGATCTCGCAGGGAAACTCCAAGCATAGCTCTCTCCATCGCCCTCTGAGTGACCTTGAGCCTTCTGATAAGGCCCATAGTGAGCGACCACGTCTCTGATCCGTAAGTCATCACTGGCAACACACACTGGTCAAAGACTTTCGTCTTGAGACACTGCGGGATATCGGACGAGAAGATATGTCGTAGCTTCCCGAACGCTGCCCAACCGAGTTGGATTTGACGATTGACCTCCTTCTCGAAGTTGGACCTACCTAATAGGACTACTTGTCCCAGGTAGATATACTTGTCGACAACTTCGAGCGTAGAGTTCCCAACCTGAATAGGAGCAGGTACAACATGGACATTCGACATGATTTTCGTCTTGTCCATGTTCATCTTAAGACCTACTTGTTGGGAGACTCTACAGAGGCCATCGAGCATTGTGCCTAGGTCTTCCATGGTCTCAGCCATGACTACGATATCGTCTGCGAATCGAAGGTGAGTGATGTACTCGCCGTTGATGTTGATGCCCAGTCCATTCCAGTCCAGAAGCTTGAAAACATCCTTCAGCGCAGTGGTAAACAGTTTCGGGGATATGACATCCCCCTGTCTCACCCCTCGCTGGAGTTGAATAGGTTTCGAACTCTGGTCCTGGAGGCGGACTGACATAGTGGCGTTTTCATACAAACACTTCAGCACTTCGATATATCGTATATCGTTGGATTGACTACCGATATATACTATACCGATACATTGTCATATACATAACCTTAAATCAGTAATTGTTTAACTTGTATTGTTGAAATCTAGCCTAAGATTGTTGTAGCATTAATCACTCAGTTTTGGTTGGATACATTCCGGTTATATGTATTAATTGACTAAGTTAATTGCATACATTGAGTTTGAAACATAATAATCACATTTGACCTTGCATAGATGGGTGGGTCAAATAAACTTAATAAACCTTGTTTTTGTTATAATATATTGATATTATTGTTGGGTAACACATACCTGTGTTTACTTACGGTTGTATATATCACAAATAGCACAGTTGGTCTGTCTGTTGCAAATAATTAATTAATTAATTTGAAGTTTCAACTTTAATAATTTGTTATAAGTTATAACTTTTGTGTTTGTTTTAAAATATTGAAACTTTTAATTTTCTTGGGCAGTAAATACCTGTTGTTTGCCTGCAGTTGCAGTAAACAGGCTAGCACCTTGTTGGTTTCAAAGAATTGACAAATTTTAAGTTTTGTTTAGTTTAATTGATAATATTATTTAACGCTTGTCCGAGCTCTTTTGAGAATTTTTATGTCAGCTATCAAGGACTTGCGTGCGGCTGCGGGTGTCATTTCATCACATTTGCGCTGGTTTGCCTCAGCCAGTGCTTTGGTAAACCGGCCTGATCGCCAGCTGGCAGGCCCTATTACAAAGATTTGAGCAGATCAATGATCGCCTGGCAAGCGTGGAACAGCACTTTTGTTCTTTTAGCGTTTGCTGTCTCGAAGTGTCAGTTTTTGACTTCACCGAAGACCAGCGAAATAAAGTCAGTGAGGATTATGCCCAGATATTGGACCTATATGATGCTGTCTCAGACTGTGCAAGACAGCTAATTGCCGAGAGGGATGGGCAACATGTTTTGAAGTAGGAGCTTCCTAGGCCAGCACCGGGACTGGTGAGTCGGCTTCCCACGCTAGACCTCCCACATTTTGATGGCTGCCTAGGAAGCTACCTGGGCTTTCTCAACATGTTTGACAGCCAGGTCGATGCCAGGGCTGACCTTCGGCCGGCACAAAAATTGGCCTACTTGATGTCGGTTTCGGATAGGGAGGCCAAAGGCCTCATCCAGCATCTGCCCGTGTCTGACGAGGCCTACCAGATGGCTCGGGACTTAACTACCCGTAGGTACCACAACAAGCGTGGCCTCGCAGACACCCATATTGAGCAGATTTTGAGTTTGCCCACGCTCAACCGGGTCTTTGGGTTGCTCACCTTTTGGGTTCGTTCTGTGTAATTGGCGCATTTTGAGAAGGAAATTGCTATCCTTAAGTCAGGGAAATCGAAATTGTCGGGAGCTGTATCTAAATTTAACCCCTTTTTCGACGATATGGGTCTCTTGCGCGTTGGAGGGCGTCTCAAGAACGCCAACCTCCCTTACGGGGCACGTCACTCCCTTTTGTTACCCAAGGACGGTCATTTGGTACGTTTGTTGGTACCTGACCGTCACCCTAAAAATTCGCATGCTGGTTGTAATGCTTTGTTGGCCATTTTGCAACGCAAGTTTTGGATTTTGTCTGCCCGAAGAATAATTCGGAGTGTAGTCTTTCGCTGCATCCGTGATACATTGGATAGCATAAACTATGCGTCTGCTGATTCGGGGATCCTATTTTAGATGCCCAGGTCTGCGGGATATCATCGGTATATCTAAAATTCTTCCGGTACTGACTTACCGACAGATAACGTACAGCCAGAATAATTGGGTGCAAGATTTGGGCTGAAATTTGGCATGTATGTTCCTTGGGGATCGTTGGGGTGCACTAAGAACAGATTTTTCGAATTTCCACTTGATGGGTAAGATACCTTATCTTATCCATCAAGTGGAAATTCGAAAAATCTGTTCTTAAATAAAAATAAAAAACTGATGTAGCTGGGCACATCTTCCATATTATAATATTATATATAATTTATAATTATTGTTAATAATAGTAGATTTTAAGGTCCGTACCAGAATGATTATGAGAACCTTGACAGCTATTATAAGAACCGAACACGATCTAGTTTCAGTGTTATTACAAGAAACTTAACACGTAGGGCATGCCCTTTGGACTTCACTAATCGATGTTAGCTTACCCCTAAGTCCCATTAAGCTATAATATTGTAGCATTCAGACGAGATGTAATTAGTATGATAAATAGATAGTGATTTATTTTTAAAATAAGAATTAAGATAATGTCAAATTAGACGAACAAATTAACATTTTTTAGTTGTATTATTTCTATGTACCCCTTAAGTATATCTAATGTTTAAAATATGTTTTTATAGAAGAGCATTAATTATTTAAAATTGCATATACTCGTACCTAATACGAATCGAGTTTTTACGCAATCGCATAGTAAAATTATGAAATTAGACGTACATTTTTATGATTTAGGCAAAATGTTAGCTTAATTATTTATTTTTCTATGCATAAATGTAATGATAAATTAAACATCATCGTTATTTATCAGGTATATGCATATAATGACACGTGGCGTTATTAAGAGGTGCCGATATTTTAGCAATATTGGACTAATGCATCCATAATTAAGGTGCCAGCGACCTTCAATCAATTTCTCTTATAATCTCCTCAATAACACTTTGACTATTGTGTAGACGACCACTAATGGTTTAGACTTATAATTATAACTAAGACCATCTTACGTAAAATTCCTGAAACATAAAGTAATAAATAAAAAAGTCTGTAAAGGAACTACTCTCACATACATTCCAGAATAAAATAACGCATCTACAAGTACCTTCCATTATACAGGAAGGTCAATTTCAGCGATGCTTTCAGGCTCTTTTGAACACTTTAATCTCATCTTCCCTTTGAAGCTTCCAACATTAGTCGCTTTAAACTAAACTGATTCGATACTGTCGTATCTAATCTGGAATTTATATTTAGTAAATGTAAGAAAACATTTTGTTTTGTTATGTAAGGATGGCAGCGGCAAGTGAATAAAAGGTGGCATTAAAATTATGTATTGTGTGATTATATGACAGCACAGTAGAGATGCCAACAGACATTCAAGGTAGTAGAGCCTTGCTGATTTCAGCATGAATGGGCCGGCTCGACCGGGGAAGTACTATCCTCTCACAGAAAATCGACCTAAAGTAACAGTACCTAAACTGTTTCGTTTCTTCCGGTGAGTGAGAGTGCCGGAGGCCCTATCCCCTATTCCTTCTCCCTCATCCCTCTCCTCACTCTATCCCTTTTCCCAACCCCAAGGGGCCGCAAAGCACTTGTGACTCCTATGGTGCTGCTTGTGTCCATGGGCGGCGGTAATTGCTTACCATCAGGCGATCCATCTGCTCGTTTGCCACCTATTAACATAAAAAAAGACTGACACGCATGGAGTATCGGGTTCGAAACCACGGTATTGAAGTGCTAATTTTCGTAGAACAAAAGATACAAAATTTTTGAGATATTTCAGATCGCCTATTCAATTATTCGGTATTGCCTTTTCGTCCCTAAATTTACTCATACTTTAAGATCATCTTAACGTTGGAAAGCTTAAGAAAGATATTAAATGTAGACATTGACGATCGAGCCTTGCTACAAGCGTCATTACCTATACGTCTGGGTGGGGTCGGCATTCGCAAAATGTCCAGTGTCAGTTTACCGCTGTTTTTGTCTTCGGTTCACAGCAAGGAAGAGTTAACTAGGAAAATATTAATCAACTACACTAGTTGATTCGGAAGTGCTGTGCAAAACCGAGGCTATAAATACCTGGAAAATGGCTTGTCCAAACACTGGATTGCCTACCAACCTGTTCTCCCAGAGACAGTGGGACTTGCCGCTCTGTAACTTAGTAAGAAAAAATCTTTTGTCAACAGCTTCTAATGTTGCAGAGCGTGCTCGCTTCATGGCTGTGGGGAAATTGAAGTCCGGTCTTTGGCTACAAGCACTACCGTCTTCCAACACAGGAACCATGTTGGACGATGAGACGTTCCGTATTGCCACTTGCCTAGTTGCCTACGTTTGGGTGTTCGATGCGTTTTTCCGCATCGGTGCCATTGTGGAGAAGACGTCAATAGCCTCGGACATCATGGGCTTTCTTGCAACAGAAGCCCGGGTAGAATTCCACAACATGCTCATTTGAATGACATAATTCGTCGTACTCTTGTCGCATCTGGCGTACCAGCTGTACTCGAACCAAATGGTTTGGTACGTGACGATGGGAAGAGACCTGACGCTATATCGTAGTTACCATGGAAACTGGGTAGGCCTTTGGTGTGGGACGCAACGTGCGTAGATACCCTTGCGCCATCAAATATTCCAAGCACAGCTGGCCATGCTGGCGCTGCTGCTGCAACGGTGGTAACCCTCAAACGGCGCAAATTCGGAAATTTAGGCAGCAATTACTCATTTAAGCCATTTGAGGTAGAAACGTTGGGCTCATGGGATCCGAGCGCTCATTTTGTACCGAGAAATTTTCAAACACTTGATCGACGTCTCACGTGACCAGAAGGCTGGCTTATTCTTTGCTCAAAGAATCAGCATTGCCATCCAGCGTGGCAATGCTGCCAGCATTCTGGGCACGTTATCCGATGACAGTGATGCGGAGGTATTCTACGACGCTTAAACGCCTCGTGTCTTGCGTTTTATAAGAATATATTTTTTTTCACACATATACATTTACACACATTTCCAAACACATCTTTGTTTGTTATTTTCTTTCAATCTCATTTTATTGTCTATTTTTAATAATTATTAGTTATTTTGTTTTTAAGTACTTTGATTTATATTAAAATAGTGTAGTTTAGTTTAGTACTTGTATAAATTATAGCTTGCATATTTTCTCTATTTGGATTATGTACAACAATAACACTAATAGAGGGGTTCGGGACTGTCACTCCTTCATACAGGCTATACTCTAGCCTATCTAGGAGAACAGCGCTTCACCCACCTGATTGAATATGTACCTACCCACATTGAACATTTATGTTTTTTTTTATAGGTAATACAAATGTCACATGTACATAATATCAATCTGTTTTATAAATAAAGTTTTATTATTATTATTATTTTCTTTTTAATTTAGTTATAGGTTTATAAGTATAGTTTTAGTTGTAAATAGTAAATAAGTAATAGTTAGTGGAAATGTAATTAGTTGGAAAATAATTGAATTGAAATAAATATTTAATATTATCGCATGCCTGGAGCCTCGGAGAGCACGTTAAGCCGTCGGTTCAGGCTGTCAATAATGCTAAGAGGATAATGTTATATGCCAGTAATAATAAAAACATCAAAGGCGCATTGCTAACCGTATAACTGTAGTAAAAATAAGGGTATGGTTTTATTGCAGCGTCTTCTCCCAACCCTTAATCAGTTTTAACTGTGTAGCGTCGCCTCGACCAAACCCATACTTAAATGATAAATGAAAAAAGGACGGATCTTTGTTGGACGAATATTGAAACCTGCCGTAAGAGGTGGATTCCTACCAAAGACATTTATGTGATTATCATACGCATGATGATTAGACTGCCTCCGTCGTCCAGTGGATAGCGTATGCGACTGCTGATTGGATGTCCCGATGATGATTAGTTTTCGGTCTAATGTATCTTTCTTACTTATATAATATATTATGTTTTTAAAAACATTTATTAGTCGCCTAATTCTCATAACAGTAAGCAGACAACAGACAATGCCTAGTTAGAGATCAGATTGCTGTTTATAGATCCTCCTATGACGCGTTATATTTAATTAATGGTAGTAAACATATGAATGGTTCACCCATTTGTTTCCAGAGCCCATTAGCTGCGTAGACCACTCAAGTTGTTAGTAAGCAATATAAAACACAAATAAAATTATTAAGTTTCACAATAAAAAACGGTGCCAAAGCTATTATAATGTTGTAAATAAAAAAGGCTTCATAAGCTTTTTTAATAAAAATTCAGCGCCCGTAACGATGTTGAAATTAAAATAAAATCCAAGTGCTTATAAACAGAGCGTTGCGTGTCTTCTGTGGTCGAGTATTGCCACACTTGCTTCTAGAATTGAGGCAAGTCGTAAAAGAACGTATGGCAGTGTTTCTTTGACGACTTTTACATTCCTTTTGTGTTATATTGTTTAGGGGAATATCTCAAGGAGGGAGAGAAAAGACCTTATTACAAAAGTAAGTTGAGGTATGTCATTTGAGCATGTTAGTGAAGATTATGTGTCATCCAACACATTTTGATACTACGCTTCTGTTTTTGAGACTTCGACGAGAAAAGATATTTTGGGACGTAATTTCAAAGGTATATTGGATGCAATCTCTCTATTTATCTTTGCCGCTACTTTAAAATAAATATTATAACATGATAATATGCATATTACAGATTCGAGAGGTTCACAGTTTCTCAAGTTCTTGCTTGTTAGTATACAATTGGTAGCGCCATCTACTTTCATATCTATAACGAATCGCATCAAGATCAATCGTTCCACGTCTCGTGCGAGCGATACCATATTTCCGTCCCGCTCTATCCCACTCCCTGGAAGAGGCACTGCCTTCGCCTGATTCGTCGACGCGATCGTGGACGCGAGTGACAGTCGAGAACATTCCTCCCGCTGAGAACGCCGTCTCGATACCGTACCGCGCCGCACCGTTGTATGTGATTATATAAACCGCTCGCAAGTGGGAGTGACGGTGAATTGAAGTGTGTTTACACTCATCATCAGCTGCATCACGAAACACCAGGAGGAAAAGAAACGAAGAAGGCTGTATAAGGTAAGTGCCTTCCATCCTTGAAATATCCTATACCCACTCAATCACCTCCTCCCGTATCCATCTCCTCTTCCCTTATTCCTTTCTAGGCGACCCAGAACTCGCCCTAATACAGTCCATTTTCCTGCTCCAAGTCGCCTAGAACCCTACGGTTTCGGTGTAACGCCGAACCATTTTTTTGATCCATACGAGTCGGATTCATTTACGTTTTATACGTTATACCGCTATACCTAGGCAGTTATAGCACCTAGCTATACTCCTAATATATTCACATAACCGTCACATGCTTATTTCCGCCCGCATTAGTAGGTAAACTTTTATGTAGCTACCTACTTATTAAATTATTATTTCTGCAACTATCATAGTTGTCTTATAAATCTCATATTTCAATCAACTTTAATTCCTCGGCTCTAAGGTGTTGCCTACTTAGCCTACTTAGGTAAAATAATAGGTCATTGGACATTCTTATTTTGTTTCGGTCTCATTAGCTTATACTTACGTAAGCATGTCACAACAAAAGAAGTCACACGTGTCGGAAGACAAAGAGATGACAATCTTAGAAGCAAAACGCAATATTTTATTTGAGCGCATTCAAAATATCTATGAATGCTCAAAAACCGCATCTATGTCTGACAGTAATAGCGAAGCATTTCTCAGTTATTGTATAACAGTAGATAGTATTCGAACAGATTTTCATAAGTTGTTAGACGATTATACCGCTAGATTACTTTCTATCAATCCTGATGAAAAACCGAACTATCAGGCGTATACCTCATTCGAAGATCTTTATTGTATTATTAAGCGTATACAATCGCAATTGGAGGGTAAATGTTCAGCAGAGCCCGTTGCCCGCAAACCGAGATTACCGCCAATCGAGATTATGTCGTTTGACGGAGATATACGAAATTGGCCGTTATTATATGCGAGTTTTAAGTCTACAGTGCACGATAATGGTTCTCTGACAGATGCTGACAGGTCGTACTATTTAATAGGTAAACTGTCACCGAAAGCCCAGTCCGTATTTGCAGGTGTCACACCCAGTGCTGAGAATTATCAGGTCATATTTCAGTCACTACTTGACAGATATCAAGACACGCGCGTCCTAGCGTCTACGAACTTTGACCAAGCTTTAAATCTCAAACTGTCCAGCAACGCGTCTGTCTCGAATTTCCAGCTGTTTATTGATAACTTCGTAACCGCGGTTAATTCTCTTAGGAATTTAAAATTAGAAGATCTTTCCGACTTTATGTTGCTTCAACTCGCTTTAAAAAAGTTTGACACTGATACAATTCGCGCATTCGAGATGACGGAACGCAATAATAAAATACCTACACTAGATAGTTTTATTTCGTTCATCAAAGATCAGTGTCGAATATTTCATAATACGCAGTCTGGTTCACCTGGCCCGTCTAACACTAACAACAACAAACAAAGGTTGAATAAATCGCGAAATAGTAATAATAACTCAGTCCCTAATCCACAATCTTACGTAACATGTTCGGAATCTAATAGTAATAATTCACAGAAGTGTCTGTGCAGTAATATAGTGCACGACCATTACTATAAGTGTCCCACCTTTAATGATTTAAATCCAATTGCTCGTTTTAAAAGCGTAAAAGATAACAAAGCTTGCATTAATTGCTTAAGCATAAAACATAAAACGAGTAATTGTTCCAGTAGAACGAGATGTCGCTCGTGTAAACAAAAACATCATACACTGTTACATTTTGATAAAAATAACCGGTTGTCAAGTCAAGCCGCTAACCTTGAAACACTCACGCAAGTGCAGAACACGGTAGCTGTGCCTTCCACGCCTCGCAATAATGAGATATCGTTGTGTACGACATCCATTGCGCGGGCGGCACGCACGCGCGGACGGCCTTCGCGCGCTTGTAGTGATCAGAGCAGTGCTAGGCCGCCATGTATGGCGTCTAAGACTGTTCTGTTAGCGACAGCACAAGTTATCATATATGATGTCAATGGGTCGCCGCACATGGTACGTTGTCTGCTAGATAGCGCATCTCAGACCAATTTAATAACGTTAGAATTGTTCAAACGCCTCGGATTATGGAATAACTTTAAAAATACGAACTCAATAATCCGAGGGATAGGCGGATCAGAAAAACATTGCAAAGGTTCCGTAGATATTAAAATACATTCGCGTTTTAATAGGGACATTAATTTTAACATTTCTTCGCTTATCGTGGAACGTATTACGGACACGTTGCCAAACGCTAATGTGGACGTGTCACTCTTCACACATCTCGAGTCATTACCACTAGCGGATTCGGAGTTTGCGAATCCGGCAGACATTGATGTTTTGATCGGAGCCGCAATATTCCCGCACTTGCTACTTACTAAAGTGGTACGTAGTGAGCAAAATAACTTACCGCCCGCTATTGAGACGGTATTTGGGTATGTGATTATGGGTACCGTAGCTACATTACATACTTCTCAATACGTTACGTCTTGCTGTTGTTCTGTTCTTCAAGAAAACAATATTGACTCTCTTCTCAAGCGATTTTGGGAGCTTGAAGAGGTTACCGCACCGCCCTCGATGAGCCGTAAAGATTTCGAGTGTGAAGAACATTTCCGCGCTACCACTGTTCGTGAAGACAGTGGCAGATACGTTGTGGCGTTGCCATTCTGTGGTGACCCTTATTCGTTAGGCGACTCGTACGCTGCTGCGCTCAGACGTTTCCATTGTTTGGAACGTAAACTTGATGCATCACCTAAGTTACGCAGCGCCTATAATGACGTCATTCGTGACTACATAGATAAAGGTTTTTTGAGTGTAGTTGTAAACAACGAGGGCAACTCTCTGCCCTCATATTATATCCCGCATCACGGCGTAGTTCGCGAAGATAAAACCTCTACTAAACTTCGTGTGGTTTTAGACGCTAGTTGTAAGACTACATCGGGTCAGTCGATTAATGACATTTTGCATGCCGGCCCCAATCTACAGGGTGATTTATTTAACATCATAATAAAGTTTCGTCTTTTCCAAATCGCTCTGTCAGCTGATTGCCGCCAAATGTTCCTCAATATCGGCGTTCGCGAATCTGACCGTAGATTTCAACGGGTCTTTTATCGTTTTGACAAGAAAGAACCTTTGTCTGTGTATCAGTTCAATCGTGTCTGTTTTGGACTCAAGTCTAGCCCTTATCACGCGTTACGAGTTGTTCGCCAGTTGATCGCTGATGAAGGCGATCACTTTCCCGCCGCAGCGGCTGTTGCCACTTCCGCTTTGTACATGGATGATATTGCCTGTAGTGTCATATCCGCTCCGCTAGCAATTTCGCTTTGTGAAGAGCTTATTCAGCTTTTCAAGCGAGGCCAGTTTGATCTTGTCAAATGGACAAGCAACTCTAAGGAGGTTCTCGCACGCATACCAGATTCTCATAAGGCTTCTCCAGACATTGAGTTTGAGAAGTCTGTACCGCATAAGGTTCTCGGTTTACGCTGGGACAAATCCTGCGATAGTTTTCGGTTTGACGTCTCACCACCAGATGATAAGTGCACCAAACGCACTATGCTGTCCACAGTGGCTCGACTATGGGACATAATGGGTTTTGTGGGTCCCACAATTTTGTACGCCAAGCTCTTGATCAAAGAGCTTTGGCTATCAAAGTGTGAGTGGGATGAAACACCCCCTGACCATATTGTCGCCGCTTGGGGCCAGTTTTGTATTGAGCTTACCGCGCTCAATCAAATTACTATTCCGGGTCATCTTGGGTTGGTAGATGGCTGTACCATCAACTTAATAGGTTTCGCTGACGCCAGCGAAGGTGCTTACGGTGGAGTCGTATATCTGCAAGTCCGCATTGGTTCTAACTACTCGGTGCAGTTAGTTTGTGCCAAGTCTAAGGTCTCGCCTGTTAAAACCATTTTGGTTGCGAGACTGGAGTTGTGCGCGGCCGTTCTGCTGTCTCAGTTGCTCCGCAAGGTTCAAGACACAGTTTTGCCCCACTACCCCATTAATAAATTATACGCATTTTCCGACTCCAAAGTAGTGCTCGCTTGGATTCATTCGTCTCCTCATCGCTGGCAGACTTTTGTCGCCAACCGCGTTAGCAAATTGATTGAACTGGTTCCTGCTACTTGTTTCAATCACGTCGCGGGTATTGAGAACCCCGCAGATTGCTTGTCTCGTGGTGTCACTCCACTTAATCTTCTGCATCATCCATTGTGGCGTCGTGGACCTTCTTGGATCTCCCATGATCCGTCAGAATGGCCCATGCAACCCTTTGACCACAGTGCAGAAGACGAAGATTTACCCGAGCGGAAGTCTTTTTCTTATCCCGTGATTGCTGAGGTTGCGGAGTCTCCCATCTATGCACTCGCACTACGCATGTCATCGTGGTCTAAGTTACTCCGCGCCATCGTTTATGTCTATAGGTTTCTTAGGCACCTACCTAATGAGACTTTTGTATCAAGTACTGATCTCAAATTCGCAGAATGTAAGTTACTACGAGCTGTACAAGCTGTTCATTTTAGTAACGACATTCAAAATTTAAAGGACAATGTACCTTGTTCTCCCGCTATCCTTAGACTCAAGCCGATTTCTCGATGAACATGGCGTCATGCGCGTTGGGGGTCGTCTGTCAAATTCGGATGAACCTTATAACTACAAACATCCTTGTATTCTGCCGCGACATGATCATGTTGTCGACCTTCTCGTTGATTTTTATCACAAGAAGCACCTCCATGCCGGTCCGGAGTTGCTTATATCCTTACTTAGGCATAAGTATTGGATTTTAGCCGCTCGACGAATAATTCGTCACAGAATACATAAATGTAACGTCTGTTTCAAATTTCGTCCGCGTCCGACTTTCCCTCCCATGGCTTATCTCCCTAGCCAGCGCGTCAACCAGGTTGCTAAAGCGTTTACGCACACTGGTTGTGATTACGCAGGACCACTGCAGTATACGCCAGTGCGTGGTCGAGGTGTTAAAAGCCGTAAAGCCTGGCTATGTATTTTTACATGCTTAACGACGCGCGCTACGCATATTGAAGTTGCGACAGATTTAAGCACGGTGTCATTCCTGGCAGCCCATAAACGATTTCTCTCACGGCGCGGCCCTATACAGTGTTTGTACACGGATAACGGCACTTGTTTTGTGGGCGCAAGCTCTTATTTACGCGACCTCTATAAGTTTCTCAGGGAAGAATATCGTACTCGTCTTCAGGAGGAACTTTCCATAAATCATATTGACTGGAAGTTTATTCCACCAGCATCACCGCATTCCGGTGGATGTTGGGAAAGCATGGTCAAAGTAATTAAAACGCATCTCTTCAAGGTTATAGGTCAACAGATCCTCTCTTACGAAGAGCTTTTAACTGTCCTTGCACAAGTCGAAGCACTGATCAATTCGCGTCCGCTCACGGCATTGAGTAGTGACCCTGCAGAACCATCCGCGTTAAGCCCTGCACATTTTCTGAACACAGTGCCATTATCGTCATTTCCGGCTCCTGAAGCAGACTCTTCAAGCTTGCTCCAGAGACATACTCTGCTGGATAAACTCGTGCAGTCGTTCTGGCGGCGCTGGCGTGCGGAATATCTACACCAGCTTCAGGCTAGATCCAAGTGGAATAGTCCTGCACCCCCTATACAGGAGGGTACGTTGGTCGTCATAATACATGATAATGCTCCGCCGCTTTCATGGCCGTTAGCCATCGTAGAGAAATTGCATACTTCCAAGGACGGTACAACTCGCGTTGTTACCGTGAAAACCGCCAAGGGGAGTTACGTGCGCCCTGTTGTACGTCTCTGTTCGCTTCCAACTCAGTAAGATCTAGCCTGAAGTTGGACTTACCTCTTAGTTTAAGTATTTAGTTAGTAGTTTTCGCTATTATTGCGTTTGTAGCTTTCGCTTAAGTTAATTTAGATTAATTTTATTGTCATATCGCTGTCTTAGCCTATTGATGGGTTATGCGGTAGTACACCCAACATAGCTAAGTTCAATTCTATTTTTTTTAAAGGCAACCCTTTAGGGCCGGGGGGATATGGTAGCGCCATCTACCTTCATATCTATAACGAATCGCATCAAGATCAATCGTTCCACGTCTCGTGCGAGCGATACCATATTTCCGTCCCGCTCTATCCCACTCCCTGGAAGAGGCACTGCCTTCGCCTGATTCGTCGACGCGATCGTGGACGCGAGTGACAGTCGAGAACATTCCTCCCGCTGAGAACGCCGTCTCGATACCGTACCGCGCCGCACCGTTGTATGTGATTATATAAACCGCTCGCAAGTGGGAGTGACGGTGAATTGAAGTGTAAACAATCAGCTGCATCACGAAACACCAGGAGGAAAAGAAACGAAGAAGGCTGTATAAGGTAAGTGCCTTCCATCCTTGAAATATCCTATAACCACTCAATCACCTCCTCCCGTATCCATCTCCTCTTCCCTTATTCCTTTCTAGGCGACCCAGAACTCGCCCTAATACAGTCCATTTTCCTGCTCCAAGTCGCCTAGAACCCTACGGTTTCGGTGTAACGCCGAACCAACAATACTAAATCTCAAACTTGCAAAAATAAGAAAATATAATACGTGCCAAATTTCAACTTATTGCGCCCAGAAGTTTCGGTTGTGCGTTTCTGTCAGTCAGTACATTTTATATCTTCTTTCTCTTAGCGTTATGCCAGTTTCAATCTGGGGTCCGTTTACTTGTCTAACCGGATTTGGCTGAATATTAGCTTTTCCACAGAGCGACTGCCTGTCTGACCTCCGCAACCCGAAGGGAACGCGATATTCCATGGTTTAGACTAGTGTCAGTTTATTTAGAAGGTACTGACGCCCTGTAACGACTGTCAAAGTCTTCATGAAAACCCCCTATCTTCCCGTGGGTGTCGTAAGAGGCGACTAAGGGATAATACGATGCAAATACCATCTTTGCGTAGAGACGGAAAACTCGACATCAAACCCTATATGACTGCCTCGTTGGTCTCGTGGCATAAATGTGCGCGTGGGATCGGTAGGTCCCGGGTTCGATTCCTGGGTCGGGCAGTGTTATTGGGTTTTTCTGTCACGAAATTCTCAGTAGCAGCACGGAGTCTGGAAATGTGCCCGGTACGGCAATAGGCTCGCCCCTTATTACGTGGGACTAAAGTATATCTGGCGAAAAGTGGGTGTAGAAGTACACCTCTGCCTACCCCTTCTGGGATAAAAGGCGTGACGATATGTATGTATGTATGTATGTAGAATATTATGTTTATTAATGTGGAAATTTAATAGGTTGCGTGTTTTCTTTTCACCATAAATAAGAGTTGGGTAAAGATTATATTTCGCTAGCAATATTCCAGTTACTGACTGCCTCCGTGGTCAAGTGGATAGCGTATGCGACTGCTGATCGGAGGTCCCGGGTTCGATTCCCGGGTCGGGCAAAAGTGTTACTGGGTTTTTCCGAATACTCAGTAGCAGCCTCAGTAGGAGTCTGGTGATGTGCCCGCTAATGGCAATAGGCTCGCCCCCTATTACGTGGGACCTAAAAATAGGCTAGTTGACAAAAACAATTTTATAAGTCCGTCCTTTAGTTTATTCTTATTAAAATTTTTTTAATTTTTACTTGTAAATTAAACCAAAAATGACCAAGATATAGCTCATTAAAGTTACGTATAACGTCACGCCGTGCTGCATTTTTGCGCACTAGATGACGTCACACGTAACTTTAATGGGCTATATCTTTGTTATTTTTTATTTAATCGAAAAAAGAAAAAATACGTGTCCAATATTTTTTATAATCTAAAATACGGACTAAATAAAATATAATTATTTTGACCCTGGAAACTACCCTATTCATGGCGAAATGTGGGTGTAATATTTACACCTCTGCCTACCCCTTCGGGGATATAGGTGTGAGACTATAAAAAATATGTTCCAGTTATAGGAAGACAAGACACAGGTATTTAGAGAGTATGTATGGGACAGCGTTTAAGAGTCATTGTTTACTATTTAGAATGGTGACAATATCCACTTTGTGCATTCAAAAATCATATTCACAATCGATCGACAGTACACGTTTATTAAAAAATTCTGTCTTATACTTCAATACCTGATATTACTAATTTTATGGATAAAATTGATCAGCGATAGAGTTTTTAGTTTTGACATATTTGCTCAATATGTCATGATTTGGAATATTTCCAAATCATCAGGTAAATTTTATTAATTTGGTTGCTCAACATTTCAATTATGTAACCATGAATAAAAACCAAAGTGACAAGCAAAAATTATTTCTCGTATTTTTTTTTGTCAACGGTAACTGTACATCACGCGAACAATTATGAAGTAGGTTACACAACTAATAAATATAAAATAACAGTATACATATATTACGTAAAAAAACAGTTTAGAAAAATATGACTCCATTAGTAAAGCATACGCGTGAGATCACATTGTATGGCTCCTAATTTAAAAATTGGACTGTGTCCATTAGCAAAAACGAAAAAGCTCTATTTTTGTACACCCACTGTTAAAAGTAATTTGTAAGCGTGGCTAATTAACTAAGTTGAACGAACGTTTTTATAACATCTAGTGCTGAAAATTGTAGGCTGCAGAATGAATTTATAGGTTTCATTGAGTTGTTTTTTTAAATATTTGTCAACGTTATAGAAATGTTTTCCTATGTTAGCATCGATAAAAATGTTCCTCGAAGGTACAAGTACTACTAATTCTTTATAATTTTATTTAAAAACAATCAAATATTTGTTCTCGTCAAAGTACCTTACCTAAAATCATCATCGTCCTAGCGTTATCTCCGTTCATCAACCATTTTTGACTGAAATTTTCCACAGAGCGACTGTCTTACGTAGAAACATTGATCGTAAGAGCAAGAGAATAATCTTTGTACTACTGCATAAACTAAACTGTCAGTTTATAATAAAAGATGTCATAATATAGCTTCTCAGTAGATATTCTCCAGCTATTACATAACCTGCTAATATATAAATAACGTGCATATCGCGAATACAGGACTGCGCACATTAGACACACGTTAAGTGCTGAAATGACTCTTGTAACCCCTTTCATAGCTGTAGGGTTGCCGACTGAAGCGTAGTGGATTAAAGACATGGTTTTTTATTGCTATATTAGTTAATTACTTTGGGGCAGGAGGCAATGGTAAACGGAACGATAAGTTAAAGATATTTAGCATTTAAATCATTTTTTGTTATAGATTGCTGTAATTTATCATAATATATGTTATGAACAAAATATAAATAATAAACATAACATTTAATTTTAATAATAATCTGTGAAGATTTATGAAATTATACAATTATTTTTGTAGAAGAGCTATAAATAATTATCTAAAAGGTAATTATTTATAGCTCTTCTAAAAAAATAATAATAAACTTTGCTCTACTTTCAAGGCCACACTTAAAAAAATCAAAATATCTTAGATTTTTCTTATTGTAGGTCAACAGATTAAGCAATTGCCGCTTTGTTTAGTATTGACACAGGATAGCGTAGCCTTATCCAGTATGAAGTACTTGAGCCCAAACGTGTATTTGTTATAAGTACTACTAACAAACTATGGATTTATTATCTGAAATAAATAAATAATAATAATACAATTTGATTGCGAGCTCATTTTCACGTAATTTTTCACTGTTCTGATGTGTTCCTTCATCTATAATGAAACAAACAGTTCAGTTTAACATTTCCAAAAGTTTATACTCTTACGGCTGCAGTTTGTCCCTGTTTTCCAAAAGCTAAATGCTATTTGTCACTCGTAGGTTGTACAACAGATTCTTCCTTTAAAACGATAACACTGCATGTAAGTAGTAGTCATTACTTTCTAGGTGACAGATAATAAATCACATCCTATTGTCAAATTTACTACATGCACATAAATAACGAGGCACGTAACTGCTTTTATATGATAATATAGTTGGTTTATTGCTTCCTCCCCTCGCACAATTGGGCTGGCAATTATAAGCCGCCAACATGTCTGCAAGTTGTCCCGTTACAATTTCTCTGTATCGTCTGGTATTCACTTAATGTGAGAGTGTATTGTGTAGATAATATTATACTTAGAGTATATATATTTACGTTTTGTTTATGTATGTAGGTTCCTTTTGTGTATATATAATTAATTATGATTTATTAGATTATTGTTCGATGTTAAGTAGGCTCAAACGTGAGCAAAGTAATGTTTTCAAACACAAATAATTATGTTCTAAAGCATTTATTAACGGTACGGAGGTAATATTCATAAAATATATGAATATGACGCAGCTGCAGAAAATATTCCTTTTTTCCAATACAAAATCCAAATCCATCGTGTCCAGTGCCATACGAGCCTGTAAAAGTCCTTTGTACTAGTGTTTCACCTAACTGAAAGAAATATGTTCACCTGTTTACATACTACTTAGTACGATGAGGAAAACAGTCTCAATATACGCTGCTTCGCTGAAAATGGCATGAAAATAATGTTTATTAAAAAACTGCATGAAATAAGCACTAAATTAGCTTTCATAAATTGGTTACCCAATTTATCTAGCTGAAAAATAAACATTATATTTTGTAAATATGTTGAAGCAACCCTATCCAATGTTGCATACGCTGTGGTGATGGGAAAGGGCCCTCAAGCTTGCCTGAGGGCCTCGTAATTTAGGTCAGCGGACGCAAAAGTTTCTGTCTAGCAAAATTTTTTATTTGATTAGACTTCATTTCTGGCATTTTGACTTCGTTTTGAGCTCTTATTCCAGTTTCTGAATTTGTCTTTTTGTAGCACTGTCTAGATTTTTCCAAATGGGACAAGGGCTTGTGACGTAGATAGTTGAAAATGTTTTCGGTAAAAGGCACAAACATAGTTCAGCAAGCAAAACAATGACAGTAAATGTAGTCTTGTAGCCAAATAAAACATATTTTATTGTTTTTGCCATTTAGATTTCGATAACGTTTATAAGTAAAAGTAGATTTGTAACTGCAAGTTTATTTACCCCGTACAATTAATTTGCACTTCCTTTCCCTGACTATGATTTTTTAGTTTAATAAGGAGTAATTAAGTTTAAAATAAAGATATAGCTACATAGATATGTACTAGGTATAACACTAAACACACTTACCTGCTGTTACTACTACTGGCATAGTTTCTGTCTCCTTTTGCTTGACAAAACGTGGAAGCAAAATCGAAGACTGAACAAACGCCCCATACAAACACCTACTATACTTACACTTCACATTAATTTAAGTGTTTATATCTTTGACAAGGCCCATATATATATAAATATCTTCATAAGTTAGTAAAAAATTGATATAAATTAGTAAATTTCACAAGATTATTTCTTTTTCTACCTACATATTTTGCATCATTAAAAAAAAAAGAATAACACCTTTTTTTCCTTTAATTAATATTTTTCCTTTTCTGTTATTTATCTACTTTCCTTCTAATTAATTTTAATATATATTTACCTATTTATCTATTAAGTATCTTTAAACTTCTACTCATTACTGATTTATCTCTTTTCTGACATCTTGTTTATCTTCTGTCCATAGGTGTTTGGCGTATCCTTGGCTATGAGCCATTCCACAATGAGCACTATGATGATCCGGAAGGCCACAGCAAAGGATTTAGAGAACAAGCTCAGAGTAACCTTGGTAGAACTAAAGAAGTGCCAGGAAAAGAACAATCACCTACTGAGGGAGCGTGCAGACTGTGAAGAGGACATCAGGATTGTCAACGATAGGGTTTCCAACCTGAAGGCGCAACTCGCAGAACTCCATATTGAGTATATGGACACGCTGGCCCAGCGAGATAGGTTACAGGAAGTAAGCCTTTTATTGACCGCTGGCAATGATGCCCATTCATGGTCTATGAGTCGCATTAGGGAACTAGAATGCTCTTTAGAACAATCAATAATAAATATTAAATCATTAGAACAGACTGTTGAGGAGTTAAGGCGCTGTTATACCTCAGAAGCCGTGAAACACCTAATTTTTCGTCGCGCAACTAGCCATAACGGTACATATTACAAACTAGCAAAAAATAGAGCTTAAAGTCAAAAGTCTGAACAAAAGATTTTTGAAAGAATTTTTCATGTATGTATGATAGAATCACGGAAAAAATCACAAAAACGCAGCAGAATAAAATCTTTCGTCTCACTGTTTGCAATATTTTGATCGTAAGCTGTCATATTTTATTTGATAATATTGTAGGAAACCTTATGAACTAAGGAATTACCCTATTTATTTTCATATTATACGTGTATATTTTGTAAAATTAACTTTTGATTGATTTTGACGCTTGGTAGATCCCATCAATATCAAACGCTTCGGCAATTTCAACCTTATTAGCATAAGCGGTGTATTGAGTGTCAGTTGCTAGTTTACGCCCCGCCCAGACCTCATCATTCGGCTATGAGCCCTGTGAGAGATAGGTCATGTCGCTTGCGTCTCCGCTGCACGAAATTTTACGTAAACCTGTTTGTTATTGCAATACGCCGATTTGAGTTCGTAATTTCATGTTTTGTGTTATAGACTGAATACTTTGAATCAAATAGGCTTTTAATGTGACTATGGGCACATATAATTAGAACCTAAGTTTATATTCTTGTTGAGTTTAATGTGTTATTGTTTCTGTGCTTATAAATATATAATTAGAAGAATCAAATATGGACAATTAGAGAAGTAAAGTTCTACGAAGGATTTTTACAAGAAAGCGTCGTTATAAAATAGAAATTCATCCATGGCCAAGTGATTATGAATTAAGTTACATTTTTACACAAATTATTTTCATAAGTCTTTAATGACTGACTATGTTACAGATTATCGATTATGCATAATATAAATTATTCTTACAATACATAGCTGCCACAGTTTTCAATATTTGAAAGAGTAATAACATAAAATGGAATCATTTTATGTACCTTTATTACAAATTCACTAGCTTGTCAGAGCGCTTGGAGCGCTAAGATGCCGCCACGGCAAACAATAAACAGCGCTAATATGGCGCTCCGCAGTCCGCACACAAGCGGTTACCAATGATGAATTATTGTGTTGTGAACATAAACCTATTTAGGTACATCGGGTAAAACTTTGATTATTCATAACCGCTTGCTTGCTCCGCGCCGCAACCCACGCCGGCCCCTCTGCCCGGCCACTTGAAAGCGATAACGATCAAATGCCCGCGCGTTTTTATCGCCTCGGCGCGCGGGTCGGGTTCCACACAATCGGTCCTTGTGACTTAATTTGTTTTGAAAGGTTGTCAAGTGTTATATTATTTATGTTTGTTATGAAACTAACTATACAATGTTATCTTTGTTTATTTAGATTACGATTCTGGTGTCGAGTGATGCTCGTTTGAAATTGAGATAGCGCGTTTTAGAGTTCGCTTTGTATTTATAAGTTCATACCTCAAAACTTAAAGCGGTGACATATCGTTTTTAATATTTAATTACGTTACTTATATATTAGATAATAAGATAAAAATAAAAAAAGTACACTTGTTTATACATATTTATGAATTACAGGCCTCTGATTCCAAACCATTATCTGGCGCCGCGCGGCGTAATTTATGTTAAATTTGATAAGGCCATATAATGCACAAATAACAGTTTTAAACAAACAAATAAATAAACACTAAATAAGTAGTCTCATATTCTTTTAAAACAAAAAGAAATCATACGGATAGCATTCACCACTTCTGAGTAATATGAACATTTCTGAAACAGTTCCCATACTCTCAGTAAAATCACTGTCGCCCGCCAAAATCTACTTAAGGTCTCGAAAAAAGTCAAATCTTATATTTCATGCTGGAATTATTATATATACGTGTTAGTTATTTACATACCTTGATAAACACAATAGATCTAAAAGAATAAAACTAAATTTAACAGAAAAAACAGCACAAATACACTCACACATTCCGCACATTCCGCACCGACTCAACACTCAATGACAACATTGACAACGAACGTTTTCTTTTTTAATTTCTCTATGGAGTCGAAACTCGACTGGGATTAGTATGACGGGCAATTTAACGTAGAAACGAGATACATAATACAAACTAAGCCATAGAGCGACAGAGACGAGTATATTTCACTCTTTCGACCGCGGGAGCCATGTCATATACAGTATGACACGGGCAAAGCAGACTAAGATGCGATGTTATATGCCTTATAACATGGGCAATTTAGTGTTTGAATTTTGTTATATGCCATATAACACGGGCAAGCAAGCGGATAAACTATTAGGTAAGTATGTCTCAGTACATCTAATATCTTTTTAATTTCTAAAATCAATCACTTATAAGTAAGAAGGTGACTTCTCTGTTTGCTATAACACAAGTTATAGTATTTTTTAAATAATAAAGTAGGTATCTAACTAATTATCTTTATTGTAATTACAGTGAAGTTAAAGATAACAGTTCTGCAACGTCTTACACACATTTGACTGCAGTAATTCCTAACACGATTTGCTCAAGAGCTAGCCAAGAAATGCCAAACATTTTTTTTAACAAATTTGACTCAACTCTCTAGTGATAAGCAAAAAATACAAGAGGGAGAGCAGTGACTGGTTCGAATTGCGTAAGAATATGTTGACAGATTAAAATTTTGGTATAGTGGTAAAAAGAAGAGATAACAGCAGTAAAAAAGCCAACTTAGTAAAAAATATTTTGTACAAATAAAATATTTGCAATGTAAATGCAGTTACGCATGGAGTCTAAAATGAACAACTGGCTTTGCAACAACTGGCGAAGCAAGAAAATGTAACAATCGACTCTTGTGGATTATCCGTTTATTGGTGCCACTCCAGATGGATTAATTGGTCCAAACACGATTGTGGAAATGTAATGTTCTATAGTTGCCTATAAGAATGGCCTAGACAATAGTATAAGAGCAAATAAAATACAAATATGGATGGACATGATAAAAAAGTGAACTGACTAGTCTAAACAAATATTGTAATTGTTATTACCAAATTCAGGGGCAACGCCACGTTACACGCAAACAAAAATGTTTATTTGCTGTGTGGAGAGGAGAAAGTATACCACTAAAAATAGAAATTATAGAAAGAGATGATGTTTTCTGGGAGACGAAAATGAAAGAAAAGCTTGTTGCGTTTTATATGAATTGGCAGTTGTCTGAAATTGTTGATTCTCATCAAGCTCAAGGAATGGCATTGCGAGACCACGGAGAGGAAAATGTATATCCACATATATTTTTGATATTTCATCTATTTTGAAAAATAATAATGGGTTAGGTTTCGAAACGAGTCGCCTGAATTTGAGGGTATTGGTGGTGTAGGGGGCTGAAGGGAGTTAGTTTTAATCCCTTAAAAGTAATTTTGGCTGCCGGATTTGCGTCTAAATATTTTTAAACTATTTCCAAAATTCTTAAATACTTCGGCAATTATGTAAAACGAAACGTAGTTTTTATACTTTAGTACAGTTTTACAAATGTCATTATTAGGTTTTACGTGAAAAACGTGAAACAAAACGCAAACTCGCCATCTTGGAATGATCATATTGACAGCTAATGTCAAATTTGTGCGTCATTGCTTTCGAGTGCCTAGGTTTAGATGCGACTGTAATAAGTAACTAAATAGGTTATGTTAGGTTCTGTTTTGACCCTTAATCCGAAAATCCTGCAAAGCAGGGCTCCGTCAATCTTAGTTTATTAAACTAGGGTGAACAATGTGGAAGTTGGCAGTGCCATACACACCGATGTTTGGAGATTTTTTTTTTCAGAGGAAACTAAGTATTTCCGGCAAGTGAAAATGGTGAGGAGGGGTTCCGAGACCTTTCCCCCTCCCCCCCAATCACTCACAACCCCTAAAAACGGCGACGTTTTTCAAAACCTTTACCATAATAATTATACCTATAATAACAATAAAACATCCATAAATAAATAAAATAAATCAACTTTTACTAAACTTCAATTATCGCGTAACTCGCTTTAGTTGAGATACGGCTTTTGGTTTTTAGGGTACCGTAGCCAAAAATTGTAAAAACGGAACCCTTATAGATTCGCCATGTCTGTCTATCTGTCCGCCCGTATGTCACAGCCAATTTATTGCAAAACAGATTTGAAAACTGGCAGGAATGGAATTAGATGTAGGTATTCTATGAACCCCTTCGCCATTTTTATACAAATACAAAACAAAAATAATAAGGGCCTCTCCATACATGGAACTGACTTAATTATTTTTATCATCTTACTGCACGTAGGTATTTACCTACTTTCGTCAGCTATTAATACCTATAACGTCTAATGTAAACCAGTTTTGCTCATGGCTCCACTGAGAACAAAACTTGCGCTATGCTTATATTGTACAAACAGATTGATTTATGTAATATAAATTTTAATATCAGTAACTCAATTCAATGCTAAAACGTTTTGCTTGCGATTTTGAAATATTTGAATACGGATGTCACCAGAATACGGCGGCACGCGACGAGAATGAAGGGGGGCGCCCCGCAGTTGACGGAGCTAAGCGCCCTTCACCTCCCCTACTTCACCCCCTCATTTATCAAAACAGTCGCTTAGGACAGCGCCTTAAACAGTAGTAAAACTAAGAACCTTTATACAGAGGTTGTAGGTACTAGCTTAGGTCACAAGTCTCCTAAATCATTTAAACTAAATGTAAATGGTCTAAAACGACATAGGAAATATAAGAAATTAAATAAACACATTAGAAAACTAATTTTTAGCCTAACACAATACAAGAAAAATAAAGTAGCATTCCAGCAATATAAAGTTTTAGTTTCTGAGCGTTAAGAATTGTTATTAGCGTTAGAAAAGTACAACATAGAGTTGATAAATAGTAAAATGCTGTATGATCAACACACTAGGGATCTAAAAGGTCAAATTACCTCTTTACAGTCTCAAATAGATAGGAAAACACCCAATATGAGAATGAGGTTCAGGACTATATCAGGAAATATGATGAGATAGCTCAAGTAGGGAGGCAAAATCTTGAATATGTTAAAGCATTAACAAACACCAATACTTATCTAAATACTACAAAACCAACATTACCCACTTGTGAGTCCCAGATTATTTGTGATAATGATAAAAGTACTAGTTCAGTCAATCATATAACAGATAATTCTTCCGTAGGTAAGAACTCTGGCACAAATAAAGTTTATATGTTCTCTGATAGGCTTGGTGTAGGTTTAAGTAGCTTAATAAATTGTGAACTGACACAACACAATACTATTAATTATTGTTATCCAGGTGATTGTATACATATCTAATTGATAACGAAAGAAAACAAAATGTATTAAGTTTGCCCTGCCTAATGTCAGAAACCTTGGTCCTAGTATAGTTCTAAATGATGATGTATTCGAAACATCTGAATCTACATTATTTCTAGGAATAACACTTGATTTGAAATTGCAGTGGGGTGCGCACGTTACATATCTCTCAGGCAAACTTAGCTGCTTATGCCATTAAGAAGGTTCGTAGGTTGTTGACCCTGATTCTATCTCTTTAAACAACATTTATTAGTATTTTTTTTATTTAAATTCGTTTGCTAAAGGATGTGTTAGATTCTTTGATGAATTAAATCGATTTTTAATTGTAAAATTTAACCACGTTTCTCATTTAACCACACCCTAAGTAGGGACTACGTTACAGTTGACTGATGTCGATACGGCTAGATTGGTTTACTTTAGCTATTTTCATAGTGTTATGTCATATGGCATACTATTATGAGGTAGGGCTGCTGACATCGAAAATATTTTTATATTGCAAAAATGGGCAGTTAGGGCCATTTACCAGTTAAAGACAAGAGTCTCACTCAAAGAAAAATTTAAAAATATTGGTATTCTTACTGTAGCATCACAATATATTTATGCCAGTGTTATGCATGTACGACAACATATAAATTCTTACAAAATGAATAGTGACATACACAATATTAATACTAGAAACAGGCACAAATTATGTGTACCGTATTTCCGTTTACACAAAACACATAGCTCTTTTATTGGGCTTAGTATAAGAATGTATAATAAAATACCATCTAATATTTTAGAATTGCCGTTAAGGTCGTTTCAGACAAAAGTTAAAAATAATCTTATACTAAAGGCATACTATAGTGTAAATGAGTATGTAGACGACAAGTACGCTTGGAAATAAATGTTATTTTTTATTAGGCCAAATTTTTGTTTATTAGGTCAATAAGCAGTATAGTTAATTACCGTATTTTCTTTTTTTACTACATTTGCATTCTTGTTTTTAGTATAATTTATCGGATTTGTAAGGTGAGGGTAACCCGTGGTCATGAACTGCTAACTAATGGATTGTAAATTGCTGCAGGTTTATATACCGTTATTACTTTTCGGGACATACTGTTCCACCATACCTCTGAGCAGTCATGTTCACGAGTTGTCAACATCAAAAGACGTATGTTGATGCTCCTGTTTCACCACATTTACTTTGGGAGGCTGACCAAATGAACATCATTTATTGCTTGAGTACGATATCAATAACTATTAAAATTTTGCATTTGTAGATAACTCACAATGTGAAACAGTTGCAGCTCCTTACAAAGATAACATGTAAAAACATTATACTGGCAGTTAAAAAGAGTGGCCACGAGTTTTATTGCCCGATCTTTCTCGTGGTTCTACCTATTGCATTGCGAACGTGGCAGTAAATGTAAATGTAGAATCATCTAGTAATTAACTTAAATTTTTGACGTTCATAAGCGTCACTTTGTGGCCTAAATGAATAAATGATTTTGATTTTGATTTTGTTAGGCTGAACCATCAGCCTATGTTTTTCTGAGTCCCAAAATGATCTATGCAATCGATAAAATCAGGTGTATTTTTTGAGCTATTTGCGGCATGACTAAAGCCTATAAAAAGGGGTTACACCCACCCTGTTTACGTCAGTATATACATAGCATTCACGTTTCTGTACCAAATATTTTTGCCTTATATTTTCATATAAGCAATACCTGAATCGCTTCAATTTTAGCCCAAAATACAACAATACCTACGTGATTGATTGTCCATGATTTGGTGCGATATGATTGATAGCTGTCGTAGTTATCGCTTCTATATAAATTTTGAACAAGGATTTATTAGTTATCTTCTGTCGATACAATGTAAAGAGCGAATTGGCTGTAGTTAATAAATTTTATATAGGTATATTATTATTGTGATAGATTTATTTTTATATGGCATAAAAATTGACACAGAGAAAGTGCCTCTATTAAACACGTGTTATGTTTTTCATGTAAAAAATGGCAATTTATGATGAAGGATTTCTTTCTTATGGCGCTGATACAACTGAGCATTAACTTGTAACAGAACAGCAGGCATTCGCCGTATTTTTGTTTTGTCGAACCGAACAACGAACAGATCCGAACTTTACTACGAACATTTTCACGATCTTTCTAGCGAACTCTCTAATCCTTAGAATATAGAAAAAATATAGAAACCGCACTGCATCAACAGTTTCACTCAATATATTTACTTAATTTTGACTCATGAATTCTTTCTTGTGTAATAAGTTACATAAACAAATGACGTTTCGGACTTTCATAGGTTGTCACTAATTTTAGTTTGACAGATGATGGGTTTACTTATAATAAACTAGCGGCCCGCCCCGGCTTAGCGAGGGTGGACATTTGTTTTTTAAATATCTTTCTATCTATCGCCACCGTACCCCAGGCACACACCTCTGACTTTGCGTAATTATGTATGTATTAAAATGTTAATTATCGTTGGCTTAATAATGTGCCCGGTAGATGGCAATATGCTCGCCCCCTATTAACTGGCAAAGTGTGGGTGTGTAATATACCTCTGCATAACCCTTCAGGGTTGAAAGGTGTAAAGTTATGATTCGTTCTATCTATCTATATCGTCAAACCTGACTCACATAGTGTAGGCAGAGACTATAGAACGCCACATGCTTCGGTTGGAACTTATCTCTTTCGCTTCCTCGATATTCATTAATCTCATCGCATGATGAGATTAATGAATGTCGTCGTCGAAAAAGGGCCAAATTAAAAGTACTCATAATAGTTGCGCATGCATATGCGCAACTATTATGGGTACTTTTAATTTGGCAATTTTTCGCCTCGGCTACAAATCCGACGCTGATTTCGCAAAAAGAACCTGATCGTCAGCGTAAAACAGGATCTAAAACACTGATTCACCATTTCTTGATCAACAATCAGACTCTTTGAAATCAGCCAGACAACTGTCCATGAACAGATTGAACAGCAAAGTGTACATCGCTGTCCAATACCATGATCAATGTTTTAACCAATCCGTGTAGGCCCCGTTTGTTCTGACGAAGGTACTTAAATTCCTATATAAGGATGTAAGAGGCCAAGTCAGACACTTCAAATACAGAAACTGTTGACCAAAGCTCATCTCTCACTACTCGATCGCAAGCCTTTTCCAAGTCAATAAAAGTAAAGAAAACTATGTGTGTCATTAAGATATTCCCTGAAAAGACTTGATTCTTACATCCCATTTCCTATCTGAATCCTCTTGCACATCCCAAATTTTACTACCAGTTTCAAAGATTAATTATTAATATAATAATTCACTCTGTCAGTCAGTATATTTTACATTCTTGCTGAGACGATAGCCCCGTGGTATACGTAACGGACTGCCGCGACGATGGTCTCGGGTTTGATCCCCAGGTACCCCGGGCACACACCTCTGACGTTTGAAGTTATGTGTGCATTAAAAATTTAAATTATCGCTCGCTTAATTATGTGCCCGGTAGATGCAAACGGCTTGCCCTCTATTATATTAGGACCGAAACATAACTGGCCAAGTGTGAGTGTTTAATACACCCTGCCTCCTTCAGGGATAAAGGCGTGAATTTAGGTTTTATGTCCTGCTGAGACCATTTGCCCTTATACAGTGGCACAATTACGGCCTGGTTCCCGTCACCTGGTACGCGATCGAACCACCAACATTTACTAAACATTAGGTACAGCAGGCTTGCAGTGACGCCTTCACTTACCTTGAGCATTTCAGTACGTCGGTAGACAGTAAACCGAACGCGCGCGCAATCGCTCTGTCGCTCGGTGAACAAGCAAAGCGTTTCTCAAACTTTTACTATCACAGTTACACACATTTTAAAAATGTTTTCGTGCAAACGTTGTGAGGCCGAGTTTAGAGACGGTGTCACATGTTCACTATGTACGGGGCAGTTTGATTTCCCCTGTGCTGGTATAACGGAAGCAGGTTGGAGAACACTTGGCGATCGAAGAGCTACGTGGAAATGCAGCAATTGCAAGTCACTAGCTGCAGCCAGCCCTCGCATGGGCACCGCTTCTTTGGCCACCGAGTCGATCTTAGACCAACTCAAGCAGTTGACCACACAGATGGAGGCACTTCCGACCTTGGTGGACAGTGTGAAAGCCATTCAGACCGAACTGGAGCAATTGAAAGCCCTGAGAAGTGACTTGTCCGACATGAAAACTTCAATAGAATTTGTGCATAACTTGGTGGAGTCTCTAACAGAAAGAGTGTCAACCCTGGAGCAAGAGATAACATCGCTGCAAAAATCAAAAGAAGAGGTAACATTGCTACAGCAGCGAGTTACTAAAGTAGAGAATTTGTACCGCGAGAGTGAACAAAGATCCCGGATTAATAATATCGAGATAAAAGGAGTACCTACAACTAGTTCTGAAAACCTCTTCACAAATGTCGCCCAGATCGGGGAAGCCATCAACTGTATCATTCCTAAAGAGCAAATCAACTATATAGTACGAGTCCCCATGAGGAACGATAGTCGCAATAAAAACATTATATGCTCAGTACACAGCAGTTACTTAAAAAATGACTTCGTAGCCGCAGCTAAAAAGCACAAAAACCTCAAAGCCAGTGACTTGAAACTACCAGGTGACATGAAGATCTATGTCAACGACCACCTAACTTTGAAAAATAAGTTGTTACTGAATAGAACGAAAACCCTGGCTAGGGAGCGCGGATTCGATCACGTATGGGTTAAAGGCTGCAAGATTTTGTTGCGAAAAAACTCGACTTCACCGATACACTGCATCAAGTCCGAACAAGATCTACACAAGTTTTTAGGTTAAGAATGTCGATTCAGCTTTCTGACTTGTCAGTTAAATACACTACACCATTTATGTTGAGAACCGCAGGTAACAATTCTTTCTACCGCGGGACGTTTGTTCACCTACCGCCTGATACCGGCCGCTTTGTATTACTTTGCTCAAGCCATTTTGTACACAATTTCTATAGTCATAGATCTCAATTCTACTTGCAGTCTTTCTCAAATGTTCATAATTATTTTACTCCAACTTTTATTTTTTACAATATGTTTTGCTTTCCGTGTATTGCGCTTAATCATTGTACTTACAAAGTCGCATTTTGTCTATTAAATTTATTACTTGTTTTGACGAATGTACCTTATTATCTGTTCTATACAAAGTATTATGCTTTAATGATTTATTATGGCACCGATTAGTATTTACTACCAGAATGTTAGAGGACTACAAACGAAAACAAGTGTTTTTTATAGGAATGTGTGTATCAATAGCTTTGATGTGATATGTCTAACCGAAACATGGTTAATCGACAGTCTAATGGACAGTGAATTGTTTGATGCGAGGTATCTGGTGTGGAGACGGGACCGGGATTACGTGCGTACAGGTCAAGCAATGGGCGGGGGAGTTTTAATTGCCGTAAAGAAAGATTTAGTGGCTGATTCGCGAAGTGAGTGGTGTTCGCCCGCGGAGGACTTGTGGGTAACATTAAAATTGCACCGCAAACGGCCTAAATCATCATTTAATTTGCATATCTGTGTTGTTTATATCTGCAACCAAAACCGTGGTAATTCATTAACAGTTCAATTAGATAATTTTAGTAGCAAATTATTAGATATTGTGCATGGACATACGTTAGATAAATACATCATTTTAGGAGATTTTAATCAATCAAATATAACATGGCAAATGGCAGATGGAGGTGGTTCCTTGTACGCTAGTAATCTCTCTGGCGACATTTAATTTAAATTTATAGACAACCTTAACACCTTCAATATAATAACTGTGCAAACAATAATAATAGGATTTTGGATCTAGTGCTATGCAATGACGAGGTTAATGTCGCTTGTTGTACTGATCCACTGGTGCCTGAGGACTCACACCACAAAGCTTTGTTTGTCACCGTGAATTTCATCGAACTAGCCTCTCTGTCTAATCGCCCTTACGTAAAATTTCAATACCACTTAGCTGATTTTAACATAATAAATAACAACCTTAACGACATTGACTGGCACTTCGAATTGAGCAACAGGTCATTAGAGGACGCGGTGTCGTATTTTTACGAAGTAATACAGATGCAATTTACAAATCATATTCCATCAAAAAAGGTCCTCCCACAAACTAAGTATCCGCCCTGGTACAGAAAATCACTTATAAAACTAATCAGAGAAAAAGCCAAGCATCACAAGAAATACAAAAAGTATGGTAACCTTGCTGATTACCAGGCCTTCAGCCTATTGCGGGAAAGGAGAAAAGACATGGAAAGGGTTATGTACAATGACTACATAAGGAAAATAGAATCCGACGTAGGAAACAACCCGCGATCATTCTGGAGTTACATCAAATCGCGGAAAAAATCCATAGCATACCCATCTGTATTACAATTTGGGCAGCGGTCATCAGGTAATGGTGAAGAAATATGTAATATGTTCTGCGATTTTTTCAATTCAAATTTCCTTGTCAATTCTAACCCTTGCGCTAGCTTCCCGTCATTAACTGGTACAGGTATCTGTACGGAGGTAGGTATCGATGCTTTACACATAAGTGACATTGACGTTCGCGATGAAGAAGTAGTCTCGCTTCTACAACATGTTAATCTGAACAAGTCAGCTGGCCCAGATGGCATTTCTCCGGTGTTTATAGCAAAATGCGCTAAAAGTCTTGCCATTCCACTCACTTTATTATTTAAAAAAACATTCACTGCGGGCGTAGTACCCACCGTCTGGAAATCGGCGTATGTAACACCCATATACAAAAAGGGACCTAAAACATCTGTCGAGAATTACAGACCGATATCAAAGTTATGTGTATTTGCAAAGATCCTGGAAAGAATTGTTTATAAGCAAACTTATTCTGCATTGAAATTAAGTTTTATTGAACATCAGCACGGCTTCTTAAGAGGGCGATCTACAACGTCAAATCTCGTTCTCTGTAGTGATTTTTTATCACATAATATGTCTCAGGGGTCTCAGGTGGATGTTATATACACCGATTACCAAAAATGTTTTGACCGGATCGACCATGCAATCTTAATGCACAAGTTGTACTCCATGGGCATTAGAGGTAATCTCTACAGATGGTTCGCGTCGTACGTGGATAATCGGTGTCAAACAGTGGTACTGAATGACTACTCGTCTAGAGCAACTATTATCCCCTCCGGAGTTCCCCAGGGATCATTGTTGGGGCCTCTTTTGTTCAACATCTTCATAAATGATATCAATTCTTGCTTTATACACTCGAAAATCTTATTATATGCAGATGATATGAAGGTAATGAAAAAAGTATCAAACCTAGACGATGCTGCATTGTTGCAGGATGACCTGGATAGATTTCAAAATTACTGTACAATAAACAAATTAGATCTGAACGTCTCCAAGTGTTACGTTTGCTCATTCACGCGTAAGACCGTCCCCCTTCACATCAACTACAAACTCTTTGACACGGTAGTAAACAGGGTCAATGAAATAAAGGACTTGGGCGTTACATTCGATTCAAAACTTCTTTTTGATACACACATTCATAACATAGTATGCAAGGCCTCTAAAGCATTAGGCTTCATAATGAGAGTGTCTGCAGAATTTAATAATATTAAAACTATGAAAATTCTATATTGTTCACTCGTTCGTAGTCACTTGGAATATGCTTCTCAAATCTGGAACCCTGCCTATAACATTTACGTAGACCGTCTTGAGAGCATACAGAAAAAATTCATGAGGTACATTCAATATCGCTCAAAGTGTTACAAACCTACTTACCAAGAGCGCTGCAAGAAATTCCACATTCTTCCATTGTTTCTTAGGAGGAACATTGCGGATCTGACATTCCTATTCAATATTATGAACGGCACAGTTGATACTCCTAAGCTGGTGAATAAAATAGGCCTGCACGTCCCATCTGCATTCTTGCGCAAATTTAGATTGTTACACATCCCTGATGTTAAGACCACCTATAGACAGAATTCATACCTGGCTAGGGCTCGTTTATACAATGACGTGAGTCGGAATGCTGACATCGACATTTTCAACACTAGCACTCTTAAATTTAAAAAAACTTTAAGTAATAATTACTTTGATTAATGCTGAGAAGCTTAAATAATGCTGTCTACCCAGTTCCTTTTTCTTTGTAAACATATTCTATCTGTGGAAACTTGTAACTGGCCGTATTTCTGTTATTGTATATTCTACTGTGTATTCTAGCTGTAAGTTTCCCTAAAATGTGTAAAATAAAATAAAATAAAATATCCTATCATAACCTGCAGCTTTACCCGCTCTAATACAATAAAAAAATCATATGCCTAGTATATTTTTTTACATACTGTTAACTGTACATATTATCTAAAATTTGCCGATTCGTAAGGGATTAAGAATATAAAGTGTCACTTTCTTCGTTAGCGACGTAAAAAGACGTAAGGAATATACACGAAACAAATAGTAATTTGCTTAGAGAAGAAAAGCTCGACATGAAACTCTATTACAACCCGTCAGGTCAGGATGGTATCATAGGCTCGGTCCTATTGGCTCACAATAGTCATAATGCTATTTGGATGCAAATTAGGAGAGGCCTATGGCCAGCAATGGATTGTGAAAAACTGTTAAGGTGCCTATTACTATTACAAGCCTTCTGTATGAATCATGCAAAGTACTAACGGTTCGTCAACTGTTTATATTGTACACTGTACTTAAACAGCACACTACGCTTACGTACAACGCTAACCTTACTAACACCAAGAGACGGCAAGATATTGTCTGTAGTTCAAGCTCTGAATCAAAGTTTATCTTTACTCATAGATTTTTTACATTTCATTATCTTTATAACAAAATAAACAAAGAAACATCCATATATGACCTTAGTTATGTAAGATCCAAACAACGCGTCTATCAGTATTTACAAACATTGAAATATGATCAGACCGAAGAACTGCTGACTGTGGTCAAATAATTATTTTTTATTTATTTATTTACTTTTTGCACAAATAAAATATGTACATAGGTGGACTTAATGCCAAAGGCATTCTCTAACAGTCAACCTAAGGTGATGCAGAGATGATAGTTGTAGGTGCGTTCCGAACTTTAGTAGTAACAATTATAACATTAATTAAATATTTTGATGATATTTAAATACTTACTAATATTTCAATAAACATATAAATACCAATAATACACACATAAACTAACATAAAAAGGTATATATACGAAAAATATATAAGTACTATATATATTTATATACATATATAATATAAATATAACTATCTGTATAAATTATCTTATTGTGCTGAAGATCCTGCCAATTTACGTAAAAGTAGCTCTTGTACTATTTATATATATATATTAGCAATCATCCTGATCTCAAGAGGAAGGTTATTCCAAAGAAGAACCGACTGAACAAAGAAAGAGGAGTTTACGAAGTTAGTTGAGTGGGAAGGACATAACAGGAGGCGATTGTGAGAGGAGCGAAGATCTCTGTTGTGATTTGAGCACAAGTACTTTAAATAGGAAGACAAGTAAGAAGGAGGGATAGGAGAGTTAAGAAAAGAGAAGAGTGTAGTGAAAGCACGCATACTACGGCGTTGACGAATGGGTAGCCAGTTGAGTTCAGTGCGATAAGCAGACACATGGTCATACTTTTTTTTATGGTAATAGGCGGCAAACGAGCAGACGGATTGCCTGATGGTAAGCAATTACCGCCGCCCATGGACACAAGTAACACCTCAGGAGTCACAAGTGCGTTGCCGCCCCTTTGGATTGGGAAAAGGGATAGGATGAGGAGTCGGATGAGGGAGAAGGAATAGGGGATAGGGCCTCCGGCACTCTCACTCACCGAACGAAACGCAACAGTTTAGGTACATTTGTTCGGATTAACGTTGACACCAAAGCTATCTCATTAATTATAGGTTTCATATTAGTTTTACAATAATTCTTAGTAAGTATATTTTTATTTAGAAACATTATAACGTTTTATATGTTTATAATAAATATTGTGATGACTTCGTAACTCAGACCAAAATCATTTACCACAGGCGTTAAAGGCACTTAGCCTTTAACGCCTGTGGCACAGGTTTACCCTAGTATAGGCACCTCATTTATTTATTACTTATGGCGTAGTGGTATAAGCTTCGCATCACTGTTTAGCTCTGAACTGAGTGTCGTGGGTTTGATGACCACACGAAACAATACTTTGTGTGATCTACATCTACAAAAACCAAGTCGTGCTCCTCATGTACCCATGTGTTGGAGGGTAGTGTTTCACCGAAGCATTCCTCGCTACCTCCCGACGGGTATTGGCCCGCCAGATGGCCAGGCGGGCCCCAAACGAAGCCCCTTTGGCGGTGGATGAAGGTGTTGGGCTCCGCCGCCAAAATACCCAGCGGCCGCATAGGATAGGGAGGACGGCAACTCAACACCGCATCTCCTCTTCCTCTGCGGCCCCACCGCGACGCAACGATGGTGCGCCCCCATTTGGTCGCGGGAGATAGGGCGCGCGGCAACGCAACACCGACACGCCTCTCCTCCCGCGACCGCACCCGACTGCGAGGGACAGACAGAACTGTCCCCCGCACCCGCACCTTGGGACGCAACCAACGCAGGCCTCACCAAGCCCACGTGGAGCGTCCCCTCCCGGGATTCCGCTTAGCTTCACCGTGGGTGTACCTCAAACCCACGGTTATTGAGCACCTCTCACCACGACAAGGTGGAGATCCCACGGGGGGGTTGTAAAGTTGCCTGCGATACAGGATTTTAGTGCGGCTCTCGCACGTGAAAATACAATCGAAAGGTATTGAAACAGTCTTCTTAAGGCGAGCTTGCAGTACTTTTTAAGATTTTTGAACGTCTGCAATTCCATGAACTATGATATTTTTAATGAATAAAAATTAAAGTTTACAAGTTGAACATATCTTTTAGTAAATCGTAAAGATAGAAACACGATTTGGAATGATTGGCTCGATAAAAAAAAATTTAAATATGGCACTAAATCACAATTTTAAACGTGTACTGCTTAGAGATTCCAATAATAATGAATAATAATTGATATGAAAATTAATGTGCTTAATGAATTTATATGAAAGTAGTATCACATACTAGATAGAAACAGCTCTTTATTTTAAAATAAATGGTAAAAACAGATTTCGTAATTTCGTTATTATTTTTGTCCAAGAAAAAAAATAGTCAAAATGTTGGCATTATCAGTGCCCGCCGGCACCGCCGGGGCGTGATTGAGGGCGAACGTACGTCGTTGCTCCGCAAAATCCCCCTCCACCCCCGCATTTACGTTTTCGCAAAAGTACAAAGTAATTCGTATTCCAAACTCAATCGTTCAAACCATAGACATACTAATAAGAAACCGTAGACGGGTTACTGACAAGGTAACCGGCGCTTACGAGTGTCACGCATCGCGAAAAGCGTACGCACACTAATATAAATATGTCAAAACGACACTAAGAATTAGATAAGAAGTGTAAGTGAGATAGCACATCTAATGGCAAGCGCGAAAAAGGGATAAACATATACTCTCTGTACCGACGCGCATTGTGACATCATGCTGACCGTTCCACAAAGAATAATTTGACTCAGATGCAACATGATCACTTTGTCTGTCTTGAGTAAATTCAATTTTCCTCAAAGTAAATTTGATTAATTGATTTAAGGTAGGGAAATAAAAAGTCGATGTGATTTATTTATAATATATATTTATAACATTAAAAAAATGCATTTAATTCTTCTCATTTCATTCAATGAAACCTGAAACAGTACGTTACACGTTAATATAAAAACTGTGCAATGTCCCTGGGAGTATGGTGGGTCTTATAAAGCTTAACCGTACTCCTGGCTGAAATGCTCATAGTGTTGTACCAACGTGCTACGTGGACATTAAACTGAACAATGTTATCTCTTACGTTTTTGTATTTTTAGACAAGCAAAGACAAGCGCTAGTACGATGATATAGTGCAGCAAGGAGATAAATTAGAGAATAAAACGTTTACGTATTACTGCTAATGGTTATAATGCTTTGTATATTATAGGTATAATCTGTGGTACTGTTGAAGACCCGTCATCATCATCATCCTAGCGTTGTCGCATCATTCCCACTAGTTCTATTAGCAAAACTTGATGAGAAGAATAGAACTAATGGGAAACAGTTATAGGATATTTCCCACTAGTTCTATGTATGTTTTATAAGGGTAGTGTCACAAAATCGCACTCACATATCCGAATAAATAATATGTATATATAAAAATGTGTTAAACGAATGAACGTCTACAAAACAATTGAACGTCTACAAAACAAATGAACGTCTACAAAACAAATGAACGTCTGCAAAACAAATTACTACCAGAAAGTGATCAGCTATCGACAGTGATTGCAAAAAACCGGTGCATGCGATTTTCGACCTTATTGACAATTCATGACAAACTTTTTTTGTTTTTTTCGCTTTCTGGCATTATTACGTTAGTAAAATTATAAATTCTGACTAATGTCAATTAGGTTGAAAATCGCATGCACCTGTTTTCCGCCGTGTTTTAATTTTTTGCGGGGGGTGAGGTCGAGCTACGCACTGTACTGCAACCTCGCCTTAAACATATTTTCTTTTTATTATTATACCTTTTAAATTATCTATCGCATCAAGAACGTCTCGTCCCGACGGAATATCGGTGTTCGAGCAGTTAATTTATTTTCTCACGCATTATTTTTATTCTGCTACATCTTTTAAGATATTCATTATAATGATATACTGTAAAAGACAATTTCTATGAGCATTAGATACACAACATATCTAGTGTATTTAATTAGATAAGAAGTAATACTGCATTGCTTAAAATAGTTTCCAAAATAACACATTATATTTTTAAAAATTTTTATTGATAAAAATGGTTACTGGGGATTTTCCTTAGGAGATAGAGGTATGCTATCACGGACTTTTTTATAGATAATAATGAGTAATTTAATAATGTAGTACATTACTTTTCTGTATCATTAATAGTTTTAGCAGCGCACGCCATGAAAGACATTTTCTGGAAAAAATTCTTACGCCTTAGGTTACATTATTGATATTTTTGTAGGGATTTCTATTATTTTCTAGAAATAGATATTGCCTATGTTACTCAGGGATAATTTCGCATTACAATGCTGAAAGAATTTTTAAAATCCGTCCAGTACCTTTTTAGTTTATTCGTAACAAACATACAAAAATACAAATCTTTCCTCTCTGTTATATTATAAGTACTAGCCGTTTCCCGCGGTTTCACCCGCGTCCTGAGGGAACTACTTCGCGTACCCGAAAATCCCAAATATCTTACGGACCCCTATTTTTTCTAAAATAAAATATAGTCTATGTTACTCCCAGATAATGTAGCTTTCTAATGGTGAAAGAATTTGTAAAAAAAAGTAGGTAAAATCGGTCCAGTAGTTTTTGAGTTTATCCATTACAAACAAACAAAAATACAATTTTTTTCTCTTTATAATATTAGTGTAGATAAGTACAGATATTTAGAAAATATCGATAATGTTTAAAAAAATAAATCCACAGATCAGCGTTACTCAGAATTAATTTTAATATAATGTTATTAAATTCTCAATATCGGTAACTCAATATGAGGATTTATCAGAGGAGTGAAACAAATCTAAGGATTTATTGTAAATGTTCAATAAATCCTTAGATTTGTTTTACTCCTCTGAAATGCTCGCTAAAACACACTCGTGTGTTTCTCTGTTTTGTAACATTTACCTGAATGCTCATTACAGGTGAATGCTCAAGTGTATCAGCGCCATTAAAGATAAGTTATAGAATTTTACTAGTTGAAACGAGTAGAACAATTTTTACTAAATGATACGCCTGGAAGCAACCTACAGATTTACGAAAATAGGATTTCACAAACCACGAAAGTTATAAATCGTAATAAAAACACTACTACGACAAAATGATACTTCCAAAGCCTGAAAGCAGTTACTATAAACAGCAGTAAAAAAAATTAAGCCATCATATTTTACGCCTTTAAAAACCAAGATGAAATATGGGAGACATGAAAAAGATGACACAAGATAACTTCATCAAAGGTGAACTGTATGGAAGAATGTAGGTTGTAGATGTCCTTTACTACTAAAAAAGCACCAAAGTGCCTTTCAAAAGAAAATGGCGCTTATAGTAGAGGCCCTCTGTGACCTTTTAGTCTCACTTTCGCAGCATTTAGTAAAGTCTAACCAATGTTCTGAGTATGTATTTTTTATGGAGACTTGAGTATATGTTTAAAGTGGATTATGGGTTTTCTTTTGGACGAGGATTTTAAACTGTAGTATTTACTGTAGCTAAGATAAATATTCTAAGATTTGCGTCCATGAACTCACTCGTAGAATACGTATTTAAATATGAAAAGACTTTAATAGGTATCGATTTGTACATTTCGATGTAAGATATTCAGTTCATAAAATATTCGCTTTTAGTAGAGGTACTCTGTGACCTTTTAGTCACACTTTCGCAGCATTTAGTAAAGTCTAACCAATGTTCTGAGTATGTATTTTTATGGAGACTTGAGTATGTGTTTAAAGTGGATTATGGGTTTTCTTTTGGACGAGGATTTTAAACTGTAGTATTTACTGTAGCTAAGATAAATATTCTATAGATTTGCGTCCATGAACTCACTCGTAGAATACGTATTTAAATATGAAAAGACTTTAATAGGTATCTATTTGTACATTTCGATGTAAGATATTAAGTTCATAAAACATAGCATGTTGTTTACGTTGTGTTATATAACGCGCCCACATTACGTAATATTCAGTGTCCATACATAATACAAGATATGTTATTTTTATAATTTCTTACAACTGAAATATTAGGTGATACGATTACAATATTCTTAATTAGTTTGGTAGTTCTATTTTTATTTCAACGAGTTTGACATTTTGTTCCTGATGTTTAATCCTATTTCTCTGACTGGAATGATATTTTTTTAAAGTAATTCTAATTAGGAATATCATAAACTTAAAAATACGTTATAAAATGTCAAAGTGTAGACATTTCACACCAAAGTGATCCTTGAATCCTAACTGAAACTGGCAAACTTTCAATTTTAATAAAATCTTTGAAAGTCCAATCCATCACTTTTTACTACTTGTATTGAATGACAAGCAGACACATTTTTATTACATTTTCATCCATTCTCACAGTTACATTGAAACGGAAAGTATTGTGAAATATTTTAGGAGTGGTCTGCAACTTGACTTCTGATCTAAAAGATTTTTGTTCGGGCTATTGAGACGAGACAATTTTTGACAACAATCTATTACAGAAATATTAGCCTTGCTTGAATTGACATAAAGTTTATCTATTAAAAACAAAAAAATCTTTCTTAAACGTCTCAAACCCATAGAAACACAATCAATAGAAAACATACCAATAGTTAAAAAAAAAAAATATAATTGGTAAAAAAAAATATTTGCAAAAATAAAAAAAATACGTCTAGTTGAGTAGTTATTATTAGTCAGAGCGATGTGAACTTGACCGCATCAAAATGACATTGATACAATATTCTAATTACTAATTGTAACAATATTCTATGGTTTGATCTAAACGAAAGACTTTAAGCATGTCTTTGTCACTGTTAAAATATTTCTGGGTACTAACTTCCAGTAGCTATCGTCATTATATTTCATAATTCCAACCCAGTCAACGGCTTGACGCGCTGTTTGTATTGAGTATCATTTTGTGGTCACCCCGGTCACCCCGCCAAAAATCAGATAGTGACAAACGAGCTTAACTTGGCAGATCAATATATGTTTGCCACAACGCCACCGACCTCTCAAACTTCACATTTAGTATTAAAGCTAAAACTCCTATAGCGTAAATGTTGGGTTAACTTTGACCCGAAGCGATCGATCATTGACCGTCCGTGAACTCAGCTCGTGTATCGAAGTTTTCCGAGTGTTTTATATTTAAATTTACTCGTTCTGTGCATGATATAGTGGTTTATGTTTCCACTTGTGTGCGACCACAGAGGGTTCTATATTCATTCATAGTTGGTACAGTGTCTGCGAGCCTTTCATGTCTTGTGTTGTAGCCTTGACAGATTGTAACCGCGACCTCCCAAGCCATTTGTCATTTTCAAATAAATAAAAGTCATACTACTTTATTTCGATAAAAAACTATATTAATAATGAAATCATTTTTATTGTACACCAAAGGATTGAACAGCAATAAAACATGTATGCATGCATGTATAACGGCAATAGTACAAATGATCTAAAAGTAAATTAAAATGTAAAATTATTCGGCATTCAAAGCGTTTTCCAGGAAACGGCCTTTTGTAACTTTTGCAAATATTGTTTTAATCAATGGAATGGCTTTATTTCTGCATTATGGTTTGGTGATTAATGTGTTTTATTATACACTCTTTCACTGCAGTTCACTGTCGGACATAGGCCTCTCCTTCTTTACCTCACTATAGCACTGTGAGACAATATTGGGATTTTTCTTTCTGTGGGTCTCTTAAGTGGCAACTAAAAAAACACGGTGGAAATAGTATATTTGGAAAGAGACGGAAAACTCAGTGTCAGCATTAAACCCTAACCCGTCTACCAAGAGTGTATAGTAAGTCAGACCTCACCATTAAACCACTATTATTTTTTACTTCTTTGACACATATAAGGAAAGGCCTAAGTCTCTCATATTCAACCACTTGCCTATGGATTTAAAGGACTTGCTATTTTATAAAGAAAAATGGCAGAATTTGGTCTGGGTTTGTTGTGGCGACCTTAAACTTCATATGAACAAAACAAATAGTTTTTTTTTCTACGATTTTTAATATTTTCACTGTGTCTCGTTAAAGCTGGAGTATTTTATGATGATAAAAAGCATTACAATTGATTACGAAGACTTTATTATTTGATTGTTGCCATAGACAATGGTGTGACAGGAATAGACGTGAGTGCTATATCCGTATCGATTATTAAATAAGTTATCGATACGATCGACCTTTATAGAGTTGGTTTGGTTTAAAATGCAGTTATTTAATATTAAATCATTAATTATATCAATAAGCTAATACTTTTGAAGCAAAACAACGTTTAAATCAAATAAAAACGTCACAGCATCGTTTTAATGTTGTATCGATTTCACATAAAATCGATTTAAAATGTGCAGCTCTGCTTTTGTCTTTGGCTGTGACAGTTAGATGCTACAAAATACTTCTGCGTTTTGATGTCAATCTGACATATGTCATTTGATAATTCAAACGTACCTACCTACATTGTTTAACTTTCATACTATAACTTTCCTTTTACCTACATTGCTCATTCTTAACTAAAAATTCAAACACCGATATCTTCTTTTTCCACCTTTCCTGACTGAAAATAGAATCATTTATAGACTCTGTTACTTACGCCAATTTTTTTTATATATATTTTCTATTACTGTACGCTTCAATTTAATTTCAGACATTTTGATGTATGGAGATCTGCCATTGTCCCTTAAGAAACAACTACACAAATTATTGTGCAATAAATGTTTTTACGCTGTAGAAGAATATTTAAAATGTAAATTGTAAATGTGTGTTTGAAAATATTCCTATAAAACCAATTATTGCGTACCTATAGGTAAATTGTGCTGTACTGTTTAGTTTTTAAGATCTTTGTAATTCAACAATTTGAGCAATAAAGCTCATTTAATTTGATTACATTTTGATATGAAAGGTTGTATTTTTAAAGGAGATGTACCATTCGGCCATACATCATAATGTATGTAAGTTCATAGGCTTGGCAAGGACAAACACGAAACCATGTGTGTTTTGAAGATAAATGACTACTCTATTACCCTGTATAATTTCTTTTAAACTAACACTTGGTGGAAATAAGATACGAGATATTTGAAATGAAAATAATTCCACAACTAAAAATACCTCAAAACTGAATTTTAACATAAATATAATAACTAGATGTAAATAAAGGAATGTCTTTGTGTCATATAGAACAAAATCTACATAAAGAGAGGCCAACAATAATGAATAATCACCTGTGTACTAGGGAATCTCGTACTATACTTGTCCACAAAAACTAACCACAAACACCACTGCATATTCTTAGCGTGGGTAGAAGGTGGTGATCATTATTATTGAATTTGTATTCAATTAGAATTCAATTAAAACCGCACAAATGTTTTTGTGCTGTTTTAATTGTAATGTTATTGATGTGTGTGAATGTATTGGTGTTCCAATAAATCAGAGCAAAACATTCACGATGTGCAGTAGCACAACACGAATGATACAACAGATAAAAAATGTGTTGCAAATGGTTTGAAAAAATATTTATACCATCGATTAAAAACCCAAAACGATTTTTACCAAATAATTATGGAATATATAATAAATTATATATTTCTTGATCCTTTTTACAAATATATTTATAAAGTAAATAAAATATATTGTTTTCTAATATAAAAATCCGTCCGTGTGGTGACGGATTAAGAATACGGAATGTCACCACCCCATGGGTGTCGTAAGAGCCGACAGAGGGAGCATATTATGCAGAGAACAGCACTGTAAGAGAAGGAAAACTTGATGCTAACCCTATACCAACCCGTTTGACCAGCGTGGTATAGTAGGCCAATTCCTCCTTTCAAACGAGAAGCCTAGTCCAGCAGTGGACTGTTAAAGGCTGATGATGATGATGATGATGATGATGAGAAATATAATAATTAATTTATTATTTCCTTAAAAACCATTTGAAATTAAAAAAGACTGCACGGTTGGCGTATTGATTAAAGCAGCCGCCTCACCGCTTGACACTGTGCCGAAGTGTTGTGGGTTCGATCCCCACACGAGACAACACTTTGTGTGATTCATAAATTGTTATTTCGAGTCTGGGTGTTCATTGTGTCTGTTAGTTGCATGTTTGTAAAGTTCCCCGCGACACAGGATTTAGTCCTAAAGCGAGAGTTGTTTTTAAAAAAAAAAACTGCCTACCATACTTCATTTTATTTTTAATGCTGGCAACATAAGACATTCATCTGCTACAATGAAATTGGATATACCAATACATAGAAGTAGTCCTAGTACTTACAAATTGACCACAGTCAACTGACGTGTAAGATACAGTTTAGACAGTTTATGCCATCGAATTATATAACCTTAGTTATTTTTATTTTAACACAGTTCTGTCATGATTTTGAATTTAGCCGTATAATATTTATATCGACATTGTCAAGTGTTGTAAAAAATCTTAACGATATGTCTATCCACCGTATATTTTTACCTCGTTATTTTTAAGATTTCCACGTGATTTACAAAATAAGTGGATTGCTGCGGTATGTCGTGGAGAAAATTGGGGGCCTAGAAAGCATCATAGAATTTGTTCCAAGCATTTTACTGTGGAATGTATTTATAGTGATGACAGATGGCGCAGACTAAAAGAAAATTCTGTGCCAACATTACTCCTCCCTTTTAAACGTATCAGTGTGAGTGTTTAAATAATTACTTGCTAATAATTAAAATATCAGTAACAGTAATGAATTCCGAAGCTTTTTCAAATTAGATTGAACATTCTCTCGAAAATACATTGTTTGATGATCACAGATTTTTATTGATAAAGCGCATTAGTCAAACATATTTGAAAATTAGAATATTATATATTACAAAAATAAAATAATGCACCTATGGAAAAAAATCAGATCTTTCTTTACAAAGACAGCAATATTTAAAGGACAGTAATTTGAAGGTTTACTTAATAAAAGATGGGCTTCGTTAGCCTTGGTTGACAACCTGTCTAGGAGAAGGAAAACTCCGAAATTAAACCAACTTTCAGGGAGCATACCCGGCACAAAACCCCGATCTAAGGTGTAAACCGACCCGTGCCGAGAGATTCGTGGCCAGAGGGTAAGCTGGTCGCAAACGGAGGGTGCCTGTGTTGGTGATCACAGGGCACAGCTGATATTCCGCCGTACCCCCGTAACGGGCTCTGTGGGGACGGACAGTCTAGATCCCTAAATCTCGTGGGAACGCTATGGGAACAAAAACTTCTTCTTCTCCATACGGCGGCGACGCGGTTCGCAACCCGTCACGTCTCGTTTCCCGCGAGGGCGAAAAGCGGCCTACGGAAAGCAGGTTTGCAACATTGAATGTTGGAGGAGGAATGAACGGCAAACTGGATGAAGTATGTCAGATGATGGATGATAGCAAGATTGATGTTTTTGTGTGAATGAAACGAAACGAAAAGGGTGTGACAGCACCAAGCATGGCGCATATACGGCGTATTGGTCTGGAGTAGATAGTACCACCAGAGCCTGTAAGGAAGTTGGTGTAATACTGTCTGCGCGAATGAATGAGTGCGTAAAAGAGTTTCAATCTGTAAATGCTAGGCTACTGTGGATGAGAATGAAATTAGGACTTACTCGTCTCTTTATTGTAGTGGTGTATGCCCCGGTCAATATAGTTACGAGTATGTCACAACATGAGTAAGACGAAAGGCAGGAGTTTTGGGAGAGTTTAAGAGAGATTTTAAGGAACTGCAAGGATAATGAAAGATTGATCTTGTTAGGGGATTTCAATGGATGGGTGGGAGTAAAGCGAGATGGATTTGAAAGGGTGTTAGGTGCATTTGGTGATGAGAGTGTGAATGAAAATGGAAAAGCACTGCTTGAGATTTGTTTGGAGTGGAGCTTTTGTGTGACAAACACCATGTTTGATCATAAAAGGATACATATGTATACGCGAGAGGCGAAAAATGTTAGAAGAAGTATGATTGATTTTGTGCTAGTAGATGAACGATTGAGAAAGAATGTGTGGGATACAAGAGTATTTCGAGGGATCGGCATCCACACAGACCATTTCTTGGTGTTGAGTCGGATAAGTGGGCTCTTTAAAGGATGGCGACTACGAGAACGTAATGAAAATAGGATCTTGGATAGAATAAACGTGGAAAATCTACAAGAGAAAGATGTGAAAAATGAGTATAAACGAAGATTGATAGAGAGGTTCGATGGCATAAATGATATGGAAGAATTATGGCAGGCCTTTAAAGAAGAGGTAGTATGTGTAGCGTCTGAAGTACGTAGTGTGATCAAGAGAAGGAAAATACGAAAGGTTAAGAATACGTGGTGGGACAAGGATGTACAATCAGCAGTGTCAGAGAAGAGGAAAGCTTGGTCAGATTGGTAGGCTGCCAGAGCAAATGAAAGAATGGGAAAAGCAACGAATGTAGACATAGATGAAGCAAGAAAGGAGTTTGTTAGGTCAAAAAGAATAGTGAAAGAAATGGTTAAAAGGAAAAAAGAGGAAAAGAAAGATGAGTTTGATAGCAGATTATCTGACGATATCCAGAGGAACATTAAATTTTTCTGGAAATCCGTTCGTGCTGTTCGAGGAAGAACTCAATCCTCAGAACACACATCCATCAGAGACGAGAATGGAAAGATAGTAAATGGTGAATCGTGCGTGCTGAAGAGATGGAAAGAGTACTTTGAAAGTTTATTTGAAAGAACGGCGATAGAGACACCGATAGCTGAAATGAATGGTAATGATAGCAATGATGAAAGCGTTATTGGCGTGGATGAGATCGTGAAGGCACTGAGAAGTATGAAAGAAGGTAAGGCTGCAGGATATGATAGGATTACAGTCGAAATGCTAAAGGCTGGACAGGGCATCATAGTTGGTCAGTTGCAGCGGTTATATAACTTGTGCTGGAGCACCGGCTGAATACCTAATGACTGGGCCACAGCTGTAGTTGTGTCTCTTTATAAAGGAAAAGGCGAGCCTTTTCCTTTACAACAAGACTGCAAAAACGATAGAGGCATTAGCCTTCTCAGCATTGTTGGCAAATTATATGCAAAGGTACTTATTGAAAGAGTTATTGAAGTAACCGACAAGAAAATATGGGATGTACAAGTGGGATTCCGAAAGGGTATGGGATGTACGGATCAAGTTTTTTCCTTGCGAAGCATGGCCGAAAAGTTTTTGGCCAAAGGTCAAAAGGTCTACTGCGCATTCGTGGATTTGGAAAAGGCTTACGATAAAGTGGTGAGGAATGAAATGTGGTCGGTGCTGTCAATGAATGGGGTGGACAGCAGCCTCATTGGAGCTCTAAAATCCCTTTATGAGGATTCTAGAACTTGTGTGTGAGGATAAACGGGGCATACACTGACTGGTTTACCATCGAGAAAGGTGTTAGACAGGGATGTGTAGCGTCGCCGTGGCTGTTTAACCTCTTCATGGACAGTTGTTTGCAAGATCTAAAACATAGTGACTGCGGATTAAGGATGAACGGGTTACTTGTCAAATGCCTCCTTTATGCTGATGATCAGGTAATACTTGCATCTTCAGCGGAGGAATTGCAGGAGATGTTAACAATCATGCATGGTGCGTTAGAGAGGAAAGGAATGAAAGTGAATTTAAGTAAAACGAAAGTTATGGTTTTTGAAAAGGAGGAATGCGTTACGGCTTGTAATGTTTTGATCGATGGACAACGAGTGGAACAAGTGAATGAATGAGTTTGTTTACTTAGGTACGTTGTTTACAAGAGATGGTAAGAATGAAGAAGATATTAAAAGAAGAGTTAATGCAGGTAATAGAGTGAATGGAGCTCTGAAGGCGTTTATGAATAGCCAAAACGTGTCCAAAAAGGCACGTTTGGCTGTGCATAGAGGGGTATTAGTGCCTTCCCTTATGTACGGTAGTGAAAGTTGGGTATAGCAGAAGAGATTTGAATGTAGAATAAATGCTGTAGAAATGAGAGCACTGAGAAGTATGTGTGGTGTATCTTTGACCGACAGAGTAAAGAATTGTGTGATAAGAGAATTTTGTGGTGTAAAAGAAGATGTAGTGACAAGCATTGAGAAAGGCATTTTAAGATGGTTTGGGCACATGGAGAGGATGGATGATGATAGACTGACAAAGAAGATATATAAAGCAAGTGTGAATGGGACAGGACAAAGGGGAATACCTAGGCGGATGTTCTCTGACCAGATTGGAGACATCTTGAAAAAAGGACAAGTCAGAAGTACCCTTAACAGAAGAGCATGCATGTGAAACTTGATGGGAGTGAGTGAAGCAAGAGAGGTTTGTCAGGATCGTTGCAAATGGCGTTCCGTAGTCTCTGCCTACCCCTCCGGGAAACAGGCGTGAGTCTATGTATGTATGTATGTATGTATGTACTTAATAAGAACTGTCTGCATTTCATACTCACGACTACTGAGTGTAAATGCATCAAAATAAGGGAATCTTCATTTGAAAGAAAGTTTGTTAAATGTCATCTACCAAAACTTGGTTGTTCTTGTTCGACTAGTGGACTAATAATGTGCCGATCCCAAGATAAAATCGAAGGGCTAGTCTAGCCACAACTTTTTTCTCTTTAAATTATTCTGTGTGTCACATGTATGATCAAAAGTGTTCGATCCCGCACATACATTTTTTACACATAGATTTGTATTATAGATGTAATGAGAAAATGTCAATAAAAAGTGATTATTGTTAATAACAAACCTTTGGGGACTATTCAAGGCTTTCACTAAATTATCTATTTTAAGTTTAATTTTATGTGTTTTGCTTGATACAATCCATGTCGACCATGCCTTTTCTTATAAAGTGTCGATTTGGATAATATGTGACATTTACAATTAGCATAGGCATTATGCCTAAGCATGCGTTTTGCCTTATTCTTAATTGTTTACTTTCTCTAGCAAAAATGTGTAATTTGGAGAATTATAAAAAAGTGATTGTTGTTAATAACAAGCGTAACGAAAATACTATGAAAATTAGAAAATAACGCCTCGAAAGATAATGTGCAACTGAGTACACATTTGAAACAAAAATATATAAGTTCAGTTTAAAATGCAAGTTTGTGTAATAATTATTTAAAGACTGTCCATCAAACAGCGTTCTGACTGCTGTGGACACAAACTTACGGAATTTAAAATGTATAACATGTACATAATATACTTTACAAGTCTGTTTGATTTTGAACCTATATTGAAACTTTGATCGATATCGATAGCGGATTTGCTCAGTCACTATTAAATTAAAAAGTTACGAAACTTGTGTTCAGATTGTCTTTAGCCCTAACTGACAAACATAGTGCCATCTTCTTCTGGCAACTCTAATTTGTCATATGAGTGAAGAGTGTAGCTATATTCAATTTGTTCTTAAAAATATTGTTCCTTCCATGCTTTAGTTATTCTTCTGTGATCTGCTATTACCATAGCCTATAATTAAAAATAATACTCTTTAAAAACTTAAATCTTTCACTGAAGTTCGATCAAGAAACGATAACTACGTATAAATTTTAGAAATTATATGTTTAATTTCAACAATTCTTTGGTATTTCTCCTTTTGGAAACATTATATCGATTAAATGGCCATCAAGTAATTAATAACATAGGAATCCATCGCAACACTCTTGAACTAAGTTTACTAGCTTCCTTCTACGTAGAGGATGTCAGTGTAAACAGTCAGAATTCCTACTGCAATAGCGACATAACAAAAGCGCAGGTATTCTTCAGTACTCGACAGGTTTCATCAGCCACAACTCTTCATTGATTCGTTTGTCGTAGTGCATCTTTCATTCTACATATCGAGTGTTTTCTCCACATCCTTCTACTGTGTTTTTCTTTCTGTTTAGTTCCTAAGAGCTATGGCGTGATGTTTCAGCCTTAGAAACTTACTTATGAAAGTGGCTCGTTTAGAAGAATAATTATAAATTATACTACTTGTAGTCCAGAGATTAGCGCTTTCATACAAACAAAATCATGATCATCATCATCGTCCTAGCCTTGAAAGATGATGATGATGATTTTTGATGATGACAAAGCAAGCGTTATCCTGGTTGCAACTAAGACCTTCTACGATGCCTTAGAGTCCGAGGTTAGCAATTGAAGCTTTAGCTGCTTTATTATAATAGACTAGTATACATTATTATATTTGTGTAAGATATCCGGCAGGTAAATAGAAAAGCAGAATTTAAAATGCAGAACGAAAATTTTATCCCTTCGTTTATTTTATTGTATTGAGATTCTGACAGGTACATAGATTATTTTATATTTTTATAGTCTCACGCCTGTATCACCGAAAAGGTAGGCAGGGGTATTATATATATGGCATTATGGCAGACATTGAATAGTTTATATACACGATAATTAATAGGTTATATTCTAAGAGTATTTCAATTGGTCCAATATCACTTTCCCGAATAAGGTCACAAAATAAACTTGTAATCTTGTAATTTTCGAAACTTTTAACATAATAAACGCCACACAGTTCACGGAAAACAGCTAACAATAGATTTTATGTTGCGTTTGCTAATATATTGCAACTAATTGCTAAAATATTGTGTGTGCGAAATTATGTTGAACGTAAGCAAACGTTGTTACATTAATGCTAGTGCCATTCAAACTGAAAGAGCCACTTACTAAGCGCGAAAACTATCGAAATTATTGAATAATTTGTTCAAAATTGTGCGCCCTAATGCGGATGATGAGTTGTCACTGATTGTGATTCGAATAGAGATTGAATTTTCATATCACTATTGAATGCAAATGATATGCTAGTGGTTTGGGGGTTATTATAATAAACTTTTTATAGTTAGATATTTAGACCCCGGTTTATTCGAATGGCGCAGTGGATTATGGGGCCTCAAATTACCGAATATTGTGGGTTCGATAACCACAGGCGACAACTCAATTCATTTATTTACTATTTATTTATTTAATTTAAATAGTTTACAAAGCAACACATATGAACGTTTTTTGTTAGCAAACCTTTGAGTGGTCCATCAATTGTTGTTTCGTGTTTTGGTGTTTTTTGTGTCCATACATTGAAATTGAAAGTCCGTATAACAGGATTCAATATTCATAGTGCAGAAGATTCCATTTTAAAAGAAATTAAATTTAATGTTCAAAATTATTATAACTAGACTAAAACAAATTATTTGTAAAAATATTGCTCTAAATAAAACAAACAACAAATATTAATATACAGCTAATATTCAGTCAAATCCGATTAGTAAGTATATTATGCGGCCTCCGAGATGCAACTGGGATGACAACAGGAGGATGTCATTAAAACTCATTTTACAAACTTTTACGTACCAGTACCCAGACCTGATGATATGAAAATAAACTATAATTCTTTAATCATAATTGGAATTGAAATTACTCCGTGTCTTTATTTATATTTGACTTTGCAAATATGGCCGTCTAGGAACGCAAAAATAAGCAGCAAATATTCATTTCGGAAAAAAAGTTTGTGTAAATGTAAATAAGTACATATACAGTTGTAAAATAATTGAATTGAAATAATTACGGAAAATATTCTACTTAGAGGTATTGGATACATTGTAACATGTCGTCTTAGGAGAGTGTTACGACTTACCGGTTTCTCCTCTTCACTTTCGGTGAAATGAAACCTAGGTTAAAATCAATTGGAATTTACTATAGTAAAATTGGAAAGTGTTTTGTCCTTCGGAACCCAATATCGCTGAAGATCTTCAACAGTAGCTTAAACATAAAAGGGAGAACACTTCGTCCGTAATATTATGCGAACAGAGTTTTAAGTGCCTGACTACTCAGCGAATGCTTTGCTCATATTCTTAAAAGCAACGTGATAACTAAAAATTCTGTGAAAGAGCTTAATGTGCCTATCCTTATTTTGGGTGGTCTATTGCTGTTTGTCACAATAATTCAACCTCTATGGCTCGGCTTACACCGAAACCGTAGGGTTCTAGGCGACTTGGGAAGGATTAATGGAATGGACTGTATTAGGGCGAGTTCTGGGTCGCCTAGAAAGGAATAAGGGAAGAGGAGATGGATACGGGAGGAGGTGATTGAGTGGGTACAGGATATTTCCAGGATGGAAGGCACTTACCTTATACAGCCTTCTTCGTTTCTTTTCCTCTTGGTGTTTTCGTGATGCAGCTGCTTGTTTTCACTTCACTCACGAGCGGGTTTTCCTTGGTGGAAGCGGTAAATCACATACAGCGGTGCGGCGCGGAGCGGTATCGAGACGGCGTTCTCAGCGGGAGGAATGTTCTCGACCGTCACTCGCGTCGACGAATCGCGTCGACGAATCAGGCGAAGGCAGTGCCCTTCCAGGGAGTGGGATAGAGCGGGACGGAAATATGGTATCGCTCGCACTAGACGTGGAACGATTGATCTTGATGCGATTAGTTATATATAGGAAGGTAGATGGCGCTACCATATCCCCCCGGCCCTAAAAGGTTGCCTTTAAAAAAAATAGAATTGAACTTAGCTATGTTGGGTGTACTACCGCATAACCCATCAATAGGCTAAGACAGCGATATGACAATAAAATTAATCTAAACTAACTTTAGCGAAAACTACAAACGCAATAATAGCGAAAACTACTAACTAAATACTTAAACTAAGAGGTAGGTCCAACTTCAGGCTAGATCTCACTGAGTTGGAAGCGGACGCGAGTTGATCAGTGCCTCGACTTGTGCAAGGACAGTTAAAGGCTCTTCGTAAGAGAGGATCTGTTGACCTATAACTTTGAAGAGATGCGTTTTAATTACTTTGACCATGCTTGCCCAACATCCACCGAAATGTGGTGATGCTGGTGGAATAAACTTCCAGTCAATATGATCTATGGAAAGTTCTTCCTGAAGACGAGTACGATAACCCGCGACGTGATTGAAACAAGTAGCGGGAACAAGTTCAATCAATTTACTAACGCGGTTGGCGACAAAAGTCTGCCAGCGATGAGGAGAAGAATGAATCCAAGCGAGCACTACTTTGGAGTCGGAAAATGCGTATATTTATTAATAGAGTAGTGGGGCAAAACTGTGTCTTGAACCTTGCGGAGCAACTGAGACAGCAGAAGGGCCGCGCACAACTCCAGTCTCGCAACTGAAACGGTTTTAACAGGCGAGACCTTAGACTTGGCACAAACTAACTGCACCGAGTAGTTAGAACCAATGCGGACTTGCAGATATACGACTCCGCCGTAAGCACGCTCGCTGGCGTCAGCGAAACCTATCAAGTTGATGGTACATCCATCTACCAACCCAAGATGACGCGGAATAGTAACTTGATTGAGCGCGGTAAGCTCAATACAAAACTGGCCCCAAGCGGCGACAATATGGTCAGGGGGTGTTTCATCCCACTCACACTTTGATAGCCAAAGCTCCTTGATCAAGAGCTTGGCGTACAAAATTGTGGGAGCCACAAAACCCATTATGTCCCATAGTCGAGCCACTGTGGACAGCATAGTGCGTTTGGTGCACTTATCATCTGGTGGTGAGACGTCAAACCGAAAACTATCACAGGATTTGTCCCAGCGTAAACCGAGAACCTTATGCGGTACAGACTTCTCAAACTCAATGTCTGGAGAAGCCTTATGAGAATCTGGTATGCGTGCGAGAACCTCCTTAGAGTTGCTTGTCCATTTGACAAGATCAAACTGGCCTCGCTTGAAAAGCTGAATAAGCTCTTCACAAAGCAAAATTGCTAGCGGAGCGGATATGACACTACAGGCAATGTCATCCATGTACAAAGCGGATGTGTAGTATAGTATAGTGTAGCGTAGCGTAGCTTAGCATAGCATAGCGTAGCATAGCATAGCATGGCGTAGCATAGCATAGCATAGCATAGCATAGCATAGCATAGCATAGCATAGCATAGCATAGCATAGCATAGCTAATTAGTGCTTTATCTTACACACAGTTTTAGCACCCACCTTGATCTCTTGAAGAGCAGAACAACAACAAGACGTAATACAATGAGAAGTATGTAACGTAGGTACGGTACCCATAATCACATACCCAAGTACCGTCTCAATAGCGGGCGGTAAAACATATCGCTCACTACGTACTATTTTAGTTAGTAGCAAGTGCGGAAATATTGAAGCTCCGATCAAAAGATCAATGCCTGCCGGATTCGCAAACTCCGCGTCGGCTAGCGGCAATGATTCGAGATGAGTGAGTGATGCTACGTCTACATTAGCGTTCGGTAATGCGTCCGTGATACGCTCCACGATAAGCGAAGAAATGTTAAAATTAATATTCCTATCAAAACGCGAATGTATTTTAATATCTACGGAACCCTTGCAATGCTTTTCTGATCCGCCTATCCCTTTGACGGTTGAGTTAGTATTTTTAATGTTATTCCATAATCCGAGGCGTTTGAAGCATTCCGATGTTATTAGATTGGTCTGAGATGCGCTATATAGCAGACAACGTACCATGTGCGGCGACCCATTAACATCATATACGATAACTTGCGCTGTCGTTAACAGTACCGTCTTAGACGCCGTACTCTGCATTTTGGCCCTGCGCGGATCATTATAGATGCGCGAGTGCCGTCCTCGCGTGCGCGTCGCCCGCGCAATGGATGTCATACACAACGATACTTCTTCGCCCTCAGACGCGGAAGGCGCAGCTACCGTGTTCTGCACTTGCGACGTACTCGTAAGTGTGTCAAGGTTAGCGGCTTGACTTGACAACCGGTTATTTTTATCATAATGTAACAGTGTATGATGTTTTTGTTTACACGAGCGACATCTCGTTCTACTTGAACAATTACTCGTTTTATGTTTTATGCTTAAGCAATTAATGCAAGCTTTGTTATCTTTTACGATTTTAAAACGAGCAATTGGATTTAAATCATTAAAGGTGGGACACTTATAGTAATGGTCGTGCACTGTATTACTGCACAGACACTTCTGTGAATTATTACTATTAGATTCCGAACATGTTACGTAAGATTGTGGATTAGGGACTGAGTTATTAATACTATTTCGCGATTTATTCAACCTTTGTTTGTTGTTGTTAGTGTTAGACGGGCCAGGTGAACCAGACTGCGTATTATGAAATATTCGACACTGATCTTTGATGAACGAAATAAAACTATCTAGTGTAGGTATTTTATTATTGCGTTCCGTCATCTCGAATGCGCGAATTGTATCAGTGTCAAACTTTTTTAAAGCGAGTTGAAGCAACATAAAGTCGGAAAGATCTTCTAATTTTAAATTCCTAAGAGAATTAACCGCGGTTACGAAGTTATCAATAAACAGCTGGAAATTCGAGACAGACGCGTTGCCGGACAGTTTGAGATTTAAAGCTTGGTCAAAGTACGTAGACGCTAGGACGCGCGTGTCTTGATATCTGTCAAGTAGTGACTGAAATATGACCTGATAATTCTCAGCACTGGGTGTGACACCTGCAAATACGGACTGGGCCTTCGGTGACAGTTTACCTATTAAATAGTACAACCTGTCAGCATCTGTCAGAGAACCATTATCGTGCACTGTAGACTTAAAACTTGCATAGAATAACGGCCAATTTCGTATATCTCCGTCAAACGACATAATCTCGATTGGCGGTAATCTCGGTTTGCGGGCAACGGGCTCTGCCGAACATTTACCCTCCAATTGCGATTGTATACGCTTAATAATACAATAAAGATCTTCGAATGAGGTATACGCCTGATAGTTCGGTTTTTCATCAGGATTTATAGAAAGTAATCTTGCGTTATAATCGTCTAACAACTTATGAAAATCTGTTCGAATACTATCTACTGTTATACAATAACTGAGAAATGCTTCGCTATTACTGTCAGACATCGATGCGGTTTTTGATCTTTCATAGATGTTTTGAATGCGCTCAAATAAAATATTGCGTTTTGCTTCTAAGATTGTCATCTCTTTGTCTTCCGACACGTGTGACTTCTTTTGTTGTGACATGCTTACGTAAGTATAAGCTAATGAGACCGAAACAAAATAAGAATGTCCAATGACCTATTATTTTACCTAAGTAGGCTAAGTAGGCAACACCTTAGAGCCGAGGAATTAAAGTTGATTGAAATATGAGATTTATAAGACAACTATGATAGTTGCAGAAATAATAATTTAATAAGTAGGTAGCTACATAAAAGTTTACCTACTAATGCGGGCGGAAATAAGCATGTGACGGTTATGTGAATATATTAGGAGTATAGCTAGGTGCTATAACTGCCTAGGTATAGCGGTATAACGTATAAAACGTAAATGAATCCGACTCGTATGGATCAAAAAAAAATGGCTCGGCTTACACCGAAACCGTAGGGTTCTAGGCGACTTGGGAAGGATTAATGGAATGGACTGTATTAGGGCGAGTTCTGGGTCGCCTAGAAAGGAATAAGGGAAGAGGAGATGGATACGGGAGGAGGTGATTGAGTGGGTATAGGATATTTCCAGGATGGAAGGCACTTACCTTATACAGCCTTCTTCGTTTCTTTTCCTCCTGGTGTTTTCGTGATGCAGCTGCTTGTTTTCACTTCACTCACGAGCGGGTTTTCCTTGGTGGAAGCGGTAAATCACATACAGCGGTGCGGCGCGGAGCGGTATCGAGACGGCGTTCTCAGCGGGAGGAATGTTCTCGACCGTCACTCGCGTCGACGAATCGCGTCGACGAATCAGGCGAAGGCAGTGCCCTTCCAGGGAGTGGGATAGAGCGGGACGGAGATATGGTATCGCTCGCACTAGACGTGGAACGATTGATCTTGATGCGATTAGTTATATATAGGAAGGTAGATGGCGCTACCACTCTATGTTAGTTAGTACTTTATGTATTTAGTTATTTTTTGTAAAATCCTTTATCTATGCCTTGTTTTAGCGGTTTTAATTGTATATAGCATAGGTGCGCTATGTTTCAGAAATGCTTTTTTGTTCGTCTGATCCTTTATGTGGGTGTTGCCAGCCTTGATATTATCTAAGAATCAAGGACATTTAAATGAACAATATAATGCTTATACACTATTTTGCTTTGTGCCTACTCTATGATTTTACTAAAAGTGCACTTTCAATGCGTAATTTTGGATATTGTGGCAAAGTACTAGTCATCTTACAGTGATCTTCTTTATAAATCCTCTCCCGAACAGGTACGCTTCCTAGTAAAAAAAATTTTTAGACAAATGTTTGATTCTTTTTAAGGTTATCAAATAAAACAACTTCAGAGTCTCTTTTCACGAATTTTATTCTGTCTTATTTTTTTAAATTTTGGTACTTGTCATAAAATTTCATAGTAACGGTTAGAGAACTGGTTATCTTATAAATTTCCAACATATTATGATAATTATGAAGTTATTAATCATATATTTTTACACAAATTATGAGAAAACTATCATGGAATTACATTAACACAAAATGTGCGACGTTTGAATAGTCAACACCCGTTACGACAAAGTGTTTCTTGAAACAAAAATAAAATACAATACGTTCGTAGCGTCGTAGTCTACCGTAGGACTTCCATAGCTGGCGATGGCGCTACGGACTCCGTAGCTTAGTCGTAACAGCTGGTATACAAAGGTCACTCAATTAAGATTCATATTATAATACAACAGTTATACAAAAAATACATCAATATAAAAATTGTTGAAATACGAATAAAAACACGACAATGTTAGAAACATATGACACATATTTTATGCAACTTTAATACATGTTTTGTGGCGTATGTATGTATTTACATAGTTCCTAGATTGCCATAAAAAAGCAATAAGAAAACTAAAAATATATTTTCAGAACTTAATTTTCCTAAAAGTATAAAATTTATATCATTCGAGCCACAAACCGGTACATAATTATGCTAGAAATGACTAATAAACACAATTTATCGTTGAAATGAAAACTTTTTTACGGTCCAATAAATTCATGTTCTTCATTTGAATAGTTAAAACACTTGTACTGTCTGTATCATTTAGAACACCTACACATTTTCACAAGCGATGGTTTGCTCGAGAGCAGCGGGTGGCAAAATATTTATTCAAACTATTTTCTACGATATTATTCGGCAAGCCTTTAAAAAGTTACGTTGCTTCTCCCCAACAATGATAGATTCAGTGACGTATTTTAGAAGACCATTTTTGTGACTTTAATTTTCAACTTTGACTTTGTCATGTCTCATTTTGGTAAAATGTTCAACAAAATTAGTTTTACTCCTAACCAAAACAACGTTATTTTATAATGTTTGTTAAATACAACCAGGTACTTTTCAATAAAATTGTAGTAAGGTTCCAAAAATTCAGTTGCACCTTATGAAGTCTGTCGTGATAACCACGACAGAGTTCATAAGGTGCAACAGAATTTTTTTAATCATAGGAATGAAAGTGTCGTTCAGTGTAAAGACAAGAAAGTCTTTACACTGAACGACACCTTCATTCCTATGATTAAAAAAATGTAGTCTACATTTGTCGTAAGTTTGTCGAATGTTTGTCTATTGCATACAATATAACATTTAAATTCAAAATGATAAATTAATTAATAAATCACTAAAAACTATACATAACCGACGCGCATGCATGATGACATCAATGAATGTCGAGGAAGCGAAAGAGGTATGTTTGAACCGAAGCATGTGGCGTTCCATAGTCTCTGCCTACCCCAATGGCAGACAGGCGTGACGATATAGATAGATAGAAAGAAATCACTAACATTTTTGATGATTTCGTTTTTATAAATCCAATAACTAATAGATGGAAATATCACATTGATTTCGAAGCGTATAGACTTAAAATTCATCCAAGTGCAGCTTAACGTTTCACAAAGGGAACAAAATAGAACTGATAGCGTTCTAACAAATATCAACATCCAACCGTAGCGCAAGCAACATTTTATTTATATAAGCGGCAACTGACTACATTTACAGCAGTACTGTTTACACAATTCACACACGTGCACAAACATATCTCTCACTCAGAGCGTTTTCAGACAAGCGTTTTATACGCGCATATATAGCGTTTTATATGCTCGTTTTTGGAAGCGCATGTAGGCGCGTATAGGCGCGTCCTTTGGTACACGCGCAACTCGTACGAGCAGTGACGCGCTTCTAAGCTCGTATAAGCGCGAGTCGCGAGACGATATCACTATCGTTTTGAACGAACGCGCCGAAATATGCTCGATTACGCGAGTCCGGTTTTTTGAAACGCGTAATGTAGCGCGCGTGTAAGCGCGTAAGCTGAAACGTCCGTATACGCGCAGAAATATTCGCTAATCTGAAACCGCCCTCAGAATGTGCCACGCCTTCGCTGCTTCGAGGCAAAATTGTCGCCATACAAGTGTTGTTACCTCCTACAACAATTGGATGTCCTTTTTAGGATGAGATGTTGGTTAAGACACGTGGAATTTTGCGACAACTTTTTGTGGGGAGATTGTGGGAATATTCACTTTAAACTAGATGTAGGTAACTTTTATATGGTATTTTGGTCAAAGAGGCAAAGTACTTGGCAAAAGATGTTGAATTCAAATTCAAATTCAAATTCAAAATCCTTTATTCATTTGGGTCACAATGTGACGCTTATGAACGTCAAAATAATAAATTTATAAAATAATTACTTAAAGACTCTACATTTATATTTACTGCCACGTTCGCAAAGCAATAGGTAGAACCATGAGAAAGAACGGGCAATAAAACTCACGGTCACTCTTTTTCATCGCCAGTTTTTGCATAATACACATAATTTACATTTTGTAAGGTGCTGCAACTGTTACACCTTCTATATTTTTACTGTACATAATAATACTCAAGCATAATACTTTTGATGTTCATTTGGTTAGCCTCCTCAGAATAGACATGGTGAAACAGGAGCATCCACTTACATTATATATACCTAATAATGCAAGCAATCCGCGAAAGTGATCAGAACCATGATGGAAATGATGCAGTTAAATATTAAAATCTAATACCAGCCCGCAGGACCGTCATCGACCAGTCATCGCAAGTAGCACCCGTTCACGAGTATGACGCATGTAATCTATTTTAAACTTTCGCGATTTGTATACATCATAGAAATTAATTTAGCGGGTCTTAATCGCGTTAACTTAAATTATTTAAGGTATAAATACCTATTTGTTACCGACGTTTCGCTCGTCTTGCACCGAGCGTGGTCGCGGAGAGACTGATGAGAGCTCAGCGACGTCTTGTGGAAGTGCGGGTTTCAGCACCTACCCTCACTTGGTCTTTATTTAAGTTCGCAATGCAGTGATAAATCTCAACAGTGTGTAGACGTCATTAGTGTAGTGTGTCGGAGTACCGACATTGCGAACTTAAATAAAGACCAAGTGAGGGTAGGTGCAGAAACCCGCACTTCCACAAGACGTCGCTGAGCTCTCATCAGTCTCTCCGCGACCACGCTCGGTGCAAGACGAGCGAAACGTCGGTAACAAATAGGTATTTATACCTTAAATAATTTAAGTTAACGCGATTAAGACCCGCTAAATTAATTTCTATGACGCATGTGCCTGCCATCATCCCTCTCGCCATATTAGAGGGACAGGGATGACCCGACACACGACGCCACCACTAGAAATGACATTTTAGTGAGCATGACGACAACGTTATACGAACCGGCAGTAAGAAAAAATCTATTGGTATACTGACCATGACCGCCAATTACCTCCATTTTCCAGATTATTACAATTTATTGTTAAAGTAATACCAGTGAAAAGCCTTCCAAAACTCGATATTTAAGTTTGGAGCTAGATAAAATGATATGGGAGAATCTTATAAACATCTGCGTTACTAAAACAACCGCGGTTTAATTTTTAGCTATTATTTTTATGTTTGATACGTGTGATAACCATAACTCAAGTATCTGTTAAATAAGAATATGCCACGCTATCTATAAAAACTGTAACCTGAGGCACATTATTATTAACACTTTATTATCAAAACAAACAAGAATGGACCTAGAAAGACTCCTTGTGGTACACCAAACTCACTATAAACTTAATATTAATTCTCTGAACGAAATAATAATAAATTAACTATGCATAGCCAGGCCGATGCAATATTCCCGCTCTCAATAAAGAACCTCACACACATACACACTGTTCACTACTCATCCAAACTTCAAAATAACACGTAGGCGCCTATAATTCCCGACCTCATAAACTTGCAGTGCGATTATATTAAAGCTTCCCTGATTCACAGTGCAAAAAATATAGCTGTTTTGGTGTATTTTATACTGATCCGTGTCCGATATTTCACAGTAGAGCTGTTTCAGTAAATCTAAAAGATGGTTTTTCTTCATTTTTTTCTGTATATCCAATGATATTGTTATAATTTTTAACCATTAACGTGTTACTGCAAAATAAGATTTATATTTCTCACTGATTTATATTTAGTTCTCTTTTTTGTATAATATTGTTTGGCTTTTAATGATACATATGTATTTAATGAAGGATCAATTAATATTTAACTGATACTCATCCGCATCAATGCAATTAACCATATGTTACATAATACGAAATAACTTAATCCTTACCTGGAATCGAGCACAGCGACTAATAAGCTTTATATAAAAATGTATGACAAACAAATACAGAAGTGTTTCAATACAAAATATTTCAATTTACAAAGCCCCGGTACAATTTTGTCCATCACTGCACACGGCGGAATGAAAACACCGAGGTCCCACCAGCTATGAAAACGATTTTTATTGATGACAGTGAAAATTGTTTTCCTTTTTCCCTTGATACAGCGTGTCATACTCATCCCAGAGTATGATTTTGTACTTATATCGTTCTCTCGATATTGGCAGCACGGATTCTTGGCGATGTACTTCATTGGGGTTCCTGAATAAAGAAAACAAATTATTACTTTATGTTGTGAGATATAAAGTTGACTTTTGTTTGTTTATATTGGAATCTAATTTTCACTGCCATCTGCGGTTCATCAACAACAATATAATTCGAACTGCCTTGATTCTTAGACTAGAGATTGAACTTTAAAAAAAACTTTGTTGTTAATCATAAACTCAGAGTATTTTGAGCAGTTGGACACTCTCTACTCAAATGCACACAAATGCTCTACACAATTGCGAATGACGAGAAATTGTAAGGAGATATTGCCTCATCGTAAAGACGACCAGTCTATCAAAAGCGACCCGACTGAGAAGCAGGTGGTATAAATTGAAAGCCAGCTTCCTCCCGACAAGTACATAAGAAATAGTTTTTGTCATTTACTGCTTGATTTTAGTTATACTTATACAGCAATAGTACGTCCCGTAATCTTAAAGTTTCAACTTGACTTATCAACTTGACATTCACTGAACAAAATCCGTTTTATCCAAAACTAAAGACTAATTGCTAACTTCGTTTGAAATTTTACAATGACAAGATTATCTAGCGTATTACCGTTGTTACTTGCCCGTAAAATAATATAATATTCAGAATACAGAAAGTTCTGCAAACCTGTTCTGTTTTGAAATTTAAACAGCCTCAGAGTTTTAATAGTTATTACAATAAATTTATTTCAACAAAAACTTTGTTGACGAATAGTTATGAAATGTAACAGTTATTTCAATTAAAATTGAAAACAAACAATTGTAACTGTTAACAAAGTTTCTTGGTTCAAACCGTACGGAAAATTACTAAAATAATTTTGTCTTCGTTGAATACATTTATTTACTATACGAAATAGGAATATTTCATGGAATCCTTGTACACGTGCGATTGTTTGTATTTCTAATGTTAGCATTTATGTCATAATATGTATGTTGTGGGATTCTGGGAATATAACATAGAATTCACCAAGAATATGTATAAACTCCGCCCTCTCATAGATATGTATTACATTTATGTGTACAATATACAATGTATGCATAATGTCTAATTGATATGTAGCGTCTATATTATGCTTACCTAAGTTGATATAAAAATCGTAACATAAAATAAAGTCAAAGAGAATTTATGATCTAAAATGTAACTTATTACAATAATAGTATGCGCAGAGCTTATACTATAACTGTTTTAAAGTACTCTATATTCCAGCGAACATTCAATTAAAATAGGTAAAGCTGTTCCAAAAGTAACACCAGACCATCAGAAGGGCAGGTATTTAAAATATTAAAAAAGGGTTCTATAGCTTGGTTTTTTTTCCATGACTAAACTTTTGATAAATAATTCTTATTACTATAGTTTTATTTTTTTAAGTAATATAATAGTTATTATTAAATAAACGAATAGCGTGTAAAATATACATGTACCCATAAAATTAATTTCGGAGACAACTTGACCTTTGCAAAGGACACAAACTAGTACATAGAATCCCAACAAATAACTTTGATTCAAATATATACTGAATGAAACATGGACACTGAACATGTCAAATATTCCACAACAGCTAAGAAGTTCAGGCAGCAAGGCAACAGTTAGTACGCTAGTTACGCATTCAAAGCTCTAAGTAAATAATGATACACTGTTTTGTTTTACTGTGTTGATTAATGTGCCTTCATCAGAAATAATGCCCGCACTTTAATGGTAAGACGGGCAAGAATTTGTTACGCACGCAATCATTATGGTTCTGATACATTGGAGCATTTACCTGTAATGAGCATTCTCGCGAATGTTACAAAACATAAAAACAAACGAGTGTGTTTTAGCGAGCATTCTTACGAAAGTTCTGGCGAACATTTTAGTGAATCTATATAAATAAAAATGAATCACCGAAATGTTTGTACGTGCATAACTTCCAAACTACTGCACTAAATTGGATAAATCTTTCTTTTATGAGTTCGTTGTTGTCAGGAGAAGGTTTGTATGTAAAATATATTAAAAATGGCGGTATGAAGTTCGCCGGGTCAGCTAGTTGTCAGTAAATTTGCTTTGACTTTTTTGCTGATTAGAGTGTTCGCTAGGAAGATCATGAAAATGTAAGTAGCAACGTTCGGCTCTCTTGGTTCTTTAGTTCGACAAAACGAGAAACGGCGAATGCTTGCTGTTCTGATACAAGTGGATGCTCAAGTGTATCAGCACCATTACCTACGTGGCGTAGTATACGTTATTGATTTTCTTTATGTTTGGTATTAATATGTTGTGTATTTGTTACGATTAATGTGAGTACATGTTGGGATTTTCTCGGTATTTTTGTTAAGCACGACAGGACCTTTATCAAGGACGTGTATTATGTAAAATACAATGAGAGACTGATGTTGTGCTCTTTTTGTAACAGTATTGTTATTTTCTTGTTTGACAGACTTACTGTCACATTTGTGAGGTACCTACAGTGCTGTGCTAAATATTACATACTTTTTTGTAAATTGCATAGAAAATGTGGCCTTTTGTTCAGTGAGTGGTCCCGAAATAACGAGACTCGGCAATACTACTGACCAAAATTCCAGTACTAACTATACTGTCCATCCTTGTAAACTATTGCCATCGAGCAGGCTGAGGATTTAAAACATAAATAAAATATTTATATACTATTTACCCACGTCTCGCGTAATTGGCCGTATGAATGATTCTGACAGGGCTACTTCTGACTTGGTGTAGTTCTTCGAAAAATGCCCAAAGCCGTCCACCAATGGAGCTCCAAATGAATATGGCAGTTCTCCGTGTACTGAACCCATCCGCTGAAATATAATTCAAAATTAAATACGGCATTTTACCCACGGTAAAAATATTACACATATCGACACTACTTTCCTGTATTAGATCCAAATTTTCTTTTCGGATTTATACCACGTACCTTGGTTTCGAGTATCCAACAATAACAAAGGAAGGATAAACAAAGCTACGTGATATATATCCCGAAAAACAGTTCGGAACTTATATAAGTGACCACGAGAGTTTTTATTCCTATACTACTTTCCTTGTTAAATTCAATAAAGTATAATATGTCTATTTTTTGTCTTTTACGAACACAATGTGCGAAAAAAAACCAGCGATAATGAGGTGTCGTCAAACTAAATTTCATGCCTATTCAGCTATGATTGAGGTGCATCTTAAATATTTGACACGACTCGTCTTCTAAAACTACGTAGAAAACTTAGTGAAGGTCCATTTTTCTTTTGATAGAGAGAAGAATCTAAGTCTTCTTATTATACATTGAAATGAAAACATAAGTATAACGTTCGCGCAAACCCAGAAAAATACTGTAACTATGGTTGTTCCTTATAAAAACGTGTGATACTAGTAAATAAGAGTGAGTGACAGCAAAGAGAAATTAATATTTAAAGAAAATAAATAAATAATATTATATCAAACTGAGAGAACCAAAATTGAAAGTTATAAAATAAGACTCTAGTAATGGCAAATAATTAGAATAAAGTTTAAGCACCTTACTCACCTGAGGATAATCCCCATCTTTGGTCTGGTAGTCGAACACGTAGAAAAATGTCTTGGGTCCGCAGTCAGGAGTGCCGAGGAAGTCTCCGGTCTGGACCAAAGGCGCCTCGTATTGAGCGTCCGAAAGCGCCAGTACCGGTGCATCTCGTGTGTTTATTGAATGCTAAGGAGCAAAAGAAATACCTTTATTCATGTTATAAATACAGCGTAAATCACTAAAATATGAATATTAACATTATGATGTGTTTGATCAAGACTGTTTGACGTGTCTTTGAAATCCGTTACTACTATCTGCAGTTTGGTTAATTTATCATACGCCTAGTTTTATGCCAGTTTCGTACCTAATAACGACAAATTCAAAATAAAATAGGCACGCTAAGAAAACTCCTAAATGTATGCTAATAAATAAATTTTAAAAATCAATTTTATATACTGACTTGCCGCAATAAATACCACATACTGTTGCAGTGGGTTGAGTCACAAAACTTTTTAAAGTTGTTACTTTGTTTCGTGCAATGTTTCTTCATAAGAATCATGAAAACTCGACACTGGTCTACAATATATAATTTCAATCTATGAAAGGCTAATATTTTGTCCAATACAGTTGGACTTGATAACCCAAAGGATTAAAGGCGAAAACCTCAGATGCAAATGGAATAAAGCTAATAAGATGATAAGGTAGAAACACATTATTCATAATATTGATATTTAAATAGCGACATTAGCCAAAATAATTAAATAGCTACTTTATATATATCATGATAACGGGCCAAGCGAAATTAACAATCAGAAGATTAAATTTGAAGTCATTTTATAAATTAATTTTCTGCGAAGTTGGCGGCAAAAGTAAAAGTTATACATACACATTTAAGATTTGTTTTAAAGTAATTTCATTAGTTTCGGTCAAAATATCTTTAAATATTTCGGCTTGAATTTATGAGAAGCTAGCGAGTAGTATGTAATTGGTCTAAGCCACGAAAAGGGTTTGCTTTTTTTTATCTCATTTCTCTTTCATTTGGAAATCTCAAATAAAATTTCTTTGTAATGGCTTAATAAGTCAAATAGCTGTGACCTTTTAAAATTCTGTTACCCATAACTTCTATAAATACGGGGCTATAAAATTAGACACGACTATTGTAGGCATCGCCTCCGTAATAAGAGTGCGTAAAATATGCGTACGTACTGTACGCACTCTGTACAGTATTTATAGATAGAAGACGTAGGTGTCGGTAATTTTGGAAAAACAACTTAATTATTGAAGTATACTAACTTCATCTTGGTGTTTTCTTTTTTTTAAAGACAATTTTTATATAATAAGAGTAAAGGATAAAATAAATCCTAGAGACTTTACAAACATTCAATCAACGACATAAAAACACCCAGACACAAAAGAAATATAGTATCTGGATCACACAAAATTTTGTCTGTGGAGGGATTCAAACCATCGAATAACTCAGCGAACAGTTATTACGTTGAAGCTGTCAAGCAGGGTTGACTACCTAACTCATCTATTAAGCCTGCAATATATGTTGGTCGAGCTTAGGCCAACGCGAGCGTAGGCAAATTAATACAAGGCAAGTGTTACTGCCTACACGTTCGCCAAGTATATCGAAAACCAACGCAAATGGCCAATACAGACGAATTTTGAAGAGACGTTGGGCTCCGTCAGTTTGTATTGTGAATTGAAACAAGATGGATGTCGACGACATAGAAGTTATTGCAGCTGCTACTATTTATTTAATGACCGCTTATAATTAGTATGTCAGTGTATACCGCACTAAAGTTGCGAAAAAGAAAAGACGAAAAAGAATGTGATGGATGTTGAGTATTCACAAAAATAGAACAAGGGCGTAATGGCGTGCTGACAAACATGTGGACACTATTGGCCGAGTGCGCGCGAGCGCCTTTCATTTGTGCAGAAAAAGCGACAGCGCTCCGAAGTGCGGCAAGTGGTCGCGCGCGACCGCGAGTTGTGACAAGCTACGCCAAATGAGTTCTATACACGTTGGCGCTTGACTTTACTCGGCTAACGAGGCGAGCGACATCGAGCGATGGCAAGACAATGCAAATATACTGTCTATACGTTGGTATTGGCGTTCACTCGGCAACGCTCGGCCAACATGTATTGCAGGCTTTACGGAAAAAATACAAAACTTCTAATAAACTCCGAAGACCAATAAAGAATTAATTTAAATTCGTTTGTCCATTCCAATTCTTTCATTCTGATTTATTTGTCTACCTTCAGCAAATAGATAATATATTTTATCGAATAATTAAAAAAAATGAGTTTATTCTTTTACATAGTACCTAATGGTTTTGAGAATATGTGAGTCTTACTGACATAATTATGTTCAAAATAGGATGTTTAATACATTCAAAGAAAGGTAGACAGATAGAATTGCTATACACCAAAGTCATTATGCAAAGACCAAAAACGAAAAGTTATGATAAACAATGTATAATTAGACCTCATAATGTTACCTAGTTAGCAAAACACAACGGACGAAATATTCTCAAAATTGTTTTGAGAAGGCCCAATGGCATTTAATAGATCAAGACGAATGCGTTTGACTATACTCAATTTTTAATAATACGAGTATTAAGTAAGTAAAGTAATGTAACAAAAAAGTACTCCCACGAAAAAATTCAAGCGAGAGGATGACCTTCCTGCTGCTTCTGTGTTATTTTAATAAAAAACTGCCCTAAAAGTAATCTCAAAATAAATCAAACTCTAATGATTGAGGCTCCAATATTATGTCCAAACCATTCAAGAAAAGGTTGACGTGGGAAAGCTCTATAAGTTTCACATGACAAAGCCTAGTGGCCTTAGAAAAATAAAATGGAAGAACATTTCCATGAGCTTATAATTGACGCTGAACTATTCGGCGTTTTATTTATCAAATTATATATTCGTGTCACAGGAATAATACATGTCATGGATTGTGTACGTGAAGTCGGCTATGATAATTAAGTGGTAATGATAATTTCGGCGATTATTAGTTTAGGCTTATTTGAGATCAGGTGGCAGTTGTCACAACGAGTTATGAATGACAAATCTGGATATAATAGAAACTAAAAGAAAGTAACCAAGTTGAATCGCAAAGCTAAGATGACAATGATTAATTATGGTTATGGACTATAAATAAATTTCTTTCGCGACGAAACCGGTTTTTACATTAACGTCCGCAAAATGTATTGAATATATCATACATTCAAACTCTAAAGAGAGAGATTGATAACTTAGAGTTTTAAAGTATTCTTAGATGACATAAATATCTAGGTATACCTATACGAAATTCACCACATACTCTCAAAATAATATTTTAATGTCATACAATGGCCAATTTGAATATTCAACTGACGTAGGCGGCATCTACACTGTTTGAATGTATAAACGAAATATTATATATCTTCGAAAATCCTCAGGAACTATTCTAAAGTTATCCTATAAAATATATCCGGGGCACCTAATATGAAGTTGGCTGAAATCGTCGACAATGGAAATTTGGCACTGCCAGGAATTTGAGCCAAGTGCCAAACGTTGGCTGCCAAGTCATCATGAACTTATGATTAAACGTTTTACGCAGAAACGATTGCACTCGGTCGTGTTATGAAAAGCGTAAACGATTGAACAATATAAAGTTGAATGACGTAGCTTTTAGGTTTCTGCAGCTAAAAATTACAAAAAGCGGAACCCTTATAGATTGGTTACGTCTGTCTGTCTGTCCGTATGTCACAACCATTTCTTTCTGACTGAAAACTATTTTATATTCTGATGACTGTTTTCTATGGTTTATATAGATCATAGTTTTGTTTCATTCGATAACTTTTATGTGTATCTAAATGTAACCTTGTTTAGGTTCTTGATAAGATATTATGTGTTATTGATACGAAGAATGGAAGGTAAATTTTGGCTGGCTGCGATAGCAGAGGCAGCGATAGCCTAGTAGAAAGACCGCCGGCTAATACTACGCAGAGAAACTCTGGTTTTAATCTCCCCGTCATTTTGAACTAATATGCGTATTAAATTGTTTATCATTGCATTCTAAACGGTGAAGGAAAGAAAAGTTCTCTATAATGTTGAAAGACGTGCGAAGTTTGACAGCCCGCACTTGGCCAACAGGGTAGACTTACCTTACGCTTCTTAAAATAAAAAGAGTCCTGTGTACAGCAGTGTGACGGATTATAAACAAGGCCCATGATGATGAATTTTACGGTGATAGATCGAGCATATAGTTTGATGTGCTTTTTCAACCCAACATACCTGTACAGTTCTCTCCCAATCCGTGTACTCGTTGACAATCGTGAAGAATATTTCGCTTAAATGATATGTATACGCGTTTCTCACGTAGGTTCTGCAACAAAATATATTTTTAGGTTTACTCAAATGTGTCTAGTAGGTGTTCAGCTGTGTGTAGGGTTTCTTGGGAGAATAATTGAAAGTCACTTTTACTTGAACTCACAGTTAGATATATTCTCACGGTTCACAATGTTAACCTATTATACAATAATTATAAGGGTTTACTATTGTTTGACAAAAAACGTATGACAAAAGATCAGTTTACAAGCAACGTTTGAAAAACTAATCATTTGACAAACTTTCATTTCACAAACATTTTACTTTAAAAACAATCATTTGACATAATACAGGTTTCGCAAATGTTTTATTTAGAAAATAATTAAAATGTTAAATAAATAATTATTTTAAAATTAATCATTTGACTAAATAATTCGTTTGCCAAATTGATGATTGTACAAAAAGTTACAAGATAAATTATTAGTTTTTAAAAATAACTAATTTCTAACCAATACTTACGCGAAATTTTGAAAATATTTAATTGCATGGTTGCAATTTTACTCTTGGACAGATTATTTATAGGCAAGTAATAATTTTGTATTAATACAAATTCCATAGAAACTTAAGTCTTTTAAGAAAAAATACACACTACCTGAATTAAGTGAAATAAGTAGAATTCGGTTCTGGCGTTGTGGTCGCAGTTCTAACCTAACCTAACCAGCCATTGTTTCAGTTGACCCTACACAAAGATTGTTGTATTATCGTAGATTTTGGTTAGTAAAATATTTACCAAGCAAGGCATTTTGTCAAATGTTATTTATGCTTTACGTTATTTTGCCAAATAACATGTTTAAAAAAATAATCAATTTGTAAATTAATGTTTTAGCATAATAACTTTTTATAGTAAATATATTGTGTAATGTAGCCGTGTGGTTGACGGCATAGAATACAAGTGTCACCACCCCTATCTTCCCGTGGGTGTCGTAAGAGGCGACTAAGGGAAAACACGATGCAAATACCATCTTTGCGTAGAGACGGAAAACTCGACATCAAACCCTATACGACTGCCTCGTTGGTCTCGCGGCATAAATGTGCGCGTGGGATCAGTGGGTCCCGGGTTCCATTCCTGGGTCGGGCAGTGTTATTGGGTTTTTCTCTCACGAAATTCTCAGTAGCAGCACGGAGTCTGGAAATGTGCCCGGTACGGCAATAGGCTCGCCCCTTATAACGTGGGACTAAAGTATATCTGGCGAAAAGTGGGTGTAGAAATACACCTCTGCTTACCTCTTCGGGGTTATAGGCGTGAGACTATGTATGTATGTATGTATATTGTGTAATGAGTAGTTTATTAAACAATAGTTTGTAAAATAATAAATTTATCAAGTATAATTTTGTCAAATGTTATTTGTCAAATAAAAATTTTTCATTTGTTTTTTGTCAAATGATCGGACACCAATTATAACGCGTGTTCCCTACTGCCCAGTTGGTAAGCGACCGTCTATCGGCGGCGCGGGGGTGACGCCGTACATTTTGCTAAATGTTGTGTCAGCACTTGGTGCCTACAACATTCCCCCCCTTTTTAAAGCAAAAATGAGACTTTAATAAAACAAAAAAATATATCAACAAACATACAAATATTATATGTATCTGTGTGCTTACAAAGAATGTGCTGACATCGTATCATAGGCAGTAGGTCGCGATGACAGCATTTATAAACTAACTTAGGCTACTGTACTGTTACACTGTTTCCATTTATGATTGCTATGAACGTGAAGCTTTATACTATATAATGCAAATAAGATATACCGATACTTTTGACGCTGAATGTATTTACTCGAAATATTGTTCCATAATTATCCACTGAAGTTCAAACACACATTTTATTACAAGGTTCAATATATAGAGGATGAGGCTACCGTTGGGGGCTGCGCAGTGACTTGATTGGTCACAGCCGCACGTCCTTGCTCGACCCTGGATACCAAGTCATTCACAATTCGTCCTCTTACGTGTCTACCGCACTTTTTCGTTATTATGTATAGACAAACACTGAAAACTATTACAACAACTATTAACGAAAGTATGCCGTACACTTCTAACTTTTTTTCTAGTTTGGCTCTAGCTGTATTGTCTGAGCCTGTCTGCGCGCTAACAACTTGGTCGTTTTTAGCCTGGTAACTGCCCATATTGACAAAAATAGCCATGTACTTCGTACAGATATATCTTAAATACTAACACATTTATACTAAATACTAATAATGAAGAATTCTTATGACCTAGATAATTTGCTATGTACACATTTCACATTCTAAAGCGAACTGGTAACTTAACATTTCTACCGCTGCGTGTGGTACGAGTTACTAGCTTATCGATTGCGTAAGTCTGTGTCAGTCTGTTTGTCGTTTGAAATATCGCTACTATTTGATATATCTCTATGATATACGTTGCTGTCTATGTTTTCTGGTTCTCTTAAGATGTACGCTGGTTTTAACCTATCTATTGATACGTCTATGTTTCTATTGGTCAACTCTACCTTATATACTTTATTTGATCTACTTATAACGCGATAAGGGCCATCATAAGTAGGGGTTAATGGTTTCTTAACAGTATCGTTTCTTATAAAAACATGCGAACACGACTTCAAATCTTGGTACACAAATAATTTTCCCAAATCGCTATCCGCTCGTGGCTTGGGCTTTATATTGTTAATCATTTCTCGTAATTTCTCTACGTATGTATATTGATCTAAGCTACGTGATCTACTTACGTCACTGTAAAAATCGCCTGGCAAGCGTAAAGGTTGCCCTAGAACTAACTCTGCCGCGCTAAAGCCTGTTTCACACCGACTAGCAGCGCGGAGTCCAAAAAATACTGTGGGCGACTCATCATCCCATGACGTTTTGTCTGACAATCTACACGTGAGGGCTACTTTAAGAGAACGATGCCACCTTTCTATTTTGCCATTGCTTTGAGGGTGGTATGGTGTGGTTCTTATCCTCTTTACCCCTAGTAACTTTAACAAACTATTGAACAATTCGCTTTCAAACTGTCTTCCTTGATCGCTAGTTAACCTGTTTGGGCATCCGAATCGGCAAACCCAATTTTCGTATATAGCCTTTGCCACCGTTTCTGCAGTTATTTCGGCGGTGGGCACTAGTTCCGGCCAGTTTGTGAACCTATCTATTATAGATATACAGTATTTGTTACCTCTCTGCGTAGTTTGCCACGGTCCGACGATATCTACGTGTATGTGCTCGAACCTCTCACTTGGTGCGAACGTCCTCAAACCCGGGATGACTAATATTATATACCAAAGTAAAAATATATTTTTCTGAAATTCCTTGGTATATACGGCCTTATGTTACCTGTCGATGTGTCACAGTATATACTATTTCTAATGTTAGGTAACTTAAACTTTTTTAATTTAACCTGTGAAAGACTGTTATCGGTAAGAAATTCGGTAATCTGATCGTCGCCTTCCTGCTGCGAGGCGAGTTCTTTGTAATCTATCGCAGTCGGACACACAATAGTCTCAACACGCGATAAGGCGTCCGCTACTGAGTTTTCGTTACCACTTACGTGTTGAATATTATTAGTGTACTCGCTTATGTATAGTAACTGCCGGATACGTCTAGGCGTTTCTTTCTCTGAATTAACCTTTGTTAACGCATGAATAAGGGGCTTGTGGTCGGTGAATACTATTAACTCTCGTCCTTCAATCATGTTTCTGAAATGCATAATAGATGAATATATAGCAAGCAGTTCGCGATCGTATGTGCTGTAATTCTGCTGAGTGGTTGACAGCCTTTTGGAAAAATAACCTAAGTAAAACTGCACCTATACATGTATTGGACGCGTCTGTCATCAAAGATAACGGAACATTAGGTTTCGGATGAGCGAGTGTAGCGGCGCTTTGTAGGCTAACCTTACTCTGCTCGAATGCTAACTCTGATTCTTTATGCCAATCGATTTTAGTCTTGTCCTTTTTCTTTGCGTTATGCCAAAATTTATTCAGATGAGCATGACATTCGGCTGCGTTCGGTAGATGTGCCCTATAAAAATTCACCATGCCTAAGAACCTTCTCAGACTTTCCACAGTTTCCGGTTTAGGATAGTCACAAATAGCTTTTAGTCTGTCTGACAGCGGGCTAATACCTTCTTGTGAAAATTTATACCCTAAAAATTCTATTTCATTTGCAGCAAATTGACATTTAGAGGTGTTTATTGTTATTCCGATTTCACTGAACCGTTTAAAAACTTGTCTTACGTGTTCTCTGTTTATGACGTCATTTTCTTACGCGATTATGATGTCATCAATGTAACAGAACAATGAGCTATGTAAATACCGTTTCTTCTGCGTATTAGGGTCTAATATTGAAATGTTTTCTATTCCTTTCAACACTGTGTTATCCATGATTCTCTGGAAGGTCTGAGCGGCATTCCGTAATCCGAATGTCATGCGAGTAAATTCAAAAAGACCGAAAGGTGTAATAATGGCTGTTTTATCTACGTCACTTGGCGCTATTTCGATACAATGATATGCACGTTGGAAATCTAATTTTGTAAACACTGTCTTTCCTTCTAAACCGAAAGTGAAATCATGCAATCTGGGCACTGGATATCGGTCGGGTTTTGTTATGGCATTCAAACGGCGATAGTCACCGCACGGTCGAATCTGTCCATCTTTTTTGGGTACTACATGCAAGGGGCTGGCCCATTGACTACTGGACGGCCTACATATACCCATTTCTTGCATCAAACGAAATTCATTTCTTACCTTTGTGTACTTGTCTGGCGGCAGGGGTCTCGCTCGCGCGTGCACGGGTGGGCCCGTCGTCTCTATGTGGTGGTGCACTGCATGTTTCGGGCTGTCCTTAAAAGATGTGGGTCTGGTAATTTCTGAAAACTGTTCCAATAGGTCACGGTATGGATTATCTATATGAATAGTCGTGACTGATGGCCCCTTATAACTCCTGATGGTCCCTATCACGCATAACGAAGTCACTTGATCTATTAATTTCTTATTATATAAATCTACTATCAACCTATGTGTCTTTAAAAAATCAGCACCTATAATCGGTTTACTGACGTCACATATTATAAAAGACCACTTGAAACTGCGTCTTAATCCTAATGTAAGATCTAACGTAACAACACCGCATGTTTTTATCTCGGTACCGTTCGCTGCGAACAATGTATGCGTACACTTATTACTATAATACTTAGGGCTAAACATAGATACGGGGACTACTGAGACGTTTGCGCCCGTGTCTTTTAAAAAAGTCATACCGTTCTTGTAGTCTGTCACGCATAGGCGATGGCTTTCACTTAACTCGATACACTCTCCCATCGCACCTGAATGTACTGGATTCAGTTTTCCTTAGCGGTGTTCCAGTTGCACGGTGACTCGCACTTCCTCGCTGCTTCTCGGTACTGGAAGTGATATTTGCACAACCAGTCTGGACTCTGAGGTGTACGTCTTGGACCCTGCGACCTTGAACGGGACCTGCTCCTATTGCCTTGCCAACGAAAGCTTTGCCGCCGCTGCTGCTGTGCTCTATCCCTGACGTCGTTCACCTCGCCTCGTAGAGTCTTGAGTTCTAGGGATTATTTATGGATCTCTGCGAGTAGCTCCGTGTTCACCTCCGTGGATGTTGCAGTGGCTGGTCTGTGTATCTCCGCCAACTCTCCACTACGTAGGTTGTCCATAATCTTGTCTGCCATGCTAGTAAGTTCGTCCAACTTTGCCTCTCCGTTGCAACTGGCGAGAATGGCATGCACCCAACCTGGGAATCGTGACATCCACAGGTTCTTCAGTGTATCGCCTGCCGTACCTGTATTCTTTGCTAATTCTCTCATCCTGGCAAGCAACTGCGATGGGCGTTGTTGTCCCAAGTCCATCTCCTTCACGAGTTTGTGGAATTGCGCTTCTAGAAGAGAAGAGAGTGCCTCTTGGAAAACTTTGAGCAACCTGGCTTTCAAGGTTGTATATCGCTGCTGCGCTGGCGGGTCGTCGATGAGGTCTGCTACTTGGCTTAGCTCTTCTTTGCCCAGTTTCGCCAAAACCAGGTCGTACTTCACCGTCTCGCTTTGATGCTGCGGCCCTAGTATAGCCTGAAACCGGGCGAACCACATGCGCGGCATGTCGGTCCAAAATCCTGGAATCCTCGTCGTCAAACTGATAGCTGCCAGATCGCTGCTGACTTGCTGCGGAGGAACCGACTGTAACGTAGGCGGGTTAGCCATTGCGTTGCCCGTTGTAAAATATCGATTTCGTAAAACGTGGCACTCGCGTGGCGATCGGGAAAAGTCTATGTGACGCAATGTGAGACGCGTGGGCAGTAGGAACTCGGGTTCAACAATTCTCCACAGTTAGGTCGTCAGCCCTTTCAGTCGTAGTGAAAAGGGCGAGTCGTCTCCCATCAGGCCAGGATGTCTCCGTGTCCATGCTGCTTGGCTGCTCGCTGTTGCCACGCTGCACATGCGCTTATTTGATTCCGCTGACCATGTGCACTTGCGTCGATGCCGCGTTGCCCAAGCTGAGCAGAAGGTTGCGTGTTCGATGTCAGGGGTCACCAATTTAGTTTTACTCAAATGTGTCTAGTAGGTGTTCAGCTGTGTGTAGGGTTTCTTGGGAGAATAATTGAAAGTCACTTTTACTTGAACTCACAGTTAGATATATTCTCACGGTACACAATGTTAACCTATTATACAATAATTATAACGCGTATTCCCTACTGCCCAGTTGGCAAGCGACCGTCTATCGGCGGCGCGGGGGTGACGCCGTACATTTTGCTAAATGTTGTGTCAGCACTTGGTGCCTACATATTAAATTACTCATCGCACTGATATATTCACTAATACGTATTAAATACTGCCTCTGTGATCCAGTGGATAGCGTGTGCGACTGCTGATCGGAGGTCCCGGGTTCGATTCCCGGGTCGTGCAAAAGTGTTACTGGGTTTTTCTGAATTCTCAGTAGCGGCACGGAGTCTGGTGATGTGCCCGTCTGGCAATAGGCTCGCCTCCTATTACGTGGGACCTAAAAATTAATGGCTAAATGTGGGTGTAATATTACACCTCTTCCTATTTCTTCGGGGATACAGGCGTAAATATACATTTGGCATTATCTACATATCTTTATTTTTTTCATACAGACTTAAACGAAAGGAAAAATCCTGATTACTCTTTTTATAATAATTATGTATATTATACTCGCCGAAGAAAACGCAACTGCACAAATACTGACGCATTACCAGACAAGATAAGTTATTTTTTTAGATAGACAGAAACAGACATACCTACTTTGACCGTGAACAAAATCTTTACTTTTTACTTGGTTGAGCTTTATAACGCAAAAAATATCTTATAATACCTACAACATTATTTTTTAGCGTTGGTTCTAAATTTGCTTTTGTAATTTTGTATTAGCTTTGTATAATATTTTAGCTTTAGCTACTCAAAGGGTGCTTTAAGAATTTCATTTTATTTGTGAATTCTGATCTTTTAAACGTATTATGCATACCTCAATATTTGTAACGTTATAGTTTTGTAAGATGATAATATTATTACTTAGATTTTAGTTGTAATTTATTTTTATGTATTTATTTTGAGTTTTTTAATTTTATATTATTATCATTTATTTTATTCTTTATTTATTTTTATAGACTCACGCCTGTATCCCCGAAGGGGTAGGCAGAGGTGTTTGCCAGGATTTTTTTAGGTCCCACGTAATAGGGGGCGAGCCTATTGCCGTACCGGGCACATTACCAGACTCCGAGCTGCTACTGAGAATTTCCTAACGGAAAAACCCAATAACACTTTGCCCGACCTGGGAATCGAACCCGAGACCTCCCAATCCCACGCGCACATTTATGCCGCGAGGCCAACGTCAATCATTTATTTATAAGTTTATATTAAAAACATATGGGTTTTTATATATAATTCCGTTGGCACTAGAAAAGTTTAAACCGCACAAACAGATACATATATGTTATTTTTGCGCTGCTTTCACTATTCGGCTATAAGCGCTGTTTATAACGTTTTATCTGTAATAAGCAGTTTATTGCATTGTCTACGAACCGCTCCTTGTGATTTGTATTAAAACTAAAATCTTTCCAATATATTAGATATTCTAAATCCAATATTACGCCTTTGTACTCAAATCAAAAAATGTTTAGACATTTTATGGCCGACAACACAGCTTATTCTTTGTCATACTTCAAACAAATCAAGCTCGAAGCATCCAATCTTGTTCAAAAACAAAGGCGGCCTACATTGGCATAGCACAAAATAATGTAATACTTCATAAAACAACACGCGCCTACATCAAAGCCTTTTCGTATACCTCTTTTTAGGCCCACGCTGTGTAAGTCTGTGAATTGGTGTGTAAAAAACTGTAAAAAGAACGCGCTTGTACTCTATGACGTGTATTAAAACAGAAAATGTTGTAGGCAAACTCTTTAAAATTCTTTATGCTACTTTATTAAAAACATACGTATTGTGAATGGACTTTGTGATATACATAAACTGAGTAATATAGATGTGAATACGGAAACAACTCCCTCTGTAAGTATTGATATCAATGGACACGTAAACTAATCAATTTACCTATTTAACGGTGATCACACGAACCCATTAAATTGCAATCCAAAATGACTATCTAGGTATTTTACGATCTTTGTCTTGAATGATATTCGAAGTTTAAAATTACAAGGTCTCCTCATCGTGTAGGAGCAAAAAATATAATTAAACAGAATAACGAAAATAATGTTATCTTCCTTTTAACTTTGTTTTTTTGTTTACAGAAAGAGTACCAGGTTGATTTTCTTTTAAAACAGATTTCATACATTAATTATCTACGATTCAACAAACCCGTTTCCTTTCAAAACAAATTTCAAAGCATATGTCAAAGACACTCGAGTTTACCATGGAGTAACAAAAATATACCATTCAATTCCACAAAAAACAGTTTTCGCTCACCATCTGCATCAAATACGTCTGATTACAACCTATTTTTGGAGAGACGTCCTATGTCCCAAGTTCAAACAACAATTTGCTGAATAAACATCGACCTCACCTTATTATTCTATCCCTTCTTTCGCCTTCGAATCCATTTTGTATATCCTGAGCCGAAAATTTCCAAAGGGCTTCACTAGTCACAACTTCAAACAGAAGATCGTACTTGTTTTGTCCTCCTCTTATCCCAAATATCCTGTCGCCGCTTCTTTCATCGCCTTTAAGGTTATTTACGCCTGATACGCTAGAGAATCCTTGAAGATCATTGGGTATAAAAAATGTTAGAAGTTCTTTGGCATAATCAGTTTTGACAACAACTCCATCAACTGAAGGGCCGAAAGCTGTCAAATAGCTTTGTGTGCTTATTTCTGCAGACATCAGTTCGTCTAAAGGGACTTCTCTAAGACAGTCTACTATGAGCTCATAGTCTTTCACAATGTCTTCTGGCAGCGTGCAGTTAGCCTGTTTTGCTAATTGGACGGAAAAGCTGATGGGGTCTTCGACTAATGCCCAAGAGCTTAGAGCTGATCCCGACAGCAGAATTAAACGGTGGAAAAGCCCTGAAACCAAAAAATGCATATAAAACCCATAAGTCAAGAACGGTGTAACCTACTTAGACTCAATAGCATTGAATTGTAAAAAATACAGGAAATATTATTTTTTTATGTAAATTCTAGCAAAACACTGAAATAGAGAAACCTTAGTTAAGAACCTAGCCTATCTATTTCACCTAAAAAATGCCACAGTCAATATCCATTTCAAAAGCATTGCGTGTTCACAGATCTAACACATCAATTTGAACTGGCAATTTGTTTGCCATTGAAAATTGTAGTTTAGCTATCGAAATATATTTGAATCCCCAGATGTACACTAATTGTGAATGTGGTGAAATATATTTCTGTTTCAATTTGCCCAAATTTGTACGGCACAAAGTGGCTGGTGATTACTTGAAACAGAAGCAGTATAATAATATTGTAGAATTGTGCGATTTCAATTGCACTTAATAATACCTCGATATCTATATTGGTCGGACATTTATTCTGGCACTATAATTTGTACTTGAAACTGATATTGAAGCAGGCTATGGGGAAAACATGAAACGACTAACGCCATCTATCTTACGTTAGAAGGACAAGATGGGACTGAGGACAGAATTGTGACATGATAATTAAGCAATACAATTAGCTATCTTTATTACAAGTTAGGAATAGCAATCCTCGTGACTATGGTTTTCCAGGTCCGAAGGATTGCATTTGAAACCCAATTTTTGGTAGATCTTTCTTAGTTGGAATAACCTGATCCTTCTGTAATTTTGATATTTTATTGACGGCATGATAATAAATCTTTAAAGCTTTTTTATCTTTACATCAATTTACGTACGTACCTATAACGCAAAATGTACTATCTAATATAATTTATACACGCATTAAGGTGCTTTTAAACCAGCGAAGTTTAGCGTAGACAGAATAAGTGTGAATTAAAATTAGGCTAACCCTTTTACATCGAAAGACGGCCCATAACCTTTTGCTGGCTAGCGTGAGACTTTTGCAGAAATTTATTTATTATTTATAGTCTCACGCCTGTATCCCCGAAGGGGTAGGCAGAGGTGTAAATATTACACCCACATTTCGCCATGATTTTTAGGTCGCACGTTATAGGGGGCGGGCCTATTGCCGTTACCGGGCACATCACCAGACTCCAGAAATACAGTTCAATATTGTACAAAAATACCTCACGCATCTAGGACGCTAGGCGAGAGAGGCCTAAAAGGCTACTGTGATATTTGTGTGTCATAATTCTACAAAGAAATAAATATTCTATTATTCGTATTCAAGCATATTCAGCCGCATCTAGATCTTTTATACCAAAAGATGTGCACGTAATCTTTATAAAAAAATGTACTACATATCTTAATTCGTTCAACCTATCCTTATCATGCCTAGCCGGTATAAAGCACCTTTATACTCTTTGGTCCATAATTCATCCGTCATCAGTGTCCTCACGTGTTAGGCCTGTCTCACTGACAGGTGCCTCTAGACATTTCTGTTACAAGGCCCTAACCCGCCCTTTTACTGTACTCGGGGAAATTAAATGTTAGATACAATGTCGGCATTTCAGCCTTCAACATCTACAAGGCTTACTGTACTGCAATGATTACTTACCAGGCATAACGGTAGGCGATATAATCAGGAAGTTTATACATGCTGCGCCGGAACCGTGTCCTAGCATCGTGACGTTTCCAGCGTCACCGCCGAACAGAGCTATGTTCTGTTGTACCCAATGCAGTGCCGCTATATGGTCCGTCAAGCCGTAATTAGCTACAAGCATCGATATATATGTACTAAAGTACTAGATGTAGCATTCAGAACATTTACTTTGTTCAAATGCTTTGCATGAACATACCGGCAAAACAATCTAGTGTCACTTTGACTTTCCTGCAGTATGGGTCCGCTTCGTTTATTGACTGTGTGACGACGATATATCGATTAATTTGAATCAGAACTAGTATCCGTAGTAGCGTTAGTCAATATTTTTAATGATTTATGTAAATAAAAGAGTTAAATGTATCATAATACCACATTAAAATGTATTTTTTTATTTTTATGTGACGTCATTTACGATCATAGACTAACTACTATGCAGAAATACATTCCAAGTGATTGTAGGTAAAATATATGACTAAGACCAGACTTTATGAAGGTATTGGTTTTAAAAGTTTTTTAGTTTGATTAATGCTATAAAACCAATTTGACGTTGTATAACACTAATTCTGTGTTCTTTTTATTTTTTGGTATATTGATCGTAATAACCGTATTAACGAATATTTCAACACTTCATCATAGTAGGTACACATTTTCAGTTAAAGGAAAACACGCAAAAATAATATTTAACCATGAGGCCAAAACAGATCCTGATTTCCATTATCCGACCAATAGACAAAAAACCACAAAATTACGTGTGTTTGGTGGCAATTGAATAGTTATTGAAATATATTTTTGAGCATTTCTTGCTAGAGTAAATTTATCTGCAATTTAAAATATTTTTTTTAGGCAGGACTTCAACCCACGATCACGTTGATACCGTACCGACTAAGCTACTCAGGCCACTTCGTCATAGATTTTTCTTTAATAGTTGGTTTCCTTATGGTAGCACATAGTGCCATCTGCCACATGTGTAGGTTTAGAACTCTGTGGTCAGCAAGGCCATCTTTACAGAATGACAAACAATCCTGCCTTATATATTAGGACTAGAGGACGCCAGCAGCTATGCCTGCAATATTTTAGAATTTACCCGTTTTGGCGGATTCCGTGGGAATTTCGGGAAATCCCTTCTTAGTGCACCCCTACGGTCCCCAAGGAACATACATGCCAAATTTCAGCTTCCTGCGCCCAATAGTTTTGGCTGTAGTGTGTCTGTCAGTCAGTCAGTAACGCAAGGATTTTATATATTATTTTATATTTTATATATTAAGATATGTTTAAGCAATTCTTATAGTAAGATAAATATAAAGTTTTAAAATTAGAATTATTCGTGAGGCAACTAAGGCAAGTCTTGAACTTACGCCTACGAATACATTGTTCTATTTTGTAATAGAAACATCTGAATATGTTTATAGATTCTATTTTTTTACTTAAATAAACCCCCAGCAATAAATTCCTTTTATTTTCATAAATAAACTGTTCTTATTATGTTGATGAAATATCGTAGGCAGAAAACATCTCTTCTGTGATGTAAATAGTCTTTGCTAATGGCAATAAGCAGCCAGTAGTGTTAGAGAACTATTGGATACTCATTGGTAAGATGCCAGGACTTGTTGTTGTTGATTGGCTATAATAATAACTAGACAGTGTAAGTCATTGGCACTGCTTGCGCCTGCGTGTTGCGCTAGTACGATTAGACGTCATACATTAGACAATTTGAACAAAATATTTATAGGCAATGCTCCGTCTATCGTTAGAGTATATGTCAATGGCTACAAGGGCTTTTAGATGCGGTATTGGATTCGCATTGAGGAAACCTGTTGAGAGAGTATAAATTAGTTTTATTGAATTTTAGATCTTTAATCATGAATTTGGTTCCAATAAACACTTTTCTTGGAAAGAAGGATAAATAACTTTACCAAAAGCATTATTAGATTTTACTCATATTAGAAACTATAACCATATTTGTAGAACAATGTTTTCAGAAGATTACAAAATTCTTCGAAACTTGTCCGATCCAGACATTTTAGGCAATAGAGAACTCTAGACAAAGACCGGCCATACAAAGTAAGAATATTAACAGGGCAGCCATGTTTGCCCTCTTTAATAATATTTTCAAAATAGTTAGTCTACTTTGCTAGGTAAGTACTTTTTGAACTGAATAAAGTTTTATCATTTCTTCGAAGCACGATGTGCCTCTTAAGTCCAATGAGAATATCACTTTGTTTGTACTATTTTATTAGTAACAGTAAGTACATTGTTCAAGATTTTTTTTTACTGGCCGTATATATTTGTATAGCCCTGAAAAAAGTTTATTATTTTGACAGTTAATTGACTCTGTTATTTTTTGAAATAACAAATTATTTTTGTTTGTAACCAAATTTCTTAACTAATATAACTATCTATTACAAAACATTGTTATAATTACAATTTGTATAGCACTGAATAAAATGTAACTACTTGAAAAGTTTTTAATAATTACATTGGCAAATACTTTTTCTTTGAAAATGATTTTATATAAAAACACAGAAAGCTTTTATATAAAAAAAATACGGAAGTAACATCTTAGCTTAAAAAGATACCTCAAATTTGCTGACCAAAAATAATTATTCGATCTGATGGTATAAAGTTCATATTTCAGCCAACGACACTTTATGGTAGATAATTTACACATACATACATACATACATACATAGACTCACGCCTGTTTCCCGGAGGGGTAGGCAGAGACTACGGAGCGCCATTTGCAACGATCTTGACATATCTCTCTTGCTTCATTCACTCCCATCAGATTCCTCATGCATGCTCTCCTTTTCAGGGTGCTTCTAACCTGTCCTGTTTTTAGGATGTCTCCAATCTGGTCAGAGAACGTCCGCCTGGGTCTTCTCCTTCGTCCTGTCCCTTCCACACTTGCCTATATATCTGCTTGGTCAGTCTTTCGTCATCCATCCTCTCCACGTGTCCAAACCATCTTAGCATACCTTTCTCGATGCTTGTCACTACATCTTCTTTTACCCCACAGCACTCTCTTATCACACAATTCTTTACTCTGTCAGTCAAAAAAACACCACACATACTTCGCAGTGCTCTCATTTCTACAGCATTTATTCTACTTTCATGACTCTTCTGCCATACCCAACTATCACTACCTTACGTAAGAGTAGGTACTAACACCCCTCTATGGACAGCCAAACGTGCCTTTTTGGACACGTTTTGGCTATTCATAAACGCCTTCAGAGCTCCATTCACTCTATTACCTGCATTAACTCTTCTTTCAATATCTTCTACATTCTTACCATCTTTTGTAAACAGCGTACCTAAATATACAAACTCATTCACCATTTACACAAGTAATGTTTAATTAGGAAAAGTGATACGTGACGAAAGCTAGAGTTCGAAGCTAGTTATACCTATATATATCTACAAATATTGGGTTGTGTAAAAACAAGACTAGTTAATGGCTTTTGGGTAATACATTTAGTAGTCGTTGAAATAGAATCAGTAAATGAGCCTAAGTAGCTTTTGCGTAAGAGGATATCGGACAATTTGGGATCGTTGCGGGATAAAAGTTTTATTGGAAATGTGATAACGTAATTTGCTCCGAACAAAGATTAGAAGGAAAAGTAAGAATTATGTATGTGTTCTTCAAGACCTATGTTTCTGTTATCAATATAGATAGAGATAAAGAGACACGGTTTATAATATTATATGACGCAGATTCAATTTGAGGAAATGGTTATTCCTTAGTAAGTTAAAAATGTATATAAAATATGAAAGCATGTCTAATATGATAAAACTTCGATTTTTTAAACAACATGCCATTAACCAGGTTCAAAGTTAAAAGTCTGTCAATTTTATGTATTAATTTTAATATTAGTGATTTGGAGAGGCAGCGATAGCCTAGTGGAGATACCAACGGACTGCCATGCAGAGGGTATCGGGTTCGAATCCACGGCGCGCACCAATGACTTTTCGAAGTCATCATCATCCTCTTAGCGTTATCCCAGTTTTCAATCTGGGGTCCGCTTTCTAGTCTAACCGGATTTGACTGAATATTAGCTTTTCCACGGAGCGACTGCCTGTCTGACCTCCGCAACCCGAAGGGATAGCGATATTCCATGGTTTAGACTAGTGTCAGTTAATTTAGAAGGTACTGACGCCCTGTAACGACTGTCAAAGATCTTCATGACAACCTGGACCGACGGCTTACCGTGCTCTCCGAGGCACGGGACAAGCGATAATTAACAATTCAATACGCACATAACTCCGAAAAGTCATTGGTGTGCGCCGTGGATTCGAACCTGATACCCTCTGCATGGCAGTCTGTTGGTATATCCACTCGGCTATCGCTGCCTTTTCGAAGTCATGTGCGTATTAAATTGTTAATTATCGCTTGTCCCATGCCTCGGTGAGTACTTTAAACCGTCGGTCCCAGCTGTCACGAAGGTCATTGACAGTCGTTACGGGGAGTCAGTACCCTCAAATAAACTGGTACTGGTCGAAACCATGGAATATCGCTATCCCTTTAGGTTGCGGAGGTCAGACGGCAGTTGCTCTGTGGAAAAGTTGATATTCTGTCATATCTGGTTAGACCAGTTAGTGGACCCCGGGCTCCAAGGCGTGTAGGTCTTGGATGTAACCGTGATAACGCTAGAATGATGGTGATTAGTGATTTTAATAGATTGAAATATTTGTACAACATTGATAAGTATGATTCTAACAGATTTTTAATCCCAACTATTTGAATCAGATTATACTTTGAGGCAACGTACATTTTAAGAGAGAAATTGACGTGGAAACAAGATTTCTTAGCAAGTATTTCAAAATTGATGAGGACATCTGCAGGCGAATCAAAGTCACTGACATAGCTCTCCGAATAGTTGGGCTGAAGGGGCAGTGGGCAGGGCACGTAGCCAGAAGAACCGATGGCCGTTGGAGCAGGATGGTTCTGGAGTGGCGGCCACGCACCGGATGTCGTAGGTAGCAGATGTGGACTGACGAACTTGTCATGATCACGGGCAGCGGATGGATGTGGGTGGCTCAGGATCGGTCCATGTCGGTCGTGTCCAGCCTTGGGGGAGGCCTATGTCCAGCAGTGGACGTCTTTCAGCTGATATGATGGTGATTTCAAAATTTTACTTCATATTAACTTACAAGAAAAATCTAGCTGTAGTAAAAGTAATTGACACTGCAAATAAAGACAAAGTTCTCACCCAGGATACCAAGCCTGTAGTTTATGGTGATGACAACCATTCCACCATAGCTAGCCAGAACAGATCCGGCGTAAACGTTGCCAGTGTTCCATTCAAAAGACTCGCCGTGGATAAAGATCACGACTGGGTACTTTGCTTGGAGAGTCGGCCCAACTGTAACAATAGAAATTTGAACTTTATTAAATTGAAGAGGTCAGTGAAAATTATGTTTTGTATTACAAGTCCATGTTGTGGAGTCCATGGGGGTTTTCATATAGGACTTGTGTGACATTAAATTAATTTTCTATGATCAACGTAGATGTTATTACAAAGTATGCTGTGTATTACAAAGTTTACTAAAACATTATGTACTGCTATTTTTATTATTATAAACTTCTCGACTACACGGTAAGCGTATTGGTTTAAGCTGCCGCGTCGCCACCTGACACCGCGTCATGGGTTCTATGTCCACACGAGATAACACTTTGTGCGATCCAAGTATGTTTAAATGGTGCTTTGTGACACAGGATTTACATATAATGCAGCTGTGGTATTTTTTTAAACTCATCTCTGTAACTTAAGAAATCACTAGTGCGCGCCACGAGTTCATGACAACTTTCAACGTCCGTATCGCTGGTTTCCAAAATCATCTTGGTAATGGTGCATACTTTATTCTTATTATAATTTCGTACTGTATATAGTTTAAGACAAAAGGTTTTTTCATGTATACGTCATGACTTTTACTCTACTGTGTCTATTTCTATGTTCAGTTCAGCGTCATCAGAAAGTTGTATTGGGAAAATGCTAATTCTACTGTTCATCATCAGTCCTTTATACCGTCCCACTGCTGGGCACGGGCCTCTTCTCACTATGAGAAGGGTAAGGCCGCATAGTCCACCAAGCTGGCCAAGTGCGGGGTGGCAGACTTCACATGTCTTTCAAGAACATTATGGAGAACTCTCAGACATACAGGTTTCCTCACGATGTTTTCCTTCACCGATTAGCAAGCGATAATTAACAATTTAATACGCACTTAACTCCGAAAAGTCATTGGTGCGTGCCGAGGATTCGAACCCTCGAGACCCTCTGCGTAGCAGTCTGTCGGTCTCTCCACTCAGCTATCGCTGCTTATTTCTACTGTTATATAAGTGGATTCCACCACATTTTTAGCCTTCACATCAAATGAATCGATCACCGTACTGCGAACACTAGAAATTCAAAACCTTTCTCAAAAGGCGAGCGCTCGCTTTGCCGCTACTATTGTTTATGTTATCAACTTTTCGCATGACAGCCACGTTGTAAACTGTAGATAAAGTCAGAACATTGGATATGTGCCAACGGAAAAAAAAAATTATCATTGAATACCAATGAATACCATAATATTGTTTGCCAAATAAATGGCTATGAATTTTGGGGTACTGTTGGCTAATGGTTTGGCATTATTCTGCTTACTAAACTGAATACGCGTAAATAATCTTATCAATTTTGTTAAAATTATTGTAATTTAAAAAAAATATGTGTATAATATGTGCATTAATAAAACCAGCGGCCCTTCGCGCAGATGGAAATTATATAGCCTATACTAGCCAGATATAATGTAGCATTCTAATGATGAAAAAAGTTTTGAATTTGTTCCAGTAGTTTTATTCTTTACAAACATACCAAATATGACTTTAAAAAAAAGTTTAATTTTTAATGACTGACGACTTCAAGCCGCTTCACCTAACCCAAATTGGCATCGTATTTTCTTGTAAGCTAGACTTTAACTGTAGCTAAACATAAACTTAAATTAAAATACCGCAAAGGGTGTCATCAATCAACTTTACCATTTCGACTGAGGACTGCTTCATACAAAACAACACGTGGCTGGATAAAGGGGTGTTCCCAACGCAGTATTATAAAACTAGTGCACACAGGCAATTTTGCTGACATAATTCCTATATCGGCTCTTGCGGAAGTGATAAGATGGTTTATTCGGAGTGAAAGCCTTGCTATAGCGTATGTTGGCGCTCAACAAAATATATCCTTGATATTATAATATTTTCTGTTGGGATTATACTACAAATATGTTATTTTCATCACTTTTTAGGTAATTGTTTTGAATTTGGTTATGACGTTTCGGTTTGTTAGAAGATGAAAAGGAATGTAATGTAATTTTTTTTATTTATTATTTGAAATGATTTCAGAAAATTATAGACTTTCGAGTCATTATATGGAACACAATAAATAAGCTTAAAACTATTTTTTTAACTTTATTTCGTTCTTATTTATCCCTTTCTATATGTAAAAGAACGTGTGTAGGAATACGAATATAATAATAAACGTATGAATTTATATACCCAAAGATACTGCCAATATAACTGCGGTGGGTAAATGGACTTCTATGACGTTCGCTAAAGTTCGCTAAACAAGGCGCCTTATAATATGTAAATGTTTATAGAATATGCCAAAACCTCACAATAGCCTCAAAATATGTATGACGACATATTTTTCTGTGGTACCTATACAAAAAGTAAAACTAATCGCAGCAGTTTATATGAGCCAGGTGGTATAATAGCATTCCTATTGAGTCACATCCAATTTCACCGCAGGTATAACCTACTAGATATCAAATAAATCTATCCTTCACAACGCTAGATCAATTGAAAACCAAATCACAAATCGTGCTGTATTTTCAACGCGGCAATATTATACGAAGCAACGCGGTATCAATTCGGGTTTTCTGCAAGAAATCTCTTCTTGTGTCGGATTCCCGAATAACTAGTATTTTCGTATCAAATTCACAAGTCACTGGCGTAATAATATCGATAACGTTTCCTCGTAACGATCTTGCCAGTACTACGGATTTTTCAACAGAGTGAATTTATTTTATAGTGTTGGGTATTATTAATATCGAGGAGTGAAATGCGGTGGCCGGGTAATTGGAGAGGTTTGTGTGAAATGCGATGCGTTGGAGGGGAAAATCGGTTTGTTAGTAGATATAAGCCCTCATTGGGATAGAATGTAGGTGCGATGAATACGGCTATTATAAGGTCTCCTATGACTACGAATATGAATACATACTACTATATATTTTGATTATTCCTTAAACAGTGATAGCTCAGCTTCTAGACTAACCGGGTCTTAGGGTTGAAACCTACGATGCGCACCATTGACTTTTCAAAGTTAAATGTGTAATAGATTGTAAATACGTGTATTAAACTAAATCTGTATCTGGGCGTAACTTCATTCTGTGTACAGTGAAGGAATACATCGTTACAGGTAATATGCATATCTGAGAGTTTCTCTGTAATGTTCTTGAATAGTATGCTATATATCTACATATTTTGTCTACCGTGGTGTGCTATGAACAAATCTTAATCATAGTGAGAAGAGACACCTGCCCAGCAAAGCGATAGTAAAAAAGATATCTTATATTATGAAGTAAAATAACATAGCATATAACTTATCATCAACGAAAATATTCGTTTATAAGCTGTATATACCATTTTAAAAAGTGATCGCCAAGTATTATATGGCTTAGTAAAATGCGAAAATAAATTTAGAACTTCTGTCACGCTTTTCTCACATATTTTCGCTGTACAAACAAAAACAGCCTTGTGTGAAAATATGGGGAATTAAAATACAATCACCGTCTTTTTATACATACGTCCGCCTGGTTATAGAGCGCACATTTCAAAAATGGTATTCTCTCGTTTTCCATAAATTCATTTGCACTAATATTGTTTGCCATAATCATCCCCGATCATAAGATTTACTTGCACTATTATTTATTTATTTATTTATTTTATGGATCTTCAACAAGAATTACACAATGCTATACTTAGTAAATAGGAAAAAACACAGATCTGGTGTATCCTTAATTATAGAAGACCACAACATGCACATAAGTCTAACAATAAGGAAAGAAGATAAATGTCAAGGCTTATTAAAATTAAAAAATAAATACGATAAAAAAATATTAAAAATGAAGAAAAAGAGAAAAAAAGACACTTAATCAAATTCATGAGGTAAATTCAATTACAGTAACAAAATAATACATTAATAAATAACATTCTTTTGATCTTAGATTGCCTAAATTCACTAAATTAAAGTCATGATTATATATACGTCAAATGAAATTAAATTATAATAAAATTGCAATAAATTGAAACTTAATAAATAAATAGAAAGATAATTATACAAGTTAGTTACATTGAAGTCAGTTGTTCATTAACAAGAAATTTAAAATGTCCTATATTATTACTGAAGATGTCTATATCGTTAGATCTACTTGAAATATCATTATAGAGGTTTGTCATCCTAACTATTGGTGAGTGCTTACCAAGATTTGTGCGACAGCGGGGAGCTTTGAGCAGTGAACCTGGATAACGTGGTAATCTGTTAGGCACACTAATATTGAATTTACTAAGGAGACTCGGACAGTCAATTTTATTATTGAACAACTTGTAGATGAACACCACATCAGCAACTTTGCGGCGGGTCTCAAGGGATGCGAGTTTGAAATAACTGAGTCGACTAGCGTATGACCTCAATGAGTTTAAAACTTTATTTCTGTAGGCTAAGTGATATACAAGTCTTTTCTGTATCTTTTCAATTCTAGTGGCGCGCACTTGGTATGTGGGGTTCCATACAGTACTACAGTATTCTAGCCTGCTTCGCACAAAACTGTTATACAGAAGCATTGTTGTGGATGGATGCTTAAATTCCTTAGAATTTCTCAAAACGAATCCAAGGGCTTTATAAGCACTTGTTAAAGTCTTATCGATATGTTCAGTAAATCGCAACTGACCGTCCAAATATACACCCAGATCTCTAATAACATTTAATTCGTTCACAACTTCGTTATCTATTTGGTAAGTAGATTCTGTTTTATTACATTTTCTCGTAAACTTTATGTGATTGCATTTTGATCCATTTAAATACATTTTATTTTGATCACACCATTCCTTTAATCGGTCTATGTCTTCTTGCAACAGAGAGACATCATTTTGGTTTTTGATTATCCGAATTATTTTCAAATCGTCTGCAAAAAGATATGGCACTGAATTTTTAAACACAAGTGGTATATCATTTATAAAAACGTTAAAGAGCAAGGGTCCCAGATTGGAGCCTTGAGGTACGCCAGATGTTGCAATAAATGGCTCAGACTCTGCCCCATCCACAACCACTGATGATGGTCTAGATTCCAAATACGACTGACACCAATCCAAACCGCTCCCCGCAATGCCCATCAACTGCAACTTATCGACCAGTATTTTATGATTAACCCTGTCGAAGGCCTTTGAAAAATCAGTATATATTGCATCTATCTGCAGTCCCTGATCTACTGCGGTAGCTACATCGGTGACAAAATCAACAAGATTTGTGTTGGTTGACTTTTTAACTATAAAACCATGCTGACTAGGAGACAGGTAATTTTTAATATGGTTATAAAATATAGGATATACGATTGATTCAAAAACCCTCGACAAGGTTGAAAGAATGGAAATGGGACGATAATTTGCAATCCGATCACGTTCGCCGCCTTTGTGTATAGGCACAATTCTAGCCTGCTTCCACATGAAAGGAAATGTGCCCAGCCTTAGCGATGTATTGTAGATAGTTGCCAACGGCGCTGCCAAGGAGCGTGCACAACGGGAAAAGAAAAGAGGAGGAATATTGTCAGGTCCAGCTCCCTTCGATAGGTCAAGCTGAGACAACTTCTTATAGATATCATCAGATGATATTGAGAAGTCACATAATACCGGTATACAAGAGTTACCCAAGCTATTATGACATGGTAATTCGTCAACTACATTATGTCCTTCTATACGGTCATAAACAGAACCAAAATGTTCTGCAAACAAATTAGAAATATCTTTGGGGGTATTCGCAGAGATGTCACCATGGGTCATTACTGATGGGTATTTAGATTCTGCGTCTTTGCGGAGATTTTTGATGTGGGTCCAAAAATATTTAGGATGGTTTTTGATTGCATGTTCCGCTTTTGCTATGTATGATTTATAACAGTGTTTGATAAGCTGGTCACAATCTTTCCTTAATGAATTAAATTCATTTCATATAAATTATCATTTATAGTAATAACGTTTGCCTTAACAACTCAACAGTGATAACTTTTATTTGCCATAAAATGACTTTCTATAACAACATATATCATAATAATTAGTTTCCAAAAGTAACACATCTCATAATCGACTCTTGACATAATCAAAATTTGATATAATTATGAAAATAATACATAATATTGTTAGGTCGAAATTAATTATCGTTAACACCCCGACTCAGTGCAATCCGACTCGGATAGGTTAGGTTAGAAGACTAAGGCGGAAGCGAAGCGGAGCTCCCGCCTTAGGCTTCGTGGTTTTTTTTTAAACCACTCAGAAGTAGGAGCCCCGCCAAGCGGGGCTCCGTCGAGCTTAGTTAGTAGACGCCATAAGAGGTTTAGTTTTAGGTTTAATTGTGAATAAAAAATCTGGGGTTCGGTTTCGAAACGAGTTGCCCAAATTTGAGGGTATTGGTGGTGTAGGGGGCTTAAGGGAGTTAGTTTTAATCCCCTAAAAGTAACTTTGGCTGCCGGAGTTGCGTCTAAATATTTTTGAACAATTTCCAAAAATTCTTCATTTAAATATGCAAAACGGAACGTAATTTTATGTTTTATGTGAAAGAAACTGTTAGGTTATCTTTTGACCCTTAACCCGAAAATAGGAGCCCTGCGAAGCAGGGCTCCGTCAACCTCAGTTTATTAAACTAGTGGAATCAATAAAAGCGATATTTAGGTTTTATGTTAAAAAGGTGAAACGAAACGCAACCGCCATCTTGTATGAATGATATAGACAGCTAATGTCAAAATTTGTGCGTAATTGCTTTCGAGTACCTAGGGTTAGGGGCGACTGTAATAAGTAACTAAATAGGTTATGTTAGGTTCTCTTTTGAACCTTAATCCGAAAATAGGAGCCCTAATGTAAAGTTATGGAAAATTATTGAAAACGAAAATATACCAAATACATTTATGGATTTAAATTATTATGACAGTTGATCGATTATGACCTGGTAGCGCCATCTATATTTCTATTGATAATTAATTACATCAACGTCAATCGTTCCTCGCTTGCTCGTCTAATACGAGCGATCCTTTTTATTCCTTCCCTTTCCCAAAGGCACGCCTAGCTCTGATTCGTCGAGTTCAACGACGCGCGATAGTCAAGAATCATCCGTGTCGCCGAACACGTGTACCTAATACATTATATATACCGCCATATTTTACCGCTTCTATACTATAAACGCAAAAAAACCGCCCGCGGGTGAAGTGGAGTGATTTGTGTAGTTCTGGGTTGGATCCTGGCGGAGTAATCCGCTTACAGCCCGATTCTGCAAGGAGCCGACGACAGCCATCTTGTCGAGCCGAGAGAACGAAGGTAGGTGTGCTGCAAATCCCATTCCTCCCAGTATCTACAACTCCCACTCCCTTATCCTATCCTAGGCGATCAGAACCCATCCCTATACAGTCCACAATATTAATATTTTCCCAAATCGCCTAGCACATACGGTCTCGGTGAAACGCCGAACCATTTTTTTTGGTCCGTACGAAGCCGGATTCATTTGCGTTTATACGTAAACTCTCGTTTATCTCGCTCGCGTAGGTATCTTCTAGAAGTACCTACCTAGGCAGTTATAGCACCTAGCTATACTCCTAATCCATTTACATACCCATTACAGGGTTATTTCCGCACGCATTCGTAGGTAATATACTTTTATGTAGCTACCTACTAACCCAATTATTATTACTGGAACTATCATAGTTGTCTTGTAAATTGCATATTTCAAGCACCTTTTAATTCCACCGCCTTAAAGTGTTGCCTACTTAGGTAAAATAATAGGTACTTTAGGTATTCTTATTTTGATTCGGTCTCATTAGCTTATACTTACGTAAACATGGTCCCAACAAAAGAAGCCACGCATGTCGGAAGAAAAAGAGCTGACAATCTTAGAAGCAAAACGCAATATTTTATTTGAACGTATTCAAAATATTTACGGGCGCTCAAAAACTGCCGCTACTTCCGATATTAATAGGGAATCATTTCTTAGTTATTGTATGACAGTAGATAGTATTCGAACAGATTTTCATAAGTTGATAGACGATTATAACGCAAGATTGCTTTCTATTAATCCTGATGAACAGCCGAATTATCAGGCGTACACCTCTTTCGAAGATCTTTATTGTATCATCAAGCGCATACAATCACAATTGGAGGGTAAATATTCAGCACAGCCCGTTTCTGCGGTTCGAGTGCCAAGATTACCGCCAATCGAGCTTATGTCGTTTGACGGAGATATACAAAATTGGCCGTTATTATATGCGAGTTTTAAGTCTACAGTGCATGATAATGGTTCTCTGACAGATGCTAACAGGTTGTACTATTTAATGGGTAAGCTGTCACCGAAGGCCCAGTCCGTATTTGCAGGTGTCACACCCAGTGCTGAGAACTATCAGGTCATATTCCAGTCACTACTTGATAGGTATCAAGATACTCGTATTCTAGCGTCTACTTACTTTGATCAAGCTTTAAATCTTAAATTGTCCGGTGCCGCGTCTGTTTCGGATTTCCAGCTGCTTATAGACAACTTTGTTACCGCAGTTAATTCCCTTAAAAACTTAAAATTAGAAGATCTTTCCGACTTTATGTTTCTTCAACTCGCTTTAAAAAAGTTTGACACTGAAACAATTCGCGCATTCGAGATGAAGGAACGCAATCATAAAATACCTACACTTGATAGTTTTATTTCGTTCATCAAAGATCAGTGTCGAATATTTCATAATACGCAGCCTAGTTCATCTAGCTCGTCTAATAATAATAATAGTAAACAAAGGTCGAATAAATCGCGAAATAGCAATAATAACTCGGTCCCTAATCCGCAATCTTACGTAGCATGCTCGGAATCTAATAATAATAATTCACAGTAGTGTCTGTGCAGTAATATAGTACACGACCATTTCTATAAATGTCCCGCTTTTAATAATTTAAATCCGACTGCTCGTTTCAAATGTGTAAAAGAAAACAAAGCTTGCATTAATTGTTTAAGTATAAAACATAAAACGAGTGATTGTTCTAGTAAAACGAAGTGTCATTCATGTAATCAACGACATCACTCATTATTACACTTTGATAAAAGTTATCCGTTGTCGAGCCAATCCTGTAACCATGACCCGATTTCTAGCGCACCGACGTCGCAGGTGGCTCCACCCTCCGCGTCTCAGGGCGAAGTATCGTTGTGTACGACGTCCATTGCGCGGGCGGCGTGCACGCGCGGACGGCCCTCGCGCGCTTGACGTGCTCAGCGCGGTGCTGAGCCGCAGTGTACGGCGTCCAAGACGGTTCTGTTAGCGACAGCGCAAGTTATCGTTTATGATATTAATGGATCGCCGCACATGGTACGTTGTCTACTCGACAGTGCGTCACAGAGTAATTTTATTACTTCTGATTGTTTCAAACGCCTCGGACTGTGGGATAACTTTAAAAATACTAACTTAGTGGTCAAGGGCATCGAAGGTTCAGAAAAACATTGGAAGGGTTCCGTAGATGTTAAAATACAATCGCGTTTTGATAGGAATATTAATTTTAACATTTCTTCGCTTATCGCGGAGCGTATTACAGACACATTGCCGAACGCTAATGTGGACGTATCATTACTTACGCACCTCGAGACACTGCCGCTGGCAGACGCGGAGTTTGCGAATCCGGCAGACATTGATGTTTTGATCGGAGCTTCAATATTTCCGCACTTGCTACTAACTAAAGTAGTGCGTAGTGAGCGATATGATTTACCGCCCGCTATTGAGACGGTATTTGGGTATGTGATTATGGGTACCGTACCTACGTTACATACTTCTCATTATATTACGTTTTGTTGTTGTTCTGTTCTTCTAGAAAATAATATTGATTCTCTTCTCAAGCAATTTAGGGAGCTCGAAGAGATTACCGCACCGCCCTCGATGAGCCGTAAGGATCTCGAGTGTGAACAGCATTTCCGCGCTACCACTGTTCGTGACGACAGTGGCAGATACGTAGTGGCGTTGCCATTTTATGGTGACCCTTATTCGTTAGGCGACTTGTACGCTGCTGCGCTTAGACATTTCCATTGTTTAGAACGTAAACTTGATGCATCACTTAAGTTACGCAGCGCCTATAATGACGTCACTCGTGACTACATAAATAAAGGTTTTTTGAGTGTAGTTGTAAACAACGAGGGCAACTCTCTTAACTCATATTATATCCCGCATTACGGCGTAGTTCGCGAAGATAAAACCTCTACTAAACTTCGTGTGGTTTTAGATGCTAGTTGTAAGACTACATCGGGTCAGTCGATTAATGACATTTTGCATCGGCCCTAATCTACAGCGTGGTTTATTTAACATCATAATAAAGTTTCGTCTTTTCCACATCACTCTGTCAGCTGATTGCCGCCAAATGTTCCTCAATATCGGCGTTTGCGAATCTGACCGTAGATTTCAATGGATTTTTTATCGTTTTAACAATAAGGAACCTTTATCCGTGTATCAGTTCAATCGTGTTTGTTTTGGACTCAAGTCTAGCCCATATCACGCGTTACGAGTTGTTCGCCAGTTGATCGCTGATGAAGACGATCACTTTCCCGCCGCAGCAGCTGTTGCTACTTCCGCTTTGTATATGGATGACATTGCCTGTAGTGTCATATCCGTTCCGCTAGCAATTTCGCTTTGTGAAGAGCTTATTCAGCTTTTCAAGCGAGGCCACTTTGATCTTGTCAAATGGACAAGCAACTCTAAGGAGGTTCTCGCACGCATACGTGATTCTCATAAAGCTTCTCCAGACACTGAGTTTGAGAAGTCTGTACCGCATAAAGTTCTCGGTTTACGCTGGGACAAATCCTGCGATAGTTTTCGGTTTGACGTCTCACCGCCAGATGATAAGTGCACCAAACGCACTATGCTGTCCACAGTGGCTCGACTATGGGACATAATGGGTTTTGTGGCTCCCACAACTTTGTACACCAATCTCTTGATTAAAGAACTTTGGCTATCAAAGTGTGAGTGGGATGAAACACCCCCTGACCATATTGTCGCCGCTTGGGGCCAGTTTTGTATTGAGCTTACCGCGCTCAATCAAATTACTGATTGATGTACCATCAACTTTATAGGTTTTGCTGACGCCAGCGAGTGTGCTTACGGCGGAGTCGTATATCTGCAAGTCCGCATAAGTTCTAACTACTCGGTGCAGTTAGTTTGTGCCAAGTCCAAGGTCTCGCCTATTACAACCATTTCGGTTGCGAGACTGGAGTTGTGCGCGGCCCTTCTGCTGTCTCAGTTGCTCCGCAAGGTTCAAGACACAGTTTTGCACCACTACCCCATCAATAAAATATACGCATTTTCTGACTCCAAAGCAGTGCTCGCTTGGATTTATTCTTCTCCTCACCGCTGGCAGACTTTTGTCGCCAACCGCGTTAGTAAATTAATTGAACTTGTTCCTGCTACTTGTTTCAATCACGTCGCGGGTATTGAGAACCCCGCTGATTGCCTGTCTCGTGGTGTTACTCCACTTAATCTTCTGCATCATCCATTGTGGCATCATGGACCTTCTTGGATTTCCCATGATCCGTCAGAGTGGCCCATGCAACCCTTTGACCACAGTGCAGAGGACGAGGATGTACCCGAACGGAAGTCTGTTTCTCATCCCGTGATTGCTGTGGTTGCTGAATCTTCGATCTATGCACTCGCACTACGCATGTCATCGTGGTCTAAGTTACTCCGCGCCATCGTTTATGTCTGTAGGTTTCTTAGGTACCTACCTAATGGGAATTTTGTTTCAAGTACTGATCTTGAGTTTGCAGAATGTAAGTTACTACGAGCTGTACAGGCTGTTCATTTTAGTAACGACATTCAAAATTTAAAAAACAATGTACCTTGATCTCCCGCTATTCTTAGGCTCAAGCCGTTTCTCGATAAGCACGGCGTCATACGCGTTGGTGGTCGTCTGTCAAATTCGGATGAACCTTATAACTACAAGCATCCTTGCATTCTACCGCGTCATGATCATGTTGTCGACCTTCTTGTTGATTTTTATCACAAGAAGCATCTCCATGCTGGTCCAGAGTTGCTTATGTCCTTACTTAGGCATAAAAATTGGGTTTTAGCTGCTCGACGAATAATTCGTCACAGAATACATAAATGTAACGTCTGTTTCAAATTTCGTCCGCGTCCGACTTTCCCTCCCATGGCAGATCTTCCTAGCCAACGCGTCAATCAAGTTGATAAAGCGTTTACACATACCGTTTGTGATTACGCAGGACCACTGCAGTATACGCCAGTGCATGGTCGAGGTGTTAAAAGCCGTAAAGCTTGGCTATGTATTTTACATGCTTAACGACGCGTGCTACGCACATTGAAGTTGCGACGGATTTAAGCACGGTGTCATTCCTGGCAGCCCTTAAACGATTTCTTTCACGACGCGGCCCTATACAGTGTTATACAGTTATACAGTGTACGCAAGCTCTTATTTACGCGACCTTTATAAGTTTCTCAGGGAAGAATACCGTACTCGTCTTCAGGAAGAACTTTCCATAAATCATATTGACTGGAAGTTTATTCCGCCAGCATCACCAAATTTCGGTGGATGTTGGGAAAGCATGGTCAAAGTAATTAAAACGCATCTCTTCAAAGTTATAGATCAACAGATCCTCTCTTACGAAGAGCTTTTAACTGTCCTTGCACAAGTCGAGGCGCTGATCAACTCGCGTCCGCTCACGGCATTGAGTAGTGACCCTGCAGTACCATCCGCGTTAAGCCCTGCACATTTTCTGAACACAGTGCCATTATCGTCATTTCCGGCTCCTGAAGCTGACTCCTAAAGCTTGCTCCAGAGACATACTCTGCTGGATAAACTCGTGCAGTCGTTCTGGCGGCGCTGGCGTGCGGAATATCTCCACCAGCTTCAGGCTAGATCCAAATGGAATAGTCCTGCATCCCCTATACATAAGCGTACGTTGGTCGTCATAGTACATGATAATGCTCCACCGCTTTCATGGCCGTTAGCCATCGTGGAGAAACTACATACTTCCAAAGACGGTAGAATCCGCGTTGTTACCGTGAAAACCGCGAAGGGGAGCTACGTGCGCCCTGTTGTACGTCTCTGTCCGCTTCCAGCTCAGTGAGATCTAGCCTGAAGTTGGATCTACCTCTTAGTTTAAGTATTTAGTTTGTAACTTTCGTTATAATTGTTTCGCTAATGTTAATTTAGATTAACTTTAATATCATATCGCTGTCTTGGCCTATTGATGGGTTATGCGGTAGTACATCCAACATAGCTGGATAGTTTTTATCGCGATAACTTACATCCACGCGGGTGGAGCCACGGGCGACAGCTAATATATATATATTTTTTTTCATTTATTGTCTCACGCCTGTATCCCCGAAGGGATAGGCAGAGGTGTAAATATTACACCCACATTTCGCCATGAATTTTTAGGTTCTACGTAATAAAGGGCGGGCCTATTGCCGTTACCGGGCACATTACCAGACTCCTGGCTGCTACTGAGTATTCGGAAAAACCCAGTAACGCTCATCCAGGAATCGAACCCGGGACCTCCGATCAGTAGTCACATACGCTATGCACTGGATCACGGAGGCAGTATATGATATGTAAATATACTAGATGAGCCCGCAGTTACACCCGCGTTATTTAAGTCTTTGTCCGCTCTCGTGGCTCATAGCGTGATGTTATATATTATTGTCTATTAGATAGCCTCCCTCGATGAATGGGCTATCTAATAGAGAAAGATTTTTTGAGATTAATCGCAAGATTAGATAGCCGTGGCCTCAATTACTTCCACGTCCATCGCAAGTGATTCGCGAGGCGGCAATGAGCCATGCGCCGTTGAGTGAACACCAAGTGATCGTGGCGATGGCCTGCAGTGGCCCATCATGGGCCACTGCAGGCTATCGCCATTGCGTAGGGTAATGGCGATGCATGTTCACACAATGGCGGGCGATGGCCTGCAGTGGCCCATCATGGACCATTGTGTACTGGGCCCTTAATTATTTCCGTATCAATTGTCAACTTGTCTATTTGACATTTGTGACATCTTTGACATAATGCGTTTCGTTCCGTCGTAATTTCGTAAAACATATTTAATGTAGGTATGTCTGATTTCTTGCAGATCTGGCTGTTTAAAAATTAGATTAATTAGTTTAATATTATGCCTAGTGATGTAGTAGATTTCTATTTTTTCTCTCTCTTTCAATAGTGTGTTTGCTAGCGGGTGGTGCAGAGATGGTAAGCATTACTTTAGTAAGTTTTAGGTATGTACTTAATAGTTTAAATTGTAGTACATTTTATTTACCTTGTTATAATACATATTTTATTATATTAATATTTATATAGTTTATTTATATGTATAATATTTATTTATGAGTTCCGATGAAGATCATTTGTCCAATTCAGATGATGACAGCTACTTTTCAGTGCCTGATAGAACACTTGGTGAGTTTGTGCGTGACACGTTTAATTTTAAATCTACTCGGTTGCTAAACGTATGCCATTTAAATGCTCAAAGCGTGCCAAGCCACTATAGTGACTTGTTAGAAGCGTTTAGTAATAATGACAACGTTCACGCCATCCTGATCTCTGAGACTTGGTTTAAACCAAATTTGCTCTCCACCACATATCCTTTACCCGGTTTTATTCTTATCCGGCATGACCGGATTGACAGAAGAGGTGGTGGTGTTGCAATTTACCTCCGTAGTCGCTTTCCTTTTAAAATTCTTGCAACTTCTTCTTCTACTTCTTCGGCTTCGGCAGAATATCTCTTTTTAGAGGTTATTGTGAACGGAGTTAAAACTGTCTTGGGAGTTGTCTATTGTCCCCCAGCTGTTGACTACTTCTCCAGTTTCGAAGTGATTCTGGAATCTTTAGGGTCGGAATATGCACATCACTTAATAATGGGTGACCTTAATACTGATCTCCTTACTCCTCACTCCTCTCGAGCCCGTAAACTGCTTCATATTATTGAGTCAGCCTGTCTTCATAATTTACCACTACAAGCACCTCATCACAATAATAATGGAGAGGTTTCGCGGCTTGGTTTAATCCTTTCATCTAACCCTTCCCTTATATTCTTTCATGGCCAATACCCCGCTCCTGGTTTTTCCCGTCATGACCTCATATTCCTCTCCTACAACCTTAAACCACCCAAACCCCAACCCAAAGTTTTGCACATGCGTAACTTTGCTAGAATCGACGAAAATAAATTATTACAGGATGCATCTGCCATTACATGGCAACCTCTGCTGGCGGCTTGTTCTGTAGATGACAAATTTGATATTTTTAACAATGTACTGATCAACCAGTACGACAAACATGCCTCAGTCAGAAAGGTTAAATTGAAACGTCCTCCAGCCCCACGGATGACCAGGGGAGTCAAAATTGCTATGAGACGCAGGGACCGAGCATTTCGTAAATTTAAGAAAGAACGGACTAACGACAATAATTGGGCAACTTTCAAGACTGCAAGAAATCGGTGCAACCAGATGGTACGGAATGCCAAACGCCGCCATATTCTCGAAAATATTTCACTCAGTTCCCCTGCTGCTACCTGGAGATTCCTCGGAACTCTTGGTATTAGCAAATTCGGCAAACAGCAAAGTTTCGATCTACTGAACAATATCGGTTTAAATGATATAAATCGTCATTTCGCCACCACTCCAACCTTAAATTGTTTAACCCGATGTCAGACGGTCGAATATATAAGACATTTGCCCCGTATTACCGTTGATCCATTTAGATTTTCTCCGGTTGCGCCAGGTGAGATCAAAAAAATTATCCTATCCATCAAAACCAAGGCTGTAGGATGTGACAACATTAGTCGCCGAATGTTGATACTTATTTTAGACCAGCTCCTACCCGCAATATCCCACATAATCAACTTCTCCTTTGATACCGGTATATTTCCATCCTTATGGCGTAAAGCCTATATCCGACCTTTACCCAAGATCCCAAATCCGTCATTACCCAACCACTTCCGTCCTATATCCATCCTTCCTTTACTTTCTAAAGTGTTGGAGGCCTGTGTCCATAAGCAACTGTCCCGCATTGTTTATGTCAACGACTTATTAAGTCCTCTCCAGTCGGATTTTAGACCGGGACACAGCACTACCTCCGCACTCCTAAAAGAGACTGACGATGTTAGGGCTGGCGTTGAGGATGCCAAGGTCACTGTGTTGGTCTTGGTTGATTTTTCGAACGCCTTTAACACCGTTAGTCACGATATCCTTCTATCCATTCTCTCCCATTTTATGATCTCATCTGATGCACTGGATTGGTTTTCCTCTTATCTTCGGGAGCGTTAGCAGGCGGTCCGCATTGATGAATCCTGTTCATCTTGGTGTGTTCTCGACTCTGGCGTTCCACAGGGCGGTATTTTATCTCCTCTTCTGTTCGCTCTGTTCATCAATCTCATAACCCATGACCTTCGGTGTACCTACCATCTGTACGCCGATGACTTGCAGTTGTATGCTCAGGCCAGGGTCGAAAATCTGTCTGATGCTATTGACGCGGTGAATATTGACTTAGCAGCTATAAAACATTGGTCCGATAGGTTTGGCTTACATGTAAACCCTTCAAAATGTCAGGCAATTATAATGGGAGGCAGCCGCATGATGTGTCGTGTAAATGTGTCATCTCTTCCACCAATTGTTTTTGATGGAACCACTATCGAAGTTAGATCTAATGTAAAAAATTTAGGGTTACATATTGATGACACACTTACTTGGCGAACTCAGATTACGAACGTGAGCAAGCGAGTTACCGGAACCCTGCGATCTCTCTATTGGCTTAAACATTTTCTTCCCGTGAAGACAAAGATAACGTTAGTGCAAACTTTACTATTCCCGGTCATCGATTATGGTGATGTTTGTTATTTTGACCTGAATGCAGATCTTCTTGATAAACTTGACCGTCTTCTTAATAACTGCATTCGATTTACTTATAATCTTCGCAAGTATGACCATGTGTCTGCTTTTCGTTCCGAACTACGCTGGTTCTCCATTCGTCAGCGCCGGAGTTTGCGCGCTCTCACAACGCTCTTCTCTATTCTTCATTATTCATCTCCCCCTGCATACCTTCAATCTAATTTTCAATATTTAAGCTCCAATCACGCAAAAGATCTCCGCTCCTCTAATAACCTACTACTTTTATGCCCATCACACACTTCTGGACTTGTACACTCTTCTTTCACAGTCCAATCCGTCCTTCTCTGGAATGCCCTTCCTCTGGAGATCAAGACGGCTACTAACCGCTGGACGTTTAAATCAAAGGTGCGAGAACATATTCGTAAGGGACTACTGGCACAATCATCCTAATCATTATTCACATATTTTATTATATATACATATATATTTATAATACACATTTATATATGCTTAGGTATATATGTGTATTTATTTATTTTATCTATTTATGTAAATAATGTTATATCTATGTACTTAGAACCCACACTGGTTAATTCTGAAGTGCCGTGCAAGACTGATGCCATTAACGCTTGGAAAATGGCTTGCCCGAGCTCTAACCTACCCCTATTTCTATCTTCTCAGAGGCAATGGGACGGGCCGCTCTGTAGCAGGATGCGAGAATATCTTTTAAATACTGCATCCAGTGTTTGTTGGCTGTGGGAGAGTGGGAATCGGGGCTATGGCTTCAAGCACTTCCATCGTCCAACATAGGAACTATGTTGGACGATACAACTTTCCGCATCGCTTCTTGCCTACGCTTGGGAGCTGTTTGCGTTTCTCCGCATCGCTGTCACTGTGGTGAAGCCGTCGACAGTCTTGGCCACCATGGCTTATCGTGCAGCAGGAGTGCTGGGCGTATTTCCCGACATGCCCACATTAACGACATACTCCGTCGAGCTCTTATCACCGCCGGAGTACCAGCTCATCTTGAACCGAAATCTTGTCGATATCCTTGCGCCATTACATCTTCCAAGTACAGCTGGATCGGGTGGCGCTGCTGCTGCATCAGCGGAGACCCTCAAACGGCGCAAATACGGAAACCTATCTGGTAATTACGTTTTTGAGCCGTTTGGGGTCGAAACGCTGGGGCCATGGGGCCCAAGTGCACGCGCTCTTTACAAAGAAATCGCCAAAAGACTGATCAACGCTTCCCGTGACCAGAGGGCTGGTTTATATTTCGCAGAAAGATTAAGCATTGCTATTCAACGTGGCAATGCTGCCAGCCTTCTGGGCACGCTACCAGCTGACAGCGTTGCGGAGGAATTTCTTGACGCGTCGTAGTCAATTTCCTTTTTTTATTGATTTATTTTTTCTTTTGTTATCATTAATTATTTAGTTTTTATAGTTTAGCTGAGGATAGTTTAGTTATATAAGTAGATTTATTTTGTTTGTATATATGATAAATAGCTTATAATTTAGTTATAGCATACTGTTTGTTTTCCTATTAACATGAAATAAAAAAATTATATACCTAAGAAAAAAAAAAGTACTTATTCATGATATTTATAATAAAATTATCAATCTTTTCAAGTCTTCAAATAAAGCAAAACTGTTTTGTACACCTACCATACTTATCTCTGCATCACCCTATGGTTGACTGGAAGAGAATGCTTTTATTTTATTTATTTTTACACTTCTGCAAAAATGGTATGCAAAGGCGGTCTTTATGCTATATAGCATTTTCTGCCAGTCAACCTTAGGGTGATGCAAAGAAGAGTGTGGCAGGTGTATAAAATATATAAAACTTGATATTCATTTTCAATCATATTATAAATACATTATAATAATCTACACAATATATACTTACTATAAAATGATATATATGTATATATTTATAGTATACGAATACATATGTATATATATAGAGATATATATATATATATATATCGATGCCTTACGGCCAAAAGAGGCTAACCGCCACTTAACAAACTTTACAGGAGAGTAGTTTAAAGTTCAAAATAAGTGAAAAAAAATCATAGAAAATTTTCTGTACGTTCCTAAAGTTTCAAAATTTAACCATATAGTTTTTGATTAGGTCTCTACGAAATGACATTGTTAATTAAAACAAATCACACTCCTAACACTATTTACTGTCGCTTACCCTCAAATGGTCCTTATTATACTAACAGGAAAAAACATCGTAAATGAAAACAACCCAATTAATGAGTTCCAACCCAAATGATTTAACTGCACCATTTATTTTATTTCTGTTGAAGAAAACGAGCATACCTGTGCTTTTTCTGTTCATCAAGTGGAGCCAATATGACATAACCGGCTATTGGTTAATGGCAGAAGAACAAGAAAATTGTTATAAGTTAATTATCTATAAAAAAATACTATAAGCTCTTTTATACAACGCGAAAGCACATTGTGATTAATTCTTATAAAATTATACATACATACTTACATACATGGATTAGACTTTTATAAGTTTTAAAACTGGCTAACCGACTAAGGTATGAATTAAAAAAAAGAGAAATTGTGCTCAATCAGTCTTTATTTTAGAAAATTAAACAAAACAATTGTTACTCATTGTAAGTTAGTCTTGCATTATACATTCATGCTGACATTCTAGGTATAACAAAAAAATATAAACTTAAAATGTCGTACCTAAGGACCACTTTTAGGTATGACGGTAGGCGTTTGGTCCTCGTCATCCGCATGTCTGCGTCTACAGTTGCCGTAAATCGCCTCGCTACGTCCGTTGCCGGGGGAGTCCTCCACAGCAAAGAAACTACCCAAAACAACCGTGTCCAATGAAGACATGCGTCAGGCGGAAGGTGAAGACACCATGGCGGCCTTCAGCCACTCTACAAAGAGTGTTCTTACTATCGCTTTTGCCGTGTATCCATTCATTTGCACTCGAGTGAATGGATGTGTATCCATTCACTCAATCGATATAACAATGATGATGACACATGTTAAATTAGTCACGGTGACAAATCTTGAGGCAGAATAACAATTTGCAAAAGAGAGACCTACTAAGGGTCGGAACATATCTGACGGAAGATCCGTCGCGTTTTATCGCTCACGTAACGCAAATACATACAAATGTATAGAAAAACGTTCAACCTTTCACACCTGACCGATGATCCGTTAGTACGTCGAACGTACAGCGTCTGTTCCGTTTCCGTCAACGAATTATCCGTCGACGTATCGCGCACCACGTACCAAGTGATTTTTGACCTTTGAGTGAGGAATATACATGGAGAGGGCAAATAGTACATATAGAAAATTACATTATACACATATATACGAAATCGACATAAAGCCACCAAACATAGTGCTGTCTCGTTTTGTCTTAGGGATAGCTCTGTCAGAAGAAAGAGATAGCCATAGTTTACTGAATAAATTAATCATGACGATATTTTATTAGAAATGTCATTCGTGCCAATGTCGCCATATTTTTCGCCAAGGTTTATGGTCCATCTGCTGTGAAATCGTTGTATATCGAACATAATAATTTTGTTTTTGTGCATAAATATGTCTAAAAACTAGATGAATCAGTGCTTCAGGCTGTGTTTCATTACCGCATGTATGGTGCCATTCATGTCCGGTACTTTCTCAGCGACACAGTATCGATATGGGCTCTCAGAGAATATTTTGTTACATGTTTGATACAAGGGTCGTCTTTCGCTTTGTCGCCCACATTTTCATTATGGAATAAACTAATCTGGCAAAAGATTTAAACTAACTAAAGTAACTTAGTACAAAAATGTATTATTTTCCTCTAACCGGCTCCATATCGATATCGGTAACATTCTGGAGTACAACCCACATTGCATCCATTTTATTTGCCCAACGTCTCGTAGGTATGCACGCTAATTTCGTAGGTATGCACGCTAAATTTGTAGGTATTGGACATACCATATCCATGTCATTCCCAGATCGGTGATTTTTAAGATCGTAAGATTCCAGGGCCGCCAGACCTTACTTATTTTTTCAGAAACGAAATGTGTAGAATAATGTAGTGTTAGTATGTGGTATGGAGTGTTTGCATACTTGCTAGCTTGGATCGTGTGCCAATTTTTAGGTATGAGGTGCTAAAAGGTCCACGGGAACAATTTCCATATATATTTACATGAAATTGAAAACATTTTGTGTCATGCGCTGCAACTGTAACCTCTTCTATATCATTTGTGTACATTTTGTTAAAGACCGTAACCAAATCATATCATCGTCTTTTATTTTTGAACCTCCATACCTTTAAGGGAAATATATTCAAATAACGCTACGCTAATAACAATAAGGCTACTATAAAAAATCGCCGAAGTCCGAAATATTTATAATAGTCAATCTCGAATTGCAATATAAATAACTACAGGACTTCAGCGACTACATAACATCAGGGCACACGAAAAATTATTAGGTAAAAGAATATGACAGTAAAATATTGAGCTGCCCTGAGTGCGGCCCTCCACGAACAAACTGATATGTGTGCATAATATCCACGCTTTCAGCTCAATGTGTGCAGATACGCTCGACGCATTTTCCGTCAGATGTGTACCGACTCATTTGACGGAATAGACGCGACGTAAGATACGTTCGACGCATCTTCCCTAATATATGTGCAAAACAAACGTGAAGTTTTAATTCTCTCACTCTCATAGTCCCATAGGCAATTCGACACAACAGAGTCATATCAGTCGCAGGATTAACTCTTGACTGTTACTGAGAATTCATCAAAAATCCAATAGGTAATTCCTTGATGGCCCAACCTGGGATTCGAACCCTTGATTATGATCCTAAGCCAGGCCAGCCAACAAAAACTCTGTAGTAGGTACTTATTTAACCATTCAGTATTGTCTGAACAAGATAGCAAAATAATGACTTCTTACCTATAACACTTAAAATAACTAATTAGAATACACAATTATAGATGAATATAAAAGTCTATTAAAATAATCTTACTGTTTTATTTCCTTAGAAAAACTTCGCGCCAAACGGACTCGCAAGCACGGCGGTGCTTACGCCACGGTGAATGTTCGCTGTGTAACGCTAACGACATTTCGTTCGAACGAAAGAGTGAGATAACCGACGCTGTTTGTCATTCTTCTGTAAGCTAACCGCCAAACCTTTGATTTACTTTGTTATCTTACCACCATACCAGATATTTTTTTTGGGACGGGAAAAAAGGGTAAGCGACAATGTAAGGCGACATTCGTTTGGATGAATTATCCTAAGCGCCTTCAATGATTGATTTGGTGACTAAGGAAAATAAAAATAAACGCCAAATAAAGTCACGGAAATGAGGCCTACAAGTAATAAATGACACATATTTTATCCAAAGGAACTGCCCTAATATCCTAACCGAAAGTTTGGTACACAAAGATTCAAGTAAAATTTGACTAATGTATTTTTACAAAAAAGTATTTACAGCCCAAACTACTTAACGTTCAAGTAAAGAAAAAAATATTCAAAGCCAAAATTGCTTATCTTACAGTTTTGAAATATTATTTTTATCCAACCACCATAATACAAAATACACCATAAATATCTGTCGTTTATGACGAAAAACTAAGTGTTCGAACCTCAATTCCTTTACCGCCTAAGCGACAAAAAGTTTGTCCTAGAGCTACGAAACTAAGACCATTAGACGCAGAAAAAAAAGCCGATTCTAACCATATATATAAGTCGATTTCGCCAAAAATGTCGCTTACCCCCTTTTGGCCGGAAGGCATCGATATATATAAGTACATATCACACAAAACATATCATGAGAGATTTTTATTATGTCTTACCTTCAAGTAGATAACAGTTTCACATAGTGCTGGCGCACTTTAGACTTAAACGTGAACCGTTTAGCCGACATCCTGATCTCGAGAGGGAGCGCATTCCAAGGGAAAATCGATTGAACATTGAAGAATGAAAGAGAAAAAGAAGAATGAACAAGACTTGAGCTATGAGAGGGACATGAAAGAAGATAATTGTGAGAAGAGCGAAGGTTTCTATCATGGTTAAAGCAACGGTATTTAAAATGCGGAGTTAGATAGCTAGGGCTATTAGGAGAATGAAGTAAAGAGTATAGTGTAGACAACGCGCGCATATTGCGACACTGTCGGATAGGTAACCATGATAGTTGAGTACGATATGCTGACACATGGTCGTACTTACGGAGGTTGAAAATGAACCGAATGCAATTATTGAGAAGTCGGTCTAGTTTGTTGAGCAGATCTGCATTCAGGTCGAAATAACACACATCACCATAGTCGATTATAGGTAAAACCAAAGTCTGTACAAGCATTGTCTTTGTCTTGGCAGGGAGGAAGTTCTTCAGGCGGTACAGAGATCGTAGGGTACCAGTTACTTTCTGGCAAACATTTGTGATCTGAGGTTGCCAGCTGAGTGTAGAATCAAGGTGTATGCCAAGATCCTTGACAGTGGGGCTAAGATGTATGTTGATGCCATTAAATGTGACAGGTGGTAGCGATGCCAAGTCCAGCCTGCTGATTATTCTTGGGCTCCCAATGATAATTGCTTGGCATTTCGCAGGATTAACACATAAACCATACCTCTCTGACCAGTCTTGAATTATCGCTAAGTCCCGGTTCACAGCGTCAAACGCACTCGGCAAATCCTCAATAGTAGCCTGCGAGTACAGCTGCAGATCATCGGCGTACAAATGATACGAACACTGAAGATCCAGGGTTAAGAGATTAATAAAGAGTGAAAATAAAAGAGGAGATAGTATGCCACCTTGTGGAACACCAGCCTCGAGGTCTCGCCAACTCGATGAGGAGTCATCGATACTGACCGACTGCTGGCGTCCACGAAGATATGAAGAGAACCATTCCAGTGCTTTGGAGGACATCATAAGATAGGATAGGATAGATAGGAGGAAATCGTGACTGACGGTATTGAAGGCGTTTGAGAAGTCAACCAAAACCAGCACAGTGATCTTGGTATCCTCCACGCCCGCCCTTATATCGCCAGTCAGTTTAAGCATAGCGGAAACGGTGCTATGCCCAGATCTAAACCCGGATTGGAAAGGACTGAGGACATTGTTTTCATGCACAAACTGAGACAGTTGTTTATGAACACAAGCCTCAAGGACTTTGGAAAGGAAAGGGAGGATAGATATAGGTCGGAAATGGTTGGGAGTGACAGGATTAGACACTTTAGGCAACGGCCGAACATAGGCTTTACGCCAAATCTCCGGAAATTGCCCAGAGTCAAGGGAGTGGTTAATGATGTAGGTAATAGCAGGAAGAACATGGTCTAAAATGGTCACAATCATGTAACGGCTAACATGATCACAGCCAACCGCTTTTGATTTAATGGAGAGGATAATCTTTTTAATCTCCGCCTCAGCTACTGGAGAAAAAATAAAAGGGGTTATATTAGGGCGAGCTAAGCCATCGATGTAGTCTACCGTTCGTTTCATAGTCTGGCGATTAAACAGTGGTGTAGAAACAAAATGAATGTTTATATCATCCAGACTAAGACCCCGCGGCGGATCTATATGACTAGCTTTGCCGATACCTAGAGTTCCTAAGAACTTCCAGATATCGGCAGGGGAGGAGGAAGAAATATTACTAAAAATGTGGCGGCGTTTAGCATTCCGTATCATTTGATTGCAGCGATTCCTGGCCACTTTGTAAATGACCCAGTTCTCATCACAACGATCCCGTTTGAATTTGCGAAAAGCGCGGTCCCTACCCGGTGTCAACCATGGTGCAGGAGGTCGCTTTAATTTGATTTTTCTTATTGGAGCATGGACATCGTATAAGTTCAGAACGATTTCATTGAAGGTGTTAACTTTGGCATCAATAGTAGCAGCAGCCTCCAGAGGCACCCAATCAATTTTCGACGCATCCATTAGCAGGTTATCAACATTCATACGGGCAAAACAACGCCTGTACAGTACTTTAGGTTTAGGTTTAGGAGGTTTAAGGATATAGGAGATATAGATGAGGTCGTGATGGGAAAAGCCAGGAGCAGGATGTTGCCCCGGTTGTTGGGCGCCGCTGGCCCCCCGGTTGTTGGGCGCCGCTTCTGCGCTCTCGCGCTTGCTGCCCAACCTGGGAGGGGCCAACTCCCCCTGCCGGAGGCTCTACATGGGGGTCGTACGGTCGATGGCGCTATATGCCGCGCCAGTGTGGGCGGACACCCTGACGGCCCGCAATGTCGCCGCGCTGCGAAGGCCCCAGCGCGCGATGGCGGTCAGGATTATAAGGGGATACCGTACGATCTCCTTTGAGGCAGCGAGCCTACTAGCCGGATCCCCGCCCTGGGACCTCGACGCAAAGCTCCTCGCGTCGCTTTATTGGTGGCGCGCGGAGGCGGTCGAGCGGGGCGAGCGCCTGGTGCCACGACAGGTTGAGGCACGTAGGGCAGAGCTCCGCCAGGTCCTAGTGGCGGAGTGGCAGACGCGCTTAGCGCAACCCACGGCGGGGCATGCCGCTGTAGCGGCGGTAAGGCCCGTTCTAGAGGAGTGGCTCAATAGGAGCCACGGCGCCCTCAGCTTCCGGCTGACGCAGGTGCTTACCGGACACGGGTGTTTCGGGAAGTACCTGTGTCGTATAGGCCGGGAGCCGACGTCCCAGTGCCACCATTGTGATGATTGCCGCGACGATACGGCACTGCATACGCTGGCGGAGTGCCCAGCTTGGGCCGAGCAGCGCCGTGACTTAGTCGCGGCCGTAGGTGCTGCGGGAAATCTCTCGCTTCCGGCTGTTGTATCTACCATGGTCGGGAGCGAGTCAGGGTGGAGTACCGTCGCCACCTTTTGCGAGGCCGTGATGCTTGCAAAGGAGACGGCGGAAAGGGAGAGAGAGGCTGCCTCCTCTCTCCCCTCCCGCAGAAGACGCACTGGGCGTCGTAGAGTGGCCGACTTCCGGCCACCGTAGGGCGTGGCCTGCGGACGGCAGACTCGGGGCGTCTTGTCGTCCGATCAGCAGCAGGCCTCGAGGTGGCGGCGTCGTGTTCCGCGCGCGCCTCATAGTGGAGTCCTGCGGCCGGGGTGGTGGCCGCAATGGGTGACGGGGCTCGCCTGACTATCTGGCGGGCCAATACCCGTCGGGGGGTAGCGACGAATGCTTAGGCGATACCCGCCCCTCCGACACACGGGTACATGAGGAACACGGGTTGGTTTGCCATGTATCATCACTGTGGATATTGTGATGTGTGGCCTTCATAGGAAGAATATGTAGACCAACAGATACGATCATGGCTAAGAGTTTTCGGGAACGATAGGAGTTGGGAGAAAGGAGATCAGTATTTAAATCACCCATGATGATATGGTGTTCATAATCAGACCCTAAAGGCTCTAAAACCAATTCTAAATCGGTGAAATAATCAATATTAGGGGGACAGTAAATTACACCAAGAATGGTACGCGCTCCTTTGACACAAACCTCAATGAAAAGGAATTCAGCAGCAATAGTGGAAGAAGAAGAGGTAATAACTTTATAAGGAAGGTCACTGCGTAGGTAGATGGCAACACCACCACCCCTTTTACCAGAACGATCATTCCGAATTAGAATGTAACCGGTTAGGGGGTAAGTGGTGGAAAGAAGTGGAGGCTTGAGCCAACTTTCAGAGACCAGTATGGCATGGACGTTTGTCTGAGTAAAAGCCTCAACAAGATCACTATGATGACTCGGCAAACTTTGGGCGTTAATGTGGCAAACATTCAACGATTTGTGACATTGCAGACTGAAGGTTCCACGAATGAAGTCACCAAGTGTCTCTGTTACCGAACAAAAACTATCATCAGCAGAACTGTGTGCGGAATGGAATGACGATTCATCATCAGATGTCATAAAAAAAATGTTATGTACTAAATAAATACGTAAAATAAATAAAAATATATATTATAAATAAAAATGAATAAGAATATAAATACAAGTATAATATACCTAACTAAAATAAAAACAATATATCTGAGTGCAAAACTCACATCTCTGCACCACCCGCCAGCTGACACCAACACAAATTACTTACTAAGTTACTACAAAATTAAAAAGAAGTCACAAATTAAAGCTCAGATTATATGTACACAGAAAAGTAGGTTACAATATTAGCAAATCCTGGAAAGTGATATTAATAAAACATGCTAGTACATTTCCGAACGCAATATTTTGCGATGACATTAAGCGTCAATATGTCAAAGTGACAGCAGTGTGAATGTGAAAAAAACTAAGTTTAGCAAATGAATGGCAAGTGAAGTTAATATAAATTATTTTGTAAATTTCGGGTAAACATTAAACAAAAGTAAACATACACTCATGAATTGCATAACAAGTAATGCGTTAAGTAACTTGAAACACAAAATGTCTATATCAAGCGAAAGTAAATGCAAAGATACTTAAAAGTTCTAATTACGTCGGGTCGAAGCTTTGGTGTCGATGTTCGCTGTCACGACGCTCTCACCTCCCTGACGAACAGCAGGACGGGGATCACCTTTCGTCTGCGGATGTTTGGAATTCAGTGGTTTCAACTCGTCCAAAGACGTTATTTCGTACCGAGTGCCATCCGCCGCTTTAATGTTTATGACACTGTCTTGTGTCCAACACGCTCTGATGCCGAAATGTGCTCGCGCCCTGGTGAATGTGGTCTGCCGAGCCTTAGTTAGGAACTCCTTGACCGTAATCGAGGAGCCTTTTAACTTCGTTTTCGCCCTCCAGACAGCAGCCTTCATATCCAAACTACTGAACCGCACCAGAATGGGACGATGACGGTCCTTAGTGATTTTTCCAAGCCTGTGACATTCCTTAAAGGTTGTTTGTGGAGCTGCTGATATGGCCAACCTCTTTGTAATTATATCCATCACAACGGCAGGGCAGTCTTCATTATCCACCTCCGGAACTCCAAAAAGTACTACAGCCTTACGTCGGTGCTGGGTCTCAAGTGTGTCCATCATCCGGGAGCACTCATCGATCTGCTTGCGGAGCAACCCCAGCATGGTGAACATAAGCTTCCGAAACGTCCGGAACTCCTCAGCAACTTTGGCGACGGTGTCCTTTGCGGGTCCGCTACTTTGGATCTGGCCCTCAAGTTCAGCCATTCTTTTAGTGAAGTTTTCTTCCAGGCTTCTCTGTGCAGACTCAATATCAGCTAGTTGGGACATTGTTGGTTAGGTGATTCCAAGATAGGATGTTAATATGTGTCAGTGATAGCCGGCAGGTGGTTTTGCTAGTACTAAATTAACTAGTGCATAGAGTGATACACTAACGTAAGTACCAGTGAGTTACAATATGTTGCACTCAGTAAACTAGTTTTCAGTTCTGGATATTACTTGATAATAATTTAAATAAAATTTTCGCAAATTCGTAAGTGTGTACACTTTTGACACCTACCGCCGAAAAAAAGCTTTTAGCATTAAGTCCGCCAATGTACCAATATATTGTACATGAAGTTTTAAAATAAATAAAATAAATAAATAGCTAAGTTCAATTTTATTTTTTTAAAGGCAACCCTTTAGGGCCGGGGGGATATGGTAGCGCCATCTATCTTTCTATTGATAATTAATTACATCAACGTCAATCGTTCCTCGCTTGCTCTTCCAATACGAGCGATCCTTTTTATTCCTTCCCTTTCCCAAAGGCACGCCTAGCTCTGATTCGTCGCCGAGTTCAACGACGCGCGATAGTCAAGAATCATCCGTGTCGCGCCGAACACGTGTACCTAATACATTATATATACCGCCATATTTCACCGCTTCAATACTATAAACGCAGCAAAACCGCCCGCGAGTGAAGTGGAGTGATTTGTGTAGTTCTGGGTTGGATCCAGGCGGAGTGATCAGCTTACAGCCCGATTCTGCAAGGAGCTGACGACAGTCATCTTGTCAAGCCGAGAGAACGAAGGTAGGTGTGCTGCAAATCCCATTTCTCCCAGTATCTACAGCTCCCACTCCCTTATCCTATCCTAGGCGATCAGAACCCATCCCTATACAGTCCACAATATTAATATTTTCCCAAATCGCCTAGCACATACGGTCTCGGTGCAACGTCGAACCATGACCAATGGAATTAGTGAAAGTCATTTTATGTCATTTCACGATTATGGCAACTGAAGCGTTATTTATAATGAAATGATGGCAAATACCAGTATGGCATATGAAATTATGGCATTTTAAATGATGGCAAACATTAGTAAACCTTCAAAAATACATTAATGTATAAGGTATTCGATTGACACATATTCAATGGAGGGTATTTGTATAGCCCCAATATATCGACCACCACTAATGAGAATATATTGAAGAAACATTTCAAAAATATTTATTTTGTTTACATAGGCTTGAAGCCATCAGTATAAGTTTTTTTTGTAAAAAATCATACAAAGGTACTATACAAAGAAACACCCAGACCAAGACCAATATCCATATTCAGGCACACCAATGTTTTACTTGAGCGAGAATCGAACCCGTAACCTAGACGTAGCAGTCGTTTGCACTCCAGCTACAACACCGGGTCATCTAAATATCTCAGTGTAAAAACAATATTTCGGGCAGAAAAATAGCGCATGTTTCTCTTCAACATGGCCTTATTCATTTTAAAACACGACCGAAATATGATATACCTACGTCATAACTCGGCTGATATCCGCATATTCCGTTGTCTCACGACAAATATGTTTTACAAATATTTGCTCTGTATAAACCCGGTAGTGGCGTCACAGCCTGTTCACAGGGTGCAATAAGTTTTTCCGTGTTTGACAGGGTAAACCGAATTACGCAGGTAAAACGTGGACGAAAACTACCTACGTATACAGCGTAAAAACATAAGGTCTTGTTTATAAAATATGTTGGCATGACGGGACAGGGTAAAAAATTAACTTAGGATATGCAAAGAAAGGAATTTAAAATATTATTTTTGGGTTTATAAATGTAGTTTATATTCCTCCGTTAGTACTATTGTTTGTACCTAATATATCTGGGGTTTCACAGACTCCCTAGGATATGTTCCCAAAATTAATTATCTTTATTTACGTAGTCGTAAATAAAGATAATTAATTTTGGGAACTTTCTTAATTAATTTTGGGAACTTCGGGGTAACACATATCTACTTTCAGTCTCGAGCTGTGGAAAGACACTCCTGATTATTTTAAAGAGTCAGAAGCTCTACGTATAGGGTACAAAGTAACTCGGTCAGTATCCATGACAAATGTCAAAGCCATGTTTCAATACATGTCCAATATATATCTATAAACACTTTCGCATTTAAAATTTAAGTAGATAGAGCAAATCGTATCAGACGTTTGAGCGTAGTATATAATTATTACTTTAAATATGCGAACAATATAATCACGGTGCACAATATGACAATATGTATGATGTGACAGTACTGACATATAGCACATGCGCAGCACTTAATTATTCGCGCATGCGTTCTTACTTCCAAGAGGAAAATTTCTGCCGCACAAACTTCTATCCTCCCTACAATCCCTCCCAGTTAAATTTTTTCAACTTATGGTAGCCTATGTCCGTCTCCATGGTCCAATATATCTCTATATTAAATTTTAACAAAAATAGGTTTAGCCGTTTTTGCGTGAAAACGGAACATACATACATACATACACACTTTCGAATTTATAATATTACTGGCTTTTGCCCGCGGCTTCGCGCGCGTTAAATTCGGGGTAACACAAATCTACTTTCAGTCTCAAGTTGTGTGAAGATACTCCTAATTATTCTAAAGACTTCAGAAACTCTATAGGATAAAAAGTAGCTCGGTCAGTATTTATGACACTATATACCATTATATCTACCGAAAGGTACCTACATAATCGATTTTAAACTTTCGCGGTTTGTATACATCATACAAAATAATTTAGCGGGTCTTAATTGCGTTAATAAATTAATACTTGTGATTATGACATTAAGATAAGGAATCTGTTAAGTGACACATTAGTATATAAGGCTGTGTCATATAACCAGAGTGACAAAACGCATTCGAGCCTTAATTAGGGACCATAAAAGCTTATTTACGGAAGAGGTATTTGAACGGTTACATAAACCTCACATTGTGCAGCCGCCTAAGATGTACGGATTACCTAAAATACATAAGACTAACGTGCCTTTGCGACCGATTGTGAGTCAAATAAATTCACCTACATATGGTTTGGCGAAACACATAAGCAAGGTACTACAACCGTTAGTAGGCAAGACGCACTCTTTCGTAAAGGACTCTCGCCACTGTATTGAAATCATCAAGAGCATGAAAAGGGAACCGGAAGAGGTGATGGTGAGTTTTGATGTCGAGTCACTATTCACCAATGTTCCTATTCAAGATTGCCTTGACGTCGTAGAGAGAAAATTAAGGGAAAACGGTCTGTCTAACGAATACATCGTTCTTCTTAGGAATTGCTTGGATGGAAACTACTTCCTATATCGTGGACAACATTACCTCCAGATCGATGGAGTGGCTATGGGTAGCCCTATAGCACCGGTAATGGCCAACTTCTGGATGGAGCACTTCGAGGAATCCATAGATATGCAGGCGTCAAATGTGAAACTATGGAAAAAGTATGCCGACGATATCTTCTGCATAATGAAGGGCAACAAGTAGGACGTAGAACAATTCGCTGACAAATTGAACTCCATACATCCGAACATCCGATTTACTTTCGAAATTGAGGTAGACGGATCGTTACCCTTTCTCGACGTTAAAATGACAGTGAGAGATAATGGTACCCTTGGACACACTGTGTATAGGAAACCGACACACACCGACAGATATCTCAACGCGAACTCGCACCACCATCCGCGGCACTTGGATTCCGTTGTGTCCTCGTTAGTGAACAGAGCGTATGACCTATGTGACCCTGAACAATTAAATAGTGAGCTGTCACATGTTTGGGAGGTACATAGGCGCAACGGATACAAGAAAATCATACTCCGTCGGAAGAGGAACGAGCGTAAACCTGAAGTAAGCAGAGTGCCCGCTTACATGCCGTATCTAAAGGGAGTGACGGACAAAGTTGGAACAGTACTCAAGAAATACTCTATCAAGACTGTATACAGTCCGCTCTCTAAGATAGCACACAATCTGTGTACCCCAAAGGATGTCATTCCTCTCCAAACACCTGGCGTCTACAAAGTCGATTGCAGCTGTGGTAGTTCATATATCGGGCAGACTAAGCGTACAATCGCTGAAAGAGTAAAAGAACATAATTATCGCAGCTGTAAAAAACCGACATATTAATAAGTCGGCGATAGCTGAGAATTTGTTGGAGTCTTGACCAAACCACTGGATAGAACTGCATCAACCACAAGTCTTATCCACCGATCGTCACTATTACTCCAGGATAGTACGTGAAGCGGTAGAAATCAAGAAATATAACAATTTCAACCGGGAGGATGGATATAGATTATCGGCTACTTGGAATCCAGTCATCAGCAAATGTAAACACCGCCGCAGTGATAAATCTCAACAGTGTGTAGACGTCATGAGTGTAGTGTGTCGGAGTACCGACATTGCGAACTTAAATAAAGACCAAGTGAGGGTAGGTGCCGAAACCCGCACTTCCACAAGACGGCGCTGAGCTCTCATCAGTCTCTCCGCGACCAAGCTCGGTGCAAGACGAGCGAAACGTCGGAAACAAATAGGTATTTATACCTTAAATAAGTTAACGCGATTAAGACCCGCTAAATTATTTTGTATAAGGTACCTACATAAGATCGCCTTGCATATAGTCAAATGCCAAAGCCATGTTCCAATACATGTCCAATATATATATTGTTACGGTCGGGGTAACGGGATTGGAAGGAAACACCGAGTAGCACTGATGACACTTTATTCAACTTCACACACGACGCGCCGTTTAACTTCGACGCGGACAGCACCAACACTAGCGTCTTTTGCACTGCACTTTTCACTGCACTTCACTGCAATTCACTGCACTTTACTGCACTATACTTTCACCTCACTTTATTTTACTTCTTCTTCTTTCTTCCTTTTACTTCTTTCTTCTTCACTTTACCACTTTTCAACTTAAACTGGCGCTCAACGCGTCTACACCGCCTTATATACCCCTAGGAATGTTCTAGATCCACTAATTTTGATTGTCATTTCATAATTCAATTGTTTTTTTCTATCTCCTGTCTCATTTTAACCTTTCCATTCCTTCCTGAAGTTTCTAGAATTTTCTAATTTTTACTCGAAATATTTAAATAATCTTTTTTTAAATATTGGCCAAATATTCATAAACATTTTCCAAATTTCATAAAAACCATAATCGATTTGAACCCACGCCATCAGAACGTGAGCGGAATGTGTTATCCGCATGGCCATCGCCTTGTTGTCAATGACTGGTGAATTTGGCAAACACTTGACAGAGTGTATACGTCATCAGACTAAAAACTCATTTCCAAATAATAAAATAATCTTCAAACCTCTTTGCTAATAAATTATTGTGTTTGATGACCGGCTAGTTTGTCGTGTAGACGTCAGTAGTCCTTGGCAACGGTAGTGATGACAGCTTGGCATGACACCGGCCGTCACAATATCTATAAAAACTTTCGCATTTATAATATTAGTAGAGAAAATCGTTTCAGCCGTTTAAGCGTAGTACCAAGTAGTACTTATATAATTATTAGTTTATATATGCGAACAATGTAATCACCGTGCACAATATGACATTATGTATGATGTGTCAGTACTGACAGATATACGCACATGCACACTCAATTATATAGCGCATGCGTTCTTACTTCCAAGAGGTAAATTTGTGCCGAACAAACTTCTAGCCTCCCTACAATCCCTCCCAGTTTATTTTTTGCATCTTATGGTAGCCTATGTCCATCTCCATGGTCCAGTATACCTCTATATCAAATTTCAACAAAATCGGTTCAGCCGTTTTAGTGTGAATACGGAACATACATACACACTTTCGAATTTATAATATTAGTAGGGATAGTAGGGAGTAGGGAATTATTTTTATTAATTAGTCATTTGAGATACTCCAAACAAACAGTCACGTATTTTAAGTTATATGTTGGTAGTAAAAGTATAGATATTAATTATTATAGTGTCCGCATGTCCGCATTGGATGCGGACGGCTCAAAGTTTATCAATGTGCTCATAGTAGCCGCTGCAAAGATAATTTTCAAATGTCTTCTGGGGTAAATATATAACTTGCTTCGAGAAAGTTATGTTGTCTGTTGTGAAAATATGTACATGTTATGCTAGTTTCAAAATGCCGATGTTTTGGTTGTATATATACCTACATATATGCTGGATGCAAAATATATGTATCAAAAGATACAAACCCTCAGTGTACTTGTGACTGTGAACATAAGTAGGCGATACGTGGGTGTACTATATATTGCTTAATATATAGGTGTACGATAATTATATACATATATTGCGTAATTTATCTAGTAGATGCACCAGAACATGACAAATTTTACAGACTTAGACTTCTATTTTTAGTTTATATAATAACAGAACTTTCATTATTTGTACAAAAGACCGAGAATCTGATATAAAACACAAGCTTATTGATTGAATCAATATTTATTTAAATATTTTACTGTTTGATCTCTTTATTCTATTTATCATTGAGTTGGCTTGGAATGGCGCATTTCCTATTATAGGCGTATGAAAATAGCGACGGAGATATTTTCATAGTTCGCTCCAGTCATAAAGAAATATTTATATGAAAATATTGTTTGTATTCATATTAAGTTGTATAGTAAACCTAAGTCTAGTTTCAAGACGTAGCGTGATGTGATATTTTTTTATTTTATGCCATAAGCGGCAAACAAGCAGATGGATCGCCTGATGGTAAGCGATTGACGTCGCCCATGGAGACAAAAAAGACCAGAGGAGTCACAAGTACGATTTCGCCCTTTAGGCTAGGAAAAAGGATAGGAGGAGGAGTGGAATGACGGAAAAGGAATAGGGGATGGGGCCACTGACACTCTCACTGACCAAATAAAACACAACAATATTACATAGGTAGTGTTACTTTTTGTCGATTTTCTGTGAGAGGGTAGTAGTTCCCAGGCCGAGCTGGCCCATTCATGCTGAAATCAGCAAGGCTCTACTATCTTAGACTTATACGGTTAACGTCGTATAAAGAGTTACGTATTACCAAAGTAATAGTATCAATAATAGAACTGATAAAAACCAAAGTACTGTCAGTTACAGTCATATTTGAACACCCAAATTCCTATCGTCATGCTCATCATTAACTAGCACTGTCTATTTACCTGGACACGATAAAGCTACGATTAAAATTATGTGTATTCCAAGCCATTATTTTGCGAAATAACGACACCAGTCAGGGGAATCTTTTTGTGAATATAAACTATCTTGAATACTTTTTAATTCAACCGAAAAATAATCAAACTTGGTCCACTAATTTAAAATAAATTCATGTATACATATAACTACGGAACAATGCTATAAATAAAGGACAGTTCTGTTATTCTGCATTGTTGGAATGTTAAAAACCCGCACTTGGCCAGCGTGGTGGACTATGTGGCCTTACCATTCCGGTAGTGAGAAGAGGCCCGTGGTCAGCAGTGGGACACTATGTAAAATGCCCTGATGATGAACATAATTACGCTAATTTAGATTAAATGTGTAAATTACATTTGCTGATCTTCAACGCATAAAAATAAGTTATCGCATCATCCACATAAAGCAGTAATGTGTACAATATTTTGTTATGATATAACAAATATACAAATGTATATAATTTATGCAATTAATACTCAATTTCTTCATTTCCCGTAAAAAAACATTCCTGATATTGTGTAACCATTAATCTTACTAAAATATCGCAATAAATTTTGCCAACAGTACTTGAAGGTAGCCCTGAGAAAGATTCATATTCGTAAAATTAAATTAATTTGTTACTTAACTGGCAGATAACGGAAGATGTTACAGACTTGGGAGTTGAATGGGAGAGCAATATCGTTTTAAGTGTAATAGAGTAAATATATGGATACTTTAGCGCTCCGGATTATAATCAAATTTGTTTTAAGCTTATCTTATTTGGACGAAAATTGTTTTACTACTGCATAGATAATACAATCATTGGCCTTTAATAAGTGCGAGTAGGCGCTAAGATTAAGCGTCTGGAAATTCTTGACATATTGTACTTTATGCAATCTTTCTTCATACTAACTCCTCATAAATAATAATCCCGGCCGCTCGCTTGCCGCTCATGATATAAAAAAAAAAACATTTCGCTCGATAGAGATAAAGTAGTGTACCTACTATCATTTTGTCTTAGGCGATTTTTGGCCGTGGTTGATTTCGCACTCACTTAGCAATAATATGACGCTTATTGGAGGCCGGACTTATACATTCACTCAACTTTCGTGCATACCAAAGACAAAATTTCAAGTCAACTTATGTGGTATAATCGTTTATCTAACTTGCATCTCGTCACCACCTATTTATGGTAAAAGATCAATATTGCGAATGCTCACAGCTGATATTTAATTCTGGTGTTGAAGTCTTCGGACTGCCCAAAAGCCTCCAACATGACCTAATGATTCTTTATCTGAGACAAGAACCGGGACCGACATCTATACGTTCCTAAGCGTTCTGATGTAAATGTAATCTGACCAAATAATTGCACTTGTAAATTAAATGTTCACACCTTTTCTTTATTTCAACTTTACTACTTGTAATAAAAAAAAACAATGGTAAGATATAATTACCCTATGATAACTTAATACAAACTAAATTAACAAGTACTATTGTCTTATTAGCGTTACGATAGTAGATAGATAGATAGATAGAATATTCTTTATTGTACACCATAAAAACATTTTAAAATATAATGGTTACAAAAAAATTATAAACTGTACAAAAGGCGGCCTTATCGCTAATAGCAATCTCTGCCAGGCAACCTTTGGGTACACAGGAACGATGTAAAGCATTTAATTTTATTGCGTGGTGCTTTAATAGCACAACCAAAGTAATCGGTTTATCAGACTAATTAATAAACTTGTATATAAAGTATAATATATACATACCTACATAAATATGATACAAACATATACACATAAGTATAAACATACACAAATATGATACATACATATTCATAATTCAATATACCTACACATATACAATGTATATACATATTATAAACACATTCCATGATATCAGATATATGAAAGGTAGTGTGATTTTATTTATTTTATTTT